>JASJET010000050.1:6310833-7522916 GCA_034092305.1 Diaprepes abbreviatus
ATATTTCAATATGTTTTGCGTAAACGCCATAAAGGCCTAACACCATTTTTTAACATGGAAAAGAACTTGGTTTTCTGCAATAACATTAGCGGTTTATTGAAGGCTTTAGATATAAACTACAAGCCAAAGGAATAGAAATTGTTTATAGACAGTTCAACATTCCTATTCCTGATGGATATACAGTTCACATGGAAGAATCATATGACAACATAAAGTACCTATTGACAAGTATAAAATACGATGAGCACCAATGGAAGATATGTGGTGATTGGACTTTTACTTGGGTTGCAGCTAGGCTACACCAAGTTTTACTCTTTTTTGTGTGAATGGGACAGTCTCATTATAAGAGAAAAAACTGGTCCGTTCGACAATCATTAGAGCCAGGTGAAAAGAATATACGACATATGCCATTGGTAGACCCCAAAAAGATTTTTTTGCCACCACTGCATATCAAATTGAGCCTAATGAAAAACTTTGATAATGCACAGAATACAAATAGGCCAACTTTTCAGTACCTGCGTTAGAAATTCCCAAGGCTAAGTGAAGCAAAAATTAAAGAAGGTATTTTTGTTGGGCCACAGATTCGAAATATTCTGAAAGACAAACCTTTTGACAGCACTCGCGGTCATTAATTTCTTCGGAAATAAAAAAACTGCAATTACGTTACTCTTGTTGAAAATATGCTGTCATCGTATCAAAAAATGGGTTGCAATATGTCTCTAAAGATCCATTTCCTACACTCACATCTGGACTTTTTCCCTGACAACTCAGGAGCTGTAAGTGATTAGCACGGCGAACGCTTCCATCAAGATATATCAACAATGGAGAAAAAATACCAAGGAAAGTGGAATGTTACCATGCTTGCCGACTACTATTGGACTCTTATGAGAGATGCTTCAGAAACCTTCACAAAAGAAAGGCAAAAACACAGGATATTTAATGACTCTACAAGTGTATTTTTTATTATTTTTTTTTTTAAATAAAATAAAAAAAACTTTTAATTTCATTATTATTTTTGTGTTCAGCGCCCCAAAATTAACAAAAAAATACACCTTTCATACAAGATACAACAAATAAACTAACATTTATTGCGTAGTGTTATTAAACTTAAACATTTTCAAATATTTGTAAGATATTTTTATGCTGTTTAAAAAGTTGCAATGATATTTACGGTTATTTCTCTCCTAAAGGTTAAATTTTGCAATTATACCAAATATAACAGCAATAAAAGTAGTTAAAACCTCCCACATGCCCCGATCTCGTAAAATCATCGCGTTATGATACAATGTACCTTGGCATTAGATATTTTGGTTAAAAGTAGGTTTTACAAATACAAAATTTTCGATTCCTCAACATATTACAATCTGGATTACAAGTTAAATTAATAATAGTCAAAAAATATAAAAAAAAATTGTGACTGATAATATAACATATATACAATAAAAAAACAAGATATTTTAAGGATAACAACATTTATTTACAAAAAGACCCATAATAAAATTTAAAAAAAAAATTGAACCGACGTCTAAAAGTGCGCAAAAAAGAGAAAAATAACTATAAATTTTTATATGAAATTGAACTTTTTGAAATCGGCGCCAAAGTAATAGCTGACAAAATGTGAGTTGCATAAACAGATTAAAAATAGTTTATTTGTAATCGCTTTCTTACCATAATTTGTATGTATTAGTAGTTATTTATTTCACTTACAAATAATTTGGCGCCGACTTCAAAAAGTTCAATTTCATATAAAAATTTATAGTTATTTTTCACTTTTTAGCACACTTTTAGAAGTCATTTCAATTTTTTTATAAAAATTTTATTTTTCTATTTTTAGTTTTAGAATTCATTATGATATCCATAAATTATTTGAACTAAGTACTAATTGAGATTAGTGTACCTCGCAATGACTCCAAGGTGGCAAGAAAATACGCATTTTATCCAAAGTTGTAAATCACCCTAAAATGAACCACTAAAAATTCTTTGGTTCTTAGAGTTTTCCAAATACCAGTAAAATTGTGTCAAACAAATATTTAGTCTGTCATAGTAAATCCACTATCTTAAATTTCAAATTAATTTTAGATTGATAATATAGGCCCCAAAACCTTCCAATATCGATGTTTAAAGAACCTGAGACGTAAATTTCTTAGCTCGATATATTTCATACTGCATATGGAGTTTATATACGCCTCAAGAACCCCACAATATCAATTTTCAATATTTAAAGAACCTGAGATGTAAATTTCTTAGCTCAATATATTTTATACTGCATATTGAGTTTGTATACGCCTCAAGAACCCTACAATATCAATTTTAGACAAAATAGGAATATGTAAATTTTTCTGTCCCTCATATTGTTTTATCAACCTAATAGTTGTAAAAAATTAACTTCATATGCGTAATACACGGCCCCGAAAACCCTCTAATGCCAAATCTGAAAAAATGCGAATAAGGTAAAATTTTCAACCCACCATATTGCATCCGCTATATTGAATTTAAAAAAAATTATTTTAAGTCTTAATCTAATCTAAATCTAAACCCTTCAAAGCCCCCTAGAACCAATTTTGGATGAAATCCGGAAATTTAAAATTTCTATACTTATATTCGCTATTTACCTCAAAAACGATTCAGTCCCACCTTTGAACAAAATTGAAAAATGTAAAATTTTTAGTCCGCTATCTTGGATTTGCTATATTGAATCTTGAAAAAATACTTTTAAATTCATAATATACACCCTCAAGAACCTTCTATATCAGTTTGGGAGAAAATCAAAAAATGTAAAATTTTTAGGACACCATATTGAATCTGCCAGAATGAGTTTTTCAAAAAATAATTTAAATTCATAATTAACACTAACAAAAATACCCTAATACTGATTTTAGACAAAATCGGGATATGTAGAATCTTTAATCCGCCATCTTGGATCCGCCATGAATTTTTAAAAAATAATTTCAGATTCGTTATGTGCGACCCCGAAAACTCCCCTGTACCAATTTTGAAGAAAATCGGACAAAATTAATTTTTTCGTCCGCCATATTGAATTTTTTTTAAATAATTTTAGAATAGTTATGTACGACCCTGAAAACTCCCTCGTACCAATTTTGGAGAAAATCGGACAAAATTGATTGACATACTGAATTTTTTAAAAATATTTTGGATCCATTATGTGCCACCCCTAAAACTTTCCCACACCAGTTTTGGAGAAAATCAAACAAAATTAAATTTTTTTGTCAGCCATATTGAATTCGCCATATTGAATCTTTTAAAAATAATTTCAGATTCGTTGAGTACGACTCCAAAAATTCCCCCATACCAACTTTGTACAGAAACGTGGTTGTGTTAACCCCGTGGATAGTTTTTGCTATATATGTGGTCCCCTAAATCGCAGAAAAGGACAATTAACGAAATGACCAAAGTAGCTTATCATAAATATTTTGGATGTCTTGTTGGCGATTAAGATCGGAACAGGGCTCCTCACATATGTTGCCGACCTGTGCAGCAAATCTAAGTAAATGATTAAATGGCAAATGTTTTTCTATGCCTTTTGCAGTTCCAATGATTTGGCTAGAGCTAACAAATCATTTTAACGCCTCTTACTTTTGCATGAGAAAAGTGTTTGGTTTTTCAAAAAAGAGCAAACATAATATTAAATATCCAGATATTCCCTCAGCAATAAAACCGGTTCTTCATAGAGAAGGATTACTAGTTCCAGCGCTCCCGGCAAAATGGGAGGAAGATATAGAAATGCATGATGATAAGGCAGAACCTGATAATATATCAGAAAAGGACGATTCTTATTTTCCCGAAATTGAAGTAAAAGCACCCCCATTTAATCTAACAACCTGAATTAAACGATCTAGTTCGGGATCTCCACTTGTCCAAAGGGCATGCTAAAGTATTAGGGTCTAGATTACAATAATGGAATTTACTATCCACTGGAACCAAACTTACTATATTTAGGAACCGTAACCAGGAGCTATCCTCATTTTTTACTCGGCAGGATAAAATGTGTATTTGTGTTAATCCAAATAGTCTTATGAAAAAATTAAGATTTACACATAATCCGAACGAGTGGAGCTTATTTTTAGATTCTTCTAAAATAAATTTAAAAGCAGTTCTGCTCCATAATAGCAACAAAAGACCCTCTATTCCTCTTGCATATGCAGTTGACGTGAAGAAAACATACGAAAGTATGTCACTTATTCTAAATACAATAAACTATGTTACCTATAAGTGGCAAGTATGTGGTGACCTAAAAGTCATAGAACTATTACTAGGGCATCAAGGAAGATTTACGAAGTATTACTGTTTTCTTTGTCTTTGGGACAATAGAGCAACACAATACCATTACCAAGTAAAAGAATGGCTTCCGTAAGATCAATATATTCCAGGTCAAGCTAACGTAAAGAATATACCTCTTGTTGATCCCAAAAAAGTAGTGTTACTTCCATTACACATTAAACTGGGATTCATTAAAAATTTCATTAAAGCATTAGATAAAGGAGATGCGTTTAAATGCCTTAAACAAATTTTTCCTAAACTAAATGATGCTACGCTTAAGGAAGGAATACTTGTTAGACCACAAATTAGAAAATTACTAACGGATCAACAGTTTGATCAAAAATTAAATGATGTTGAATTAGCTGCGTGAAGTTCTTTTAAAATAATTGTTTCGGAGTTTTAAGGAAACGAAAAAGTGGAAAACTAGGAAAAACTTATAGAACTACTTTGGTGCGGTTAGTGACGAGCAGGGAGAAAGGTTCCACCAAGACATATTAACAAAGGAGCAACGCTACCAAAGCAGATAGGATCCAACAATGAGGGGAGATTATTGTTGGTTTCTTATGAGAGAAAGCCATCAAGGATATAAACGAAAGTCGACATTTGCAAAAAATTATGTACAGAAGGCTTACTATAAATGTATTTTCATGTGTATTTTTGTATATAAATCCTGTTATCCTTAAAATATCTTGTTTTTTTATTGTTTTGAACTTATGTATAAATATTACATAAAAAATGTCTGTTTTAAATAAAAATAACTGATTCATTCTATAACTCAAAATCTATACGTGGTGGAAAATTTTCGTTCTTGAATTCGCGATCAGGATGCTTTAAACTCCCTTTAATTAAGTCAACAGTAAAACGATTTGAGTTTTTCCAACTGCGAAATAAGGAAGTATAAATTATAGTATTTTATTTTCCAATGTTCTCAAAGTCAAAATGATTTACCCTGAACTAAAATTTAAAAAAAAAAACATATTGATAAATCCCAAGAGCCTTGTCATCTGCGAGGTTTTAGATGATATCACGTATTTCTTCATTGCAATTTTTACATGTAATTACATGAAACACTCTATCTTCTATACCTTCGCCTAACAACCGTAGAGGACAAAATGAATAGGATTTTATACATGGTCCGGCAGGATTTTTTGTATTAAAAATTTTGTTAGCAAAATCATAATAAAAATTATTTTTACGCATGTTTAAAGGCATAGTAAAAATTATAGACTGTCTCCCTTTCACCTTTTGCATTAGTTATTTTAGTATAAATATTGGAAAGGCAAAAATTACTTGCATCGCAATGTCAAGTTTATGAAAATACAACTAAAAAAATGTGCACTAAATTATTCATTGACAATGAATGCATAGTCATTATACAAGAAACCCGTTTTTGTTTATTACATGCAATTTGTTATAATAACTTATGTGTTAAGTGTAATTAAATTAAATTTATAATCTATTTCAGTTATTTATTTAAATTTTACCTCCCCAATGTTACAATTCATGTCATTCTACGTTACAAATTTCCATCACGAATTTAGTCGATTAAACTCCACCAATTTTTTTTTATAAATATTGGTATCGGTGCCGCAAGAAGCCTACAAACCAGACTCAAAAATTTGTTTTTAAAGGGAATATTTTGAAGAATAATATAAATTTTTAGGTGTACGAGTTAGTTTAGTAATGTCCCGAAATAAGTGGGTTAAAACAACAATATTCCAGCTTTCTTATTCGCCAGCAAACTAACAATTGATTAGACTTTATATCAAGCATAATTTAACTTCAAAAGTCGTTGCCGTCACAAAAAGCGTATTATAGGTAACAAAAATATAACGATGAAGGAAGGAATAAAGGAGGGGCTGAATTGGAAAAATTGGAGCTGAGACTCACTAAATTTAAAACAAACTTATAAACTTAGAACTAAATTTCGTACTACATACAATAAGAAAACAAATATATCCTCCTTTTTAAGTTAATAAATTAAGTTTTTAATGACAACCAGTAAGAAATCCTTCAATTTCCTCAAATCCATGACAGCAAAGGCGGTGCAAGACTAGATAATCTCATATTGCTGAAAAGTAAAGGATTGCACAGTATCACTAAAAAAATGAAATTACCTTAAAAATGACTAATTTCTAAAATAATTATTTTTTAGGCACACTTTGGTCACAATGAATTTCGTTAAACTATTTTCAATAACCTTTTAACTTTTTTTGATAAATTTTCCTATTCTTGATAGTCTTTCTTAGTTGAGAAAATATGTTGATAAATTATAAAAAAACCAAGATTTCCCTTCTTCCATTCACATAGCTAACAGAATAAGGGAAATTCAAATTTCGCTTTCTAATTATCTTACTATGAATTGTTTTTTTTTCTTTTTAATTGCCATGTCAATAACACAGTCTGTGATCCTAAAAAACTGATTTTTTTAGTATTATACATGGTAACATTAGAGGGGACGTTTTTTTAGCAAATGATATAAATTTCTTTTCCCTCTAAATTTAAATCAAGCATTTATTTAGTTTACTTGTTTCCAAATAACGAAGGCTTTTCTTTAATTAACATAATTGTGTTTGTTTGAAAATCCAGTGTTTATGCCGAAAAACAATTTTTATTACTTTTATGAACGAAAAGAAAAAAATTATGTTTGAGGTGAAAACCTAAAATTAACAGTAGAAAAAGATGTGACCGATATAAAATGATAAAGATTTCCTTCTTATCAGCAGCTGTTTACAGATTTGATTCAAAAATTTATGTAGGTATATATATATATATATATATATATATATATATATATATATATATATATATATATATATATATATATATATATATATAAATAGATAAGTTTTTGTCCGTGTAATTTATTTACTTGTTTGGCTTTGAAACACGCTGAACGATGCTCTCATGGTGGGATCGTTTGGTGCGACACGTGGCTTTGGCTGCTAAAATAAGTGGTAGGCTTGGTTGCCAGTACCGAAAAATGCGACCCCTATTCTTTGGGCAGCGCGTTTCGTGTGCTCGAATTTACATATTTCTGTTTTAATTCACCGTCGCGCCACCATATGGCGGTTATTTTACAAACTTTGTTAATCTGTGTGATTCTTGTGTTATCGAGTGGACCATCGAGATGTCGCCTTTGTCGTCTTGTTTGCTGTTTTTTGATTTTTAACTCAGGTTTATAGGATGCAAAGGCGAGATGATGGTTTGTACCGAATGCGGTGGCCTGACGACTCCCATATTAGGACGAAACAGCGCTGTCGCCATCTGTTGGACCCGGAGTTTTTCCATATGTTTGGAGTGCTCCTCACTTTTTAACACGAGAATCATGTAGATTGACAAATTTTCACGTCCGCTTCGCCAATACTTGATTCTATTTTATTATATATATATATATATATATATATATATATATATATATATATATATATATGTGTGTGTGTGTGTGTTTCAGGGAGTAACTAAATGTAGAGCATACATATGTATTTAGTGCCTTAAGTAAGTTTTTACTATGCAACACCTGCTTTACTATTCATGCAAATTTACTTGTCAGTTCGGCCTTCATGGTAACGGTCAATCCTTGGTGATATGTTAGTTATACCTCCATTACGGCTATATTGTGGTCGTACTATATATATATATATATATATATATATATATATATATATATATATATATATATATATATATATATATATATATACATATATATATATATATATATATATATATATATATATATATATATATATATATATATATATATATATATGTCAACCGGATCACCTGCGTACCCAAAACTGGGGTTGATGGATTTTTATGAGCGAGGTGTCAAACTGTATGTTTGGATAAGAGCTTTCAAAAAAATGGTGGTGTTTTGAAAAATCAATATGCTTTCTCCTACACTTTGATCCTATAAACTATCTATTTAATATCTTAAAGTGAAATAATTTTATATCAAATAACGAAATAAACTTAATGTTCATTCCTGAACTTTATACCAAACGTGATACCAACTGATAAGAATTATATAAACCAGAACCACTCAGGCCAGTCAATAATTTCATATTTCACTTCTAAGTTATTCAGTGCTTTGAATATACTGAAGTTGGTATAATACATAATAAATATGAGGAACCAACTGAAGAAAACCTTATATTACAACAACAGGCGCACTCTGTACTAGTTAGAAATCAAAGGCACTATCTCAGATTGCAAGAAAGTACCAGAAAAAGACAGCTGGACGATAGCACTGCTTGTAGTGAATTTTTGATTTAGTTCGGTATAATGGTTATAGTACGGTTCAGTAAATTAGGCCAAGATCTTAAATGCTAAATATGCTGCTGTAAAATTCTTTGTAGACGGCAGTGTGTAGACCACAATGCGGCACTGATTCAATCTCTCCGACATATAATATATATATATATATATATATATATATATATATATATATATATATATAATCTTTTAACAACAATCTATCTGTGGTGGCTTGTGCGGGAAGGCCTGAGGCGTCGCCTTCTATGCAAAATTTAAAAGTACCAAAACAATAAAATTTATTATAAGAACAATAACTTATTTCCTAAAATAGCTACACATATAGATTTGAAAATTAAAAATAAAACACAAACTCCTCACTTGTGGTCCCAGAACTAATTTTTAGCGCCCACAAGATACATAAGACACAAACAGCCACTGCATTTTTTCGCATAAAGTTGAAACTGGATTTAAAAATTAATCAAAAAAAACTTTGTACTGTTCAGAAGAAAGCTTAAGGCTTCTATAATTTGCGCACATAGACAAAAAAGTAAATATATAAACTGCGTATCCTATAGAAGCAAGATAGTTTACGCTTGAAAAGAGACAGAGCGGGTTCGCCGAGTAGTACCTGTCTTTCTATGGGCGGAACTAAGCACGATATCCAAACGTCATTGGATACCCCTCTCACCTGACCGCCATTAAAAAGATAGGCACTACTCATCAAAAACTTTCAGTCTTTTTTTAACTGCTAGTCAACTTGCTTCTACAGAATCCGCAGTCTATATATTTACTTTTATGTCTGTTTGGGGACCAAACTACCATGCTCGTATTATCGAAATAAAAAAGATCTCTCCAAAACCAACTTTCTTACTAATACTCCTGTAAAGAATAGGTATGATTTGATTATTTCGAAGAGCACCGAATGTTAGCGGATGGGATTCTTCTATTCAAACATTTTAATGTCCAGATGATTGTCCTCCTTTTTGAAGATAATAAAATTTCAATTCATACATCCGATAAGAGACATAATAATTGTTTAAGAATTTTACGTATAATTATCCGGATTATGGCTATTTTAATCCAATAAAAAGAATGTACTCTCTATTTACTTAGCAGGAATGAGATATTTTCTGCTTTTGTCTAATTAGAATATTTATCTTTTATATCACATTAATAAATCTATAATTATTTTTAATAGTACAGTTATTTTCAGCTTATGCGATTGTACTCATTTTTACTTAGAGCATAGAAGATGTATATTTCGGCAATGCTTAGAGTAAGATTTTTTTAATATACGCGAATCTTTCGCATTTTTTTTAAATATATAAGTACACAATTCTTGCCTTGGTAACGATAAAACTTTTTGTTGTTGCTGATTATGTCACTCATACAAAATATTATTATAATAAACATATTAAAATACGCGTTTAACCTATAAACAATGAATGGTCATGTGGAACAAACATGTTATAAAAGTTTAATAATTACCGTTCACCACCTAATTAAACATTATTATAATTGTGGAAAATTGAAATAGAATTGTTAATTGCATATTAATATTACTTATTTATTTATTCTTTTGAATTTATCTAGAGTATTTTAAAAGATAATTTTTTTATTTATTTACTTTGTAATAAAATAATAAGATTATATTAACGCAAATTATGTTATTTTCCTTAGGAAAATTTTAACGTTTACTAACAATTATAAATTAATAACCAAAAATATGTCCTTATTTTCGAAGGAATAATTTTTATTAAATTATCCTGGAAACAACAAAATAAAAAGTTCGCGTTTTAGATCAAAGTGCTGCTCTAAATTAGTCATCCCTAACATCGACCTACATAATGATGTTAAACTTGGCTGAATTTTAAATCTCCTTACTTTTCACGACCAAGAAGTTACTAAAATACCGAGGACAAAAACATGTTTCGATGTACCTATTTCTTTAAAGGAACTGTTTTCAAGCATTTTTGAAATAATTTTTTTTCCAGGAATCGCCCCTTTAGTATAATGATCTTCTGCCATTTTGCATTACATAACAATGCCAAGATCACAACCGCGGTCGAATTCAACATAATCTTAGAATTTTTAATAGCAAAGTCGCATGAAGACACGTTTGATTAATCTTTTAGACTGTTTAAACTATAAATTGACAAGAAAAAAAAAAGGTCATTTCATAGATCAAAATACTTCTCTATATATCGACCTTGGTTGTATTTTATCATTATTTTTCAATGCTAAGAAGTCACTAGAACACTTGCATTAGAAACACTTTAAAAAAAAATGTTATTAGTGTGATTATTGCAGAGAAACATGTCAACGCCGTAGCAGAATATATGAAACGGGCTCTGAAAACAGTGAAAATTGTAGAGAATTTGTATTCCTAGTAATATTGCATCAATAACCTTCCCCAGGAAGGGAAGGCTTGACGATTTCAAATCACTTAGCTTCTTCGGAACAAAACTGCAATATGCCCAGGAGGTGAAATATCCTAGAATTATCCTGAGCTCTAAACTAACCTCGAATTTATACACGCAGAGCATAATAAACAAAGAAAAATTGGCCTTGTGAATTAGCCTAGTCACAGATGGGGACTCAACCGGGATTTGTGCACTGATGATGAGACCAGTAACCTAGGTCTAAGACAGAAAAAAGGCAGCGACTAGCATATCTTTACATAACGATTCAACAAGAATTACTCCAACTATGGCCATGGAAATCCACATTAAATTTCCCTCCTCTGGGTAGCCTCATTCAGACGAAGGCTAGAATGGGTGCTTATAGAGTGAGATTTAACGGTAACTGCCGACCTAGGTCTCCTGGGGGACACTCCTGAATAACGAAAATTGCAAGTACGAACACCAACACACCATACAACATCCAGTTAAATCGAAATGGTGGACCTCCAAAAGCACACTGCCAGCCTGGTAAAATGGTATGGTATACTGATGAACCCAAAACTGTGTCGGGAGAGCAGACGCAAGAATACATGACGAGATATCCAGATTCTAGAAGTGTATTCCTCTGGAAAATCATGCGACAAGCGTCCCGGCGAGAATTTATACCATCAAATTTTGTTTGCGGGAAAATCTGAGAAGAGAATACAAAGGCAGAAGTATCATAATATTCTTGGATAGCCTGGCGACAATAAAAGTGTCAGCCACTAGATTAGCTCGAAGTTAGTTTGGAACCGTTTCCAATGTCTAGGCAACCAGAACAAGGTAAATGTGAAGAGGATGAAGAAACAAGCAATACAATAATCTGTTATGTAAAGGTTCTCTAATCTTTTACCAGAGTAAGGTTAAAATCAACGAATCACACCTTAAAATTAAACTATTTTTAAACATCTTGAATAGTTCAATAACAGTGCTTTTTTAATGAATTGAAGTACAATGCTTTCAAACCCTAAAAACATCCTAAAATTTTAAAGAGGTTTCAAAATATTCAAGCATTATTTAGCCGTGATCTACAAATGATATTTTTTTAATCTGATCTCCTAAATAGAATTTAGATTAATGAAAAGTACATTTTCAAAAAATAATAATAAACAGTATCATATCACTTTATTTCAAAAAGTAGCAAGAAATCCAAATACTTGTACAAAATATCAAATCGAAAAATATTAATAAACCTTATTTTCTTAGAGTCTGCAGTTTAGGTGCTGACAGTTTCACTTTTCCAGGTAGGTTTCTTGCCATCTGATCATCCTTCACTGCTTTTAAAAGATCTTTTTCTCTAGGCGTTATGGTACGATCTTTAAGAAAGATAGATACCGCTGTTTTGGCTGCTTTTCCTCTTCTCGCAGTACCTGGTGTCAATTTTACTTTGAACCTAAAAATAGATAACTGATATATGTATACTTAAATTTCAGAATGGTACAATAATTTCATAATGGCGATAATATACGTAGGATATATTTTACTGGGATGTTGTTTAGATACTATTACACTTTTTGTGGACACTGCCACACATAGAGTATATAAAACACGCCATGCTAATGACAACGTCATAGTCCTGCATTCAAACTCCCGTGACTTATACTAAAAATATAAGGATTATAGGGTCTATAAATTCGTGTTAAAATTTAAGGATTAGTGTTAACTAATAATGAGTAAATTTATTAGTAAGGTACACTTTTTTGCAAAAAATATTCCGAATTTTACCTAAAATTCCCAGAAAATATAAATTTCCGGTTTTATTATATTTACAAAAATACATGAACCACTATATAAATTACATGCATTTAAAACATATTTTATAATCCAGTGTGTGTGGTCTAATATTATTTTACATTTTTATGCGAGTATATTATTTTCTCATATTTTTAACTGCATTACAGTGAAGGAATTTATGTTAAGGAGCTCCATTCGCTACCACATGAGTGAAATGAAGTGTAGTGCCCAATATTTGACAAATTAAATCAAAGTACTAATTGAAAATATTATAATTTAAAAATAAATAGTTTGCAAGGCATTTATCATTGAAATAGAAAATATGAGCTGTCACTGTTTAAGTTCAAAATTTCAGTATGTGATGATTTCCGTTTACTGTATCATTTATGGGAGAAGTCAGCTGCATTACATACTTTAAAATTGGATTTTTCTACTTTAACAGAAGATAATATTTAACCAATATATTTTACACTATTTTCAGATACATTTTATCGTAAATCGTTGTTCCCTATATTTCAGCAAGAATTAGCTTCCAAGCTTCAATTTAATAAAAATTCTTAAACACCTAATTTCGTTAGTTTATTAAAAAACCAGAATTTGTTCGAATGCATGACCGTGGTAATATATGTTATATTACATATTAAAAGTACCAATCCTAAGGTTCCTTACTTGTAATTTGACAAAGTATTATATGGAGCAACTACTGGCACTGCAAACAGCAACTCGTCGCCTTCTAAAGGAATTCCTGTAAGTGCATTAATCATATCAACATCGGCTTGCACGGCAGGTTCATCATCATCGAGGTCATTTGGTTCTTTTGGTTGTTGAGGTTTAGGTATCCTTGGTTCTCTTTTGGTATTTTTGCCTTGCTGGTCTTTGCCGCCTTTCTTGGATTTTTTAGTTTCTTTGTGAGTACCAGAGGACTAAAAAATGTATTACAGCTAATACGGTATATGACTACTGTTGGCAAATTATTTCATATTGTTTTTTTATTACATTTAATGCACATCACATAAATATTTCCAGGAGATGTTATATTTTCGGTAAAAAAAGTTAAAAAGTTTGAATGTTAAAAAAGCGCACCGATGCGCAATTTGAGTAATGACACTGTTCCCGTGAACTTGTAACGTCACATCATAGTAAACAAAGCAACGCTAAAGGGTAGTTTATTTGATTTATTAAAACTTTTATTTGTTTGCAGTTATATAATGTTTATAAATCGTGCGTAGTGCCACAATTCACATCAACTTCTATAACGACTCCGGAAAAGGTGTTTTGTTTCCGTTCCAATGAATCCTAAGAGGCGAAAACACAATGGAACCAACTAGTAGATGCCCCAAATGAATATGAGCTAATTCTATAGTTTTTATGAGTGAAGACCACTTTAATGTGAGTATATTTGTGTTTTTATATTATTGAAATATTTTACAGTTAAGCTGATAAAATTTTGATCAATGGTCTTTGTCCAAAGTTTCATCGCATGTACATAACCTATATAGACCTCAAATGATTTGTTTTAGGGCAAAGGCATTAATATTTCCTTATGAATTAAAATTATAGTCTAAACCCTTACAGACCTGTAATACTACAGAAATTTGTTATAATCACGTAAAACTTATTGTTGACATAACCTATATCGTGATTTTATACTCAAGTTTTTGGTATGACTGTTGAGTGATTTCACTGATAAGTAAGTTGCAAGTAATACGTACGTTACCGTTTTTACTTTTTTCAGTTCTGCAGCATAAAAATTATTTTTAAAGAAAAGTCCAATTATAAGTGTATCTGGTATGGGAGAGGTTACTGTTGTTGGCAAAATTTATCATGATTTTGATATTTATTACAAAGTAAATTGAAAAATAACTAAACTATAAAAGATTCGTAAGAAATATATCAGCAGTTAACTCGAAACACCAGGAATTGTTAAAATCGAGTATCAGTAACTGACATCATATTTGGTTACATATATGTCACGTTACCAGAGTTGCAATCAATTGTGGAGCTTCTTCCATCCCGTGATCAAACATAAAAAAATCTTTATTTAATTTACGTTCTTTACGGAATAAAATCTTTTTTTATTTGGAAAATAAATAAGATTTTTAACGCTGAAATCTATTGGGATGACAACAATTTATAACATATTTTCAATAAAGTCAAGTAGTCTATTCTGGCACAACTTCCACATTCTTTGAATCTCAACAAATAAAAGGCATGAATTGGTTTTCGCTTTTTAAACACTTAAAAATATAAATTTCGTACCGTGGAAAATGCTAAATGTCAATAAACAGATGTGGATAAAAATTTGTGAGCCAATATAATTTTATCTCATTGGCAACTGGAGGGTTCAAGGAACGAGAGTAACTGACAATTTATTATTTCACAGAAAGAGAAGTTAAAAGGTCATAGCTCAAATATGTTATATACTTTGTTAGAATCATGATTATCATACATGCAGGAAGCATTTTTATATAACATATTACAATTTTAAATAATTGATAATTATAAATTGAAAACTATATTTGCATATCAAATTTTTGAAATATGTCCAGTACTCCCTTAATTCATCAGATCCTTCAACTGCTCTAAGAAATATAAATTTTTAAAATGATTAGATGACAATTTATTTAAACAGCCTAGAACAGTAAGTAACAAAAGAGGGGGAAAATTTTTACTACTGGGAGGGATATATTGAATTTATGATGGTGTATTAAGACTAAAGAAAAAAATGAATTCAGTGACAGAGGGGGCGCGATTAAAAATGATATGGAAACTAGGATCGCAAATACTGGTCTATAGAATCATTTAATCAGCATATAAAGAATGCAAAGGTAGGTACCACTTATTTAAAAAACTTCAGAAATAAATAAATATATATATATATATATATATATATATATATATATATATATATATATATATATATATATATATATATATATACTTTTCACAATTTCAAATTGTTAGCTAATGAAGTCACATGTGAAATTAACTTCCTTGGTCCATAAATAATACCATTATATTTCACATAAACAATGAATGACAAGACATTTTAATTGAAAATTTCTCAGTCAGTGCCTCTGGAGCGTCTTACTATATACATCAATTGTATGTCAAAAAAACAGTCAAGTTTAGCCCCTTCTTAAATGAAACGAAATTCCATCTTGATAATTTAGCAAATGTCGCTAATCCAAAACTATACAAAATATAAAATTTACTGGATAAACTTCAAATCAGCCAAAATTCTGTGGATAATAGTTTACCTATAAATAATATAATTGTATATATAACAATCAATGACGTTATTTAAAAAGTCGATGATAACAGCAGTCTGTTAGATTTATTCATGTTAATGCAAAACTAAATTGAAAACTGATGAATTAAAAACTAGACTTCTGTTTTCGGTTTCACTTCAGGGTTTCCCACTACAATATACTATGGCTTTCATCTAAAAAAAATGTACAAAATATTATGATCTTATCTAAAAAACACATACCTGCAAAATTTCCATTCTTAATTTTCTCTCCTCCTCATCTTGATCCCTATATTTTTCTTTAATTTTCTTAAGTTTACTTTTCTGTCCTCTTTTGGACGTTTGTTGTTTTGTTGATTGGTCATTGTTATCTGGAAAGGGAAAGAGGTACTTACTTTTTGTTAATTAATGTATGTCTCATAACTGCTTACTTTTCTGTTGCTTATCACTTCTATCTTTGTTACTTGATTCACTGACACCCCTACTCCTAGGTTTATTTTCTGGTGGTTTTAAGATGACAGGTTTGTTATCTCCTAAATATATGACGTTTTCTTCGTCTACGTTTTCTTCTTCTTTTATGACAGGCTCTGTTGAGATATGCCTAAAAAATTAAGTAGGTGTATAGCTTCGTTTCATTCGCAAATCGTAAGAGACCGTGCGCAATTGACGATCCGGATAATCACGTATCCATATAAATGACATCAGGATACTCAAATTTCTACTCCACGTGTCGAATTCACGATAGACAAATTGAAATTTTACAGACAGGCAACTGTAAATATTCGTAGTTATTATAAAGTAATTTATTAAAAGAACAAACATAAGTCTGCTTATATACAACAAAATTTCAAGTTTTTAACTGAAAAAAGCATAATTAGAAAGGTAAGTTTCTAAATAGTGACATCTCTCATATCATGTAGCGTGTTCTTGGACTTTCACCTTCTTAATAATTTTTAGAAGTGTAAGTTCGACAATGAATTATTTAGGCATCTGTAAATATTCGTAGTTATTATAAAGTAATTTATTAAAAGAACAAACATAAGTCTGCTTATATAAAACAAAATTTCAAGTTTTTAACTGAAAAAAGCATAATTAGAAAGGTAAGTTTCTAAATAGTGACATCTCTCATATCATGTAGTGTGTTCTTGGACTTTCACCTTCTTAATAATTTTTAGAAGTGTAAGTTCGACAATGAATTATTTAGGCATCTGTAAATATTCGTAGTTATTATAAAGTAATTTATTAAAAGAACAAACATAAGTCTGCTTATATACAACAAAATTTCAAGTTTTTAACTGAAAAAAGCATAATTAGAAAGGTAAGTTTCTAAATAGTGACATCTCTCATATCATATAGTGTGTTCTTGGACTTTCACCTTCTTAATAATTTTTAGAAGTGTAAGTTCGACAATGAATTATTTTCTTTTAATTTTAATTTTGAAAAAGAAAAAAACACTTTCGCAATTTTTCCGGTACATAAATCTAATTGGATTACATGAGATTTTGTATTTTTCTTTTGCAGTTATACCTTTAATATGACCCTAAAAGTGAAAGTGCTTTTATAAAAATTCTGTCCTGTTCAACTAACAATTCATTCTTCCCCTGCACAACTTAGCGTTATTTTAAAATTGGGTTTTTAACTTACTTTATACCACCAAAGTGTTGTATTTTAATTTGGGTATCGGGAAACTTAGATTCACCTTCACTATCTGAAGAACTATCATCATTATTTTTTATCTCAATTTGCTCAGAATTTTCTTTTTTAATTTTATCTTCTGGAATATCATTTTTAGGAATATCGGTTTGTTCGGTGTCTGCATTTTCTAATTTATCTTCTGAAAATTTGAATTTTTTGCATAATTAGCTTACTTTCAATCAAAAATTAATTTTTCAATGGTCTATTGTACCACTGCATTAAAGGAAATACCAATCTGAAGAAATACTTTTCAAGTACAGGATATCCCTATAATGAAGGACACCAATTGAAAGTGGCAAGGAAAAATCCCCAAAAATTATCTTGGGTGTTTCTCTACATACCACTACCAGACCTATATAAATCCAGAATAAATATAAATATATATATATATATATATATATATATATATATATATATATATATATATATATATATATATATATATATATATATATATATATATGTGCAATAAAATTAAATGGACGATGCCAAAAATTTATCTTTAAAAAACGGTCATAGTTCTGGTTTGGCTCAAATGAATCGGACGAGTTTTTCACCGACTTTTGTTTAGTGGGTGGCCTAAGCTGTTAAAGTTATTCAGTCAAGTGTAGTGGTACTTGAATCTTCCCTGGCAGAAGGTTTGTTAGTGAAACACGTACATAACTGGAAAATTGGGAGTTCGTGAAAGCTATTTAACAACTTAAGAGTAACTGTCTATGTACTTTTATTGTAGAATCCAAATCTGACCTAAAAATTTACCCTTTACGTCAGAATTTTTAAAATATGTGCGTTAAATAGCCAGAAAATGACTTTTTTTCGACTATATTCGAAGTTATGTATAGGAAATCAAATTATTTATAGTGGAGGATTTTACTTGGTCGAAATCCATTACAAACTAGTTGAATAAGTAAGTCTGATGAAGCTACATTGTCTAGCGAAACGCGTCACTACCTTTATAAATTATAATGTTTAAATTATACTATTGTAGTATTTTGACAAATAAAGTTTTTGTCTATCACTACTAGAAAATTAAATTTTTTATGCTCATTTTTGCATCGTCTAGTACTATTTGTTCCCTTTAAAATGATTGTTCAATTGCCCATCTACAATTTTTCTAATCAAAGTTGCTGCCCTTTAAAGTTTTGATTCACTGAGTTATTGGGTTCCGGTCATAAAGTTATGGATTCATAATTTATAATTTAAGGGCTTATGGCTATAATGACTAAATTTAAGATTCAAACTCAAAGAGCCATCGCTTTAAAATATCCCGATATTCATTTACCGACTTTTACCATTTGGCTCTATCTAACATTTAAATAGTCCTCAGTACGAAGCGAAAGTTTCCACCAATCATATTCATATTTCTTCTAATTTAATTCCAATTTCTGATATTTTTAAGCAGTTGAACAAATTAAACAAACATAAAGGCCCTGGGCCAGATCTTATTCATCCGCTTTTGCTTCACAATTCTTCTTTTATTCTTGCTAGGCCGCTATATACAAACTTTAATGCGTTCTGATAGCACCGTTGCGTTCCAAATTTTAGGAAGGCCAGTTATGTTATGCCTATACACAAGTCTTGTAACAGAACAGACGTGGCGAATTATAGACCTATTATATAGTAAGTATCATACCAAAAGTCTTCAAAAAACTGGTACCTAATCATCTAACGTCAGTATTGTCGTCTGAAGTTTGGCTTTTGTGGGGGGCAGAAATAGCAAACTCAACCTTCTGTCTTATATATCCAATCTTCGGAGAGTGTCTTGAAGGTCCATTTCATTTACACTTCTCGAAGGCATTTGATAGGGTTCCCCATAATGTACTGTTAATTAAGCTTAAAACCTTGGGAATTTCAGGCTTGTTGGTCAAATGGATTGAGAGCTATTTCGATGGTCAAACTCAAATAGTACGAGGCAATAACTTTGTCTCTAAGGAAATTCCAATCTCTTTGGAGGTGCCTCAGGGACCTCACATTGGACCACTTCTATTTAGTTGTTTTATTAATGATGTCAATAAGCGTTGTAAAAGTGACTCTTTTCTCTTGTTTTCTGGCAATTTGTAAATGTTTAAAAACATTAAAAATGTAGATGATTGCCGGTTGCTTCAGGATGATCTGGAACGATTTGTGACGTGATGTGACAGGAATAGGATGCATTTGACTACCAAATATAAATTCATGATATTTTCTCGTCAGCGTCAAAAAGTGATATTTGGATATCAAATCAGTCGTGATATTGTATCAACTACTGTTTTTATTCAGGATCTCGGAATTCTGATCATATCGTAAATATTGCCGCATATCGCAAATAAATAAGTTCATTCATTTTTAAAAAGCCGTAATTACGTTAAGAAAGATCGTATATAATCAACTGAAAACTCACTTTCAAGATAAAGGTAGTTTTAAGAGATGAAACCAACAGAAATGAGCTAAAAAAATATTTTCCATGTACAAACTTCCTTAAATGTAACTAAAAAACATTTTTGGTGATTTAAACTCAAATATCTCAAAATCCTGGGGTGATGTATAAATTCTGAGGCCTGATTCAGATTCTACCCAAAAAAATTATTTTAGAAACACCTTCTAATTTTTTAATAGCTGAACCTTGCATATCTGTGCTATTGCATGGTTATGTATATATTAGGTGCTATCAGTGTTGTTCTCTTAAACATACGGTAAGTTGTCGTTTTTGTTCTTATGGTGGTTGCTAGAGGGGCGCAGTTCTAAAATCAATATTGCAGTTATTCTTGAAAAAAAAGGTAAATCAATATAATGCTACCGGGTATATAAATAAATGGCTTAGTAATAGAAACGACAGTAACAAGAATATTTTAACATATTTATTCTAAGCGGCAATATATAAAAAATAGTATTGGACTAAAATGATTCACGTAACACATGAGATTTCTCAAAAGAAAACAATATTAATTTTTTTTCTCATATACAGAACGGTCCAAAAATCCAGTATATCTTTGCATTCCGTGAGACATATACCTAATTAGAAATAATTACATAGATAACGATAAACTCATTTTATTTAGAAGTTTTAAGCAAAGCTGATAAATCTATTAGTTTTTTAAACATCGGCTCAGAATGTATTAACTTTATTGAGCATCTAGTTAAGTAAGAAAAGATATTGCAACAAGATCAAGAATGCTCAATTGAGCTCAACTAAACCAAATAAATAAACGCTTAAATAAGGAGCGATTATCTAATCCCCCCCCCCCTATCACATTTAATTACTGACCTCGATTCATTGGCCGGAGCAGCTCAGAGCTGTTCAGGTGCAAGAAACGCTCGCTTTATTCACCTAGTACATAATGCCTCGGAGCTCGTCAGATCTGCTTTCGCCTTACCCCACAAGCACCACTAAAAATATCTGGAGTACAAAGCCCTAGCAGCTGTCAGTTATCATTTTTAGATGTTATTTTTGGGTAAAAAATATTTTATACATCAAATGAAGAGACGAAAAATAAGATTGGTTCACAAGCTACCGGACTTACGTTCATAGTTTTTTTAACGAATTACGAAATATTTATGGCCGAAAATGGTAAGTATTCTGACATCAGACAAAATTCAAAACTAATAAGTAATAAAATAATATTTTTAACTTTTTTTCTCCAATATGTTTTGCCATGCATATTAAAAACACCAAGTTCGAAAAAAACAATTTGGAGGTTATTTACCCTGTAAATTAACACTTTAACCGCTTTATTCAGATTTGCTCAGAGCTACTCAGGGTTTGATGCACCAGAGTTTAAAAAGCTTGAATCGAGGGTAGTAAATAAGATAAAGCAATAAATGGTAAATCAAATTTGTGAAGAATTTGTTTGGGATTATGAAAACCGTTTTGGATTACGTTCATATATTACAATCTGAAGCTTATCGTGTTGCCTGTTATATCCGCTCTATGTGAATATGTTGGTTGTCTTAATCAGGTTTAGAAGCCTAATCACTAGTTCAAAACCATCTCGTCGTTCTAGTCAAATAGTTTACATGTTGGTTCCTACACACATACACATTTTTTGTAGTTGTTTCCTTAAGATGCGATAGCCGGTTATCCGACCTGTTACCAGCCTAATCTTCTGCCTGCTTAAGCACAGGACACAGCAGCTTAGTTTACCGTAAGAGTTGCTTAGCAATAGTTTGCTGTACCTCACCAAGATATCCATCCATGAATAACGGTTTTAAATGATACTAAATACTGGTTCTAGTTAATAAATGTGATAGCAAACTATTGGCTTGCAACTTCTGACTTAATAATATTTCTATTTTTTTGAGTCTGATTTCATAACATCTTCCATTTAAATAAAATTTCAACCAAAGAGATTTTAGATTAAAATAGAGTTCTTCAAGTCTATTCCAATTCATATAATTGTTTACTGTCAAAATTGCTATGCGCACGTGAACAAAAAACTATACCGTTTTTTGGATCACAACAAACCCTAGTACTCTACCACTTCTTTGTTTAAGAGATGCACGTGCTTCACACATTTAGTTATATATTTATTCTTGCATATTAAACAGTAAGTTACCATTATTCACAATTTAATTCACCTTGTTTCACAAAGACACCAAATATCAATTAAAATCAAAATGAAATTAAGAGTGAAATAAAAAGAAGTAGTGTCAATTGTCACAAATTACAGCATCATAATCAATGATAAATTGTCGGATTGTGCAGTTAATTTGGAGAAGTTATATTATGAATTCTAGCTATTTGTGGGGCAAATATTATAGTAGAGGTAGAAGTCAAGAACTTTTAGGTAAAAGCAATTGTTTAGGCGAAAAAATTCTATACATTCCCGAAATTGCGTTATTTAATATTCTTTGATATTTAAATAACTAAAAAATTTATATAAAAAATAAAATTTCTTAAAATCCTAAGAACTTCATATTCTCTTACAAAAACAGCGCAGACTTAACAAAAAAGCAGATCATCACCTGGCAGTTGCCATGGCTACACTACTCGCATGACACTAAATATTCATATAGCTCACGAATTTTGGACAGGGTTTTACTTCTCTGTGTCTGTTTTAACCTAAAATCTCTTTAATTTCAACAGTAACAAAACTACACCACACAAAGAAAAGAAGTAATGTGTGAAAAAAATGATTGCAGTAAGATTTACAGATAGAATGATTACATTTTTTTTTGCTATTCAAAACTGGCTAAAATAACAAAAATTTAAAAATAAATGAATTTTTTACTTTTGTCTCAGAAGTGAAATTTTATAACTTTCTCTGCAAAGTAAATAGAAATTGAAATAACAAAAATTACTTACCATCGCTTTCATCTAATATTTCAACTTCAACTTCTTCATCTTTGCTTGATTCACTTTCTTGTCTACTTAGTTCAGCCTCTTCACTTTGGGCTAACACTTTCCTTTCACCTAAAATGGAAACAAAATTATTAAATAGGTCATCTCAAACTCTCTGATGATATGTTTTAATGTCCAGTGCTTGATTTCAGCTTTAACAAAGTTTTGTAAATAACAAACAATAATCCTATTTACCTCTACAGTACCGAATTATACAAAAATGAAAAATTACCTAAATGCTTTTCCACACATCCATCTTCCAGTCTAAATAGGAAACTTAATCCAAGAATTAAATGTGAAGGTGGTAAAAAATTCTTTTTTCCTCTAATCATAAAACTACCTAAAATAGTAACAAGGAAAATATAAGTTATGAATGTCAATTTAAATAGCGATTTCTTTTAGAATCAATGTACCAACAAATGACATGAATTCAAAATAAGCCCTTCAATATCCGAGTTCCATATGTTCATAAATGATCATTTGTTTGTATGTCACAGATGCTTTAAGTATTGATACATGGAAAAAGGTTAAGCATTTACCCAACAGTTATAGCGGACAGTCAAACAAACTAATATGTGTGAGTTATGCAATGAGGTTGATAAGAATTACCAATAAGATTTTAACAACCTGAATGTTCAGGTGTGTTTTATTTTGTAAGTCATAAAATCTTATCAATAAATATATTCTTTAAGGTTACTTTCTGAAATATTAGTCAAAACTCGTGATCTCGTAAAAAAAAATCTTTTAAAATGCAGAAAATTACCATATTTAAATATTTTAAATCACTTGTGTATATGACAAAACGGCAAAATTAAGAAAGAACTGTTAAACGCTTAGTGCTTTTATCGCAAAAAAAGGAAAACAATTATGGAACAAATAAAATAAGAGTGAGCACATGTTGTATATTTACATTAATTACTTTAGAAAAAATAGTAATCAAAAATATTCTTTTATAATCATTAAATGGCATTATATAGAATAACAACTTTTACCCTATGTCCAATCTAAATATTATCTATTCCAGATATACAATATGTAATATTTTCTTGTTTTAGGGCCAAATTTGATTAATTTCTATCCCTTTAATTTACGTGTGGATTTTATTTTATTTTACAAGAATAAGATAACCAAATTCGTTAAGAATTTTCATTTACACTAGTCTGGTACTAAGCTACTAAATGATTAATTCTAATATTTTTAACAATATTAATGCACTAGCATCAATATTAATAAAAATTATATATTCTGCTTTTAGAGCTACAAATACCTAAAACTATAATACCTAAAAATTTAATGTCAAGGTGAAAACCAATTTCAACATCTGACTTTTATTTAAATATTGTATAAAAGTTTACTTAATTAAAATAAACCAGAACAATAGTTACCTGTTGTCAAATATTCTCCTGTAGGTGCCGTTTTACTAACTTGATCACCTTGCACCCAATAAGCATTTGTTATAACTTTAGCTTCCCATGCTACACTAAAATATATCAATTTAGTTTTTAAATACTCCATCTATTTTGCAACTAGATGCACTTAATGTATTTGGAGAGACAGTGAGAATCTTATGTTTTTAACAACATAATCACTTTTAGTTACCTGTAACATATCGCCATAGTTCCTGCTTCATTTAAAGTTTTTGGAGGTACAGGTTGACCAGTTGGATTTTTTATAACCACACTACTTGCACCATGAACATCAGCATGAACATAAATATCTGTTGGTCTCATGTACCTACAAAGTGTTATGCTATAAAAACAAATCGAGTACGAGTATGTCTAGCGAGCCAAGAATTTCATACTATCAATCATATTATTTACTTTTGATCACAAAATCTGCAAACAACAACCAAAGAAAAAAAAATGCAGCTTCACTTCATACTAAATAAAATTCAAACTTGATAGTTTAGGATATATTAATATAAATTTATGATATAGGTGTTACGGTTAATGACCAAACAGATGTTAAATTTAGTATTTATTTATTTATTCATCTTCCTGTATGACAATAACAAATTGCATAGGATTAGTCACAATCATAACGATCTTACAAACTAAATTAAAATAACTTAAACCAATTAGAGAAGCAAGTAAAGTACAATATCAAAAAAAGTAACAAAATACAATACAATATAAATGCATGTGTTTCAGAAGACATGTAGAACAAACTATCACACTTCACCCCACAGTGAATATAGGTCTAAGTCATGTACTCATCCAAAGAATAAATACTCTTAGAAACAAGGAAATGTTTTATTTAATTAACTCTTAAATAGTTTAACATTTGTGCTTTCCGTAATTTCATCTGGTAAATAACACTGAACATTTTTAGACCTATAATATTAGGAGATTTATATTTTAACTGTAATATAAATGAAAGAATGTAAAAGTTCTTTACATTCCTTTTAATAAATGAGTGCACATGACCATTCTTTGAATATTTGATTCTATTTTTTATATGTATAGACAAATTCAAATTTCTAAAAATGTTCCTGCAGAAAGTCCACTAGGAAACATGAGCCATGCATCTAATCATTCACTTTTATTTAATCAGAACATTCTCCCACATTAAATTTTTGTGTACTTTAAACACAAATTTCTTCATTGTAAAAAAGAATTACCTTTTTACTATAAGTTCATTCTGTTGTTGGTCTCTACCAGCGATAACCAAATAATTTTCAGAACTTACGAACCAATAAAACTTCTCAAACCAGTAAACTTTTCTAGCTTTGTTGATGTTTGTTATGATCTGTACATCTTTCAAAGTCTGTTTTGTTTTTCTTTCAGCCGATTTTAGTGCCTTTATTTGTGATTCTATAGTTTTTTGCTGTTTTTTCGCTGCATAACGTTTCTGATCATAATACCTAAAAAAATAAAATATTACAAAAATAATCTTAATTCCTAATATGTCTTGGTTGACCAAGCTCTAAGCAATAATATTTTAAACATTAGAACCACAAGCCTTGCTGCATATAATTTATTTTCTGTTTTTACCGTTATATATTTATCTGCTTGCTTGAAGGGTTTAAAAATACCAATTATTGATTTAAAAAGTAAGTGATTAATAAACAAGCTTTCTCAACCTTATCAGACTTAAAACTATAGATAACAGTACAGAATAATTACCATGAGCTTTTTTATAAAATTTTTTAAGAAGGGCGGTATCACTTTTTAAACTACAAGGCCATTTATCAACTCAAATTTAAAACCCGTTTTATTTCATCTCAATTAAAATTATAAATACTATGGTTTTTAGAATATGGATGTATTTATATTTTATTAGAATTTTTTCAATGTTGGGCAATGTGACAGCGTCGCCCAGTGAACCCGATTGAAACGTTTATATGTTAAAAAAATCTACGCCTTATTTTTCAACTTACCTCGACGCTTTTCCTTTAAATTTTCGTAACTGAATGAGCGAAAGATACATTACAGCCCGTCGCGGAAAAATGTCGCTATATGTTTTTAAAAAGCGTGCACAGCGGGATTTTTTTTTTCTATTTTTAAAAACTTAAACTACGTATCTTAAACGCTCAAACTATAAACTCTTAAACTCCCAAACTCTAAATCTCCGAACTAACCTAAATTCTAACTGCCTAAACTGAGAAGAGCCACAATAAGTCAAGCAAGTTTTAAATCCTAAAAAAAGAAGCATAAAAAAATAATTTTCTTTATTACTGAAGCGGTAAAAATTGATATTTTTATTTATTTTTGGTATACAATAAAGGAAATTCCTTACATATTTCAAGGCTTTATAACAAGGTTCTTACCCTCAATATTCCTATATAGGCGTTTCTTTGTTGGCATTTGTAATATAAATTATGACACTATCATAAGCAAAACAAAACTGACCGACTAGAAGATTTAAATTTCATGGCAACTAGTCGGGTTTATCTCTTAAATCTTAGCGAATCTGGTTATTAATCTTTAAACCCTAAATTCCTAATCAAGAGGTTCAGAAGTTTAAAATCCAAGAGATTTATGCAGGAAAAATTCACTAGTACACGCTGTCTAAAAATGTCTATCAAGGGACCTCTCGCAAATTCAGTTAGATTTAAAAAATTAATAATAACTATTTTCCGATTTCACATAGCTGACAATTTAATCGAAAATACCAGCTATAATTGGCAAAAAGTCTCATATTTATTGCTGAGAAAAAAGTACCAATTAGTAATATTAGTGACAAATTTATTATTATTAAAATTGATTAAAACAATTTAAAATAAATAATATAATTTTCTACCTTCTAGCATTAGCAAAGGCTGTCAGATCCAAATCAATATCAACAATCATAGGAGGAATTTTGTTATCATTTTCTTGATCAGAAGCATCACTGTCAGCTGATTCAGCATAGGGATCATGAAGGAGCAAACTTATATGGTTTATTTCTAGTTTAAGTTTTTTTATAAGTATGGCTAAAGCGTCGCCTTCACTAGCAGCTTTTTTTACGATTTCTTCAATATCACTCCAAGATATCTTAAAAAAGTAAATTAATTAGGGAACGGGCTAGAGGCTCGACACGTGAACAGTGTCTGATCCCAAAGAACGTCATCAAATGACGTTAATAAACTAAATTTAAATTAACTCATTTTATTTTAACTATTAAATTGTATAAATAAAGATGAACAAATACGTTTACAAAAGGCTATTCGCGCAATATGATTTTTTCTTTAACTCTGAGAATTTCGGTAACATGCTGAAAATGCGTCTTCAGCACACATTGCGTTTCTTAAAAAATTAATTAAGCATTGAATATAATAGTTATTTTAAAAATAGAGCTCAGTTGAGCGAGCAGATTTGTATCATTTCACTTGTGCTTCGTAATCAAAGAAACTCTCATCTCGATATCTTGAACAGTCCAGGGGTACATAAATGACTCTGGACTTCATTAATAAGTTTTTCTTTTTTCCAAAGATTGTTATCTAATTCATCATGTGACTGATTCTGACATTTTGAATCCCGTGCTTCTGCAATGAAGCGTCCATAATCACTGATCAAAAACAACATGCAATGATTGTGTTGTAATGTATTTCTATGGATTACAAATGAAGAGCGTTTTTTACGCAATTCAAAATATAACTGATATAGTTAATATTTGTAGTGTCTTTTATTGAAATTTTATATGTTAACTTGTACTTTATTGTGTTAATGTTACTTGTAATTTTATACCAAGAGTTTGATAAATATTCTTTACCAGTGCCCAGTAACATTGTTCTTTAATTTTATTTGGTTTTATGATTGTGCAATTTATTCAAATTTGGTGGTTTTAAATTATTTTGGATTAATTCAAAATTTTTCATTTCCTGTTCTCAACACTTGTTTTTTTTTATATATGTTTGAATTTTTTTTTTGTTAGATTTTAGGCTTTAATTTTAGTTTCCTTTATAAGAACTTATTCTTTTAATACAATAAAGCATGCTTTGACTTTGTGTTTTTATTTTCTGCACCAGGAAAAAAATCACTATGTGATTTATTTCATCAAACACAATGTGTTACATTTTTTGCTGAAGTATGCAACGAATCAAATTCTCCTAAATATATAAGTTTGCAAATAAAACCTTATCATATGTTTTGCTTATATCTCATGTATATCACTCATTACTTCATTCATTTTAATAAATACCAAGTTAGAAGACATAGAAACTGAACTGGAACAGCTATATTAAAAAGCAACAGCTGGACATGCCGTGAAATCTCTAGAAAAAAAGAAAAACCTGGGGTTTGAGGCTGATAATGATCTGATGGTCATATGAAACGATCATCAAACCTATGCTTACATATGCCTCCTTAGTATGGTAACCCAAGATACAAGTAGCAGCTCACAAGAAAAGTACAGATGTTAGTCTGTGTAGAAGTCATAGGGGCCATGCCATTATGCTCCACCGCAGCAATAGAGGCAACGCTGAACCTCCCCCTATGCATCTAGGTGTGACAAGAACGGCAACAATACATGCCCTCAAACTGTACCAACCTGAAAGCTTAAAATCTGAAAATTTTATTAACCTTGATGTGAGTGTCAGGGCATGAGAGAATTAAGGAAGAGGGCAACAACTCCTTTCTTGACGCAGAACCTTTCTGTAGACTACAAAAAAGCCATATAAAAAAGAAGCTCTGAAGCTGGGAACAAAATCAGATAAAATTAAGATGGAATAACACCTCTGGTCTCGGACAAACGAAAAAATTCATAAATTCATCATCCAAGAATGCAAAATGCTTCTTAATCTCCCAAAAACGGGCTTTGAGATTACATTTATAAAAAAATGAGCAGAGCTGAGAACGATATTTGCCCTTTCGGCGATATGGGAGCCAAAATGGCACAACTGCTATGTGAATGCATAACATTGTTCCCCAAAGAAAAACAGACTTCATGAAGAGTCTGAATATTCCGGGCTTATATTAGAGTAACATACAATAGATCCCATAGAATGAAGTGCTGCAAAGAGGCAAAGAAAGCCTTGACAACCTAGGCGCACTCTACAAGTTAGGAATAACTTATATCCCTTGTCCAATAATCTAAAAGGTGTGAATATATTCATCAAATATTTTAAAAATTATTTAATGTCCAATCTCTTCTCTGAATATCTAATATAAAAAGATCATTTCAGGCATGATTTTGGACTGCTTAAGAAAAATACCGACTTTTTAATAACAAAAGAAACGTCTAAATAACTTTTGAATATCGTAAAATGGTTTGGGACGAATAATTATGATTAACTAAAGTCTTTGTTAATTATAAATACACACCTGATTAGCAATTAAGACCTGAATAGACAATATAGCTTTATCAACCAATTCTTGATTTCTACTTATAAGTTCAGCTTTTTGTATATCTTCTTCCTGTAGTTTTTCCAAAGCCATCAAACGTTGCCCATGATCCTTCCTCACGTTTTCAAGTTTTTTCATTGCTTCTCTTTCTTGTTGAAGTGCTAAAAAATAACCAAATATGCTAGACAAAAAGTATTAGACTATTAAGTCCTTGCTTAAAACCTCACAATGTGCCAAATTTTAAAATTCTTTGTCATCTCTAACTGACCTATATATTTTACCAACACAGTGATAAGGAATAGTTAATCATTGGCTTTTATGCCACATTAACACAAAACGACAAAAATTAAAAACTGAATTTTTTACCTTTCATTTCTAACTTCTGACTCTCTGCACTTGAAAAAAACTCATCGACTGCTATACAAAAAGAACCAAATTCTTTATATGGCATTGCTGAATGTTGCTGAAACAACATTGGATGGAACTCCTGATTAGAGAAAAAATCTTCCTTCTCTGTGGTATCCGCTCTTGGGCGCTCCTCTTTCTTTTGAATTATGTATCCCTACAGAAATATAGGCTTATATTTAAATTTTTCTTAAACACAAAAAATAAACTTTGATAAATTATTTGTTCAATCTTCTACCTTAGATGGTTGTTTCTGTGCAGCTTTAAAGATAATATCAGCCTCCAAAATTGCACCAAGTACTTTATCAATATCTTGACTAATATCAAATGTTTTTCCCAATTTTGCTGAGTTAGCTATTCCCTGTTTAAGTAAAACATGTTCTAAAAGGGCCGGGCCATATTCTAAAAAATAATAAATAGCCTGATAATAATAATAGAACATTTATAATTATACAGAGTTTTTTTTTAATTATAAAACCACTGGTTAATTTACTTTTTTTCATTTAGTTCATATGATCTGAATTAGCACCAAGTCAAAGTAACAAATGATAAGTGAATTATATTTATATATATTATATAAATTCTTTATTTCACAAAAAATCCACAACAATTTGACGTTTCGCCCTTTATTTAAGGCATCTTCAAAAATCTTTGTCTTTTTCTTGTTAGGTATCCAAATAGACGATGTAAAAGTTTCATTTTATTATTAATAAATAAACAAAATATCAAGGAAGATAAATAAATAAAAGACAAAAATTTTCGAAGATGCTTAAATAAAGGGCGAAACGTCAAATTGTTTTGGATTTTTTGTTAAATAAAGAACCTAAACCCAAAAAAAGACAAAATAAAAAAAATGTTATAATCTATGATTCAAGAATCTGAAAAATATAATAAAGATGACTCATCGCGTCGGTATATTTGTATATACGAAGGCATATCAATAGTGACTTCCAGTTATTTGTAACAATATATATATATATATATATATATATATATATATATATATATATATATATATATATATATATATATATATTCTTATAAAATAGTCAACAATTAAAACTGTAATATTATTATTCACATCTTAGATTCTGTTTACCTAAATTTGACACCAGAATCTTTTTCAACTGGTCACCAATCTTTCCATTTTCTAAAATTCTCATAATTCTCTCTTTACTGATCTCTTCTATTTCTCTTGCTCTGTCTTGAGGATATTTTTCTCTAACGGCAAATTTAATTTTATCACCTTCAGTATGTGGTCTTAAGACATATAGAATGGTCATTTGATGATCAGTTAACATTATATTTCCTCTATCAAATAGTTCCAATATCACATGATATGCTACTTCCCCTGAGCCAAATTGCAAGTCTACTATACGATCAGTACCCAACTGTGAAATAGTTTCAATTCTTTTATTTTTAAGATGTTTTCTTAGCTGAAATAAATTTAATTTTAATTTGTAAAATATTGCAAGTATACTTTTAAATAACACTACTTTACAGCCAATTTACGACTGTAATGTAAAAGGTAGTCGTTGGTTAATTTTTGGTCTCTAAATGCGAAAATGATAGTAAAAACTTCCCAACAGGTAAGATTTTTTAAGCAAAATTGAATGAGTAAATTATTCAAATTATTATAAAAAGTAATTTGTACTATACCGGAACGCGACATTTACATTTTCCATAACTTAGGGAAATAGTGCACAATCTGGCAACACCACGTGGAGGTGTCTAGAGATGACAAGTCAACTACGAAGTCCCGCTAGGGCTTAAAATAACGGAAGTACCCAATTAAACCCATATAATTCCAAATTTCACTCTGCCCCATAGCCGAATCTACTTATAGATGGCCCCTGTATGTGAGAAGTAAGCCGTCGCTTTTCAAACTTTATATACCCGATGTTTCTAGAAAACACCAAAAGTAAGGAACAGCTATAAAAGCAGCTGGCCAGCAATCATATCATCAGTATTGTTTTAGCATGAGTAGTAGTCAGTATTAGATAGAGAAGCAAAGTGCGTGAAAAAGCCAATAGTAAGAGCCTTGTATTAGTGTTATCTTTGTGTTGAAAAAAGTTATTTGCCGGCTGTAAACGTAATATCACATCTCTGAACCAACGTACGCGACAGTACAAAAATAGAAAAGGTACAGAGACGTGGATGTGTTAACCCTGCGGATAGTTTTTGCTACATATGTGGTCAGTTTACCCCTGAATGACAGAAAAAGACAATTAAAATAACCAAATTAGCTTATCATAAGTATCTTGGATGTCTTGTTGGCGATCAAGATCTATAACTGGTTAAATGGCAAATGCTCTTCTATGCCTTTTGCAGTTCCAATAATTTGGTGAGAACCAACAAATCATTTTAACGACTCTTAATTTTGCATGACAAAAGTGTCTTGATTTACAAGAAAGAGCAAACATATTATTGAATATCTGGATATTCCTTCAGCAATCAAACCTGTTCTTCATGGAGGAGGTGTACCAGTTCCAGCGGCAAAATGAGAGAAAAATTTAGAAATGTATAATGATAAGGCAGAACCCGATAATGTATCAGAAAATGACTATTATTATTTTTCTGAAAGTGAAGGAAAAGCACCCCATTTAATCGAACAACCTGAATTCAATTATCTAGTTAGGGGCCTCCACTTGTCCAAAGAGCATGCTGAAGTATTAGGGTCTAGATTACAACAATGCAATTTACTAGCCACCGGAACCAAAATTACAATATTTAGGAACCATAACAGGAGCTACCTTTGTATTTTACTATGCAAGATAAAATGTGTGTTTGTGTTAATCCAAATAGTGTTATAGAAAAATTAGAATTTGCACATAACCCGGATGAATGGCGCTTATTTATAGATTCTTCTAAACTAAGTTTAAAAGCAGTTCTGCTCCATAATGGCAAAAAAAGACCCTCTATTCCTCTTGCACATGCAGTTGACATGATGGAAACATACGAAAGTATGTCACTTATTCTACATGCAATAAGCTATGATACGTATAATTGGCAAATATGTGGTGACCTAACAATCATAGGGCTATTACTAGGGCTTCAGGGTGGATTTATGAAGTATTACTGTTCTTTGTCTTTGGGACAGTAGAGCAACACAGGGTCATGGCTTCCAAGAAATCAATATATTCCAGGTCACACAAATTACAAAAATACCAAGGGATTAACAATTTGAACAAAAATTAAGTGATGTTGAATTATCCGAGTGGAGTTCTTTGAAAATAATTGTTTGGAGTTTTTAGGAAACAAAAAAAGTAGAAAACTACGAAAAGCTTGTAGAAGAACTACTTAAAAGCTACTGCAAAATGGGCTGTCACATGTCTCTTAAAATACACTTCTTGCACTCCCATTTAAATTTTTTCTCAGACAATTTGGGTGCGGTTAGTGACGAGCAAGAAGAAAGGTTCCACCAAGATATATTAACAATGGAGCAATGAGATCAAAGCAGATGAGATCTAGAAATAATAGCGGATTATTGTTGATTTCTTATGAGAGAAAGCAGTCAGGAATATAAACGAAATTCAACATTTGCAAAAAAGTTATGTACAAAAGACTTACTATAAATGTATTTTCATGTGTATTTTTGTAAATAAATCCTGTTATCCTTAAAATATCTCATTTTTTTTTTATTGTTTTGAACTTATGTATAAATATTATATAAAAATGTTTGTATTAAATAAAAATAATCGATACATTCTATAACTCAAAATCTATAGGTGGTGGAAAATTTTTATTGATGAATTCACAATCAGGATGATTTAAACTCCCATAAACATGTCACAATTTTTTTTTTTTTTTTATTTGTTGACTAGTGTAATTAACTCTTAAAAAATTTTAATTTTATACATTATGCCAGATAACATGCTTATATAATAATTTATTTATACACAAAAAAAACATTTTAACTAAATATCCACATAATAATATTAATAAACACACTTTATAACTATTTCTTGATGGAACTATACAATGAGGTAGTCTTATGTAAAATGGTCTTTTAAATAAAAGAGCGAATACTTCAATGAATAACTTCAAGCTTGACTAAGTATTTTTTATAAAACATAATTTTAAATTCACTTAATCGAAAAACAATATTACACAACATGTTAAAATTTCTAATCGATATACCTTCATACTAAATCCAGATGGAGCAACATTTTTAGGCCATTCAAAGTTAGTAGTGTGAATCCTATTGCCCGATTCAAGAAGTAAAATCTGCTTTTCCTCATTTCGTTGGAATCGAATTAAATAAGTCTTGTTGTCAATGTCATAAATATTGTTTACTCGCATACCAATCAGGCTAAAATTAAAGGTTTATTAAGTAAATTGGCAATAGTAAGAAAAAAACAAAAAGAAAACGTACCTTTGTAACTCCGTTACAACACAAACGATATCGTACGTATTATATCGAGTTTTCATTTTGAACCTAAGTTTTAACGGGTACTAAACAAAATTAATTTCACACAATAGCAAGGCAATACACAAATAACATGTAATTTATATCTATTTTTTAAATGTAGTAGTAGCTAAGAATATTATTTTTCGGCAGGATCAAAGGCACAACGCATAACTCTACAAAGATTGTTGTCGACAATTGTGACAGCTGTCAAATCACTTGGTGTCAAAATTTACTGCCCTCCATTCAGGAGTTTGAAGCTCGGGTGCATCAAACCCTGAGTAACTCCGAGCAAGTCTGAATAAAGCGGTAAAAGTAATAATTGGAACAGTAAATAACCTACAAATTATTTTTTTTTTCGGAATTTGTGTTTTTAATATACATAGCGAAACATATTGAAGACAAAAAGGTAAAAATATTATATTATTACTTATTAGTTTTGAATTTTGTCTGGTGTCATGGCATTTTCGGCCATAAATATTTCGCAATTCGTTAAAATAACTATGAAGGTAAGTTCGATATCTTGTGAAATAATCTTATTTTTGTGTCTCCATTTCATGTATAAAATGTTTTTTTACCCAAAAACAGCATCTAAAAATGATAACTGATAGCTGTTAGGGCTTTATACACCAAATATTTTTTTTGGTGCTTGAGGGGTAAGGGGAAAGCAGATCTGACAAGCGCCGAGGCATAATGCACTACTTGAATAAAGCGAGGGTTTCTTGCACCTGTACAGCTCCGAGCTGTTCATGCTAATGAATCGAGGGCCGTAATTATATGAGCAAGTCCACCACAAGAAAATATCCCGTGTAGACGATACATTTTTAACGTAATACTCCTACACTCAAATTTTTCTTGTCGTGCGGACTCACCCTCAACCAAATCATTAAGAGTGGGTCCACACGATAAGAAAAATCTGGACGTAAAGGAAGCGTAATAAGACATATGTCAAATTTCGAGCATTGGGATTTGTTAAATTAAAAAAAAAAGTCAAATACCGAAGATTTCCCGACTATATCCGCCTCTTCCAAGATCATTACGCAAAATAATGTTGAACTTTTCAGCAGACTGCTTTAAAAATGGTGGAAACTGTTTATTTTCAAGATTTTGTATAAACATAACATATGTTTTTTTTTCAGAAGTTCGTTGTTTTATTTATATTTTTTTATTTTGCGAGTTTTGAGATAATGAATATTTATGAAGTATATTAAATTGTTTTAATTTATTTAAAATGCTTGTTACCGAAGATTATTACTGCTTCGTCATCAAAAAGAACATTTCTTGTTCATTTTTTTATTAATTATATAATAATTGCAATAATACAGTTGTTTGTTTAAATCGTATCTAATAAAGGCTCTTGTATAATACAATTTCTCTTCAACTACAGTCTCTGATATCGAGATACTAATCCACAAACATACTCTTAGCTAGGATTACCAGATCAAATAATGAGATTTCCTGACAATATTTCAGACTTTTCAGTAAATATCCTGACATTTTGTCTGAATGTTGTTTGTGGTAGGTTAAGACAGTGAGATTTTCAAAATATTTGCAATCAAACCACAAAATTCGAATATTCAGCGAGTCTCATTAATGGGACCGCAGTGGTCTAAGAAGATAAATACGCTGTCTGTATTATTATAAGCTTGGCTTTTCCGCTCCCACCAATGTTATAACTTTGCTGGTTCTGCTTTTGGCTTATCACTGGTTTCAATGAATTCAAATAAATCTTCTAATATCACTTTTAATATTTTATTAAAATATTCACTAAATCAGGAGGTAACAACTCTTCTTACTCACTAATTTAACATTACTATTGTTTTTTAATTTTAGTTCCCCCCGTCTCTATGTTCGTGTCTTAGTTATATCCAATTTCTCTAACTAAATTATTGTTTTACACACATAGGTGTACTAACAAATATAATATAACTAGTTATTTATACGATTACTGAAGTGACAAAGAGTGTATTTATGCAACGATAAGACAATATGAACAAAGCTGATGGTTTCTGTAAAAAGGAAAGTTTCGGACTTTCGGAGATTAAGGCATGCTTGTGTTCGAGCTGATTAGAATATAAATTTACTTAAGATATAACTTTTCTTAGAAAGAATTAAATATTAGACTATATATCTATATATCTATGAATGCATAAGCGTGACTTAAAGATATTTATATCTAGTAAATTAATAATTAATAATTTGTAGTAAAGTTGGTTTACAACAATATGAAACTAAATTTATATATATATATATATATATATATATATATATATATATATATATATATATATATATATATATATATATATATATATATATATATATATATATATATTACACTTAAAATTCACTCATTTTGTTAAGGTATCATTAATTTTTTTTTATTACTAAAATGATTTATAAATATTTTTTTATTGCTTATATTTTCATTTTTCAATTTCAAAAAAATCCTAACAATTTCAGTTTTTTCCTGTTTCCCTAACAGGGAGCTAAAAATCCGGAGATGTCAGGAATATTTCTGTCGTCTGATAACCCTACCCTTATCAAACTTTACATAAAACTATTGTAAACAATTAAAATGTAAAAATTGCCATTGATGGAAATTTAATAACAGAAATCCAGTTAGTAACATATGTAATGTATTCTAAAAATTACAAACAATTGTAATTATTAAAACGATTGTCAGGATTACATTGTTATATTAAAATTCTCATTTTCGAACTCCTTGGTAATTTTTTACCAGATTGAAGTGGTAAACTTTGGAAATACAACTTCTTTTAAAGAGTCCCATATTACGGCACAAGTAGCCTGAATAATTTCAGAAACATTGTTTATCAGCTCAGAATTCGCACTGTTGCTTTCAGAAGCTAGTTTCATCAGCTAAATATCACAATGTTATTTCCAACCTAGTAATAAGAGTGTATATAACTCTACACATTTCCATATTGTGTTTCCTAATAATTGGCCCAACAACAGCGAAGACCTCTTCGAATTCACCTATAGTAACAGGGAAATTTTTATAAAAAATCAGGATCATTTTCTCTCATCTCTTGAATTAAATTATTAGTATGACCAAGCCTTTCTTTAATTTTTTCCTCAAATATAAACCGGATTCAGTAGTGACGACTTTCCTATTTTCTAAATAAAGACTATATTAATAATCTCCTTACATTATGTAACTTTTTTTCTAGATTACAACACTGCCGCAATTAATATTTTATTTTGCTTCATTTTAATTTTCAGATAAAATATAAATAAAAATTCTGGTCAAAATTAGGTTGAGACAAAAAAAAACACAACCCTTATGACCGCATAATGAAATATTCCATGTAAACGATACATTTTTAACTTAAAAGGGCGTAATAGTTTAGGCTCAGATTTTTCTTGTCGTCTGGCCTCACCCTCAGAAGAGTGAGTGGACAAAAAAATTTAATTTTGTCTGATTTTCTCCAAAATTGGTGTGGAGGAGTTTTCGGGGTCGCACAAAATGATTCCAAAATATTTTTAAAAAATTCAATACGGCGTATCCAATATAGAGGACAAAAAAAATCAATTTTGTCCAATTTTCTCCAAAATTGGTACGAAGGAGTTTTCAGAGTCGCACAAAACTAATCTAAAATTATTTTTAAAAAATTCAACATAACGGATCCAATATGGCGGACGAAAAAATCAATCTTGTCCGATTTTCTTCAAAATTGGTACGGGGGCGTTTTCGGGGTAGCACATAACGAATTTGAAATTATTTTTAAAAAATTCAATATGGCGTATCCAATATGGCGGATTAAAGATTTTACATATCTCGATTTTGTCTAAAATCAGTATTGGGGTATTTTTGTTAGTGTTAATTACGAATTTAAAATATTTTTTGTCAGGTATTAGTTTGGCGCCGACTTCAAAATGTTCAATTTCATATAAAAATCTATAGTTATTTTTCACTTTTTAGCGTACTTTTAGAAGTCGGTTTAATTTTTTTATAAAAATTTTATTATATCTAAATTACTGTTTTACACTCATCAGCGCACTAACAAATTTAATTTATAACTATTTATTTACACAATTACTGAAATGACAAAGTGTGTATTTATGGAACGATATGAATATGAACAAAGCTTATGGTTTCTGTAAAAAGGAAAGTTTTAGAGTTTCGGAGATTAAGGCATGCTTTTGTTTGAACCGATTAGAATATAAATTTACTTAAGATATACCTTTTCTTAAAGAGTATTAAATATTAGTGTATAACTATCTATTAATCCATAAGCAAATCAATAATCCCTTTACATTTTGTAACTTTTTATCTAGATTACAATACTGCCGCAATTAATAGCTTTGTTCGCGGATTACTTTCCGAACCGATTCAGAACGAGTACAGAACTAGTTCAGGATTGTCGTACAGCGCATGCTCAGTTATTAATCGGTTCAAAAATTTTTCTCCATGAACGATTTCGTAACTTTGAATCGACTACTATGGTATGAGTCTCATTACTTAACATCTAACGTTTTTTGTTCTGGGTTTAACATATGGTGTTAAATGCTGATTAAACTAGTTGTTTTAAATAACTTTTAGAACTGTGTCTTTCATTAGGTTTTATTATTTGTATTATTTTAAAGAGATCTTTAATTATGTTTGTTGTTCTTATATAATATAAGGTTTGTCAATTCCTTTTAGAATAAAACATTTTGTTTTTTGCTCAATAGAATTTTTGTTAAAAAAATATATATTTTAACTGTAAGCTGTTGTTTGTTTTCTATTTTGTGGTATGTTCATATTTTGGGAGCCTAAAAGTAAATCAATTCTAAACATACGCCTAATAAAAAGATGTGGGTTTTTCTAAAATAAAAATAAAACGCAATAGTTTTAGATCCATTTCTTTTTATTTCAAAAAACATTTTTTAACAAAACTAAAAACCGGTCTAATATGTCCCTGTACGATGGAACTTCATTTATTGCAATCCATAATACACTTTATAATGTTGTAACTTTATCAGAATCTCCTTCCTGCCATTATAAAAGTTTTAAGTCATCGAAGCGATGTGCCAGTTCTTGTACCATTTCTCGGCTTAACTGAAAATTGGGAGCAAAATTTCCTCAAAATAATTAGCACTTTTAGGAATTTTTAATAACTCTAAAATTTCTTCTAAGTCCTCATCGCTGGACGATAAATGATTTGACATAAGGCGAGTTCTTTTATTCCACCGATAAAAAAGCGCTGAATTAAGCCGATGGGTTCTTTTGACATTATAAATGGGTTTTCAATTACTGCCCTCGATTCATTAGCATGAACAGCTCGGAGCTGTACAGGTACAGGAAACCCTCGCTTTATTCAAGTAGTGCATTATGCCTCGGCGCTTGTCAGATCTGCTTCTCCTTACCCCTCAAGCACAAAAAAAAAATATTTGATGTATAAAGCCCTAACAGCTATCAGTTATCATTTTTAGATGCTATTTTTGGGTAAAAAGACATTTTATACATGAAATGGAGACACAAAAATAAGATTATTTCACAAAATATCGAACTTACCTACATAGTTTTTTTAACGAATTGCGAAATATTTATGGCCTAAAATGCCATGACTCCCGACAAAATTCAAAACTAATAAGTAATAATATAATATTTTTACCTTTTTGTCTTCAATATGTTTCGCTATGTGTATTAAAAACACGAATTCTGAAAAAAAAATAATTTGTAGGTTATATACTGTTCCAATTAATATTTTTACCGCTTTGTTCAGATTTGCTCGGAGCTACTCAGGGTTTGATGCACCTGAGCTTAAAACTCTTGAATCGAGGGCAGTAAATGCAATTTTATTGAATTTAAGAACGCCCATTCCTAACTGACATATGACATTTTTCTAAAAACCTAACCTTAAAAACCCATAAACAAATATTTTTTTAAATATTTTAGTTGGAAGTTTGTTCTTCAGCATATTTATATTATTATAAAATTATGGGCTAAAAAATTAAGCATATTAATACTTAGTTTTAGTAACTTCATTTTAAGTGTCTTCGTACATTATAATCTGAAATATATGGTCGTGTAGGTCAGATTTAATAGAAGAAATCCATAATTTTTACAAAAAAAAAAGATCTTTTCTATATAATAACTTGATCAAAAATAGTGACAAACGGTTTATCAGGTACTTTTTGAAATAAAAAATTTAACGTAGTCTTGTATGTCATTGATTTGCAATATTAATAAGTCAAGAAGAATAAATTTGTTATGAAAAGTCATGAGATAATTCTCAATATAAGTGATGGTTAACTTACTAGACTATTACTTCACATTTCATTTATGATTACTTCAAGGCTATAATTTTAACGCTGATAAAATGGACTCATCTTTGGGACACAACTCATTCATCATTACAATTTAAATTGTTCGATTTTCATTCAAAAAGGGCAATGTTGCATATCCCTTCTTACCAACTAAAGAGGATAAACTCCTCCTTGTTACCGACCTAAGGCTGAATTATCTATAGTGCCGCTGTTGATATGATCTCGGTACCCTCTCGCTTCGATAAAATAATTTTAAATGAAAAAGAGTTTACGATATTGAAATCTCCTCGAAACCGATAGTGCAAACAGATTCATTGTTTTTCTTGTAAGAATATTTTACCGGACCGAGAGTGTATCGAGAGCGGCCCTATAGTAAGAATCTAGCCCAAAATTCACGGTTGCCAGTTCCTAACGACCTTTTATTGAAATCACAACGTTGCGAATTCCTAAATATTACTAATAAAATGCTACATTTTTTTTTTTTTAGAAAAACAAGCACAAAATTACAAACTAGACGGTGACCTAAATATATTTGTTCTTTGAAAAAAGAAAACTTCTGTAACAATGGTACAATATAGGCCTATTGTTAAAATAATGCTCACAGTGCTACATTTATGGTATGATAGAATCTTAGTTTTTGAATGTTTCTTCGAAATATAATAACTTGCACGGCCCTTTGGCAAAAATCGCAAAAATGGCACCTTTTCAATGTATTCTGGTTGCCTAATTTAACCTATGACTTGAGATCACTGCTATAAGGTATTGTTTGATCTCGCTTTCTCTTTCGTTTGTTTCTCGAGTTCAATAGTGCAGACCACGTAGAGGGATATTTTGTGGTTCAGACACGTACATGACATATAAAACTGGACTGATCATGCATAATACCTCCCTTATAAAGGCTATTCTTTTGAGTCATTATCAGTTTCACTTCTATCACTTGAAGTAATCATGATCACTTCGACCCAATGACAAGTAAATGCATATTTAAAAGAACATGAAGTTATCAGTTTCACTTTGTTCACTTTGATCAGTGATAATTTACTCAAAAGAATACAACCATAATAAAAATGATGCCACCATGCTCCGTGCCATTACGTGCAAATAATTGCATTGGCAACAATGAATTCCCTAAGTTTTTATTATATTATTTTTGACATTGACTGAATACTTTTCATTTTGACAATAATTTATTTTTGATTTTGCTGTTTTAGAGCCGTTTTACACACACAAGAATTACTCCGAAAATTATAACAAAAATTTTCAGCAAATTTTTGCCGAAAATTCTTTGGAGATAATTTTTAAAATAAAATTCCACTCTGTTTGATACGTACAAGAAATCTGAATATAATTTTGGTGATAATTTTGTCGGTGCTCATGCGCATTTTCATAACATGTGACGTTCCAGCAGTTAAAAAGGAATATATAATCTGGGCATATCCTTAAAATGTCACAAATATGAAAGTTTTCAAACATATATAATTAAGAAACCACAAAATAAGGGATATTTTGTGCAAGAAACAATGAGTAAATATTGAGATTAGGTTGATTACCAAACGCAGGTTGTCAATTCACAAATTTTATTCTGCGTCGACTTTCGCGCACTTTCTGCATTTTAGTCATAAAAATATAGAACACGTTCTATATTTTTATGCCGAAAATTTTCACCAAAATTTTGACAATAATTCTTTGATGTGTAAAACAGCAAATTAGTTTTGTGAAAATTTTCAACATAATTATGAGATAAATTTTGGCTATAATTCTTGTGTGTGTAAAACGGCTCTTATGCATTTTATCACATTTTATGTAACGTTTTACTGAAAATTTCAAACAGGAACGTGAACTACAAGGTTTTTTTTTTGGTATTTCAAAAAATGTGATTCTTCATCATAAGACGTGCAAATACCTCATCTGATAAATTGGAGTTTATTTAATTGGTAAGTTATAAAGCATTCAATAATAATTATATAAAATTTTACCTTAGAATCAAATTGTAAATCTAAGGGTAACAAGTTTAATCTTATGGATATGATGTATGATAATTTTTAAATACTATTAATATTTTAGTTTTCTATGAGAAAAGAAACTTCAAATTCAAAGGCTGAAGCAAATTAGTCATTTTCATAATTCTTTTATACATCAAATGAGAATCTCTATTCAGAGGATTTCTTTGGAAAAAGTTTTATACAAGAAGATGAGCAAAAAGTTTGTGGTCTGCTTCTTACAAATAAACTGCCTGAAAAAAGCTATGAAGCACTGTTTGATGTAAACATCTTGAAGCAACTAAACTTGGACTTAATAACATACACTGGATCTACAAAAAAAGTCCTGAATTAGGTGGGCATTAACCAACAACAACATCGAAACTGGTATGGTGTTAAAATTTAAAATGATTATACGTTTAAAACCAATATGCCATATTAAAATAGAAATAAATGATTGCATAAATATGAAATTTTTCAATATTATTAAACTTGTTTGGAAATTACATAAATTTTACTTTTATATATTTGTTTTGTCTAAAAATAAAATAATAGTCTTTTGTTTGAATATGTTATTAATTAATAAAATAAGAATTCTTTAGCTCAGATACGAAATTTGTGTCATGACAATCCTTTGACAAAGTAGTGAGAAGCTGCGATTGATTACCATTTCAATTCCAGATCCTCAAACAGTTAAGTAAATGGAAAGTTTAACCTAGTGTAAAAATTAAAAGTTGTTAGTAAATCTTTATGTATATATTTAGATTAAAAATGATTGTATTAATATAAGAATTCTCTTGTATTTACAAGCTTTTTTATATTTAAAGTGTCTTAATAAATATTGTTTTGTTTATAATTAAATATAAACTGCTCTAACACTATCCCCTTTAAAGTTAATTTTTTTATAAAAATTGTTTAGTACATAATGTTACTTTACTTCCTTTAAATTAAAGCTCCGTTATTATGAAGGAAATGTCAACATTATTATGAATGTTGTTAACTCGATATAAATACCTAACATATCAGTTCCCTAAAAGCATTGAGGAGAAAATAATTTTAACAAAGACCTAATCGAAGCTATTTTTAAATCATGAAACTCTGTTACTTTGCAATAGATTATGTGGACATTTCGATACCTTACTTAAAACAATAATAATAGTCTCGATTTGTTTTTGGCGCATATTTCACATTTTAGCTATTTTGCTAAATAACAGTTTTATTGTAAAAAATAAAATATGTAAACAGTCAGAAAAGGCATTTTCATTTATTTATAAGAACTGACATTTTATACTTGTAATCTAAAAATAATAAAATTGTTACATATTTACGCTGTTCCAAAGAAGTTAAAAAAATTAGCTTTATTGGAGTTGCTTTAAACAGAAAAATTAAAATTTTGAGGAAACTAAAAGTAGAAATTCAAGTTAAATATTGTTTTACAGAAACAATTATCCTGAGCCCCAATTCTGTAAGCATATTTTTTGACATTCTTTTTCCTTATCTGTTTTAGGACAGTGACATACTTATGTGTTAATACAGACTGAACAAAGATAGAAGATCCCTATTATGACATTATCTTTCCCTTTACTCTTATAGAATCGCAGCCCTGGTCTTTTTTACTGAATATACTCAATTAACCTGTCAAGTAAAACAAGGAAGAGCGATTTATTGTTTTAGATATAGTATAGAAAGAGATAGTTATTGTCTAACCTGTTAGTTAGAATAAAATTGATATTCATACACGAGACATTCACGCCAATGTAAGAAACTACCAGGGAATTCAATGTTTCCGTACAAATCATTGCACCTAATGGCGACCAATAAGGGGGGGGGGTCAAAAATTATTTTCACGAACAGTCCAGTTTTATATGTCAAGTTCGTGGGTTCAGACCAAGGAACTTGGAAGAGATAAGAAAACTACAAAAATAGGCTAAATGCCGTAAAAAAGTGTTCCACCATGCAGAAAATAAATGTCATAAATTGACATCGACTGGCTATGTGGAGCAAGCGCAAAAAGAAATTTCGTAGAAAATATGTTGCATGAAGTTAGCAATGTGAGAATGAGAAACCAGGGCTGGGTTTGCGACACGATCGGCGTATCCTTTATGTTTAATGCGGTTGTTTACCATCGTCCTTGACGCTTATTTTCTTTGTTGTGCGGTGCAGTATCATTAGTTAAATTTCGGAATTTATATTTGTGTATGTATGTTGTCAAGATATTTCTATAGACTTTAATTTATAACAATGTATCAATGTATGGTATTGTTTTGTAAATCTCGGAAATTCATTATTTTCTGTAAGTACCTACGTCTTTTGTATTACATCAATATGTAAGATTATACTGAAGATCTTTTAATAGATCGACGATTTTAAAGTTTTGTTTGCGCTAGTGTTTTCATTTCATTTTTTTTTTTATCAGAAATTAATTATTTTAAAGTTTAGAACGTACATGGAAAACACTTTACTTAATAATAACATAAAAGAGGAGTAACATATAGTTAATCCTTATGGCCAGATCCTTTTTAACATTGTAGATAAGATTTTATTTCGAATTATGTTTAAATTTTTTTAAGGCAGTGTTTATTTCATTAGTCGTTTTATAAACTGAACTTTAAATTGTAATTTTTCAATATAACAACATAAATAAGAGGTTTCTCAAATCCAGTCCTGTCCCTTGACCTAATGCGCAAGTGCAGCATAGCCACATTGAGGGGAGAACAGAGTTACATGAGGAACCAAATTTAGTTTAAGATATTCTCCTTCCTTTTACCCCCTCCAACTTCCTTGGTTCAGACTATTTCGTGTTTTGCTCAAGGAAGTTGGAAGGGATATGGAAAACTAAAAAAATAAGCTAAATGCTTAAAAAAGTGTTCCAGGACGCAGAAAATAAATGACATAAATTGACATCGACTGGCTATGTGGAGCAAGCGCAAAAAGAAATTTCATAGTAAATTTGTTGCATGAAGCTGGCAATGTGACAACCGGAAACCAGAGCAGGGTTTTCGACACGATCGGCGTCCCGGCGTATTCTTTATGTTTAATGAGGTTGTTTGTCATCGTCCTCGACGCTTATTTTCTTTGTTGTGCGGGGTAATAATTCGGAAAGGTGTAAATCTAGAGGTGGGTGCCATTTTGGTTCTGTTTGTTTTTGATAATTTTCTTGATTTTTCCGATAAAAATTTATGAAATTTTATATAATACAAATGCTTCTATTAGTGTGCACGTCTTTTTTTATCAGAAAAATCAAACCAAAATGGCACCCACCTCTAGATTTACACCTTTCCTAATTATTACCCTTTTATATTAAATATATCCGACTGGACACAGAAAGCACACACGCCTGAAGAATAGGATGCAGATTGTTAGGGTTGCCAGGGTGTCGTCTGGACAGGGTGAGCTTAACATAGGTGTTCCACAGGGCTCAGTCCTGGGACCCATCCTGTTTTTAATCTATATCAATGACTTACCTCTTGTTGAACCAACAGCAAAGTTCACCTTGTTTGCGAACGACACCACGGTTGCTGTGTCGACAAATTTGCTAAAAAATACTTTGTCAGAGGTCGATAGGGTGCAGAGAAATATTGAGGAGTGGTTTTGTGCAAACAGACTACTTCTCAATAAAAGCAAAACCAATAAAGTGGTGTTCTCATTCAGAATTATAGAGGAGGTAAATGAGAAACCAATTGTCAAGTTTTTGGGGGTACAGATGGATGAGGGGCTTCGTTGGCACAGCCATATCCAGGAAATAGCTGAAAAGCTTAATACTGCTTTTCGTTTTTTAGCAGAAAGTGCCTCAAGACCTGTATTAAGAACAACATACTTTGGACTTTTTCATCCAGTCCTGTCCTATTCCATATTGACTTGGGGGGCATGCATCCCAGGTATCTAGAGTATTTAAAATACAGAGAAGGGCTATCGGGACTTTGTCTGGTCTTAACTATAGGCACTGCTGTGGGGAAGCCTTCAGGGCTCTTGGTATACTAACCATCCCTTTTTTTTTTATATATATACTTGAAAATCTGCTTTATATTCATAAGAATAGGCATGTTTATGTAGAGGTGCATGACTATAACATTAGATTTAAGGATAGATTAGTGCCTATGTACCAACGTGTGAAGAGGTGTCGGAGTAGCCTGGGATATCAAACTTTTTAATAAAATTCCCCTAGAATTACAAGATCTACCCTATTTAAATTTTAAATATCAAATAAAACAAATTCTTGTCCAAAATGCCTTTTATTCCACCGAGTAATTTATAAATTACAACTTTTAAATAATATATTAATTAATGTAGTGTTGTTTCTGTTCTTTTCATTTAAATGTTTATATTGTTTAAGCAAGCATATCTGTTGCTACTCTGTCTTGGTAACCTATATGTTTCTTGTATTCTTTACTTGTAAGCATTTTAATTTTTATACACACACTAGTTTTATTAGTACTTAAGCTATTTAATTGTATACTATTAATTGACTTGTGTGAGTACCTTTTGTGCATTGACATTAATAAATGATCTTATCTTATCCATGGTACTTATTTTTCAAACCTCTCCCAACACACCGTTTTTCAGTATCTTTTATTAACGAGTGTATAGCAGTCGATTTTGTGGCACCTTGATCTCATATTGAGCATAGAACTTTTAAACCTATATTCTGACATGCTGATATCACTTCTGTTATTTGCTTTTTGATATCCCTGATTAACTAGGCTGAATAGAAAAGCAAAACAACTGACTGCGTCCAGGCTTGGCTACCATCCAGCGGTCATGCTATATGCCTGATTACACACTTGTGCCAAAACTGATTTGTAGGCTTGTAAACCTAAAATAACAAATAATCACATATCAAAAAAAATCTTGTAGCTTCCAACAGTAAACATTTATTTTATAGCAAGTAGAAATTACAAGTGTTTACCAATCAAGAGATTAAATACCATATTATTAAACTTTTACAGTAATTTCAAGAGTTTATATATATATATATATATATATATATATATATATATATATATATATATATATATATATATATATATATATATCTATATAATGTATAAATATAATAAACACATTTGTTTAAATAGTAAATTTGTACTCAAAACTATTTTAAGTTTTTTCATACCTGACACTCAGGCTCCTATTTCTCTAAGTTTATTTTTTCAGTGATGTTTTCCAGAGCATGTTGACCATCTCCCACAAACTTGACATATAAAATCCGTCCTCGAAGGTCAGTGGAATTTCTAGTATCTTTAGGACATTCTGCTTTTTCTATAACAGCGCTGGATGTTGATGGCTGGGATGAACCTTCATCTATTGTTTCTCCAGCATCAAGTCCTTCACAAGATATTTCATCTAAAACATGGTTTTAACTATTTTAATACTTATACAAGCTATAATGGTTAATACAGAAACCTATTTATATTTATTAATAAACCATTAGTTTTAAGTATAGACAAAAGAAATTAATATTACTTAATCTAGACTGGGGATCATGCTTAAAAATAGGTTTTTGATTACCTTTCTTTCTATTTGGTCTGGTGATAGGGTATCCATTGACTTTTAGAGAATCGTTGTTAGCTCTGCTATTAGAAAAGAGGTACTACTCATCGAAAACTCTCTGTTTCTTTCTAAGCATGAGCCAACTTTTTTCTATAGGATCCCTGGTCTAGTATCTTTATATTATGTCTGATTTTAAGCTACAAGTAGTTTAAAAACTACAAGTTAGGTTACTTACCAGGCAAGTACAATGTTGGAATAGCAATTCGTTTTAAACCCCTTTTTGTTCCTTCCACAAAGCAGTCTGGAGAAAAATGTTTATCACACACTCTATAGGAATTATAAACTGTTTGTGGCTCCAACGATAATAGTTTTGCTTTTTTTATGTTATGTATCCACTGCATATATATTTCTGGGTCCGATTTAGGAAAGCGGTGTTTCCTAAAAGAATCTTTATTGCATCCAGGCACACAACACTTTTTTGCAGGCATAATAAAACACTTTGAAACCACAACCAGGCAAGCACATTAAATAGATTATACTTTGTGCACAGAACAACAAAATATGAAAAATTCACCCAATTAAAATCAAAAAATAATTAAAATCCCAGAAAAAGAAAGTTATACTAAAATCAGTATGGCTACAGTGTACATTATAAAACTCGAAAAATTGTATGTTGTTATGGATTGAACCGAACGCACAAAACGCGAAAAATTACCGAACCTCAAGACCAGTGGTTCCCAACCTTTTTTAATCGCAAGCAATGTTCGCGACCCGCCCAGAACAAAAAAGTTAGTATAACCCTGGAACAAAAAAGGTTACTTCAGGTTAGTGTAGTAACTGTCACAAAGCATAACCTATATGCACGAACCTTGGAACAAAAATATAGGCACGAACGTGAGATTATATGTCAAATCCGTGCCATTTACTGCCCTCGATGCAAGATTTTTAAGCTCAGGTGCATCAAACCCTGGATAGCTCCGAGGAAGTCTGAATAAAGCGGTGTTAATTTGAACAGTAAATAACCTACAAATTATTTTTTTTTCGGATTTTGTGTTTTTAATATGCATAAAGGTAAAATATTATTTTATTACTTATTAGTTTTGAATTTTGTCTGGTGTCATGGCATTTTCGGCCATAAATATTTCGCAATTCGTTAAAAAAAACTACGAACGTAAGTCCGATATCATGTGAAATAATCTTATTTTTGTGTGTCCATTTCATGTATAAAATGTTTTTTACCAAAAATAACATCTAAAAATGATAAGTGATAGCTGCTAGGGCTTTATACACCAAATATATTTTTTTGGTGCTTGAGGGGTAAGGGGAAAGCAGATCTGACAAGCGCCGAGGCATAATGCACTACTTGAATAAAGCGAGGGTTTCTTGCACCTGTACAGCTCCGAGCTGTTCATGCTAATGAATCGAGGGCAGTAATATATGATATGCTTAAGCCTAGATTTTTCTTGTCGTCTGGATTCACCCTCAGACCCTGGAACAAAAAAGGTTAGTTCAGATTATTGGTAATTTATACACAGACTCAAAAGAATAGCCCTTTTATCACTTTCAGTTCTATGACTTGAAGTAATCATGATCACTTCGACCCAATGACAAGGAAATGCATATTCAAAAGAACATGATATTGACAGTTACACTTTTTTCACTTTGATCAATTGATAATTACTCTAAAGAATACGGCCAATAATTATAAAAGTTTTACAAATGTGGATTTCGACAAATTAAACTGTATTAAACAAATTTCTGTAATACTAGCTATTATCTGAATTGAGATTATCCTATCTGTTCATAGATGACTCTGTTTGACGTAAAAAGTTTTCTATTTCTGTCTAAAACACGTTTATAACAAAGATAAAAACTAGAAAATCTCTTGTTATCGAAATCGTCAAAATTCGTCATTCGCTCGTTGAACCTTGTGTGTGTGTTTTGATCGTGGTGCGGTGCAACTCTGCTCGTTCGCGATATGTTTGTTTAAACAGTTTTTACAATGATTTCAGTGAAAAGTTCGCAAATTTATGAATGAAAACTTGTAGGAATAAGTGACATTTAAATGCAGACGACCATGGTTGAGCTGGATTTCAGCTCTGTAGGTAAGTTCTTTATGGAAATGTTGCAGAATCGCCACCCTTGATTATTAAGGGCGGTATTGACATTTTGCCAGTCGGGAGTGTTTTGTTTCCCTCTTGATGGGGTTTTGTTTTTCTGAACAATATGACCAATTGTTTCATTTTTAACAGGAACCGACAACAAGGTTCATTCAATATTTTTATTTTTTAAGAATGATTAAAGTAATGAGTAATAAATAGAAATGTTGATTTTTGAATTATTGTAGGTGGTAGCACCTACCCTTGATCAGGTAGTGGATAATATAATAGCGGGGATTCCGCTAAAACATAATATTACTTCTGAGCACTTCCACTTTCTGGATGACTCTAAAGTATAAAAATAATAAAGCAACAATAGTGTTTTGTAGTTTTTATTTTTAAAAGTACGAGCTCTATGGAACTAGTGATGAACAAAAAAAAATTTACAGCCAGGTTTACTTAAAAAATTTTAGTTTTAAACCAAATCTGATTACCATGGAAGTTAGCTTTTCTAGTTGGCCATTTTTGTTTTGTTTATCATGTAATTTTCATTATGTGTGTCAAGAAAACAACCTTAGAAAAATTAAGAATAAAAACTTAAAGGTATAAAACCTTCGAATCGGTTCGAGCGGTAACGCAGAGCATCCTCTGCGCCGGAAAGAAAATGTACTAAAATTCAATTTAAGAATTGTTTTTTATTTTCTGATTACTTAAAAATGAATTTAAAATCCAGCCATTCATATTTAATTTATAGAAGACTTTTGCGCCCAATTACCTGACTTTGGTAAGGTAGAAGGCGCGCATCAAAATTTTTGGAATAAAATTAGACAGATATCTTGATTGGTGAGGTGGCGCTAAACCAAAGTTCTGCACGAATTCGTTTACTCACCTAGAACCGACTCTGTTGTTGTCTCCCCATTTTTGTCATTTTAATACCAAACGGAAATGATTTTTTTTACTCCTAAAGGTCAAAACTTAGTTGATTTATTGTTGCACTTCTCAATTAAAAACCGGTCTAATTTGACAGTAGAAAGTTTACATTAACAAATGCAACAATAACTAAGTTAATCAAATTTTGAACCTAAAAAATACAAGAACAAAAAATCATTTTTTTATTACTGACAAAATGGATAATATTGTTTATTTTCGGGAAGCAACTATTTTTACTACCGATTTAGAGGCATTATCTTTAAGTTGCTGTCCTTAATATTTCTATATTAGCGTTTGTATGTTGACATTTGTAATATCAATTGTAACAATGTCATAAGCAAAATAAAACTGTTTAGAAGATCTAACTTCCATGGCAACTAGATTGGATGTAAATCTTAAACCAGTTTTAAAGTTAGACCATGTTGGTGCATTTGGGGGTTAGATTTTATTTATGTAGAAATATATTCTAACAGAAGACAACTAAATATTTATAAGGCATGAAACTGACTGAAAATGGCCTGTTTGTTGTCAAATAATAAAAGCTTCGATTTATTGGAGTATATTTTATTTCATTGCTTCTCAGTTCCAAAAACATGCTGTACTAATTAATTGTGTACTAGTCATTCATTCATGTTGGAGTAAACAAGAAGAAACAAGATATATTTAGAAGCGATCAAAATATACTTAATTAATTATTATGCTCTACAGAGGTATAATTAGAATGGGAAGATTTTTTTTATGCTTAAATTAACTCGAACAAACAATTCACCAAGTTACCAAATAATAAATCACAAATATTTAAAAAAGCAATAAAATCCTTAAATTTGTTTTACAAGTTAATAATTTTAATAGAAACTTGAAATTTTTGCTATCCTGAAATATTAATTTCTACCAAATAGTGATTCCCACCCATTTAAAATTTCTTAAAATAAAATCTAATATTTTCGGACAAATGTGCTACAGTTTCTAAAAAAAATATGAAAGAAAATTTTCATACGATATTTTTTTAGTCAGAAAAAAACACAAATTTAAATTATAACTTTTTGGGAAATTTTTACTTTATTCATTTATTATATCGCCTTTGAAGTAAGAAAAGACCTACAAGATGGAAATTTATTACTTACTTAGCGCCCTAATTTTTTTTTATGTAATGTTCTTTTCATGTACCAACACTTTTTTAAGATACAACATAAATACGTAAAAAATGGTTCTACAAGATGAGTAAACCGCATCTAAATATGTTCATTAGTTTCTGAGAAAATCGCGCAGTGCAGACATACGAGTATATATTTTTCGAAAAAATAAAATTTGTTGGTGGCGAAAGTTGTAACAAAATTTAACATAAAAATGAAAAATGGCTAAAATAGACCTTATTAAAACATGTTATTTGAGCGCATGTTGAATGTGTTATTAAAAAAAGGTTCAACTTTTTAGATTGTAAATTCAATTGGGTTCTGCTATCTACATAGAAATATTCATAACCTGTTGTAAACAGCCGATATATTTAAACTAAAATTTGCAAAAATTAAAGAACTTAGCATGCTTAGAACTGGTTATACATAAAGGGTTTTATAATTTTTGATTTCTATTTTAACGAAATATAACAATAAATTAAAAAATTTTATAGTGAAAAAATTTATTTTGAAAGGTCAGAATTAATCTAAAAGTGTAGATGGGTAATCAGCCACCGTAGATCCCGACTGGGAACTAGACCTAAAACGCAAATTTTTTAGGCGAACATAGTTTTCATGTTTCAAAAATGTTATTGTGCCGCTGTATCAATACCAAAAGGTTTGAAAAAGCATAACATCGCAGCTGTAATTTTTGGATGACATATTCGGCAAATTATTTTTGCTTTTCGAGAAATTATTGGATTGAAAAATTGAAAAGAAAAATAATTATTTCCTTTTCATTTTTTTGTTATGAAATATTTATTTTTGCAAAATATTGTTTTATGTTTAACGTAAATAAAAACTATGATTAAACCACAAATGAACTAGTGCTGGATTAAATGCCACGCGATCTTTTAATCAGCATTTGATACACAGAAAATTTTCCAGACTGTCTTAGCTAGATAAGAAAACCTCACATCCTAATTCCGGACTATTTTTTATCGCAAGTTATTGATTGCTAAACCACAAGTCAAATACTTCATGTGGGTACATTCTTAAATTTTCTTATAGAGTTGTTTTAAGTATTATGTTTAATAAGTTAACCAGAAAGCAGGATTAAATTGAATGAGGTTTTAATTGGAAACAGTACATTTTTCTATAATTTTTTTTTAAATATAAATTGCTGTACTCGTTGAACATCTTATTAAATTTACTGCGGAGTTCATTCGTCTTTAGTCGAAGCAAGCTAAGCAGGTAATACAGTAATATTTCTTTTATAGGGCTACTGTTGGCAACTTATAATTTAAAATTCACTAAAAGAAGAAATGCAATTTGGTTACCTTCTTTCTCTGATCCTTCGTTACCACAAATTCATTGAATAAATAAATCTATGTTGATATTTACATATCTTGTTCTTTTATAACTAATTGCATAGACATGTTTGAAACAAGGACAAATTTTAAAAAGTAAGCACACATTTACGGATTGAACACTATTATCCATTGAAAATAATATAAATATTATTTGTTATGGAAACTAAAAATGGAAAAGTACACGAAAACAATTATTTCTGCAACACTATAGGAACCGCTAAACTCACTTAAAGGCTGTTTAAATTATCGAATACACATGAAATCATAACGATGACTCTTGGTCTCGAAAAAGGTCGATAAAAGATTTTGGTGTTATATCTACAGAAAGTTTTTCTTCGATCAATAAATCAAATTGACAGCATTTTGTCGACTGTTCTGATTAAAAAGAATTGATTTTCATAAAATAAATTGGGTTTAGAATAACACATTATTTTCAAAGAAATATTTATTTTTGATGTTTGGAACATCAGAATAAAACACCCATGATAGAGGGAAACTTCCAAATTTATATTATTCAGGTAATTTGTCAAATTATTATTGTTATTCAGATGTAGTGTCCGGCCGAAAGTTTGGATTCGACACAAAATTCCAAATTCGGCTTAAATTTTGGTTCTTGCTAAAAACCAGCCGAATAGTCCCCAATCAAAAGAAAAAGACGTATCGGCCCGCGCTGTTTATTGACCATTCAGCATACATTGTACATTTGGTACGTGATTGATGATTTTTTAAATTATATTCCAACGGTAAATACAATTTACTTGCAGTTGAATATATATATATATATATATATATATATATATATATATATATATATATATATATATATATATATATATATAAATATGTTTATGCGGCTTTCACGGATTCCTCCGTGTGAGATGCAATAGCAGTGGATATATCCACATTATGCCGTTGTAGTGCTGAAATCACATTCAGCAAACGTACAACTATATGCAACTCCGTGTATAAATGAAGTAAATTGCGATCAGTAAATGCAAACTTCGTTCCAATCATATCCTTTTCGTGTTAGAGGTTGCACGGTTTGAATAAATTGCTATAAAACACAATCCATCCCATTCCACCACCATCGAGATGATGGCCCACCTGTACCACCATACCGAGAAGAAAGTCAAAACTTACCCTCCCCGCCACAGTGATACGGCAGAGGTACATGTTTCGTCTCTACTAGACTCATCAGGGTACCGACATGCACTTGTCTGTGCAAAGGACACATTCTTTGGGGTATGAAAACTCTTGCTGCCAGTAAAGGACCAACGACCCGTAGCCGTGGTAAAATGAAGCAGTACAAGGTAGGGGTACCATTTGAAAGAATTGCAATAGACATCGCAGGACCATTTCCTATTCGCAAATCCGGGGATTGCTATATCTTGGTAGCTGTGGATTACTTCAGTAAATGACCAGAAGTCTATGCGATACCAAATCAAAAACTCACCACCGTTGCGGAAATATTGTTTGCACAGTGGATTTGTAGATATGGGATACACTCTGATTAAGACAGAAACTTTGAATCAGACGTTTTTATGAACCCTTGCAAGCTTCTGAAAATCCACAAGACTAGAACAACACCCCTTCATCCACAGTCAGATGGAATGGTTGAGAGATTTAACAGAACGCTGGAAAATTACATCAGAATAGAAGTAAATGAACAACAAAATAACTGGGATAAATGCATTCATCCATTTTTACTAACCTAGTATTAATCCATTCACGAAACAACTGGAAAAACACCTGCTTGCATAATTTTCGAAAAAGAATTACGTCTTCCAGTCGACTTGTTTACTGAACGTCCACCCGATTCTGAATCAACTTGGGAAGATCACATCAATCAGCTGAGTAAGCAGCTTCAGGTCTTACACGAAGAAGTCCGTCAAAAGGTACAAATAGAAAGCGACATAATGAAGACCCGCTATGACCTCAAAGCCAATACTGGTAGATTTATGGTTGGTGAAAAAGTTTGATTGTACAATCCGAAAAGAACCAAAGGGCGTTCACCAAAGCTTCAAAAGGCTTGGGAAGGTCCGTACAACGTAGTGATCCGACTAAACGAGCTAGTGTACTGAATTCAGAAAAACCCTCAGGCAAAGATGAAAGTCGTGCAACTTGACAAATTAGCCCATTATCAAGATCAAGAAGGTTGATCGGGACGAGCAAGGCTTGGAAGGGGGCAATATAACTAACTTTATAGCGTTATACATTTCATAGTATTAGTTTGTGTTTATAGTTTGTAAAGTTTTAGGTTTATTTTCTACGATTTTATAATTAATTTAATTAATTTTACCTTTGTTAATTTCTTCAGGAGGCGTCTATGAAAGAAGGTCTGAAACTTTTTAGAAAATTCTATTTCCTTATTTTTAACATGGAACGCCTATAGCAGAAGGTTTATAAATCGCCAGATTACTCTTTTTTTTATTTTTATTACACCATGTAGTATGAAAACCTTTCTAGAAAGATCCGTAATTTTCTGGTATCCGGAAAAGTGTATATAAAGGGTCCAGATCGAGTTTCGTGGCCAGTTTAGTTAGAGACGTCGTCGTAGTAAGTTGAATTGTTTGACAAGTGTGAAAATTGAAGTTGCTAATAAAGAGATTTTGAAATTAGAGAGTGTGTTCAAAAATCGGCCGTACGGAACAATAGTATATTCTTCATTGTCATTAGTTATATTTTACACTTCTGCTTATTTATTATTGAATATATTCAAATAATTTATATTTTTTTGGGATTTTTTAAACAAGTTAAAAAAAAAACAATCGATCATTATGTTGCTACAATATATGGTTTTTGCGTTTTGCTAAATCTTACACCTGTACTTTTTTAACCATTCAATAGATATATTATGTGTCTTATGTATTATGGGTTTAGTCGTGTACCATCGTCAATTTTCTTGGTTATTATTTTAACACAAATACATCAATCCTGGTGATAAAAATAAGGTTTTAGGTTAAAACGGAGACAGGCACAGGCAAGGAAAACCCTGCCCAAAGGTCCTGACCTATGTAAATATTTTGTATCTCGTGAGTACTCGTGTAGCCATTGTCACCGCTTGCTTTATCGCCAAGTCCTCGCAATGTTTGTAAGAAAATATGAAGTTCTTAGGATTTAAAGATTTTATTTTTTACTAACATTTTTAATTATTTAAATATCATGTGATACTAAATAACGTAATTTCTTGAATGTATAAAGATTTTCGACCTATTTTTACCTAAAAGTCTGGCTTCTACCTAGAATATTTGGCCAACAAATAGCTAGAATTCTTAACATTATAACTTTTTCTGATTAACTGCTCAACCCGACAATGTTGTGATTAGTCGTGCTGTAATTTGTAACACTCTTTTTCTTCATTTCAATTTTAATTGATTTTTAGTGCAATTTTAAAGATATTGGCTTGTTTTTGTGAAACAAAGTGAAATTGTGTACAGTGGTAAAATGCTGTATAACTTGCAAAAATAAATATATGTATGGAGTACACGTATCTCAAAAAAAAATCAAAGGTGTGTGTTGGAATATCACTTTTTTGTGACCCATAAAACGGTATAGTTTTTTCTTCACGTAATAATAACAGTTTTGGCCGTAATCAAATGCAGTTTACAATAGACTGGACGGTTTCTATTCTAATTTAAAATCTCCTTGGTTACAACAATAATCAGGTTGTTAAAAGTGGTTAGAGTGCTTCATTAAAAAACACTAATTTAAATCGTATTTTAGAAATAAATTTTGTTTCTTTAGTTGGTCAAGAAGAATCTTAAATGCTCAACAAATTTTATATCTGTGTTTTATAACAGATGTGCAAAATATACCGGATCACCTATTACATATTCCGAATTATTCGATACCTCTTTTTAAGTGCGGAGTTTTTGGTCTAGTCTACTCAACATTACAATAAACTAAGTATTGCGAAGAGTACGAGTTTCCAGACGTTCGTGTTTACAAATGATTACCACAATCCAATAACTACTGCGAATTATTTCCTCCACATAATTAGGAAACTCTTCACGAAAGTGCTGATAAAACGGAGTGAAACGAGATTTGAACGGATAAAATCTCAACCTAATTGTGTAATTTTGAGGATATTATCGAATCCTGGTTTTGTCTGTAAAATCTCCTAAAACAAACTACAACTGTAATCTGTTTCTCGCACTTTTCGAATGATTTACACAGTTAAGAATCTCAAAGTAAACTAATTAAAATAAACAAACCGAATTAAAGTTCTAAGGGTAAGTTAGGGGAATAATATTTATTGCTCAAACACCTGTTTCTTGGTTTTAAAAAAAATTATAGATTAGTGTATTCTTAGAATTGTCTAAAGAAATGGTGGAGTATTCACTGTTAAATCATTTTTCGTTGGATATAAATCACTAAAGAAAAATCAAAACGTTGAAGTTTTAAAATGCCCTTTAGAACTATCATCATCAAGTTTGTTAAACACATCAGGGCTATTGTGCAACCTTAATTATTGTAATTATTATGATGTTTTGTTTTAAAGACTTCCTTTATAATAATGACCAGTCATTGTTTTAATGACATTATCGTTTATCGACTAATTATGATTTTAATATACCTTCCTTTTAGTTCTTGTAGTAAATAAGTTCATGTTCAGCGTTCAATTTTGTTTCAAAAATAAATTTGCGTTTAAAATTGACTTTAATTAATAGAGATTTTTCAACAACAATCATTAAGTAGATCATCTAATAAAATGTTACACGATTTCAGTCATGATTAGGTAATTATGTAGAAAACATTCTAAAATGTAGAAAACTCGTAGTTACGTAGAAAATTGACAGGTCATATTTTAATATTGTGATGTGTGTTTTTAGTCAATATTATGTTGTGGTTTCATATTTTTTTTTGTTCAATTTGCAAGTGAAAACATTTTTCCTTATGAAATATATTTGCTTGCATTGTGTTTTTATAGTCGACTAGCGGCGTCATGTTATCTTTCCAACAGTAAAATATTTCTTAAAACGGCCCGGTAGTTCCTCAAATAAACTTTACCTATATTAGTATAAGCACAGATTATCTCATCTTACAGATACGATGAAAGGCGTTCCCGCCAAAACCAAATTTTGTGAATTTGCTTTTTTCACGATCCGCTTTATTACACTGGGAGAATTTGAAAATACCATCACATATTATTTCTTCTTAACCAAATACCACAAAAGGTTGGCTCGACACGACGCTTGTTTCGATGTTGGATTGCTTGCTGAATTTCGTCGTTAGCTCCTAAACGGGCTGTAATTCTGAATATTGTAATAGGACTTCACACGCATGCGTTACTTGGCTTGGCTTGTAGAGGATTAGGATGCATGTAAAGCGATAGTTTGGAAAATAAGAGGTGATTGTAGTGGATTTACTATTACCAATATATCACAATTAATAGTCAATTTTTGTCAATTTATGAGAATCACAAGGCGCAATTCCTTGTCGGGAACCTTCATTATTAATCGGCTATCGTGGTAAAATCATGCCGACGTAACAAGATCGGACTTTATTATTGGTTAGAGCCCAAATCCACGAGAGAAACAAGCACAAAAAATAGAACTTGATCTATAGTGGAATTTATAAATTCATTCGCGGGCCCACGAAACGGAGCTTATATTGGCATAAATTTCCACCAGTGTAGCCAGCATACTGGCCCTGACAGCTCCTAGCACGCAGTCCGACAGCGAAAAAAGTGTCGTGTCAGCTAAGCTTTAGTATAAAAACATTGGTTTAGATAACGGCCAAAATGTATAAAATATGAAGTTACCTTATAGAATGTTGTTTATATTTGTAAAGAATGCTTAATATATTTACTATTTTTAAAATATATTTTATAACAGTTCTCTCAAATTACTCGGAACCTATAAACCATTAAAACAATAAAATCTTTATAAAAAAATTGAACCGACTTCTAAAAGTGCGCTAAAAAGTGAAAAATAACTATACATTTTTATATGAAATTGAAATTTTTGAAGTCAAACTAATACCTGATAAAATATGATTTGCATAAACAGATTAAAAATACTTTATTTGTAATTGCTTTCTTACCATAATTTGTATATATTAGTACTTATTTATTTCATTTACAAATAATTTGGCGCCGACTTCAAAAAGTTCAATTTCATATAAAAATTTTTAGTTATTTTTCACTTTTTAGCGCACTTTTAGAAGTCGGTTCAATTTTTTTTATAAAAATTTTATTTTTCTATTTTTAGTTTTAGAATTCATTATAATATCCATAAATCATTCGAACTAAGTACTAATCGAGATTAGTGTACCTCGCAATGACTCCAAGGTGGCAAAAAAGTACCCATTTTATCCAAAGTTGTAAATCACCCTAAAATGAACCATTAAAAAATCTTTGTTTCTTAGAGTTCTCCAAATACCAGTGAAATTGTGTCAAACAAATATTTAGCCTGTCATAGTAAATCCACTATCTTAAATTTCAAATTAATTTTAGATTGGTAATATAGGCCCCAATACCTTCCAATATCGATGTTTAAAGAACCTGAGATGTAAATTTCTTAGCTCGATATATTTTATACTGCATATTGAGTTTGTATAGGCTTCAAGAACCCCACAATATCAATTTTAGACAAAATCAGAATATGTAAAATTTTCTGTTCCTCATATTGTATCTTATCAACATAATAGTTGTAAAAAATTAACTTCATATTCACAATAAATGACCCCGAAAACCCTCTAATACCAAATATGAAAAAATGCGAATATGGTAAAATTTTCAACCCACCATATTGCATCCGCTATATTGAATTTCCAAAAAATTATTTTAAGTCTTAATCTAATCCAAATCTAAACCCTTCAAAGCCCCCTAGTACCAATTTTGGATGAAATCCGGAAATTTAAAATTTCTAGACTTATATTCGGTATCTACATCCTCAAAAACGATTCAGTCCCACCTTTGAACAAAATCGAAAAATGTAAAATTTTTAGTCCGCTATCTTGGATTTGCCATATTGAATCCTGAAAAAATACTTTTAAATTCATAATTTACACCATCAAGAACCCCCTATATCAGTTTGGGAGAAAATCAAAAATGTAAAATTTTTAGGACACCATATTGAATCGGCCAGATTGAGTTTGTCAAAAAATATTCTAAATTCATAATTAACACTAACAAAAATACCCCAATACTGATTTTAGACAAAATTGGGAGATGTAGAATCTTTAATCCGCCATATTGATTTTTTTTTAAATAATTTTAGATTAGTTATGTACGACTCTGAAAACTCCCTCGTACCAATTTTGGAGGAAATCGGACAAACTTGATTTTTTTGTCCGCTATATTGGATCCGCCATATTGAATTTTTAAAAAATATTTTGGATCTATTATGTGCGACCCCGAAAACTCCCCCCACACCAATTTTGGAGAATATCAAACAAAATTAAATTTTTTTGTCCGCCATATTGATTTTTTAAAAATAATTTCAGATTCGTTGTGTACGACCCCAAAAATTCCCCCATACCAATTTTGGAGAAAATCAAACTAAATTAATTTTTTTGGTCGCCATATTGTTACCGCCATCTTGGATTTTACTGCACCAATTTCGACCAAAACAATATTGAACCACCGCAGCAACTTCCTGAATATAACGTAGAAAATTTTATTCAAATCGGTGCCGCCGTTCCGGAGTAATCGTTGTAAATACATAAAAAAACATACATAGTCGACGAATTGATAACCTTCTTCTTTTAGAAGTCGGTTAAAAATAACTAATTTGTTATACTTCCTAGAATGGAATCAGTTTTTTTTTCTTTTAATTTAAAGAAATAAGATACTTTTTAGAAAAAAAAGGAAAGTACCTATTTGACCTTTTATTTTTACTTTTTGTCAATGGATAACTATATCTTGTAGTATTTATTTTTAATTTTAATCATTAATATCAGTGTTACGCGGGTATTCTTTCCAATTTTTACACTTTTTTTCAGTGTAAAGGGTCACAAGGAAACCAGGTCACGAAAATTGGACCCTTCAATTACAAAAGCAGCGCCAAAGCTATCGCATTTGTAAAATGATAAAATCTGTGGTATAAGTAAGAGGTAGAAATACATTCAATGTGCAGCAATATAGAACCATCGTTAAAGCGATACTACACGAATCCAATCGGCTTCATTATTAGAGGAATTAATTAATACATTTCCTAGAAATTATTATTTTTTAAATTTAATTCTAGTCATATTATAGTAGAAGAACCAGCGGTCAGTCCGACTAAAATGTGTCAACAACACAACTATAAATTTGCAAGTAGGTGATTTAATATTAATTAAATAAGAAAATAATGACCTGGCAACCCTATCCCAGTTGTAACATCTACCTTTAAATGAAAAAAAACGGCAGATGATAATAAAGCTGTTCTGGGAAGAATATTTTTTAAGGAACTTGTGGCAATTTATTGAACTATTTAAAGAAAACATAAAAAAATTCTGGCCATTCGAAGTGCTCGCCCCCTTCTCGGTCCTTATGCCCTTGTGACAGTTTAGCGATAACCACTATGTGAGCGTTTTTGTTTGCTGTTTCCCACTCATTTCTGTTTTGAGCCATATGTATCACTCTATGGAGTGAGTGTCATGTTGTTTCTTTTCATTTGTATTGTCCATCTCATAAGACATCTTCCTTTGGGCCTCTTGCCCTCGCCAGGCGAGTATAAATGTTCTATGGGAATGCAATAGAGGAAAAATTAAATGGGTGCGTGCGTGCATGCGAAAAAGAGGGTCTATTGAAATTCTCAGTATTTACTAAGGCATTATGGTAACGAAAATAAACAAATTATATATATAAAAAATGAGTTTTAAAAAAAAAGAATGGAAATTATTTTTTTTTGACATTTTTTGTAAATCAATCTCAGGTTTCTCAATCGAGAATTCACCTTCCGATTCCAAGTAATAGTTACCGATTGTACTTTTCAAAACAATTTCATCATATCAGACTTTACCCAAAATCTCTCCCGTTAATATTATGAAGAGGCAGATACGAAAATAGTCTATTACATTGATACATGCCCTAACGGGTTGAAATTTTACGTCATAGCAAAATACATTGTCAATTTAGCTAGACACGGAAAATTCCTTATGATGTTTAAATCAAGTTAATAAACCGTATCAAAAAATCTCCGAATTATGTTAGATCAAATTTGCGTTCATGCAAAGCAGAACTACAAGAATAATTATTAAGAACATATATTACAAGCATCTGGCTCAAGCAAAATTATCTACATCATTAATACCTCAAAGTAATGGTTGGATTCTAATGAATGGCATGAATTAGTATGCAGGCCACAAAATTCCACATATACATACGCGGACGATCTTATACCTTGCAACACCAAAGATAAGGTTTCAGGTACACTATTTGAGATTTTCATTACTATTAATTTTTATAATTTTATTTTAATCAAGGATGGACAAGACAAATAGAATCGTAAAGTTCACGTTCGCCACTTTTTTCATATAGATGGGTATTAAGGTGGGTTGCTAGCATATCCCCTAGATCACCGCCCTTGACCAAAATCTCTTAGTCGCCTCTTATGAACTGTAGCTGGTATATTCTTTTTCAAGACTAGATATTTGTTAGTATTGAGGATATCTATTTTAAGAAAAAAAGTAATTTTTCTGTTCGAAAAACGAAGCAGCAATTGATGATTATTACAGAGTCTTCTAGTAAATCCGGAGAAACTCCATATATGCTTTTTTCAAACCGACGCACCCACATAATCGTCGCACTACCATAAAACTTTTATACTCGCCTGGTCGAAACTTCAAAACATCAGAGCCACTTTGGCTTTTTTAATGTTTTCTTTAAATGGTATTATAAACAACACATATTTCATCCATATTAAAGTACCTTAAAAAATATATTACACATAACTTTATGGTTGCCTGTCATGTACTTGAAGCAAATAAAACCAGCTAACATTTTTTTTTAATATTAAAATTGTTGCTTTATTTCAGCACCTTAATCACAATTATTTATTAAATGTTTAAACAAATCATCAATTTGCACATTTTTATTTTTGTCTGATTTACCGCTGACTTCAGGCACTGTAACAAAATAGCTAATTGCATCCACAAAGGAAATTTCAATTTTAAGCTTTGATAATTTATTATTTGGTCTTTCTATTAGCAAATAATACCTATCTCTCATTAACCATTTGTAGTAAATATTAAGATTGCCTATTCTTGTTCTCGAAAGAACGATCATCTTGATAGAAAGTGGATGTGGTTCTCATGAAAACATAAACCGTATTCTGTCATGGGAACTACGCCTACTTTCTAGCAAGATGCTCGACTTTCGAGAACGAGAATAGGTACCCAAAAACTAACTAATCGTGGAACTGAATTAATACTTTCAGGTTTGATTCGATTTGTTATTATTTATAAATTATTTTTTTCAAAAAACTTAACTGTTCTCACCATGTTTTTAAGGCCTCTTCATTTATATACGTGGACTTTAAACGCAATAAACGGGTTAAATGTGGAGTATTGGAAACTCATTTGTTTGAAGCTTCAATGAAAATGATGATATCTAATAGCCAAGGTACGATCCCTACATAGACACCTGGACGTTCGACTAGCTTGCGAACTAAGTAATTCTAGGACCCTTTAGTTAAGAAAATGTTATCTTGAGCCGTTGTAAGCAGAAGATCTCTCCTACACTTTATTTTAATAAGCGGGAAACCTCAGAGTACGTTATGAATTCGCGGTTTACCGCTTTTCGTCCAATGGGGTATACGTGTTGGACTACCCAGAGAATGACAGACTATTTTCACACACGATTGGGGTGTTGTAGTGGACGTTCACAAGTTTCGCGCCTAACAATATTGTTCTCGGTTTAAAAGATGTTGTCTTGAAGATCTAGATGATCACTGATGCCTTCTACTAGATCGGCTCTGCTCAAAAGCTGCGGGGGATTCAGGAATAACAGGAAGACTCAGTATGAAGACTTTATGGCTTGTTAAAAAATAGAAACCAGACAAATTTGTGTCTACTATAAGACGTATTTTTGATTCAGTTCTATAATGAATTCAACGTGGTATTATGCTTGTTAGAACAATCTTGGAAGAAATCAGACTAAAATGCGATTAAGCAAATTAAACAGACTTAGAAGAAGTACTGAAAGGCTCAGTAGAAAGACATTTTTGAAGACGAGTTGCCTTGAATCAAGGACAACAGAAAATTTCGTATTGTTCGGGTTTTGCACAGGTCTTAAATACCATTTTTGAAACGACGCCCTAAAATCAGGTGATGTTACCAATGACTCTTCACTTGTTAATTATAATGTTAAAGAGCGAAATTTAGTTGGAACTTTTGTATTAATTTAGTGAATTTGGATTAATATTACCCATTTTTAATATTTTTGTACATGGTAGGTCGTATATTTACAATTACAATCTATTGGTTGGCCTTGGCTTCCCTTTTCGAAAGCCGATGGCTTTATCGTTTTGGGTTCAGGCTCTGTGTCGCTACAGTGGATCCGCTTGAGGAGAATTTATTCTCTTGGGGATGAAGCTGTTGTTTTGTATGATGTGTAGATTCTAGATATGTTATGTGTTCGGAGTAATCTGCAGAATCTATCTGTAAAGTCCTCGATGTGTGGAAGTAGTGTAACCTGTCTATTCTCGATAGGTGTTTTTATTTTTTTGGTGGGTTTTTGTTGCAATTTTATTGCTTTATTTATGGTTGGTGGTTTGTAGCCATTTTGTTCGAGAGGTTCTCTTATGTGTTATAGTTATTTGTCTTTTCCTCGGTTCTAGATTAGATGAAAGGATCTTCAAATTAGGGTGTTGGCTACGCCCTGTATTTGTGAGGGGTGGTAGTGTAAATCGATATTCAGGTATCTATCCGTGTGGGTTGGTTTTTGATATACTGTATGCTGCAGGTGTTCATCCATTATTTTTGTTACCAGGGCATCCAAGAATGAGAGTTAATTGTGTTTTCTTCAAATTCCATAATGAACTGTATCTTCAGATGTTTGTAGTTAAAGAAATCCAGAAAGCAATCAAGTTGTTGTTTGCTATGGGGCCATATTACAAATACATCTTCTATGAAGCGACACCAGATTTTGGGTGGTGGTGGGAAAAGATTGCAACTGCTGGAGATAGAGATGAAACCATGGCACCGTCATCCATTTATCTATTAACCTGTTTATCGAATAAAAAATAAACGTTTTTAAGGCATTCTTTGGTGAGGTTCATAATGTGAGCTGGGAAATTCTCTCTTTCGGCGATTTGATCCAGTGCTTCATCTATCCGTATGCTAATGGTAAGTTTTACGGAGTGGAGAATAGCTATAGAATTTGCAATGAGACTCCAGTTTCGATAATAAAAAAGTAAGTAGATACTTACATTTAAAAAAAAAGCGCCACTCTCTTTTTGTATACCCTGTATAAGTCAAACTATTTTTGAAATCTACCCCTCATTAACATTCCCCATATCAATTTTTTTTATCAATATAATTATATATATATATATATATATATATATATATATATATATATATATATATATATATACATAGTTGCAATCTAATATCTGGTACTAAATAGAAGATTAATTATTTAATCTTCTCTTTTTTGCAATCATTTTGTCATTACCATCGGTTATTTCAGTATCGCTTTGATTATTTACATCATTATCATTAACATCACTGTCATTTTTATCATTGTCACAATCCTTATTTATTTCATAGTCCTTTTCGTCATCACACACCTCAAGGGTAATATTTTCTGAACAATTATTACACACCGTCACAGGGCTCACCCAAATCGGTACATTTTAACCCATAATTTTTACATGTGCATTAGTTATTAATGCATCCCGATTTGCATGAGCCCGCGAAAATATTAATTAGTTTTTCCGGAGTAATTGACTCAGTCGTACATCAAGATCAGATTTTTTCACCCTCAATCTGAGGCTAAACGTGTTTTCCCTAACTAATGCTGTACTTGCATATAAACCCGAAAAATGTGTTGTTTTGCGGCTGCAATCATTGGGGTCAAAGATTCTAATTTAAATGATGCTGATTTCAAACTACGTTCTGTACTGTACTCTTCAAACACAATTTATTCAAACTTATGTTCAGATTTAATTTTAACTTTGTTTACTTTTTGAAGGAGATAGTGTAATTTTATAATTGTTGAAAGCACAAAAAATATAGGAGAATTTTCACAAAACACTGAATAATACAATGTTTATTTACCTGTGGTTTGCGAAAAAGTATTATTTTATGTACTAAAACTGCCACGTTATATATACGACTGACACAGCATGCTCCAAAATCACTATGTATGTAAGAACATCTGCTCCGAAATGAGGATGCTGCGCCGAAGGATGAGCGAGCGTGGGTCCAGCGCCTGTAGCATGGCCACCCGCTCACTACTTGTACCCGCGCGACTTGAAAATCGTCGGAGAGATTCTGGACGCCTTTCGGTGGTCCACAGATCTTGTAGGGGTGTCTTTTATGCAACGAAAAAATTTCCAGGTGAAGTAGGAGTTAACATTCGTTAACCGCGACGTTTCGAATTTTTGACTAAATGCGATAGAATTTTTTTTTCTAAAAATATAAATCTAATGAAAACATTGAAAAGGGTTTAGGTTTACTAGGGAAAATGTTATTACAATTTTGTGTGGTCTAAAATTGTTTTTTTTTTTAAATTTCTCGGCCCAAAATTAAAAAAAAAATAGATCTTAAAAATATAAGTTATTTTTAACAATTTGCTGTAAGAATGGTTGTTATTTCTTAATTAGGCGAACCAAGAATGAGGGTGGAACTTTCAAACTTGAAATCGATTTTCTCATAAAATACTAATCATACAGATTCTGGGTCCAGCATAGTTTTTTAACTAAATAATATTTATATATACCGTGAATTTTGAGTCAATAGTTTGTAAATAAATGTAGTTTACTTTAAACAAAGAAAAATGTCATTCTCTGCGAAAAAAATTATATCTCGATAACTAGTGGGCCACCTATAACATTATTTATACGAATCGATAGGATATTCAATTATCTATAACTTTTGTTCAAAACTTTTTTTCCAACAACCTTTATTTTTCGAGATAAACTGGAAAATCCGAAAGAAGTAACAAATTTTGGTCCGCCATTTTGTTAGCGCAGAGTTGCCAATGTTAACATCGAGACATGTTTTTTAGGGTACCGAAATATACACGTTCCAATAATAAAATAGCAGGTTACATTTTTTTTCCAAAAAAGATTTTTTTTGTCTAATTTCCATATGCTAATGGTCCTGTGACCAGTATTCTAAGTACGGGGTGTCTCATTTTCGACACTTTTAGGGAGTATTGGAGTTATTATCAAAAATAGAGTCTTGCAGTTTTCAGTTTAATATCCTATTTTTTAATGAAACGAAAGATTTCGGTGTCAAATTTGTCAAGATTCTCTTTAGTTTTTAATCTTCAGGGTGATTTTGAAAATATTCGTTTTTTAGGCATATGTTGTATTTCCGTTATGCATTAATTTATCAAAAAGGTAAAAACTAATTTCTATAGAGTTTTTTACATAGAGTTCAGTGGCGCAGTCAGTTTTTTTCTAAAAAGTTTGGTTTTTGAGGTATTAACCAAACTTATGATTTTTTAAATAAGACACCCTGTATATTATTTTAGATATTGATTAAGTATAATTTAGGCTTTTCAAAAATATATGTGTTTATTTTATTTTGAAAAACAAGGTCAGAATTCGATATTTTCAGTAATTTACTTGATTTGTAACAGTAGGTCATGGCCAATTTATAAGAAACAAAAGCAGAAGTCCAAAACTTCATAGTTTTATCGGATTGTTATTATCTGTAAAATATTTTTGTTGCGTAGGTGTTTTTATTTTACTTTTTATTTATTTTGCATTTACAATGACCGTTTATGATAACTATGAAAGGTATGATATGTTAGTATGAAAGTTCCCAAGAAGCTTCTAAATTATATTTCAGTAGGTAATGTATTTAAATTGATATAGAAATATAGAAAAATATGAAAATTAACTTTTAAAGTGTCTAATCTGTGGTATATTTATTATTGTCAAAATTTTGCGTTTGTTTCTGATAAATTAGCCATGGTCTACTGCTGCTATTAAAGTAAATTATTGAAAATATCGAATTCTGACCTTTTTTTTCGAAATAAAATAAACACATTAAATATTTTTGAAAAGCCTAAATTATACTTAATCAATAACTAAAATAATCTTCAGGGTGTCTTATTTAAAAAATCATAATTTTGGTGAATATCTCAAAAACTAAACTTTTTAGAAAAAAAAACTTGTTGTGCCACTGAATTCTGCGTAAAAAACTCTATAAGAATCAGTTTTTACTTATTTGATAAATTAACGCATAACGAAAATACAAGATGTGCTTAAAAAACGATGATTTTCAAAATCACCGTATAGATTAAAAACCATGTGTGTAGAGTTGGGTGTCTGTACACTGCGACCTGGTAGATCTATTGTGCTCCGATTAAAAACTAAGAGAATTATCACAAATTTGACACCGGAACTGTTCGTTTCGTTAAAAAGTAGGACACTAGAATGAAAACCGCAACACTCTATATTTGATAATAACTCCAATACCCCCTAAAAGTGTTGAAAATGGGACACCCTTTACATAAGTAAATATCCAGCTGCCCTAACAACGACTGTATCAGTAAAATAAAAACACTGTTATTATAATCGTGACACACATTAAAGTTATATAATAGCCCAGTCATTCTACTTCTAATGCTTATTATAATAAAACAACAGGCATCTTAAGTCAGAATGAAAATAAGGTATTATATTTGGTCCTGGTTCCCCGTTATCTATATTGTGAAATTATTGTTTACATTATGCAAATACGGTATTGCGGTTCTCCAACATTACAGTGTGGGGTAAATTCTTGCCTCGCACTCTTCACTTGATTGTTCAAGTTTAATTCCCTCGAATAGGCGAGATTGTTATAAGATATACATATTTTAAATTATTTTAATTATGGCGATTACACTATACCGTGGAGCTTTTATATTAAAAATGTGTTTACATGTTATTGTTTAATTCTTATGGCTAACAATAACAAGCATAAGTTTATTATAAACTAGACTTAAGCTTGAAAAACTTCGTACACAATTGTGATTTTTCACAAAATTGAAATCGATAAATCAGGTCAATTGCAAACACATAATAGACATGTTCGTAGGAAAATCACAAACCAGTCCAAGCCAATCAAAATTTACAAAAGCAATCAGGTGACAATTTCTAAACTGTATTTGGACAATGTGATTAGCGTCCACTGGTTCTGATTGTTCTGCGAACGGAGTTAATAGAAAGAAGTCTTGTATCAGAATGGTCTCGATTTTATCGTTAAATATTAGTTGAAATACATATATTTGTCTAAAAAATTTTTTTCATTAACCTTTAATAGGAAAAATGGCATCTGATGAACTCTAGTATAAATGTATGTGCATAATTAACCCTCATTGGCTGGTAAAGATACTTAAAAGCCTGTCGCTTTATTTAATATTTGGAGTATAGTATGTGTACTGTAGATAAAATGCTAAGAGTAGTTTGAAACACGGATGTATTCATTTGCTTTTTAGAATTCATAAAAATACATATCAATTTCAATTATTTTTGGTTAAGAACATTAACAAAGCATTAAAGTTCAGCTGTTTTTTTATATTTGTACTGATGTGTATCATCAATGCCTTCGTTTATCGAAATAGGCCAAATAATTTAGTTAAAAAATATATTTTTAAATTACACTACTCATGTTACTACCTTCTGGCTATTACTTTTTTCTCTTACGTCATGTTGGCATGATTATTGCTTGTTCGAAAAATCCATTGGTTTTTAGGGGTACATATCCACTTGTAATTTCATCGTGTTTGTCCGCCCGCCCTTCTATCCTTCTATATGGTACAGCGTTATAATTCCATAATATTTTTTGGTAATAAATCTTTGCATATAAATGCTTTCAGTTAGTCTATGGATGGGCGGAAAAATATTCTATCCTATGTGATTATATATATATATATATATATATATATATATATATATATATACATATATATATATATATATATATATATATATATATATACATATATATATATATATATATATATATATATATATATATATATATATATATATATATATATATATATACATATATATGAAGTCAAAAGCGAACAGTAAATGCAAACTTCTCTCCATCATATCCTTTCTGTGTTAGAGGTTGCACAGTTAGAATAAATTGTTACAAAACGCAATTTACCCTATTCCACCACCATCGAGATGATGGCCTACCTGTACCACCATACCGAGAAGAAAGTCAAAACTTACCCTCCCCGCCACAGTGATACGACAGATGTACAGGTTTCGTCTCTATTAGACTCATCAGGGTACCTCTGCCGTATCACTGTGGCGGGGAGGGTAAGTTTTGACTTTCTTCTCGGTATGGTGGTACAGGTAAGCCATCATCTCGATGATGGTGGAATAGGGTAAAATGCGTTTTGTAACAATTTATTCTAACTGTGCAACCTCTAACACAGAAAGGATATGATGGAGAGAAGTTTGCATTTACTGTTCGCTTTTGACTTCATTCATGTACGGAGCTGCATATAGTTGTACGTTTGCCGAATGTGATTTCAGCACTACAACGGCATAATGTGGATATATCCACTGCTATTGCATCTCGCACGGAGGACTCCGTGAAAGCCGCATAAACATATATGTATATATATATATATATATATATATATATATATATATATATATATATATATATATATATATATATATATATATAAATATAAAAAAGCCTGTCGCTTTATCTAATATTTGGAGTATAGTATGTGTACTGTAGATAAAATGCTAAGATTAGTTTGAAACACCGATGTCTTCATTTGCTTTTTAGAATTCATAAAAATACATATCAATTTCAATTATTTCTGGTTAAGAACATTAACAAAGCATTAAACTTACGGTATTTAATTCTGGTTTTTTAAATTATTTTTGATGAAAATTATTTTTATCTAAGACGTTTTAGATGTGAAAATACGTCAAAAATATGAATTCTGCAAATGCTCAGAGAAAGTTGTATAAGAACATTTCAATAAGAAATTAATTTATATTACCGAATAACATTCATATTTCCTTTAGTTTCCAAGGGAGTTTTGAATTCAATATTTTAATTTTGCAAAGCAGGTGGGAACCAGCTGTATCTCTTCGGAACCCAAATCAGGTATAGCCCTTGGCAGCTTCCAAATATCTTATAAAAAAGAAGACTATAGAGTACGTTCACTCTGATCGTCAGTCTTTTAGGTGTTTTTACACAATCATTTCACTTGTCGGCTGTTTTGTGTTTTTATTTCGTTCCAAAGGCGTCATTTTAAAATTTCCTTTAAGGATGCAAGCGAATATTCCTTTTGCAAGAGTTATTACTGGGCTTACAACATAAATGTGGTTTTGAATATGTCCTATAAATTAACAAGAAGTTTTTTTTTAATTAATAACTTGTTCTCAGTTGAAATGTTCTTACAAGCAGTTTAAAAATTTGAGCAATTCTTGGCTCAAATAAAGTGTAACTTCAAACGTTGGTTTTTAAGGTAATCTAAGAATATTTACAGATTAAATTATGACAGCTAGAAACATTAATAGGACGTTTTGTTGTTCATTTTAATCCAGTTGAAAAAAAGGAGATTTACAATTCATGGCATGTATTTTTAAATGTACTAAAGTGGGTCTCTATGTTCTACCTCTGACTTACTTAGAATAAGAAGTAACCAAAATATATACGTTATTTTTGTCAACTGTGAAAACCTTTTACCACGGCGATTTTTTTTTAAGTTTTGAAATAGGCGATAGGGGCAGGTCGAGTGAATTAGGTAGGTGTTGAAATAATTTAAATCCTGCCATACCACACCTCTTGTTACCTTTTTTCTGCGTTTTCCTATGATTGCGTCCAACAATTTCATTATTGGTTGGGCATAATAAGGTCCCGTCTTTGAGTGCATCTGGTGAGTGCATCTAGTGCATTTCAAAAAACGAAGGTCTCAATCTGTCCATCCCGCATGAACTTTGAATTTTTGAGAGGATGGATTCGATACGACTTTTTAGTTTCAGGGTTATAATGAAAAAGTCCCACTGTTAGAAATTTTTCAAAAAAATCTTGTGTGGTTTCTTTAAACGTAGCGAAAAAATGACGTTACTAGTTCTCTTTTGGAATATTGTTGACATCCGAGGTAGCTATCTATTGGTATGATATGACAAATGTGTTTCTTCAACTAAGTCCTTACCGTCAGTAGTCTGTCTTGCAGAAGAAGATCGTGTCAATGTTTTCTTGAGTTGTAACAGTTACCGGAGGTTCAAACACATCGTCGAATTCTATTGCAGTTAAATTTACCACACCATCGTCGTGAGAAATAGAGGAATTCCTCAAAACATCCTGAATTTGAGTTGACGTCATACTTTTTTTCTGAATGTATTTTTTCGCTGCTCTAAGCTCGACATTTTGATACTAACAAACTACTAATCAATTTACACGTTTACACGAATCTATAATTATATTTTTAAAAAATTTATTGATTTTAGATTACATATTTATAAAATTGAAATAAAACAGACACCAGCAAATTTTATTATGAAAATCATAATTTCAAATTTTAGACTGACTAGTGCGACTTTTTGTTATTGATTAGAATTGTTTGAAAAATTTAGAATGACTGATATGGAGAATTTGAATAATTATTTCGGTCGAATGTAGTGAATTGAGAATACAAGATATAAGATGCAGCAAATCCGGAACTTGGTAATGACATCAGCTATACGTCTTATGGATGTAATAAAAATATGAGATTTTTAACAAAAATAAAAGATTTCACGTAATTTAAAGATAAGGAATGACAAAATATTCCTTATAAAACTAAAATGAATTTACTAACCATAATAGTATTTAGGTCACTAGTCTTATACACTAACTTTCTGTAAAATTGGCGGAAGTTATAGATATATTTATGTAAATAAACATTTTTCTTATATTTAATTACTTATTTTCGTTATTACATCTTATTTTGTTATAGGCGTATCTACAAAAATATTTTTTTAAAGTCTAACTCTCAGAAATCAAAATATGTTCAACTAGTTCGGACTTCCTCTTTTTTTTATCTACTCCAACAAAGTCTTGGGTGATAGCAAATTTTTTTAAAATTGTTGTATCACTCAAGGGTTGTTGATTTACCTCCTTTTGTCGTTTTTAATAAAATTTATTTTATGCACGCATCGTATCCAAAATAAATGAACCTGCACTACAAATGGCAAAGTACCTTTTCATAAGCCGACTTTAATGATGGTACCTGCTTTTCGTCTGGCCAAAAGCCTCGGCAACACCTGGCGTGCAGCCACTCCAAAATTAAATTTTAAAATCGGTTTAGGGTTTCTGTTTGGCCATGCGGCACGTGCAGGTCCTTCCTGTAAACATCTGCCGATGTTTCTTGAATTATTGCTTTTTTTGTACGCTGGCCAGGGGTGTAATCAATACTCTGCGTGAAACTGTATTTATCTAATTTGATTACATATGTAGCATATTCTAAGTAAATTGAGTATTTAGGTGCTATATGATATTTAACATTAGCCATCAAAAGCACTAAATCGATAATACATTGCAAACGTAAACTGTCTCTTCATGCGACATTAACACGGGGAGAATATTACAGATAAGCTAGTGGTTGGAGTAGACGTCCAAGTTTAAAACGTAAGGTTTATATTACTTTTCGACATCAACAAGTTAAAATATGATTGTAGATGGTGTTATCGTTACTATCTCTAAAACAAATCCAAACACTTTCGTAATATTAAAGGTAAGGATAAAAAAAACGGCGATAATAGGGCTGATAAGCATTGAGGCGGCACCATCGCGGCATTGTTGCATGCTTCTGTTCGAAGGTATGCGTACGTTAATAAAGTTGTCAAACAAACCAGTATTCATATGCTTACAAACCTCAGATTAGGCCTTCTTTTTAATAATTAAGGCCAATTGAAGATGGAACTGAAACAATTAGGCTTGTATAAGTCGAAGACTGTCTACGTTAATTAACTCTCTTTTGACCCAGACCCAAAAAAACTCACCGTTTTTATTTTTATAACTTTGTAGTCTCCCCCATCTCCCCCACTAGCTATCCCACAAGCGAAGTGTCAAAATGTCATTTTATTTTTCGCCATCTGTAATATGACAAGATACACCACAAATGAAATTTGTCATTTAGCATCTATTTCTCATATTTCTATATTTTGGTCAGTAATTGGATAATTAAAATTTTGTTAAAAATAAATCAAATGGTGTGAGTGTAGATCCATAAAATTATAAATAAACTACTACTGAACTGATCTCAAATACATGCTTCTAGGAGTCAGCTTTGGTCCCAGTTTGAATATTAACATAATATTTAATTAATTATTGGTCTAAAATAATTAACATGAAATGCAACTGTTTCAAAAATAATTAAAACAAAAACTGATATTTTTTAGTTAAATAGGTACGTACAATAGAGGATTGGGCCAATCTAGCTCTTCATCTTTTATCTTAGACGATTTTTGCCGAAGCGCCTATAAATTTAAGAAATTACTGACAAAATTTTTTGTTGCTCTCTTAGTTGTGACATGGTTGAAGCACTAGTTTATCTCAATAACTCCCAAACGTGGTAAAATTTGCCCTTTTTTTCAACCCTGTTTTTGATCAAAGGGGTGGTAAAAATTTATGAAAATTACTTTTCGAGGGTGCTCTATCGATTTCCGTTAAGAAAATTAAAAAAAAATAGAAGATTATATATGCAAATTTTTTCCCATAATATAAAAAAAACACACTGAGTTAAATTAAAATTTATCCAAAGAGTATAACGAACCTGATCTCCTGCACTTGTAACTCATGTGTTTCGAATTTCCGAAAAAAAAATATGGCGACTACAGAATGGCGGTAATTCCGTAAAGATTTTCGAACCTAAAAATACATTCGTAACATAATTTTTTTTATCGACCGTTCGATTGACAACTAATTGGGTATATAAAGGTTTTTGGGATCTCTGATCAGGAATTCGGAGAGCAATTTGCAAAATTAAAAATGACTGATCTAAAATGGATTTGAAATTTTAAACAATTCTCTCCTATATACATTACCTACATCTAAAGAGAGCGGAACCAACATGGCGTGCTTGAAAATTTAAATCTGACATCAGATTTTTAAAATTTATGATAACAAATTTAAAGTTGCAGACGATGGACCCAAAATATCCATAAATTGAGTATATTTGAAAGATCTCTTCACTGAATCATCGCATTACCAAATTTCTAAACTTTCAAATTTAGGTTCAACAGTTGTTGACTGAGACTTCTTTTTCTCTTTAACAAGCCACAGTTTCAAACTATTCGATTACTAATTATTTAAATAAGTTATTTTCAAATTTAAGTTTATAAAAAGAAATTTTTCAAATCTGATGTCAGACTCGTGCTCAATGCTCGTCAAAAACCTTTATAATTCGGTTTTATGCAACAAAATTTTTTAAAATTTTGAATCCGCGATCTTGAATTTTACAAATCGGATGCCAGATTCATGATCAGCAAAACCAAACAAACCTACATATAGGTATTACAAATAAAAGAGAATTGTTTAAGATTTCGGATCGGTCATCTTGAATTTTGCAAATTTGTTACCAAATCCGTCTTCAGAAATTCCAAAAACTCTTATATACATAATTGAAAATAAATAGGCTTGTAAAAAAACCTATGATGCGAATGTATTTTTAGATTAAAAAATCTTTATGGAACTACCGCCATTTTATAGTTGCCATATTTTTTTTTTCGATAAAGAAAATTTAAAAAAATGAATTTGAAAACAGCATTTATTATTTTATTTTGCATAATTTTGCATAAGTAATTGTTTTTTTTTAAATGTTTTAACTGCAATTAGTAGAGCATCCTCGAAAATAGTCGAAAAGAATTTTTGCAGATTTTTACCACCCTTTTGTTAATCGGATATAGCGTTGCAAGAAAGGCAAAATTTTATTACGTCTGGGCATTACTGGATTCGAACGAATTTATAAATGACATATTTTTTATTCACCTGATATTTTTTTCTGTTTTTTTAATCCGTCACCAAGGAATAGAGACTTCAAAGTAATGGATTGTAAAGTCAAAAACTTTTTAAAATTATTTAGGAAAAGTAGAAATAAAATTCGCACTTAGTCGGTCACCCTATAACTCATTAAAGCTTAATATTTAAAGTCTACGTTACTTTGTAAACCTATTCGTTACCGGGTACACAGTATGTTATTGATAACGGCCAAAAGGAATGTTTACCATCGCTATATATACAGTGACGAAACGTTAAAAGTAAATTTTGGCGTAATATTTGTTAATTAACTAAAAATTATTTTTTTAATTGCCCTGAATCTGGTTGTTGATATTAACTCTAATAACCACGTATATTATGCTAATCAAAGCAATAAAAATATTTAGTAGACATTATTATCAATCTGCAAATTGTACCACATGCATTTCTTAATAAGTCTAAACTCTCCAGTCATTCACACTTAGCACATACGCATTATCAATTTTCTTTCCTCCCCTTATCAACGACAATTATCATTATAAGTTTATATCGGGCCTTATTGTTTTATATGGTTCTATTAACTGTTATTTATTTTATTTCAACGAGATAATACCCTTTTATAACTTCGAATGTTCAGTGGTGTTGCAAAAATATTAGACGTCCGAGTGGAGTTCTATTTTGATCATCATTTTAAGAGAAAAATTTGCTTTCGTCGATATGGGTTATTCATTGATGAAATTTGACGACAGGTTTTCGTCTTGGGTGCCTTTAAAATCGATCTTGTTTGATATTTAGTGGAAAATTAAATATATGAAATACTGAAACCATAACACAGGTCTACAAAAAATGGGGTTTTGACTGTACGTTGGGCAACTGAGGATTATTTCTAAAGAAATTTGTTGCGTACAGTCCAAATTCGAGGTCAGAATTCGTCCATCACATCAGGATTTTGAGATATTTTTTTTGCCACTTTTGAGGTTATGTGCAGAATACACACAAAATTTTTTTGGTCTTTTTTTTTTCTAGTTGTATCATTTAATACTACTCCTAACCTTCAAAATAAGCAACTGAGTGGTCACCTAGTATTTTTTCGTGCAAGGTTACGGCAATTTTAAGTACAGGTTAGTAAGTTTTTAGAGACAGTAACGTTTTTTTGCAAATTTCGATTCGTCATTTTGAATCCACTATCTTAAAAATAAAGATTTCTAGTTTTTGAAATAATATTCGTAGTCAGCGACTCCGAAAACTCTCAAGTGAATTTTTTTAGGTGCCAATATCATTTTTTGGAAATTTTGATGCGCCATTTTGAATCCGCCATTATGGAAATAAAATTTTCAATTTTCTAACTTCATATTCGTACTTAGTGACCCAAAAAGTATTCGAGTACAAATTTTCGAGACAAATATATACAGTGGAAAAATGTATGCCTCATAGGGTTAATATGAATGCTCGTGACATTGTTAGGATATATTTCGTAACTTAAAATGGCCGTAACTTTGCAATGTACATGGCCATTCAATAACTTTTTTCGAATGGTAAGAGTAGTATTAAATGATCCAACTAGAAAAGAAGACCAAAAAAATTTTGTGTATTCTGTACATAGCTTCAAAAGTAGCCAAAAAATCCATTTTTGAAGCACATAACTTCAAATATCTCAAAATTTTGTAATAATGGTCCAATTCTGACCTAAGATTCGGATTTTACGCAGCAAATATCATCAAAAATGACCCCCAGCTGCCCAACAACAGAACCTTGTAGATGGGTGTAAATACACTTATTTAGTCCTTGTTTTATGTTGTTTTGACACTACTTTTCTACATTAATATTAATTCCATTAAAGTAATAATTTTTTGACAGTGCAATGAGCGTTTAATGAAAAATAAATGTTTATAATGTACGTCCTCACTAAGTAAAGAGTGTCTTAACAAGAAGTTTAATTTTTAATTGCGTGCCATTTTCGTAGATCAATTGTTGCCATTGAGTCAGGAGACTTGAGCGGACATTTTCATTGAATAGAGAGAAAGATCTGCTGAAAACATAGCGGTTGTCAGTGCCACAGAACAATCAAACCTCAATCTTGCATCGCCTCCAGGAATTAAAGCTGTACTGCAGCATTCTCTAACGAATTTTGGCTTTGTGCTTACAAGATCCAGCTGACTCAAGAACTACAACCTTAACAAGTTACTGTTTTTCTTCTTCAAGCAGTTAAAGGGAAAATATACAGACAGTTTATCTTCTGCAAATACAACTTTAGTCCTCTCTCCATACGCGTCTCGACCACCTAATGGTCTCGTCAATGGAGCTGAAATAAACCAAGAAGATAGGAAACCACCGTCTATATAAAGTCTAAATTCCGAAACATGTCGGTCGGACTATGGACAGCGTAGAAACTTTACCAGTTGAATCTTGGAACCATTGCAATTTGCAATAAAAAAATCATCTCTAGTGTGGAAGCTTACTTTCACCCCAACAGTTTTCTTAATAAACAAAATTCTCGACTCTGAAGAGCATAAGAACCCCAAACCTTAAAACAACTTTCACCCTTAAAAAAATTACAATTTGGTATACCATGTGGGCAGCAAGTATCATCGGATCATACTTTTTTGAAAATGAAGCAAGAATTGAATACAGTGAATGTTAACTGAGATTTGGTTTCAACAGGATGTCTGTCACACACCACGAAAAATAATGGCGTTGCTACAATCGAAGTTCCTAGATCGAACCATCTCTCATTTTGGAAACCAAACCTGGCCGCAAGAAGTTGCGATTTAACCTATTGGATTTCCTCCTTTATTTTTTTTAAGTAAGTTCCATGCGGACCATCCTGAGACAACTTCAAGAACTCAAATAAGATATTGGAGGCTTAATTCGAAAATTCTAGCTGTGAATGCCGGGAGAAAAAGTGTCAGGGGGATGCAAAAACCTAAGCTTCCAAAACCACATTCAAATTACAAAAGTAATATATCATCATTATCATCATCATACAGCTTGTCTGCATTCACTGCTGAGCATAGGGTTCCCTTAACTGATTCTACAGAGATCTGTCCTGTGCTGCCTGCATCCAGTTAGTTCTGATATGTTTCACGTCGTTTTTTTAATTAATGTTAATGTTTTCGCACCTAATGTAAGAATTAGGAGGACATTGATTATACCTTAAGATAAATTGGCAATTCTGACTTAAATATATATTTGAACTTTGATTCGTATATAGTTCCTACTAATGAACTTAAAACCGTTTCATTTTCTCCTACTAGACTTAAATAACCGAATAGTACTACCATTTTTAACTTAAATTCTTAAATTCGCATTATTATTACTTCTGCGGATGTTATTCCTTCATAGACTATCCCATCCTTAGGAGTTAAAATTGATGAAACACCGGGACACTTAAATCAAGCAACATTCAGTATTAATCAAACTGATCTCTTATACGGACGATGTTCAGAGATTTGTGGGACAAATTACAGTTTTATGCTTATTGTTATTGAAAGAATTTCACCTAATTATTTCGTTAAATGACTTACAATAAATAATTCATTAGATGAAAAGCATGTTTTTTGGGTTTAGACCCTATTAAATTGGAATTATTATCCGTCGTTTCGGCTACGATTATACGAGTCATTTTCAGCGATCTTTAATTCACGAGATTCGAACACTGAATGACCATAAAGGAGCAACAGCCCGGTATTTATACCCGACTGGTGCGTGACCGTAATCCAGCGTTATAATCGAATTTCACTTGTGATGTAGACTGTAACCTGTTAACATTATTTGGATATTTACTAATTTTGATTAATTCTCTAATTTCACGTTTAAAGAAACCAGAAATGATGCTAGCACCTTAGTTTATTTTACATTAAAGGTGTGACCTGTGCAATGCTTGTGTTCAGCTACTGCAGATTGTACAATTTGTTTATTTTTAATACATCTTTCATATTCTTTAAGCCTAATGGATATAGACCGTCCTATTTCCCTACATACACTTTACCACAAGAACAAGATATATTATAAATACCTTCTGTTTGTAATGATATTATGTCCCTCGGTGACCCCAAACATTGGCCGATTTACTTATATATGTTGAAAATTGTTCGAATGTTTGATTGTCGGAGCAATTTGGCAATCTTATAGGTGATTCCATGTATGTAAGGCAAGACAACACTGTCCATAGGTGCTATATTTATGAAATTTTGTTGAGTAGTTGGGTTTTTATATTTATTAATAGAATGTCTAATAGCTACAGCACAATATCAGTTGCCTCTCAGAGAATTTGTCAGTTTTCCTGTTTCTAATTTCAGTAACTGCTCGTCCCATATTGAAAGAGGTTTACGTACCAAAGAGTTAATGGCGGATTGTTTTTGAGAAGGGTGATGGTGTGACGTTGCATTGAAATATCGATTTGTATATGTTGGTTTTCTGTACACAGAATGCCCTAATTTGCCATTATCTTTCTTTTGTACTAGTACATCGAGAAATAGAAGGGCACCCCTTGATGGCGGAAAGGAAGGCTATTAAAAAACAACGAGAACAATACCATCTTAGTTCTCCTAGCTGGCAAAGGAAATACAACTGTTGTTATGGAGAAGGATAAAGATGCTGAAAAAATAAACCAGTTCTTAGACGACAATACTTACAAAGTTATTCGGACGAATCTAACAAACAAGTTCGAAAGGAACCTTACATCTCTGATCAACGCCTCCAGCCTCACTCCAGAAGAAAAGAAAGCCGTTAAACCAAGCAGCTCCAAGATTCCTCGCCTCTACGGACTGCCTAGAATAGCCGCACCAACATACAAAATAGGGAAATATCTGGCCGTTTATAGGAAAAACTGAGTTCTTTGTTAAAAAAATCTGAACAGTTTGTCCATAGATTAAAATCCATCCAATTAGAGCCCGGAGACATATTGGTCAGTTTTGATGTAGAATCCCTGTATAAAAATGTTCCTATAAATGATTCACTTTCCATAAAATATTTCATATGAAAAAAAAACCAACATGGACTCCAGCCTACTACAATTAATTAAAACATGTCTGATTTCCACTTATTTTACTTTTCAAGGAACTTTCTACGAGCAGACTTCGAGAGCGGCCATGGGATCTCCGCTGTCCCCCGTGGTAGCGAACATCTTCGTAGAGGCTTTCGAAAAAACTCCTTGTGTTTTGCTCCTCTAAAACCTAAATTATGGTGCAGATTTGTAGATAGCCGCATGACGCAGATAACCTCCATAATTTCCTGAATGACCGAAACCAACAACACCCTAGCATAAAATTCACTATGGAAACTGAATCAAGGGGTGCCCTTCCCTTTCTCGATATACTAATACAAAGGAAAGATAATGTGTACAGAAAACCAACACATACAAATCTATATCTCAATGCAACGTCTTACCATCATCTTTCAAAAACAATCCGTCATTAATTCTTTGGTACATAGAGTTCTTTCAATATGTGACGAGCTCAGAAATAGAAAAACTGACTAATGCTCTGAGAGGCAACGAATATTGCTCTGAAGATATTAAACGTTCTATTAATAAGTATAAAAACCCAAATACTTAACAAACCGTCATAAATATATTATCTATGGACAGTGTTGTCTTGCCTTATATACATGGAACCACCGACAAGATTGCCAAATTGCTCCGAAAATCAAACGTTCAGACATTTTTCACCACATGTAAGAAAACTGGATCATATATGAAGTCATCAAAGAACGCAATACCATTACAAGCAGAAGGCGTTTATAAGATACCTCGCTTTTGTAGTAAAGTGTATGTGGGTGAAACAGGACGGTCTATATCCAGAAGAGAACGAAATAATAGACAGGCTCTCGAGGAAAGGGTCTGAGACACCAGTTCTGAAGCCAGAGCCTTTCTGCGGAATCAGTAGCAGCGTAATACTGGAAGAATTAAAGATAGAAGAAGAAAGCAGGAGATCCAATTATTGGACGGAGCTGCAATGATTGAGACAAGCGAAGTTACTTCTTTTGAACCACGACCAGAAGAAATTCAAAGAATGCATAAGTTTAAGTAAAAACCAACTCAGAGTTCGGACAGGGGTCCTGACGGAGCATTGCTACCTGAAGGAACCCCTCAAGAAACTCGGACTGGTAGAAGGAGAAGAGTGCAAATTCTGTGAGGAGGAAGACGAAACCTCTATTCATATCCTTTCAGAGTGCAGTGTTCTAGAAAACTCTAGGATGTGGTTCTTGGGAACACACCAAATCGAAGAAGGGGAGCTACCCACCTTGGAGCCGTCCAACACCCTAAAGTTCCTAAGGGAAATAGGACTGGAGGACCTGCTCTAGCCGATAAGGTAACTCTTGCGATTTGGTAGCAGTAGGGGGGTACAATAGATCTACCAGATCACAGTGTACATACCTCATGTTCTACAAACATACATCCATTAGGCTTAAGGAACATGAAAGATCTATTAAAAATAAACAAATTGTACAATCGACAGTAGTTCAACACCAGCATTGCTCAGGTCACACCTTTAATGTAAAAAAAATTAAGGCGCTTAAACGTAAATTTAGAGAATCAATAGAAATTTGTAAATATCCAAATAATATTAATAGAGCTACAAGTTACAGTCTACATTAAAGATGAAGATCGATTATAACGCTGGTTCACGGTTCGCTGAGCACCAGTCGGGTATAAATACCGGGCTGTTGCTTCTCGATGGTCATTCAGTGTTCTAATCTCGTGGAGTAAAGATACCTGAAAATGCTTAGTGAAATCGTTGGCGAAACATCAGATAATAACTTGACACGATCTAAAGCCAAGAACCAACTTGACCAAAGCCGTGAAAGTTTTCGTTCTATAACTCATTAGATGGCTGAACGCAAGCATTGGTCTCTTAAACCACTTTATAGTGGTTAAAAGACACTACGGAGCCGTAGTGGCTATTCGGCTGCCATTTTCCTTTATGTTTAGTGTAAATAATTACATTGGTTATATCAATCAAAAGTTACAAGAAATTTATGAAAATATTGTTATTCAGATTTCTGTTTCTTTGTAAACATTACAGTCATACGAAAATCGTCCATAGTATCAACCTGTCTTCAAAAAAATGAGCGATGTGTATATATTTTATTTCGGAGTTTTACACTAAAATGACGGTACTCAGATAACATCTCATTCGATTTTTTAAAACCATTTAAAGAAATTGCTTTTGAAATTTCTTATGCAACCAATACTAAATAAAAACAAAAATATTATATTAATATTTCATTCACATTATAATTTAGACTAACGCGAATAGAAAATTAAATACTATTTTACTTTGATATTTTTCATTCATTTAATTATAACACTGTCAAAATTATGAAAAACAATTAATTTTAAATAAAAGGAGGAATTTGTGAAAATATGTTTTACTTAAATGCAAATTCAATTTTAAAAATAAATAAGAATAATTAATAACCATTTTAGACAACAGATGTTCGGAGCATACAAAAAGATTTCATCCCCACATACCAAAATCCATCGGGTTGGAAATCATATCAGTAGATTTAAAAAACAATAAATTTGTTGGAACGTTGTTTATGGTCGGTGGAGGAGGGGGCTTTTTTGATGTTTGGCAGACACATATATTTTTATTTAATTTTGCTTGTCTTAATTCCTTTAGGTGTTTTTATGTATTAGAAATTACTACAAATTCGAAGTTGATTATTAATATCAACAAAAAGAGGATTTAAAAACGTATTTTTATCGATACATTGTTAGATATTATTTACATATCAAGAATAACATAATAATTTAGGCAACCAGAAAATCAAACTATTACTTTATTGCCGATTTTTTTTTCTCGAATTGACTTACCGATTATCATACGATAATCGTTTAAATAATGCAATTAGAAATGGATAGCATAGGGTCGGTGTACGTACCAAGAATAAAAAAATCTTACTATCAACACTTTTCCAAATTTAAATAAAAATATTATCACGTTATTCAGCATTCACACAACGGGCCCTAGTTCTGAAGATATGCTAATTCTACGGCGGAATTCGTTGTTGGGTACTCATGACTTATAAAGTTTTCTATAACACGTATCAAAGTCCTCTTCCTTACCAAGAGTAATAATTTTAGGACGACTCGCTGTAACTTTTTTGATTGAAAGAAACCCGTTTGTCCCAATTATAAAGATTTATAAATATCTCAAAATTTTTCTGCCTTCTATTTGGGTAAATTCCCAATGCATTTTTGTTGCGGGTTATATCTACGTGCCTACGTTTGAGTAAATTACGCCTAGGCAGTTCGTCAGTAATTAAATTGAAAAGCATTTTTATGTTGTTTTTTTTGTTATACAACATCTATTATGTAATATTATAATAACTCTTATCATATTTAAAATTGGCTGCATTGTAAATTTTAAAAGAAAATATCTTAAAAACTATTATTCATAGTGATTTTTAAAAAGTATATATTTTTTATGAGGAATAAACAGAAAAATGGGTTTTTTTATTAAAAAAAAGATACATCGAACACCAAAAAGTTATGGCGTTTTAACGGCAAGCTGTAGGTGATACCCTTGACAACTAATACCGAAATATGAATAAAATTAAATTATAGATCAAAAACCTCTTGATCGCCAATTTCTACTCAAATATTTGAATTTTTTCAAAAATTATTAAAAAGAAATAAAATTTTAACTATAACATTGTGTAACATTACTTGTTGGACACCCTGTATAGTCTCAAGAAATGGTATTGATCTAGTTTTTGTGGCTCCTACATAGATACATTTAATGCAGAGGTGAATTCATCTAGTTAGTAGGGCAAAAAATAATCACAAAAGGACAGGTTTATGTTACTATTCACCTAATAGCCATTAAAGATACTTGCCTGTCTATTCGTCGTTCTTAAATAACCATGATAACAAAGTGGTCATTTCAACAACTGTAATAGGAGAATGATAACTTCCTGATAAAGTACTTGATTTATGATGTATCATCATTAGCCAGAAGATTTGGTAAATTTACTTAAACAGAATATAGTAGGAAAATATAAAGTATCTTGAGGATGGTTATTTTAGGATGATCAAGAAATTATGAAAAACTTTTTTGCTTTATTTTTCCTTCATTGAAAATACTGTAAATTTACCTGCAAATAGTTAAAAGGCCTAGGATATATTATGAAGGAGTTTTATCAAAATGGATAATTAGCCATCATTCCATATACTAGTATTTATGTCGAAATTTAATAACTTCTGTAATTATAGTGTAACCAAAAAAGTAAGCAACGTATAAGAAGGTAATTCCTCAAGCATATTAATACTTACTCGATAAATTTAACACAAATTTTGTGATAGGAAGCGGGTTTCTAAAATTTAAAAATTATATTTATGTACAAAGTAAACTAGTTATTAAATAAAGGAATAAAACAAATAATGTGTCTTTATTTGCATCGTTGCTAATTGAGGGCAGAAACCCACAAAATTGTCCAGAAATATAATTTTAAGTATAAAATTATTTTTATCGTTGTTCTTTGTTCATATTTTGTATACATTCCAACATGTATAGCCAGATTTACAAAAAGGTTTAACTTTTAACCTCGATATAATGCTATGAAAATTAGACCTTCTAATGGGTGTTGTTCTACTTATGATACTTTTATAGTGTAGATGTCTCCAGAAAATAAACGATGTGTTTCATTTTTTTCCATTTGTTAATAAAAGAAAACGATTTTTTTTTTATTATTGTATTTTAAAGATTCAAAACTTAGGGACTTGCTTTTTCTTTTGCTTTATATTTCTTGCTAAAAACTGATTTTTCACTTTATTTTTGAAGCATTGAACATAATTTTTTTCTGAATTTTTCTTTACTGGAATAAAAATTTAAACTTCAAAAACCACACTTTTGTAGTTGTCGCTTTTCTATTTTTTAAGATAAAATGCAAACTTTCTACTTACTAACGTTTTACTAAAGATGTTCTAAGAAAAATAAAGTTTTTATTTTCGAGAGCATCTAAAATAAACCGAACTGTTTCCGTCCACCACACCGTACCATGGTCGTAATCGCGCCGACACAAACAAAGATTGTTTAACATTCGAAAGTCATGAACCAGCACAAACTACATCTAAAGCAGGATTGCATCCAAAAAAAGTCATGTCGATTTGGTGGGACTTCATAGGTGTTGTGCGTTGCTCCCAAGAGGCCGAACGATCAATTCAGATGTTTACTGTCAACAACTAATTAAACTGGATGCAGCAATTAAAGAAAAATAGCCAGAATTAACAAATCACAAAGTAATTGTGTTCCATCATGATAATGCATACAGCCCTGACCTGGCACTTCTGATTATCATTTAGTTCGAAATTTGCAAAACTCTTAGAATGGTAAAACTTTCACAAATGATTGTGACCCTAAATCGTACTTGGTTCAGTTTTTTTTGCTGATAAGGGCCAATATTTCTGTGAGCAGGAAATCATGAAGCTACAAGAAAGATGATAAAAGGTCACTGAACAAAACGGAAATATATTATTGATTAAAGTCTATTTTTTGTATGAAAAAATAATTTAATTTCACACTACAAATCCGAAACTACTTCCTTGCCGACCGAGAGATAATTTGCTAAGAGCGAATATTAGAAAAACTTTAAAGACCTAATGTATTCCATAAACTTGGGTAGTAAATAGAGTCAAAGTGCGACGTGTCTGCGACAGCACGGTACTGATCCGTTCTAGTGGATGCTAATGATGGACTGTAGACGCTCCGCCTACTGTCATGCCAGGGTCCGATTTAGTGCGCCGAAACCATTAATTTATGCGATTAGAAGACTCGAATGTTATGTTAAATAAGGAAATCACTTTCATAGTAGGATCTAGTAATATAAACTATCGGAATATTGAAAACGACATTCTTTAGTCACCCTGGCTACGCCACTGCTAATGCCTTAAAGTAATGGGTTGTAAAATTTCAGATCAAATACCACATCATTTATGTTCTTTAATGGATCAATAACGAATAAATTTTATATTTATTATCAACAATAAAAACACCCCATGAATATAATACAATATTTGAATACCTTACAGTAAAAATTAAAGAATCCCTGATGGTTGATTCATACTTCTAAAAATTGTTAACTACCACTAAGAATTTTCACTAAACTAACACTTCCACTACGAAATAAAAATGTGTGGTTCATACTTAAAATTTTAACAATTAGTAAAAGTTAAGGATGACCAATCAAAATGCTCATAAATATTCAAACCTAAAAGTAAAATGTAAATTTTTTGCTTTTCAATTGTGGTTGTTTACCTAATTTTATTCCAATGTGTTTCGACTTTTTATGACAAATTTCTACCAAGTTCTATTTGTTTTTATTGTTATTTTTTATATGTTTATGCACGTGTCAAATTTTCCGACAACCGATAACATTCGAAAGCGGACACGAATTATGTCGACTTTTTAAAAAGTTAAAAGTTGACCAAATTCTTAGTTAATAATTGATAATTGTTAATTTTTAGTTAATATGAACCGGCCATATAGAAAAACGGTGGAATTTGCAAAAAAAAGTTACACTGAAGCCTATACAATCTTTCATTTTTTGAAATATTTCATTACTTTTAAATATTTTTACTAAATTGAACTTAACCTTAGAAGTAATTAGTTTGATAAAGATATAAAGTAATCATTCAGAACAGTGGAAACGCCGAATTTTTCGAGGATTTTTTTAGATATCTGCCATTTTCGGGTTGTAGAACCGAATATAAAGTTTTTTGGCGATCTCGCATGGTTTTTCCAAAAAATTTTTTCACTTTCCCTATCACTTTTGTATATTTTCCGATCTATTCCGTTACAATTTGCTGCTTTCACTACATTCTGAACTATAGCACATTTTTCTTAAAGTTGTACACAAATATTTTGCTAAAATATAGCGGAAAACATGAAAAATCGAGCAGGGAAACGAGACACTAACAAACTTAGGTTATGAGACAAATACTAAAATTGAACAGGTTTTCTTTGGACATTTGATGTTCTATTAACACTTCCTACTCTTTTTGTTCAAAAATCCTTTTTTAAATAAACGATAGAACATTTGTTTTAAATGTATCGATAGAGACGAAATATCTCTGTAGTCTATCCTCCCTCGAACAATATTAAGGTTGAGCCAAGTGATTAATCTACTTCCATAGTATATAGAATGTAGAATGGCATGTGCAAAGTAGAAAAGTGTAGAATAGCTTGTAGGAAATAAAACAAAAAAATTAACAGAACAAAATTAAAAAATAAATAAATAACCGGAACTAACTGTGACAATCCCTTAGAATAACTTTTAGAACTTTTTCCAACTCCCATCTCGGCAGAAAGTGTTCAGCCTTCCCGTGGTCTCTGCTGGACTGTAACATTTTTTAATGAGCTGAAAAAATTATTAAAAAGTGTTGTTGATTAAGTTGGATAAAATGTAGTTAGCTTTAACGCCAGTCAATCAGAATCAGAATACTAAACATAACCTAATTGCCGTTAAGGGGATTTATACGAAATAGTTTGTTTTGTGAAATCTAGTGTAGTTTAGTTCAAGTTAATTCAGGTCAGTTCAGGTTAATTCAGGTTTGATCTTGGTTTTTAGACCAGCGTAGCTTGTCGAATGATCTGTTTGGCATCCCGATTATGCATTTTACCCACATTTTATGCTACAATACAGGAATGACCACAATTAATTTCATTTGTACTATGTACCAAGTTTTCCATCCTAATGAAACTTAAAATCCACGTCAACGTGCCAACATCGCATAGTAAATCACATGTTCCGATCTACATCGTAGACACGACCAAAAAAAGATCAAATGACAATCCAACGGTTTTCGTATTTTCTATGGAAAATTTGCATTTTTCCACCGTTATATATGTAAACTTTGTTAAAAACATGGTTAAATATTGTGTTATGTTTATGAATTTTACTAGAAATGATCAAAATTTAAAGGTAGTGATGGGAAAATACAAGTTATATCAGTGAAAATAATTTTTTTTTAGAAAAACCATGCGAGATCGGCAAAAACAACTTCATATTCGTATTCTACGATCTGAAAATAAGAGATGTATAAAACACCATTGAAAAATTCTGGGTTTCTACTATTTCAAATAATTACTAGATATAATTTGTCATAATAATTTTGAGTGAGATACAACCTACACTAATAATGATAACAGTTATTACTACAATGTTTGTTAAACATATCAGTTTAATAGTAAACCCAAAATATTAAGGCGACTATAAAATATGAAACATGAAGCTTTCTACGCCAACAGAAATCTAAACTTCATGTTGTGAAGACAAATGATACGGTATACAGGGTGTACATGTAATACTCTGGTGATCAATTGCGGCTATATCATTAAATCGATGAAAAATTTGATTAACAATTGGTAAAATGCAACGTTGCCAAATTATTAAATTTTTAATTATTTTTGGCCAAAATCAGTATTATACCTTTTTTTCTTTTTTTGTAAAAATCTGTGAGGTCTTGGCTGGGATAATTTTTTATCACACTAATACTATATTTAATTTTGTTAATACTGGATGTCCAACATTTTTATACAAATATTGATATTTACAATTCCATTTTACGTTGTTTTTTAAATGAAATACGCTGTATCTAGTGGCATGTATTAATATAGTATTTATTTATCTCCGAATTAATGTCACATGTATTGTGACTTTGACGAGGATACAAACCAATTATAGTTTTTTATATGAAGTATAGACCCTATAGGTGCTTTGTCTCTCTATACAATTCTTTTTTGTAGATGCATTAGGATTAGCAATAAATTTAAAAGTTCGATTTTTAATTAAAACTTTAATAGATTAATATTCATGCAATTAGACCTAAACGATGCAAATCGAAATTTTCTGTACATATTGAATATTGCTAGATAATATTACCAGTTTTTTTAACATGCAACCACAGAAAAACATATTAATTGACTATTAGTAATATCTATACTATAATTATTTCCGTTTTCGAGCCACAGGGATTAAATTATTTACATCACATTACAGGTAAAAATGGGTGGTATTTGTAAGCCATTAGCAACTTATTATTTTTGAATTTCGTATTTTCGTTGATTGCTTATATATGTTTATTACTTCTTAGTATTTTTTGTTATAAAACGGCGACTCAGCCCATATTTTACCCATCGTGAGTGAAATAAAAAGGAAGTTGGAAACTGTCGATTAGTTAACAAATCTTTGATATCTTCGAAACGAAAATTAATCATTAACCTAATCATTGGTTGTGGATTGATTTCTTATCCAAAAATTGGAAGTTCTTGGTATATTGTTAATACAATTTCAAATATAATTTTTTGAAATAAATAACTATTTACGTATTGTTTTTATCGCCATGTTATAGTCAGATTTTTTAACGTTATTACACATCCTCCGTATCCTGTCAAAAGTACCTAAGTTGAATTTTACCCGCCATGGGTGGCTGTCTGTGTAAGGTAATTCCAGTGAAGTTGCTACTTTTACATCTGTATGAAATCACACTATCAATGGTAGCATTACCATAATACAATAAGAAAATCATACATTCTAATCTTTCTTCTCAGAAAGTCATTGTTCTTGACTTGGTCACTTTTGGTAGTATATCGATGACAATATTGTTCCATTAGTCATCATAAGCTTCTTTAATAATAATAGTTGCAAAAGTTGTTATCCTGATTTAATTTAAATTTCTTACGTTGTCTTTATTATCTGTTTTAGGGTTAGAGTACAAATAATATATTTGTTGCGTGATTATAGCATTTAATTTATATTTTTTTTTTCAGGAGCAATTCCTGAGGAGGGAGTAACCGACATGACTAGTCTTACTGTTCTGGATGAAGCTGTTATCAATAAGAACTTGAAAATTCGATACAAGAAGGACGACATTTATGTATCCTTTTAAACGCTTTTATTAGTCGCGGTTTTGCAGGGAGTTATTGTTATTATGTTACCCTTTAGCCCACAACTTATTCGCTTAAACCTTCATTGCGTAACAATCGTATCAATTAGTGAAAACCGGAATAAAATCCTTCAATTCTTTGATTTATATTATGTAATGATATACGTACACACTAACAATTTATAACTTGGGCTATTAAAAATATTGACTTTGCTATAACCTATATTTTTTCTGTTTTATTATCGCGACAGTTTTTATTATCTTTCCTAAAGGTTACCTTTATGTACAGAATAAACGCGCCCTTTCCGTACAATCTTAATATGTGACATGGATTTTTTGCCTCAACTTTCATTTTTAATCCCTAAAAATAACATTTGAACTCAATTTCTTTAATAGTCTAGGAGGTATTGGCGCATGAGTACGGAAAATTATTTGCACTAAAGGTGTTCCTATGACGTTAGTTGTTTCGAACATGCAACATGATTAATTGAACTTGTGTCAAACTTTATGGGGACACTACATACACAGGGTGTCCCAAAACTCATGGTATATGAACAACAGCAGATACCTTACGTAAAAATAGTCCGATTTAGCTAAAAATTACCGTAGTCCAAAAGTTAGTATTAACCAAGAAGCAGGGTGTCAAAGTTAATAATTTGTTTTTTATTTTCTTAAGTAACTGTTGAAGTAATTCAAATATTTCAATAAAATGTGATGATGGGGAGTTTTTTGGAGTCAGCAATCCAATTTTTTTCATAATATTGCCTTAATTGTAGAGGACGCCACCTGCTGTGTGTTTTAATGGTCAAAATTTCTTTACGTCTTAGTGTATATTTCTCTAATTACTACCTGTTATACTTAAAAATGTCACTAGGAATAACGGTTTTCGAGGTACTTGCTTTTAAAATTGCTAGTATTAAATAAATAAACAAATGTCATATGCTTGATTAATAAAATAATTTAGAGTCAAGCGAACAGAAAATTAAATTCAATTTTTTTAATATGTCTAGTTCATCAAACTGCATTACTAGCGAAAAATTTGTAAAACAAACGCTTTTAAATAACTTAACGGAGCTATTTAAAAAATATGCTTTATTTAAATACAAATATTTTAACTATAAATAACAATAATTGATATAAGATACAATCCATTTAAGACAACAAATGTTTGAAGTGGTTTCTATATAGTTCAATATACCTGATGACCTGAAGGCTGCTGGATTTGTATTAATTTCAAAATGATTCCGTGGCATTTCCAACTTTCTGCCATAACTCTTCTCGAGTATTTATTATATCTTCCATTACCTATCTAATGATCAGGAAAATTAATATTTTATTAGTCCAGCAAAATACGTTGGAATACAATTCTGCAAGCAAATCATATTGCGTCTTAAATTCAGTAGTCGACCAGTTGAGTTTGGACCAAATTAGTACGATCAACGAATTCCCCCATAGAATTAACATATCGTCAGAACTAGGATCCCGTGTGTGATTGCTGAATAACGTGATAATATTTTTATTTACATTTGAAAAGATGATAAAAATAGTGAGAATTCTTTTATTTCTTGATAACTATGCCGATTCTATGCTACCCTTTCCTAATTACTTTACTTAAACCATATATACATATAAAATAAATACTGATAATAGCCCGTAAAAGCAAGGAGCGGAATATAGTCCCAACAAAATGAAACGGCAATTTTTAAGTCGCATAAGTTTCTAGTTCCTACAGTCCCCAATGCGCAGACGCTAATTAATTTAATATTATTGGTTATTTTGAACAACCTTTAACAAGGTTATATTTACATATTTTTCTCAAAACTAGATTACCTTCAAAATTTTTATACAATTTTGTTTTTCTACATAATGTGCGATATATAGTAAACTTGAAATAAAATGCCGTCTTTATATTTAAAACATGATTTAAAGATAATAAACATCACTATAACCTAACATTTTGTTTAGAAAATCATTGCCGTACATAAACTTCGCTTTCTTTATTGGCCACAGATTTATTAAAGGCACCATTAAAGTTTTTCCGTCTTGTAATTGCGCACTAAAGACCTTGGAAACTAGGAGATAGACTTGTGGGAATTTATATATACCTATCCTTTAATGTTGGGATCAAAGTCCGCTCAACATGTATTTTATATGTACATGTTTTAAACCAGTATAATATTCTAATTGGTACGTCTATTCGAGAATAAAGTAAAATTGTGAATTTCTGGTTGCTTAAATTATTTCTCTTATTATTTTCAAAATGTAAATAGTATCTAACAATATTTACCAATAAAAATAAGCTTGTAAATTCTCTTTTTGTTTATATTCATTTTAAACTTCGCATTTGCAGTAATTTTCAAAATTTTTTTAAAAAATGTAATGGAGTTACAATAAGCAAAAAACTAGAAGCAAAATTAAATAAATTGTTTGTTAAACATGAAATAGCCCCTCCCCCACCGACGATAAACAACAACGTTCAAAGAAATTTATTGTAGGATACAAGAACACGATTCACCGTTGAAATTGGGTGGTAGCCCGTACGATTCCAAAACATAGTTACCATAATTCCTCACCAACTCTTAATTTTAAATTCTTCTTGAAAGTAGTGTTCGGGGCTCCTAAGTGCGGACCTCGATGTGCAAACCTGGCTCCGTCCGTAAATTTTACTAGATACGACCGAAACGGGCCAATTTCAACCTTTTTTTGGAAATCTCCAAAATTTTGATCAGACATAAAAACTGATAACGTATTTATGTAAAACCCTGTAGTGCCTGTAGTCATATACAGTTTTTCTCAATGTATTATAAATATTTCTAAATATCTTAAGCTGCAGCTGCCTTCTGTTTGTATACATTCCCAATTAAATTTTACTCTGCGTATACGCAGACCATGTCTGGCTTTATTTCATTTGAAAATAAATTATGCTTAGGTATTTTAATCTTAATTTGTTAGTAATTTTTATAAAAATTTTCTTTAAAACGTTGTGTTATCCCCAAATCACATTCAACATAGATTACATTGTAATTTTTAAAAGCAAATATTTCAGAAACGAATATATAATATTTTTTTATCTAGAAAATAAAGTAATTTTTTTTTTCGTTACAAAGAAGATACACCAAAACTTAAAAAAGTTAAGCTGTTTTACGCATGATATTGTAGGTAGCGCCATCTCTAACTAACAGAAAAACTATAAGTAAAATTGAATTATTCGCTTCAAAAAACACACTAGAGAAAAGATTTATTAGATTAATTTAATCTCATAAATAGCAAATTTATGATGTTAGAATGTAAACACAGAACAACAACTTTGGGCATGCGCATTATAAAATATTCGGCCGACCATTGACGAGACAGACCTTCGAAAATCTATTTGCTCTTATTTTGGCAAGAAGTAAGCATATACTTCGTTGATGTCGTCCTATAAAACACATAAAACTAAATAAATCACACAAAACAAAATAAAACACACAAAACACAAATACTTGGGTACTAGGGTTACTTAAAACACTATAAATTTTTCTAATTCGGACACAATTCACAAGGTAAAAATATCAAAATATAAAAATAACGTCGAAACGGTATTGTTCTTTTACAAGTAACACTAGAAAATCAATCGATCGATAACAGGAAATCGATTGTGTGCAAGCTGATAAATGCTAATATACAAAAATATAACTAGCACCCCTTGTTCCCCAACTCACTTTTTTATCCGTATTTTACACTTTTTGGCTTCAATAGCTTATAAGAGTCGGAGTCTACCATACAGGTCAGTGAGAAATACTCAATCACCAAGTTTTATGCAAATTTTGACTTTATACAAAGGTTATTCAAAAAATGTACTGGGATTTCAAGCTTTTTAAGTGGTTTTGCAAGTAGGCAAAGAGAGTCTAATCCAAAAAAAATGTGCCGTTAGGCCTCACAATCATTACGGAAATTTGGAAGTTTTTTTTTTTTAATTTGTAGAACTTGCATTGCCTTTAATCAGTTTTAGGTATATTAGTATACAGAAATTTACGAAAAATTTAAAGTAACACTATTCTGCATTTTAAAGCATTTTTCTCTCCCTGGCACTTTTTATTCGTACGTATTTTGGATGGCTGAATCAAACTATAAATTTCAATTTTGGCTAGCATCCGTTAATTTCCAGAGAACCAGAAAGATCTGGAATTTAAAAAATATAACTGAATTTTGTTTAAAAAAAAAATAGAAAAACGTACAAGTGATGTGCACGTTCGTTTTATTAAACAAAATTAAATCACATTTATTTTGTTGTTTGCGTTATTTTTCAGTAAAGATTAGGGGTTACTCGTATAAAATCCAGCAATAATCGGCCAACATATTCGCACTCCATTTTGCTCTGTAACGTTTTTCTGTTTGAAATATTTCCCCATTTTCATCTGGTACCGCACCTATACTTTCTAGGAAAGAGTCTACATGTACATATTGCAACTCATGGCTTTGCAGCATGTAGTTCTTCTACATAAAATGAAATTTTCGTATTTTTTAATTCCCAGAAGTTACTTCAAATAATCTGAAATGTCTTTCTTTTAGTATTATTTAGGATTGTTTCAAAGTGCCTTTAAAAAGTTCTCTTAAATTAGGTCCAAAGAAAATTTTTCTTTTAAAAATATAAAAGCATCATCCTCTGTTCAAAACTTTACCAAAAATCTCCACAAGACAATATTTTATGCGGAGCGGAAGTAAATATAAATTTTACTTATTAGTCAAAACTACAGGCGCCACGTTTTTTTGACCTAGTAGAACATTTTCACCGTTATTGTACAACGTAGTGTTTAGCATTAGCTTTACTGTTCCATTTATGTAAGAAGTAACAATATTTAGTGTACCCTCATTGTAGTTCTGAAAGTAATGCCACTACTTTGAAATCAGCACAAATATTTCATTGATGTTCTGGATATTTTATAGCTTAGAGCATTCGTCGGCAATTAATTTCAAGTGGAGTCCATATGATTAAAATGTTTTAATCGAGAGGCTAGACGAAAAAAAAAATTAAAGGTAAATTTGTATGCCAAAATAGGAACGTGGTCAATAAATAATAATAATAATAATTATTTTCATGTTTAATAAAGAAGCCTTAATAGAACATAATTAAATGTTGCTCATATTAAACAACCTACTGATCTATTAAATTAATGCGAAAAATGACACTTCCGGTCCTGAGCTACTTTTTTATCGTTTGGTTCTCGCTCAGAAGGACTAATGAGCAGAGCGTCTTTTAGATAAGCATCGTTAATCAATTATTTGCAAGGAAACATCCTCTTACAGGTCTATTATTTCCATTTGAAACTGAGACTTCGATAGACTGATCAACTTCACAACTACATCAATCCATTCTCCGGTTGGAGTGACCTCAAAAGGCGACTTTAAAAACACCGACAGTTTTCCTACGTCTGCAAAGCCTTGGAATCTTGCTGCAAATTCCTTCTCAAGATCCGATATAAAAGTTGAAAATACTGCAGTATCTATAACAGAAGCATGCTTTCTCCCCCTCGACCACCGCGCGTCGTCGTTATCTAGCTAGAAGCTGTGGTACTCTCTCTCTCTCTCTTGTCGCCTTCGTGGCAACTTATTGCCCTCGCGCCAAAAGTGGCACGAAAATAAAATTGAAAATGTATCACATCATGCAGATTGTACAATAAAAATAAATGGATAAAAATAGACAGAAAGGTACACCGTCAAGTTTTATACCCTTCGCGATCCGGACCCGGACCACGGTCCGCCAAATATCGAACCCTGGCTTAGAGTAATACTTTAATTCGATATAGTGTTGTCACATCTTTCAAAAATTCATTGACATAGGAAAAAGTAAGTAATTTGGTAAAATTACAGAAAATACTTATTACCGGAAGGAGAATTTTCTTACAGAACAGGAAATCGCTATTTTAAGAATTACATTTTTAGAATAGTTCGGATTCATTTTTTTTACAAAAGTTTCAAAAAACGACATACATATTCTTAAAGACCGAAAAAGTAAATTAGAGAGTACTGTACCATATTAATTAATAACTTATCATTTTCTAAATGCTGCATTGTCACATATAGTAAAAGTTTTAGGATAGGCAATTATTTTATATTGTTTAACAATTGCAAAGAACCCTGACATCTCTCTTAACCGTAACATGTGACCTTAAAAAATCAGCGTAAAGAATTTTACTACATTGCAGAAAAAAATGACTCACGATAATAATTTAATTCAATAGTAAGTAATTTTGATCGTCGTTAATTTGCATATTCTTCTGTGACCTTGGTGTCAATAATTTGTTTAACAAAAATTATACTTTGAAATTTGAGGATCACCTCACCTCACTCACCTAATTAAAGTTGTTGTTACACTGATCAATAAAATTGAACTACTTGAATTAAGATTTCATCATGTAAACAACATTGTAATGATGCAGTAAAAAAATATAAAAGAGTATTACTTTTTGTTAAATATAATTTTATTTATGTGGTTGATTGAAACTGAATCGTATAAAGGCGCTTTAGCTTAACAAAAGGACTGTCAGTAACTGTAAAATCCATTAGTTCACTCATTTAGAAGATATGTCGATCTATTTTAAGAGATAATGCGCAAGATGGCATTGAAAATAGTCCATTCATTATTAAAGTCGAGGTTTGCGACTTATGTAGGTGGAGTAAGAGCAAATTATTTTTGTGTTAAGAGGCCCATAATATCGAAATTACTCTCATATATTTTTGTTACTATGTATTTTAAAATTAAAAATGTAGGGTTTTTTTGAATGAGGTAATAAAGGTGAAGAGCAAATAAAATAAAATTTAAATTCCTCGTTCAGTAAAGTCCTTAGTTTTTTTATGTAAAATAATACATTAGTTAAGATATAGTAAATGTCGATACTTTCTTTATTTGTTTATTTGTCATAAAATAAGCAGGCTTAAAAGTTTAAATTACGAGAAAGCGTTTTTTGAAGATAATTTTTCTTGTTAATTTTCAAGAATTACTAAGATTCTTTAAAATTACATAAGAATTCGGACACCCTGTATGTCGGTCACAGTAACAATCACAAGTTTTATTAAACAATTTCCCAATAAAAGGTTGAGTTCTAAAATTTCACATTTGTATTACGAAAGCGTAACTTAGATAATTAATTACTATTATTTCATTCTGCTGTACAGGTGAAGATCTAATATGTTATATATATATATATATATATATATATATATATATATATATATATATATATATATATATATATACACATGTTTATGCGGATTTCACGGATTCCTCCGTGTGAGATGCAATAGCAGTGGATATATCCACATAATGCCGTTGTAGTGCTGAAATCACATTCAGCAAACGTACAACTATATGCAGCTTCGCACAGCCAGATGCATGTCGGTACCCTGATGAGTCTAGTAGAGACGAAACATGTACCTCTGCCGTATCACTGTGGCGGGGAGGGTGAGTTTTGACTTTCTTCTCGGAATGGTGGTACAGGTGGGCCATCATCTCGATGGTGGTGGAATAGGATAAATTGCGTTTTATAACAATTTGTTCTAACTGTGCAACCTCTAACACAGAAAGGACATTATGGAGAGAAGTTTGCATTTACTGTTCGCTTTTTTACTTCATATATATATATATATATATATATATATATATATATATATATATATATATATATATATATATATATATATATATATATATATATATATATATATATATACAGGGTGATTCAAAAATCGATCACGAAACTTAAGGGGGTGATTCTACTTGACAAAATAAGGGTAGAGCTTCATATAATTTTTTTTCAAAATGTCATTCGTTTTCGAGTTACAAGCCGTCCAAGTTCAAGTTTTTATTTTTTGTTTTTTGAATTACTCGCTTACAGGAAAACCGATTTGACTAATATTTGAAAGATAGGCTAAGTCTTCTGCGCTTCATCATTTTAGTAACAATTCACATTGATTGTTTGCCGCTAGAGGGCACTTTACCTACATTGAAAATTGTTTTTTTGTCATAATTTTTTAGTGTTGACAGCTACAGTAGTTTTTGGCATAATTTCTGAAAGACTGATGCCAGGCCTTTAAAAAAGGTGCTCTTTATTTACATCGCTAAACCCAACGGTTTAGACGTAAATCACCCTTAAAAATTAAGTGGTAAATTTACTTTTCTCATTTCATTACCACCAGCTACCAGGTAAATAGCTATCAAAGTATACTAGAGCTGTCAGTTTAACATCAAATAAATTCGCTTTTTAAACTATTTAATTTATAATCTTAAAATAACTAATAATGGCTAATCACCAATATTCAAATATCGAATATTGTGATATCCATTTTTGTTATGAAAAAGCAAATGGTAATGCAGAGTTGGCAAGAAGATATTATATGGAGAGTTATCCGGAAAGAAATATCCCTCATGCTCAAACATTTTCCAGTGTGCACAGGAGGCTTGCGGAATGTGGTTCCTTTAAAAGTTATAATGGAAATAGGGGAAGACCTAGAACTGCTAGAAACGTGCAACAAGAAGAAAGAGTGCTTGAAATTATTGAAGATAATCCAGGTATTAGTACTAGAAAAATTGGGAATGAAGTGCGGCTCTGTCAGGCTAGTTCATGGAGGATACTAAGAGAAGAACAACTCTACCCGTTTCATTCAAAAAAGGTGCAGGCTCTTTATGACGATGATCGGCCGAGACGGTTGGAAATGTGCAATCAGATCCTAGCTAAGTATGAACACGATAATCGATTAATTGGCGTCATATTATTCACTGACGAAGCTGGTTTCACTCGTGATGGCATAACAAATCTACACAACATCCACACATATGCTTACGAGAACCCAAACAATGTGGTAGAAACGAAACATCAGCGTAGATTTTCACTAAATGTGTGGGCAGGGATAATAGGAGATTACCTTATTGGTCCTCATTTCTTTGATGGCCCATTAACTGGTGACGTATACTTAGATTTTATCCAAAATCGTCTCCCATTGTATCTGGAAGATGTGCCATTGGAAGTAAGGGCCAACATGTGGATCCTCCAAGACGGAGCTCCGCCCCACTTTAGTATACGTGTCCGACAGTATTTGAATGCAACGTATCCTGAGCGATGGATAGGACGAAGTGGGCCATTGGCATGGGCAGCGAGGTCACCAGACCTTAATCCTATGGATTTTTTCTTTTAGGGTCATTTGAAACAATTGGTGTACGATATTCCAATAATCAACGTCGAGGATCTTCGCTTTAGGATAATCGAAAAGTGCCAAATTATTAAAGAAACACCAGAAATTTTTCATCGAGTTAGGCGACATTTTTTGAAGAGTGTTAGGAAATGTATGGAAGAAAATGGGGGACATTTTGAGAATCTTTTTTAGTTTGTTTAGTACTGTTTCATTAATTTTTATCAATTAAATGTATATCGCAATAATCCATAATATGAATATTTACTGATTAGCCATTATTAGTTATTTTAAGATTATAAATTAAATAGTTTAAAAAGCGAATTTATTTGATGTTAAACTGACAGCTCTAGTATACTTTGATAGCTATTTACCTGGTAGCTGGTGGTAATGAAATGAGAAAAGTAAATTTACCACTTAATTTTTAAGGGTGATTTACGTCTAAACCGTTGGGTTTAGCGATGTAAATAAAGAGCACCTTTTTTAAAGGCCTGGCATCAGTCTTTCAGAAATTATGCCAAAAACTACTGTAGCTGTCAACACTAAAAAATTATGACAAAAAAACAATTTTCAATGTAGGTAAAGTGCCCTCTAGCGGCAAACAATCAATGTGAATTGTTACTAAAATGATGAAGCGCAGAAGACTTAGCCTATCTTTCAAATATTAGTCAAATCGGTTTTCCTGTAAGCGAGTAATTCAAAAAACAAAAAATAAAAACTTGAACTTGGACGGCTTGTAATTCGAAAACGAATGACATTTTGAAAAAAAATTATATGAAGCTCTACCCTTATTTTGTCAAGTAGAATCACCCCCTTAAGTTTCGTGATCGATTTTTGAATCACCCTGTATATATATATATATATATATATATATATATATATATATATATATATATATATATATATATATATATATTTATATTTATATTATTGAATAACCTTCTATTGTCACAATTCTGTCAATTTGTCACACAATTCAAGCTACATCACTGTCGTCTCAAACTGAACTGTCCTCGAAACCTTTATATACCCCTTTTCCAGATACATGGTGTAATAAAAATAAGAAAAACGGATAATCTGGCGATTTCTAGATCTTTTGTCATAGGCGTTCCATGTGGCAAATAAGGAAATATAATTTTCTAAAAAGCTCCAGACCTTCTTTCATAGACGTCTCATAAGGAAATTAACAAAAGGTAAAACTAATTAAATAAATTATGAACTCGTAGAAAATAAACCTGCAACCCTACAAACTACAAACACAACCTAATACTGTGAAGTGTATACTGCATAAAGTCCGTTACATTGCCCCCCTCCAAGTTTTGATCATCTCGAACGAATTTGTTACACCAGATCGTTTTGTCGGATCACTACGCTGTACGGAATTTCCCATGACTTCTGAAGCTTTGGTGAACGCCCTTTGATTCTTTTCGGATTGTACAACCACATTTTTTCACCAACCGTGAATCCACCAGTTTTGGCTTTCAGGTCATAGCGGGCCTTCATTCTGTCGCTTTCTATTTGTAGTCATCGCTGTACCTTCTCGAGGATGACCTGTAGGACGATCTTCTTCCGTAGTCCCTCTCGACGTACCTTCTCTAGGACGACTTGTAGAACGTTCTTCTTCCATAGTCCCTTTCGCAGTCACGGTCCCTCTCGTCTCGTTCTCCACGGTCGCAGCTATCAATCCCGTAACGGTCCTTTCTGCTATCGCCGCCACCAGCAATAATTTCCTGGCAATCACGGTAAAAGTGACCGTTGTATCTGCACTCATAACAACACGTTATTCGAATAGTACCGGCGACCCTGACCCCTTTTTCTCGGTTTGGCATGTTACTCTAATGCGACTACCGCGTACCTCAACTCCATCGCAAGCCTTGACGGCAACTTTTTTATTTTTGTAAACAGCAAATCCAAAACGGTGGGTACTATTAGTTAACCAGACTTCTTTAAGTTCGAACTGCATCACCTATATCAGCAATATGAAGCCGATAACTATCAGGATCACTGTCAGGAGCAGTACTACTAGTACAGCAGCTTTGTACATGCCCCTCTTGGCCACACTTCCGACGAATTTTATTTCTGCTATGGAAGGTTGTGTTTTTGTTGTATGTGTTTTTCGTTTATTTAAAAACTCTTGCGGCTTCTTCATTAGCCTCAAAAAGATTTCCTCATTAGTCTTGCGTTAATCCCGGGAAAGGTTAACTCCTCTTATGATTCTTCCTTGGGTCCTTGAGGTCTGTTTGGCTATTTAAAACTGAAGGGCATTAGTAAGAGCCTCATAAATTTTCTTCAGTCGGGCCACTCTTAGAGTCTGACTTGTTTCTGGGTCGCGTAACCTTAATATATTAGGTAAGTCAAAGTTATTGATCTCATTATATTCGCCTCGTATTCTTAAAGACTTCCGTTGTATTTTTGTCTTCTTTCTTGGAGTTAGGTCTTATAAAGTTCTTGGAGGTAAGCTTCCCATAGCATATCTCCAGAAAAGTAACAATAAACTCGTAATCATTATGTTTTTCTTCGGGAATCTTACGTAGAACCTCCATAGCTTCACCTCGTAGTGCTAGAACAAGAGCATGTGCCTTCTCCGGTGATCTCCAGTTGTTGCCGGTGGCCGCAGCTTCGAATTGATATATATATATATATATAATATATATATATATATATATATATATATATATATATATATACCTTTTTTTGACAATATCGAAAATTATAATTATGAAAGTTATGTAGAATCAAAAAAAAAAACGTTCATATATGTAATCATATCCATGTACCCTAGTTTTGTTATCTTCCCCACAATAGCGTAGACACGTAGACACAATATTATTTAAAACAATGAATAAATTCATTTAGCAGTTTGGAATTTTACTTATAACAATATCATAAGAGAAGGATCGCAGAAATTTTTTTTAAGTAGCGTTGCTTAAGAGGTTGTGTGTATCAGCTTACCGAATTATATAAAGCAAAATATGCAAAAAACTTTTAATACTACGTTTTCAATTTCAAGGTGAATTAAACCAAGATTTAAGTGACTTCTTTTAAGATCGAACATTCAAATAAATTCTAATAGAACAAAAATGTATCTAAAAAATGTTTGAAAGTAGCTGTCCCATTCAACGACTAGGTTTTTTACACTTTTTTAACTGCTGTCTTATATGACGAATACAAATCCTCTTCCTTAAATTAGAGCAATATAAACTAATTTTGTTCCATTTTTGTCATTTTTAAATTGTATCAACATGTATTGAACCAAGTGTGAATAAAATATAGACACATTCTTTTTCGCATTTCATTCCCACCTTGTGAATATGCGTCCATCACTAGTTTATACGTAGTCACAGTTGTCAAATTAATTTATTTTTAATGAAAAATTACCTTCAAATGACGTAATTTAAATAACCAAATTTTGGAAGATTAGGGTTTTTTTATATATGAAAAAAGAAGAAAATATGGAACTCTATAATTATATATCGTAGACCTTCATCTGTAGAGCATTAAATAAATAGTCAAATACTCGTAACCAATCATTTAAGTTACGATTTTATATTTTTTGAAATTTTATAACACAACCTTTTTTTGGTAAATTGTTGATTTAAACTTAAGATTGTTACTGTGCCGAAATACAGAGTGTCCGAATTCTTATGTAAGTTTGAAGAATCTGTAATTCGTGAAACTATTTTAAATAAGGAAATTTATCTCTACAAAAAACACTTTCTCGTAATTTAAACTTTTAAATCTGCTTATTTTATAACAGATAAACAAATTATTATTTCTTAACCTAATTTCCTAAAAAGTAGAAACTACCGACATTTACTAATAGGTGTTTCAGTTAATAATGTCAATTTTATTAAGAGATGATGTCACCAATACATTTGTTGGTAGATACTAATGACATCTGTTCCGTTTCCAAAGGTAAGCACGTGCTTAAAAGCCAGTTTGTTTTCAGTTGTCATTGTGTAAAAAAACAGTTTTTGATAGGTTCGAAAATGTCGAATTTTTTACCAGGAAAAGATGTTCGGCGAAATTTAATAGCCTCCTTTCATTAAAAAAAGAGCTGCTGAAAATTATCAATTGTTGGTTCATGCTTATGGTAAGAATGTTTTAACCCAACAAACTTGTAAACGCGTCAGAAGTAGTGATTTTGATGTAAAAGACAAGAAACGTCCAGGTCAACCGAGAAAGTTTGAAAATTCAACTCAAATGTTGAAACAATTGGCAGCAACATTGAATGTTTCTCAATCCACGATTTCCCAACGTCTATAGGTATTGGACCAGATCCATAAAGAAGGAAAATGAGTTCGGTATAAACTGAAGGAAAGAGACATTGAAAGTTGAAAAACCACTTGTGCAATTTTGCTTACCAGATAAAAAAAGAGTTTCTGCATCGAGTTGTGACAGGTGATGAAAAGTGGATCCATTTTGATAAACCGAAGCGCAAAAAATCATGAGTAGATCCAGATCAGCCTTCAACATCACAACCAGTGCGCAATGTACGTGAAAAAAAGGATCTGCTGTGTATTTGGTGGGATAATAAGGAAGTTGTGTACTACGAACGGCTAAAACCTGGTGGAATAATTACTAGCGATAGATATCGACATCATCTGATAAAATTAAACCGAGCATTGAAGGAAAAACGGCCAATATGTGCCGAAAGACACGATATAGTCATTTTTCAACATAATGCTCGGCACCACTTTGCAAAATGTGTAAAAAAACTATTTGGAAAACATTAAATGGGACGTTCTGCCCCACTCGCTCCAGTCACCGTAATTAGTCCCTTCGGACTACCATTTATTTCGATCAGTGCAGCTTGGATTTTCAGAATATCACCTATATTCTTACGAAGAACTAAAAATTTGACTCCATGAATGATTGGCCTCAAAAACAATCAGTTCTTTTAACACGGATTCCATTCTTTGATAGAAAGATCGGAAAAAGTCAGAGCTAACAATGGTCTTTACTTTGATTATTGAGGTAATTCGTTTTTTTTTCTAGAAACAAATGCTCAAATTTTACGGAAAAGTCAACGTTACTAATCGAAACACCTATTATTTCTTATTTTATTAATGGATGTATTATTTTACGCAAAACGTCAAGAACTTTATCGAATGAGGAATTTAAATTTTATTTTATTTTCTCTTTAACTTAACTATCTCATTCAAAAACTCTTTAATTTTTAGTTTTAAAATACGTAGCAACAAATATATGACACTAATTTCGATTTTATGTCGTCTTGCGCATTATCTTCTAAATGAGCAAACTAATAGATTTTATTACAGTTACTGACAGTCCTTTTGTTAAGACGCCTTAAACGATTCAGTTTTAACCAACCACATAAATCAAATTATATTTGACAAAAAGTAATTTCGTAAAACAATATTTAAAAAGTTCAATGTCTGTCCAACTTAAACAAACACACCGTATATATATATATATTATATATTATATATATATATATATATATATAATATATATATATATATATATATATATATATATAAAATTATTAATCTGCTTTAACGGTCTTATGGGAAATTCCGTAATACTGCAATCGTTAGTCATCACTTCTTTGATTTGGAAAATCAATTCTTAAAATTCCGGCGATACGAGAACCGGAACCTCTTGACAACTGCATGAGTCACGTCTTAGAAACGTTTTTCGTCGGTCATTGTAATATTTAAATTAAAGTTTTTCTTGCAGAGGAAGTAATTTTAGGGTTTAATAGACTCGAAAGTTTTTAATTATGTTGATTTTTTATATAGCACTAAAAACCCGTTCGCAGCTATGCATATCTTTGTTCTTATTACTCTTTATACGGCTTACACTACGCAACAAATTTTAGTTTAATTGTTGTATCTTGCATGAAAAGTGATTTTTTTTTGTTAATTTTGGGGCGCTGAACACAAAAATGACAATGAAAATAAAAACTTAATTGTAATTCTCAAGTTTTTTTTTTTTATTTTTAACAAAATAATAAAAAATACATACTTTTACAAATGGAATTACAGTCGGGTATTAAATGCCTTGTCATCTTCTCATTTTTTCCTTTTTTCTAGGTTATGTTACTTTTTGAGGTTATTTTCTCGGTCTAGGTGCATATGCGCCCTAGTAATCAACGCTGCCTAGTGGGAGACTGCCCCATCTGAATCTGCGTCACGTGGCAATTTTCTTTCTTCTTTCTTCGGGGATGCTTATCGCAGAGAAATGAGATCGATACCTATGATCCTCCCTCTTCGGTTGCAGGCACGTAACTGTGTGTCTCTGCTTGATGTGATTAACCCTTCCGCTTTGTAGTTGCTTATATACCCAAATACAACTACAGTTTGAGAATATTCAATTCCATAATGTTCGCAGTAGTGGCGTTTGTCATTTGTTTGTATATAGGGGCTGTTCAGTACAAGGCAGACATAAAAGTCGATTTACATGGGTTTAAATAGCTATCTCCCTTATTTTAAGCCCTGGAGATCACTCATGCCGTGTTGCCAAGTTGTCCAACATTTCGTTAACTTGGGGAAACGTCTATTTGGCAACGTCGTCCCCTCTATTGTTATAACAATACAAATATACCATGTGCATTTTTGCGGATACATTGTTAATATATTATAGGGAGACATGACATCGCGAATCTCTAAAACTTGAATTAATATTAAAACGATAAATTTAGTTTCGGCTTTAGCACACCAAAAATGATAAGATTTAGTCGATTTTATTTTAGATACATTTTGGCTGTTGTCCAATGTTATCGGTCAATAAAGCTTAACCCTTTTTCACCTTTCATAAGTAGGCACGTATTTATTTTTCCGCAGGCGCTTTTTTCGAAATTAGAGCTATGACTACCCTTAATTTGATATGCCTGCACTATTTTATTTGCCCTTACTTTCCATTCTATTACTGATTATTGGTGCTTAAGAAGACAGAAAATCATTTTTCATGTTCATGATGATGGTATACTATATTTTCCTTGATCAATATCACTTTTTAATTAAAATAACCCTGAAGTTGTTTTGTATATCCTTTGACAAGCAAATTACTTACTGTTATGTTATCTTTAGTAACCAGTAAATAAATATTGTGACGTGAAAATCTAGTCATACTAAAAAAATTTTATAATTTTACACCTAACAAATAGAATATATATTAATTAAAAACGTAATAACATTCGAGCAATATTTCTTTATTTAAATAGTATTAGAGTTTCCTCTTTGTGGAGTGCTTTTGTTAAAATGTTTCTTGTGAATTTACATTTCGAACCTAATATTTGGTTCTGTTAGTAATTTAGAGATAAAATTTCAAATTTAGATAACATTATAAAAGCACGAAGAAGTTTATTTTGTTTAAAAGATACTTTTTAGTGCATCCTGTTATTAATGAAATTCTGTCATATGGAACAGCGACGGAATTTACTTACTAGATTTTGTTCAATATAAACTTTACCATAACATATTTCTAAAACTCGGAATTACATTTGTAATCTGGACCGCCATATTGTGCACTTTTACATAAATATCTTCAATGAATAAAATTAATAACTTGCAAGGTAAATATCTAAAGTATATAAATATAATACACTCTACAATAAGAGCTCGTCGGCTATGACTCATACAGCTAAAAACTAGATCGGGTTAACCCTCAGGGGAAGAATTCCGGAATGATATATGACATAGTGACATCGGCTCACACACAATGCACCCTTAACAGTGTCGACGTTCGTGTCATGTCCTATTTTTTACAAGAAAAAAGGCTTTAGAAAAAAGATCTAGGTTACTTCTTAGTGAAATAGATTTTATATGTCGATATTACACCTTTTATTTATTATACAATACTTTAAAGATTACGTATCACTCGAGGAAAAGTAGAAAACATATTTGGAAAAGTCTTCATATTGATATTTAAAGTCATAGTTGATTATTTTTGAAAGGTAAAAGGTTTTTAAAAAATAATAATTTTAAAACAATTATCTTACATTATTGATAAAATAAAGGGTCACATTAGCATTAAGTTGGTAGTGTTTCCAAAATAGAAACAATCTAATATATACGATTTTCGTAAAAGAAAAACTTCACATTAGTGATAATATAAATATCATTGTTAAATTATTAAAAACATATTCTAAAGATAAAAACTAGCCCAAATTTTCTAAAAAATGTTTCAACGTAAATCTGTTGAATGACAAAAAAATCCTAAAATTAAATATAAAATATGCGTTACCCTATATTTTGTTTCAAATTATTTAATCGTAAACTCAATATTCTTGGTGGTATTTACTAGTTGTTAGGGGTAACCCGACAGTAATTTACCTACCGATCAGTGATAAGAATACGATAAATTTTAGCTACTGATAGATTGCTCGAATGGTATTCATTATACCTTTAGAGCAAATTCCGGGCTCTAGTCTAAATATCTTCGATCATACCCTAGATTTAAACAACAATAGATTTGTTTGAAGGCTATTCATGGTCAGTGGGGGAGACGCTTTTTTGATGTTTGACAGACATAAACATGTTTACTTATCTGTTCTTTCAGTTTAATTGCTTGTCGTGACTTTTTTCGGTGTTTTTAAGTGATAGAAATTACTATAAATGCGAAGTTTACAATTAATATTAACAAAAAGAGAATTTAAAAACTTATTTTTATTGGTAAATATTGTTAGATATTGTTTACATATTGAAAATAACAATAATAATAATTTAGGCAACCATATATTCATACGTTATGTATGTATCATATGATACTCGTTTAAATAATGTAATTAGAAAAGGATAGCATAAAATCGGCATGTCTGTCCAAGAAATTAAATATCTACTGTTTATCAACACTTCAAATATAAATAAAAATATTATTACGTTATTCAGCGTTCAAACAACCGGACCCTAGTTCTGACGTTATTCTAATTCTACAGGGTATGTTCGAAGCTAAATATCTACTTTTTGTTTTCTGTTAATCTAAAAGGACTAGTTTTAAAAATATGTTTAACTTATTCTCAATACCGACATATTTCTAAAAAAAATGTGGCGTTTAATAACTATAACTAAATTTCGTAAAAGTTTGGATTTTGAGTAGGAAGTAAAACAACAATTGGGGAGTAATTTTGAATTGCTTTCCATGATGTTTTGAATCATATAGGCATGTCCAGTGGTGGCTGGTGCCTCAAAAAAGTAGGAGTTGCAATTCCAGTGGTACATTAAAAACATAGATATGTATAAAAATAAAGGTCTCTAAAAACTGAGTTAATATGAAACAAAAAAAATAGTAAATTTTAAAAATATAGCAGTCAAAACAAAATACACATATAACTTACTGTATGAATTATTTATAAAGAAAATCCATAACCGATCTATGGCATTAGCATTAGCAAACTTATTAATATCCTCTGATTGAAATCAGGTATGCTTTCTCTAAGATCCCTTTAGAAAGCATTGCCAAAGCAAAAAGTCTTTCTTGGCTCATAGTATTCCTTAAAAACCTTTTGATCCGTTTGAGGGTGGAAAAGCACCGTTCTGCTTCAGCCGATATAGTCATAAAGTACATGAAGTCCCGAAATTGATCTAAATTCTTCAGTTTCATATATGACGGTCAGTTCTGTACTGAGTTTTTCTTCGATAAAAAGGGGTAAATTTTAATCGTATCATTAAATTTTTGTTCGAGAAAACATGTACAACATTCGACATACTGTTCCGAAAAAAAAACACTGGCTGCTACCAAATGACCTGTAGAGCTAAATCGTTCTTTTGCTTGACAAATAATTATATCACAAACTTCTTTACTTCCCAACAAAACTCCGCGAAATCATCGAGCTTACGTCGTTTTGAAGTACATGGAGATGGCTCAACGTCGTTTGAGGTAATATTATTTCTAATTTCTGTTAAGTTTGATTCAAATAATAATATGTTTTTATTTTCGATATCAGTATCAATTTGTCTTGTTTGAAACTTACCAAATAACAAATCAACTTGAGGCATTATGTCGTAAAATAAGTGTAAACAGGAAAGGGAACTCTTGTTTTTGAGAATTTTGACATATTTTAATGATTTGTTCGTGGTACTAACGTTTCTACTGTCATCTAAGATTTTTTCCATTGTCTCTAGAATACTGATTTTGTATTCGAATACGGTCCAAACAGCGCTAAAATTAAAATTATATCTTGTTGGGGCCGAACGAGGTAAGCGTTTATTCACAATTTGATTTAGTATTGTGGTTCTTTGAGAACTATTTGAAAAAAAGAACAAATCCCTTGTAAATTGGAAAAAAATATGCAGACATTTTTATTGGCGCATACAGCGTTTAACATTACCAAATGTAATTGATGTGCGTAACAATGCACTTAAGCATGTTCATAGTTTTTTTTAACCTGCTTGCACCCCATTCGACGAACCGCTAATGTTTTCTAGAAAATAAAAAAAAACGCTCAATTGTTTTTACTTATATATACAGAAAGATAGAAAGCAGGAACTTCATTATATTTAACTGCTTTTCTAGAATCTCTTACGACGGATTCTTAAAAATGTCTAACACGTACACGATGCTTTTTATAAATTCTTTCGTAAGTCGGAATCCTTTCAATTCAGAAATCGAAATCAACCACTGTATTTGTCTGCACAGTTTGGGACAGAGCACTTCATTTTAGATGATTTTTTTCCCGCCAAACATTTTTAACCTCTTTAAAACGTAACAAAATATCTTGATCAAACTAAAAACATAGTCACTTTCACAAAAATTAAAATAGCGGTACAATAGACATTACGCATAGCAATACCGACACAGTAGACACCACGGTGGAATTTTAACCTGAACTAAAGGAATGGTTTAACTGCTGCTTGATCTTAGATAGGCAACTACATATAGGCTCCAATGCATTAGCTTGGATTGCATTAAAATTGCACACCTGCAAAGCGATCACGTTTCCAGACGTAATACTGTAATACAGACAAATTATTAATTATATTTAGGCGAAGTAAGTTAAATTATTTTAATAATTTACTGCTGTTTGCGTATAATCTAGGTAAAAAATTATCAGTAGAAATTAAAACAAAATATTTGTGTTTATATTTATTAGTATGTTTTATTTTAATTTAGTTTTTTTGGGGGTTGCGCAAACCTGCAAGCCTAATGAAAAGTCGCCACTGGGCATGTCACCTGCAACAGGAAAATAGAGATAAAAAAGTATTTAATTTTAAAAGAGAAACTTTTTTTAATTAAAGTTATATATTATTTACAATACTTCTTTAAAATTTTGCCCATGGTCATATTTTCTCTAGTCCTTCCTATAAACTGTATTCATTTTTTAACTTATTGGGGTATACAAATCAATCAAGTGGTGATACTACACATTCTAAAAAGGAAGTTACGAAATCGGTTAAATTAAAAAAGTTTTTATTTTTAGGGTTTGTTTAAAATATTTTTTGATAGTATCTAAGATTTAGGACAGTAATGTCCCACCGTATTATCATATCGTTCCAACCAAGTAGTGGCGCAGCATGAGGGGACTAAGGGGGCACTCGTTCCGGACGACACTTTGCTAGAGGGGGTAAATTTATTTTGACTAGAATTTATAATTTTTTGCTTTGGTAGAGGTAGGTGAGTATGATTATCCCGTCCTTTAACAACCTTGATACGTCTTTTTATAAATGAGGGGTATTGCCATATATACAAAATGTCGGTATTTGTACGGATTTTCTAAATTTAATACCGATAATTAACCAATACGGATTTTCACACGCGTTGCCAGATTTATATTAGACACACTAATTTTTAAAGACTTTCATTGTTGTCGGACTAGATTTAGTCTTATAATTTTCAATCTTTATAAAATGTGGGAAATTTTTAATAGGATTCCTGGATCTCTTATCTGCAGATATAATCGAAAGTTTACTAAAGTTATTTTTAAATAGATAACGCACTTTTACTTTTTTATATACGGAATTGGTAATTTTTAAAGTTTATGTTAAATATAATTTTCTCAGAAAAAAATGTTTATTATATTGCAGCATTCACTATTTTCAATAATATTTGTATTGATTTTCAAATACCAATTTTTTTTAAAGAATAACGTTGCTTTAATAATTCATTAATATAAGAATTCATAACATGTATTTTCAATCAAATTTTGTTTTCTAGTTTTGAAGAATTTTACATTTTTGAAAAAAAAATTTTTTACTGGGAGTTTTCAAATTTGCAGCTCTCATATTAGAAGGGAGGGGGCGGAAATTTTTGCATCCTCCCAGGCGACAAATTTTGCATCTGCCGCGGGCGGTAGAAAGCTACCTTACGCCACCGCAACCAAGGATATTATTTCAATATATTAATTCAATATTTATTGAAATGAGAATGTAATTCACGAAAATAAACTAAATTTTCTGTTCATCTTACCATTTGTCCTTTCATTACCTCTATCTGTAGATACAATATTTACAAAACCTTCTGTTCTTTTAAGTCAGTAAAAGTATCTGAAAGACTTGCTAACATGTCGTTTTGACTGGCGATATTTTTTTTGTTTTTGTAACAGTTGTTTCCTGCGAATGTTGCTCTCGGTTCGATACAGCTCTACTGACGAGACCATGAGGTGGTCGAAACGCGTATGGAGAAAGCACCAGAGTTGTATTTGAAAGAAATAAACTGTTTCTATGTATTATTTTCTTTTTCTCTACCTGAAAGAAGAATAACATATAGACAACTATTGAAACACGGTAGATTTATTTATTTCTTATTGAAATTTTGATTTATATAATTATGTTATTATTGTAATTTTGACTGATTGTTGGTTCCAGTAATTTATTGAGATGAAAAGGCGATATTAAACATCTAATTAGAAATGAAAAAAACGGGCGTATTATAAACCAAAATACATATTATTATTATGTATATTTAAAGCCTGCTGTGCTAATTTCTTAAGAGGCTTTTAAGTTCTAATGCTACTTGTAAACTGATCTTAGAAACCATACATGTGCCCCCAATCATAAATAAATGCGTCTTAAATCAGTGCATTAAAAATGGGAAGCCCTAAAAAGCTACAACACATGTCTAAGAAGATGATCTAATTTTGTGGCGTTACAAAACTGTTAGTAGTTACTAAATTAGACATACAAAAGAAAAAAGTAATTTATTTCACATATGGCTCTTTTAACTTCTGAAAACTCATTTGAATTTAATAAATAAAATAACAGAAAATGTATCGACAATGGCTAGGTAAAGGTGTTTTTAAAATCACATATGTTCTTTGGGATCAGAATAATATTTCCTGTTGGTTTTTTCGCCCTTCTAATACATTTTGGATTATAATATAATTTTAGATAATACATAGAACACCTGCAAAAAATAGACTTTCAAACTTATAGCGATGATTATAGGTTTTATAGTTTTCGAGATATTTATTATTTATTCTGTATATACATATATAAATATATATATAATATCATTAAAATATATTTCGACCATTTTATGGTCTTCATTATTTATCTGCAACAATGCAAACATCATTTTTTTCTCATCTTTTCGTTACATTCATTGTTTATTGTTATGTGCAAAATGAACTATATAATTAATGATGAAAAAAACAGAGATAAAAATTTTTTTTCGACTCACCATTTTTCGTTATAAATTTTCTTAAAACTATACTTAGATACATCTACACCTTAAAGTTTTTCTGTTAAAAACACGATACAATGTTAAAAATAAGTGCATAATTTAGCTAAATAAAAATTAACATTTGAAAATACCACCGCTCTCGGTAGTTGAATTCTGACTAGGTGTTTATCTTCTATATCGTTATCTGCACTTCCAGTGAATGTATTATTTTTTTAAATGCTTTTAGTAATTTATTATTAATTATTAATAATAAGATGGAGCTTTTAAGCTAAGTTGTTGGGTTTGTTATTAAAATATTAATTAAGGAGGATATTGTGGTAGATTTTACTTAAGCTCTGTATATCTGTTTGGTCATTTATAGAGTTTGAGTTTTTCTTTATGTAAATCATTTTTAAAATTTCACATTTACGTTGGTTTGGTTCGATTTTAAGTATCTTTGTTTTTTGAAAATTAAATTTATATGAGTATGCCGATTCGTGGTTGCTTAACGCTGTTTTATTTTTTGTCATATCGATGTTCATTTACTATATATATATATATATGAAAAAGTTATTTTATTCTCCTTACGACCTTTAAGGAAAATAAAATAACTTTTCCAAATACATCGGCCGTGAAATTGTTTATTTTTAATAATTTTCTACCGAGATTTATTCATGTGTTCGTTTGTGCTGTTGAAGATAACAGTCCGGCATCAAGTTCTGCGGGTAATATCCTGCCGACATTTTACGATATGGGGATATCAAGTAGACATTTGATTTCTGTGCATTTTTTTTAATAAGCTTTATTGTTGTAAAGAAATCAATCTTGTTAACAAAGCACTATGCAGAACAAAAAGTTAAAAATAAATATAAACAAAAACATATGCAACACAAAAAATTGTGACAATAAAAAATTTAAAAAACTTAGATCAATGAAAACAATAAACACGTGATTAAAGTCAGTAATCAAAATAAACAGTATAAATAAACAAATGTCCATAATTAACAAAACAGGTACCTAAAATAAAATAAAATAAATTTCTACTAAATTAATTTAAAGTTTACAGTCAAATAAAATAAAGTAAAACAAGACAAAAATAGCCATAAAATTACACCATTATACACATTTTGAAAGCACAAACACACCCTGTTAAAAATGGTCAGCAAAATATTCTTCCAGTGAATAATACGGTCGTGTCACAAGAAAGCCCTTAAGTTTTTTCCTAAGCAATTTATCATCCATAATATAATACCAAAGATTATTATAGCTAACGCTAAAGATACCTCACGCCGTGTTAAATTTTTGATAATCTCTATGGATCCAGCCGATTTACGGGCCGGATCCAGCGGTACCGAACGTAGCGTAATGGATCTTCGCCGTGAGCCTCGTTGCCAATTTGACCCTGGTCATTTAACTGGCGCAAGAAGCCTGTCGCCGGTCGATACGGAAAAAATACAATTTAGTAGCATTTTGAATGTCTTATGGGGATGTTTTGATTTGTTCTGGCATTTGTTTAGTTTCGCAACGAATGTTCCGATGTTAAAATAATTTTATTGCTTTTAATAGTATTCTGTAGATATTAAAATAGATAAACTATTTATTACGGTATAAATACAAATATATTTTGTTATTATTTGAATTGTGAGACAATTGTACATTTTTTTTTAATCGACCAAAAAGAAAAAAAAATTTTAATTTCATATATATATATATATATATATATATATATATATATATATATATATATATATATATATATATATATATATATTAACCTGGTTTAAGAAATTCTCACCAGGGGGGAAGAAAAAATAGATGTAGAACATACAGGGTGGCTTAAAAGAGTAAAAGTCTTAGTTCAGTAAAGTAAAAAATTCTTAAAAATTTTATCTAAAAGTGTATTTTGACAGTAGATATAACATGATTTTAAGAACATAACCTAGTGATTTAAATAATTAGTTTAGAACCTACTTGGAGGTTAAAAAAGTGTGATAAAATACTATTTTAAATTTCTTTTTGACTAGATTACCCCTATGTAAGAGTACGAATCAGGTTTTAAGTTAGTCGAGGACAAAAAATTAGATATACAGGGTGGTTAAAAAATAACCATTTTAAAGAACTTTACAGAAAATAAAACGCTAGCAAGTGGATCAAAAAGCATTTAAGTCTCCATATGCCCTCTATCTTAGAAATAAATGTTTTTCTTGATTACGCTGATACAAAGTTCCTGATGATACGGAGTATAATTTATCGAATACAATACCTTTTAATTTATTCTAGGCAATCAATAATACGAAAAGATCTGTACTTCTATAATGATATTTTTTAATCGCCCCCAGGGGAAAACGTCTAAAGAGCGACCTAGGTAGCCAAGGTGTTTCCGAACGTCATCCTATCCATTTTTATGGAAACTGACTGGGAACTCCATCATGCTAATACCTCAAAAATCCTGTAGCACTTTTAATGGTAGTCAAGAAATAAATTTAAAAATTACTGTTTTTAGGAAATTTAAATAAATGTAACTTCTACATTTCTAAATTCTAGGCTAACTTATAACTTGATTAGTGTTCTTACAGATCTGTAATGTAGTTTAAATGAAATATAGAATAGTTTTGTATGGGATTAATTCAATCCACAGATGTTTCCCCAAAATCACAAGCACAGAACGAGCCTAATGAGATTTTTTCGAAACGTCTGCAAATTTCTAAATAAAACTAAGCAAGTGAAAATATATGTTATTGTACTATTAAATAGATAAAATAAACTAATTACTCTAGAAGCTGAGATATGCCCATTGAAAGTTGAAAAATGGGCTCTTTTTAGGCCATTTTTTTCATATTTTCAAATGCCCACCAAATGTAGAGGTTTGGGTCGATATGAATTTTGAAAAAAAGTATTTGCGACTTCTTAAAAAGATCTTTCCAATCCGCTGATTCATTTACTTTTAATTTAAATTGATCTTTTTACAGCACCAGTCGTGCAGCGCTGTTTCTGAGACTTTTTATGATATTCCGGTAATTCAAACAGTCATAGAATCTCAACTTGTGATTCTTTCTAAACTGGTTCCATTTTTCTCGTCCCAAAAATATATTTAATTTATATTTTAAAAAGTTTAGATTGGTTAAAAAGAACTAGATATATCGGCCTTTAAAGATAGATGTATTTTGAAATGTTTTATTTCGATTTTAATTCTAAGAAATGTTTTTTTTTTCCCATCTTGAAGAGGCCTTTGCAACCAATTCATTTACTATGTATTTCGAATTAGAATCGACTTTTTTAAACAACAATTTTTTTTTAAACTCGGTTTTCTTAATTTTCGTGACTTGATAAGCATACTAGAAATCCTCATAAAATCTTGAATTTTCACTCTTTTTTTACTTATAAGATCTCATAATTTCGTTTTAGAAAATTCTTTGATTTTATTTTGAAGGGTTTAGATTGACCGTAAAGAAACGCAGATATCAGCCTTTTAAAGAATGCCTGTTGTCAAAATTTTGCAAAATAGTATATTTTCAAAATATTAATGAAAAAAAATATTTTCCTTTTTCACTTGAGGGGAAAAACTCTTCCCTGAATGCGTAAGATACATAGAAAAAAATTGGACTCCCGTACTAATATATTTTTTTAACTTGAAATTATCTAATTTTTTTCCATTCTTCTTAGATTAACTTAACAATTATAAATGCTCCCCAAAATTTTTGGATGGTTTTGAATTTTGAAAAAAGATTTTTCTTCGCCTTGAAAATACCTTTCGAACTAATTAATATTTACATACGTTTAATTAGATTCGACTCTTTTACGGTTCCATTTGTACAGCGCTGTTTTTGTTAATTTTTGTAATTTTCAGGCATGCTTTAAACCTTAATGATTTCGAGTTTTGGTTATTTTTAAGTAAAGAGATCATTTTTTTTTTATCTTTTAAGGATCTAATTCATTTTTCAAAACCTCCAATTTGTTAAATAAAACCTGCCATATTAGTTTCTGAAGGGGGCCTTTTGGAAAATTGTTCTTTTTCGATTGGCTGATGCAAAAAAAATTTTTTTTTTAGAAATCTACACCCTTTCTTGAATGTAGTAGAAACTCTAAGTAAATATTTGATCTTCTGTATTTGAATCTTTTATTTTTTTTCGTCTAAGAATATCGATTTTCACCGATTTTTAACTTCTTTTCAATTTTTTTAAATTACTTTTTTAGCTTTAAAGCTACATCTCCACATACTATCATGTTTCGAATGTTTTAATACATGACAGACGTTAAATATACAGTGAAACCGTTAATCTAAGGTTACAAAATCTTAGAAAAAATTTTAGTTAATGAAGTAACACAACAAAATAAGATCTTATGGCCTTAAAGCATGCCTAGAAATCACGAATATTAATATTAAAAAAAAAAACAGATTTTAATTGAAACTAAATTTAAAATGAACTGGTTGAAAAGGTCCTCTTAAGAGGAAAAAATGCTTTTTTCGGAATTCAAATCGAGACAAAACCCTAAATTTGACGAGCCTTTAAAGTGGTAAAAGTAATCTAAGAAAAATGGAAAATAGGTCTTTAGGCCTCTAAAGTAAAAATATATGATTGCGTTAGCCTCCTGAAAAAAAGTCATTATTCAAATTTTTGAAAATAGACCCCCTTTAAAGATCATCTCTGGTCCTTTTTAAGCAATATGAGTTTTGCAAAATAGAAATTGAAGATATTTTTAAGGCGAAAAAAATAAGATCTTTTCACTCAAAAAGAAATCAAAAGTTGAACTTGCCCAAAAATCATAAAAAAGAACTCGTCGTCGAATTTGGGATAATCAGCTGAAATATATCCTTTTAAACTTGTCTTCGTAGTCAATTTTTCGCATATTTTCAAATGGTCGCTAAATCTACAGTTTTGGCTCGATATGAATTCTGAATAAAGCATTTTATTTACCTTCAAAACACCATTTAGTCTATTTACTTTTAACTGGAAATAGACTTTTTTTTCCGCACAAACCCTCACAAGATCTCAATTTTTGATTCTTTTTTGACTGTGATTTCTTGCCGATCTTATTTTAGTCGTCTTAATAAGATCTTCAATTCTATTTTGAAAAAGTCATATCACTTAAAAAGAATCAGAGATAGCCTCTTGCAAAAATTAGAAAAATGACTTATTTAAAGGAGGGTAATACAAAAAATCATATCTTTTTACTTTAGAGGCCTAAATGCATCAGAAACACTAAAGAAAATTGTAGTTCTTGTATTTAGGTCCTTACTTTTTTTTTGACTTAAATATATCAATTTTTTCTCATTTTTAACCTTTTTTCCATTTTTCTTAGATTTTTTTTAACCACTTTAAATGCTCGCCAAGTGTAGGATTTTGTTTCGATATAAATTCTAAAATAAGCATTTTTTTTCTCTTAAAATACCTTTTCAGCCAGTTAATTTATTATATACTTTTAATTAGAATCTGCTTCGTTGTAGAATTCCATTGTGTGCAGCATTGTTTGTGCTAATTTTCGTTATTTTCAGGCATATTTTAAAATATTTCCATGTGTTCTAGTTTCTGCTACATTCTAGAAAAATGTAGATTCCTAAATTTTTTTTTGCATCAGTCTGTGGAAAATGAAAGAGCAGTTTTTAAAAAATGGCCTCCTTTAGAAGCTGGTATATCCGGTTCTATTTAACCAATTCAAGGTTTTCAAAAAATAAATTAAAAATATTTTCAAAGAAAACGAATTGACCAAAACTCGAGATCACACAAAGCTTTAAAGCATGCCTGAAAATTACAAGACTTAACAAAAACAGCGCTGCACAAATGGAATCGTAAAAAAGCCAATTATTATTAAAAGTATATAATAAGTTAGTTCGAAGGTCTTTGCAAGTCGAAGAAAATTTTTAGAATTCAAAACCATCCAAAAATTTTCTTTTTTGCGTTAGTCTCTTGAAAATAAGCTATTTTGTAAATATTTCAAAACAGATATTCCTTTAGAGACTGACACATGCTTCTCTTTACAACAATTCTGAGATCTTTAAAATAAAATCAAAATTCTTTCTAAAATGAAAATATAAGATCTGATAGGTCAAAAAATAATAAGAATTCAAGAACGAATGACGATTTAAAGCATGCTTATCAAGTCATAAAAATTTGCAAAACGGAGTTTAAAAAAAATTGTAGTTTAAAAAAGCACATTCTAATCATTAATACTTATTAAATAAACTGATTAAAATGGCCTTTTCAAGATGCAAAAAATACATTTCTTATAATTTAAATCGAGACCAAACTTTAGATCTGGCGAGAATTTAAAGAAAAAAAGTAATTTAAAAAAAATGAAAAAGCGTTCAAAATGTAAAAAAAAATCGACATGGAAATACAATTTAAGGGCCAGTTACAAAATCTACAAGTCTTTTCAGTGTTTTCTATGCATTTAAGTAAGGGTTTAGGCTTTTAAAATAAAAATTTAAAAAATATGTTTTTTTTGCATTAACCTTCCGAAAATCAGTATTTTTGTAATTTTTGAAAACAGATCTCCCTTTAAAGGCCGATACTTCAAGTTCTTTTTAACCAATCTGAACTTTTCAAAATAAAAATCAAAGGTATATTTTGAACAAAAAACTGAACCCTATCGGTTTAGAAAGAATCAAAAGTCGATATTCTATAAGAGTTTGAAATTGCCCAAAAATCACAGAAATTCGCAGAAACAGCCCTGCACAACTCATGCTGCAAAAAAGGCCATTAAAATTAGAAATAAATAGATTAACGAATTTGAAAAGGTCTTTTCAAGTAATCTAAAATGCTTTTTTTTTTAAATATATATCGGGACAAAAAATATGGTGAGCATTTGAAAATATGCGAAAAATAGAATAAAAAGAGCCCATTTCGCCACTTTCAATGGCCATATCTCAGCTTCTTGAGTACCTTAAGAGCTGAAATTCTACATGAGTGTGTTAATACTTTTATTAATACAATAACATATTTTTTTCCGATTTTTTTTTTTGAAAGTGCGCAGCCAGATGATTTAATATTAATCCATTTGATTTCTGGCGGAACTTTTAAGTTTCTACGATAAACCAAAAGGGCAAACGGAGCTTATAGTATGGCGGACAAAAAAATTAATATTATTTTTTTAGGTCTGCTTCAAATTTAGAAGCTATAGAAAACAGCTGCAAACTGCAAAAATAATCTCAACTAAGGCACAAAGAAACATAAATCAGAAGCTATGTAAATAATTTCCTACTATGATGGAAAAACATACCAGTTCACCCATAATTAGCTTAAAAATAACTAATTCGACTAATACAAAGCAGAGCTCAAAACCGTTCTAAGTAAATAAGTAAATCTGTATTAAATTAATAGCAATATAGAACAGTTTTTGGTTTATTTTGTGCTTTTAAGTGGCATTTTTTGTGATCCATTTATTGTTCTAGAAAAGAAATAATATTTTCGAAAAAGAGTATCTGGAAGAAATATACAACTTAATATTAAGAAATCAACAAAAGGAACCATTTTACCCCCTACGTTGGCTACCAAAAGGCCTTAACTGAGTGCAACACATAAATGTGGACAATAAAAAAAAATCTTACCATAGAGCCACTGAAATTTGTATTCTTAAAGTTTAAGTACTTATGTGAACAATTTTATTAAAACAATAAAATATACTATTTTTCTTAATAAGATTTATAATTCAAAATGTTTAAGCTTACGTTATATTAGAGAAAATATTTTAGTTCTCAACAAACTGAAAAAAACCTGATACTAATATAAGGACAGAAGTACTCTTTTCTTACAAGGTTAGAAATAAAACATTATTTCAAATTGCAAAAGAATACCAACGATTTAATATTTTCATTACTATTTCGTTTGTTTCTAATATTAAAAATATAGAATTTTCCATTTTTAATTTTCAATCAAAAGTAAAATATAAACCCCCAGTCTAAATCAATCTCATCACAAGAATTGGCTACTTAAAATAGATTCCTATCTTATGCCGACAACCTCAGTTTTCAATATTTGTCTCCCTTTGAAGCGGACAATTAAACTACGTTACTTTTAAATAAATCAATTCATTTTTCTAGCTATAACTAATCTGACAACATTGCCAGCGATCGTGAAACTTCGTGGACCGCCAATTTCAATTTATTCCCTTTTCGGCCGGTTGTGCTGCGGAAAAATAAAAACACGGTCTGCCATAAGCGTGAGGTATCTTTAGCGTTAGCTATAATAATCTTTGATAATACTTTGGAGGAATTTTGTTATATATTTTAATTCTCTCAAAAATAAGAGACTGTTTAGTGAGTAGTTCTGGGAATAGGCAATGGCAGGCCATTATTACGTATATTATATGGGTTTGGAGTTGAATAATTTTTATATTTTTTATGAATCAGTCCCACTATTTCTAAAATGAAAATACCTATCATTGTTAATATTTTACCTTGAATAAATAAAGGCCTACAATGCTCTTTCATTTTTACATTAAATAAATAACGCACTGCTCGCTTTCGTAAGACAAGAATCGAATTTAATAACTGCCGACTACAGAATCCCCAAAATGCAATTCCGTATCTCAAATGAGATTCAATCAACGAAAAATACACTGTTCTAGCCACATTTGAATCTAATTCCCTTGACACTGTTCGTACCGCATAACACCCGGCGGCCAACTTCTTATTTAATGTAATTATGTGGTCAGTAAATTTCAACTTATCGTCAATAAGTATACCTAAAAATCTAGTCGCTAACTTTTTCTCTATAAAATGATTATTCAAAGTTAAACTATTACAGATAAATTTGAAACAACACGTTGGTTTTTGGCTTTCGGTTTTTTACAGCTTCAATTATGAGATCAATAGGTGGTCGAAACTATTATGGAGAGAAAACCAAAGTGGAATTCGCAAAGACTATACTGTCTGTCCCCTTTCTTAACGGTCGTAACAATTTTCTATCACTCCAGGATATATTCAGACGTTCGTTTGTACACTTCACCGATCAGACTATTGGGTACAGCTTCAATTTTGAGATCAATAGGTGGTCGAAACTATTATGGAGAGAAAACCAAAGTGGAATTCGCAAAGACTATACTGTCTGTCCCCTTTCTTAACGGTCGTAACAATTTTCTATCACTCCAGGATATATTCAGACGTTCGTTTGTACACTTCACCGATCAGACTATTGGGTGGTCGAGACTAGTATTGAGATAGAGAGTGAAACTCACAGAGAATATACTGTCTGCCCTCTTTCTTAACGGTCGTAAAGAGTAATATATATATATATATATATATATATATATATATATATATATATATATATATATATATATATGTATATTTATATATATATTATATATATATATATATATATATATATATATATATATATATATATATATATATATATATATATATATATACGGGGGAGTTCGCCCGCAGACGCCGTACAGTGAACTTTGAAAATGGTGAATGAGGTTTCACCGAAGCGTCAGCTGCCTTACAGTCCTGAGAGGCACATACACGGGATATCCGAGAATCGTATATATATATATATATATATATATATATATATATATATATATATATATATATATATATATATATATTTATATACGAAGATCGTTTTGAAAATATTCTAAGGAAAATTCAATTATTAACAATATATGAACGTCGTTCTTTTATAACTCTACTTCTATATCAATTCCTAATACTAAAAATTGTCAATTTGAAGTTCGTCATACTATTTGGGAGTTTGAGGAAAGAGTTCACTTACTTTACTATTTTCAGTTTAGTTATCTTTCATATTTGTACAATAATTTAATCTCATACTCCTTTAGTTTTTTGTTACTTTAAAGCATTGGTCAATAGAAATATGTATTTCTAATATTCCATTTCAAAAAATTTCAAGGCATCTTGATACTTTATCTGTCCTACACATGAAACAGACATGTCCGTATATATGAGTGTGTGTATATTTGTTGGTCAACCTAGTGCATGAAGTGTTAAATTTAAGATTAATTTGACAAATATCCTCAAAAACCGCTCTGCCAATACTTTCCTACATATTGTATCTAATGGCACTATTCATTTTGTCATAGTCTTTGCATAGTAGCGTACAATTTTACCAATATCTTTATTTAAATAATAGGACCAGTTGGTTATTTGTTAAGATAAATAAGTCGTACTGTATACATAGCTCCGTTACTTAGCTGATACATCGTACAATAAACTGTCTAGTTATGAAGAAAAATAACAAAAGAATGCTTCAGGCTGGAATTCCGAGTGATAACCTTATTGTTTTAGCTATAATATTGCCTTTATTGTGTAAATAAATAATTACACAATAAACATTACGGACGGATAAAAACGGCATATTTTAAATGTTCTTACGACCGACCTATGGGAATTGTCGTGATATCAGTGTAACCATTTGCGGTAATGGGGAATTACTACAGAAATACGTAATATAGCCCTTAACGCACTATAATTAAAACGAATAGTTTTTTGTAGTTTGAATCAGCTAAATTTTTTATCATGGTCGAGAATGTCTATTATTTTCTAGTTAACCTCTTTACAAAATTTAGGTTTACTTATAACTAAAATGATAATTTATTTGGAAAATACTATGGAAACCAAGGCGAGACTATCGAGGTAAAAAACAAGATATATGGAAGTGCTACACATTTAGAAAAAAGTTTAATACTATTCTAATTTAAATTAAGAGTTATACGTATCAAAACTGCTTTTCTCATGTAGTGACTTTTGCATTATGACTTACCATCAGTCTATTAAAATTTTCTAACTATATATCCACGAAATTGATATGGCAAACGGTAGTGATATTTTAAGCGACCATAAAATAAATATAAACAAATGATACCACTTTGCATATTCCTTTATCTTATTTTTACAATATTTTACTTGATGTGTTGCGTTGCATCGGGTGTAAAATTTACTTCCAATGCCACAAACCGAAAAATCAAATATTGACCAGGAATTTTGAAATGAACTTAAGGGGTATGGCCTCAGTAGAATTTTCAAAAAATCATTTTTTTCTTTTTTCGCTTAAAGGATGCTTTATCATCATAAAAATAAGTAGAGTATCCGAGCGCGCCGTGCCACGTCATCGGATTTTCGGAGCATAGGCATGATTCACCATCTAGCGATAAATTTTGAAAGATATAAGAGGGGCATTGTTTATTTGCCTATTTACTCGTTGTTTGGGGGTTCACACTATAAAACAACGAGAGTTTTAATTTTACTATATGGAACTTGGCACCCAACAGCACTTCGGGTGGCAAATTTATTTTAAATAGAACTTTCGATATTGCAGTGTGCTCTTACAACGATGGCCTTAGCAGTGTAATCAGGGGTGGATCCAGCCTCTTTGGAGAGCAAAAAAACGATTTAAATTCCCCGACCCCACTCGTATACAAGACAGTACAGTGAAAGCGAGTTGTCAGCATGAGGGTTCAACGACATCCACGTTCCTAATGCAGCAGGCAAGCGAGTATTTTTTCTGAATTCAAAGCTCGACGGGATTGCCCCCGTCTTGGATTCGTCACTGAATTAACATCATGAAAGTTTTGAGCATGTCTATAGGGCTCAACTTCTATAATTTTTTCTTGGAAGTGGATGCACTACGCGTCGACTACGCTGAGAAATTGCTGTCGGATACGGTGAAAGGCGCACGCTCGAGCGCAAAGTAGTTCTGTAAAGCAGAAGAGGAGGAAAATTTTTGCCTTAGAGCGGCAACTTAAAAAAATTTGGTTTGTTGCATTTTTTAAGTTTAGCAGCAAAAAAGTTATATGTAAAACGTTAAACTCGTTTTTCTCATCACTGGTGTGACAAATAAATTTGATAATAATATTTATCCGATGGACCTCACATTGTATTATTGTCTTTTTAATCGCATTTCGCAAAAAAAATACTTCATTTTTCACTGCAGGTTTTTTGCTTTTGTTCTAAGTCAAAATTGTGGATACCAAATGTCACGCTGCAGAGCCTCTAAAAAAACGATATAAAAAGTAAGTAGCAGTAGTCGGACCTTTTGTGAGAAAAAGAAACAAAAAAATATTTATTAATTTTATATAAATCTTAGTAAAAATCCACCAAATGTCTACTATGCAAAAGAAATACTCTAAAGCCCGAATACAAACAAGTGTACAAAAATTAAAAAGTTTTCAATTATGTTTTGGTTGAGTTATAATAATCTATAGATGTAAAAAATAATTGATATTGAAAACGAACTTTTTTATATAATTTTATACCATGAGGTCGTAAAGCCTGAAATAAATTCATTATTTAAGAAATGTTGGATTTTTTGAAAAATCGTTCGGACACGTCCACTTTGTTTTCTTGGTATGAATTTTTTCCAATATATTGAATCATAAAGGACGACTCAAAAGAAATTATGTTATAATTAACTGTGATTTTTTAAATAGTGACCACCAATTTTTTTTTGTACACTTTTAGACTCCCTGCAAAATTCTGAACATTTTTTCTATTGCATATCCCGTACCCAAATGTAACTCGAAATGAAGTAGTAAAAAGAGTTAATTTATAACTTTATTAAATGTAAAAAATACCTCTCATTAGTTAATTGACAGTAATTTCTGTAGTAATTAACTGTATTTCTTGAATAATTCGATTTTTTAAGTCGTCTATGTCAATTGGTTTCGTTTCGAAAACTCACAGGTAATTCCACAAAAATAACTCAAAGGGGTTTAAGTCTGGAGACTTCAGCGGCTACTCGATAGGTCTCCTTCGTACAATATACCTATTTGCGACAACACCATTAAGAAAAGCGCTAACTTTTTCTTAATGTGGCAGGGCACCAACTTGTTGAAACCAGATATTTTCATTTTCAGTTAAATTAATTTCACAAAATATGAAAGAGGAAGAGGTCATTGAATCAGTTATGCTGGTAAAATAATTATTGTATTTCATTTCTAGTTTTAACTGATGATAAATCGAAAATAGTTACATTTAGATATAGAACATGTAATAGAAAAAATTTTAGAATTTTGTAGGGGGCGGGGGGCACAATTAAAAAACCACTACTTAAAAAGTCAAAGTTGATTATAACACAGTTTCTTTCAAGTCACCCTGCAACATTTATTATATTGGAAAAAATCCAACAAAAAAAAAAATAAAGCCGACGTGTCCAAGAGATTTTTCAAAATACCTAGGTTTTTTTTTTAAATAATGCATTTATTCTAGACTTTACTTCCTCATTAGATATAACCTATATCCAGTATAAAATACAAATTTTAACCAGAAACTAACTGGACTATAAACTGAAAATGTAAAATTGTATACAAAAGGTACTTTTTATATTCCATAGAATAGCAAGCCAGATAATTATAAAAATCATTCTTGCACAATCTGGTTTTCCCGGATTTTTTATTCGCTTCCTTATCTAATCTTCTGACGTGACGTCACTATCCACTCATAATTTTTTGAAATAGGTCACTTTATCTGGAAGACATACCTAAAAATGTTTGAAATAAAAGAACTGAGAAAAATAACGGATTTCTGTATCCGCATTTTACCTGAACTCTTTAGTTATGAATGGTCCTGTTCACAACATGGTTACTATTTGATACTTCCAATGCAACAGTTCCCTAATTTTATGCTAATACGAAAGATTTCTATTGTTTATTTATTAACAGATAAATAGGCCTTTTTCTCTGATGTTGAGAATGACATCTGGGCCGAAATACAGTTCTAACAACTGTGCAAATAAACAATACACAATACAAATTACTTTTAAACGGATACATTAAAATTTTAATTTGATATTTTCTAAGCTTCGGACAGGCTGTAGAATTTTTTTTGTGCATTGAGATAGAGTAGCGATTTTTTGATTGAAATTAATGGGTCGTCCCTGAATGGTACGATGGAGAGGCGGGAGGAGGTGTGCTGTCGCCGCATTATTGAAAATTTTAATTTACGAATATCTTGGAAACAGCTGCTACTACGACAAAAATAACAGGAACATTTTTGTAGAGAAAAGATCGCTCTAGCTTTTACTCATAGCGTTTTTTTGGTAAAATTAATATTTTATGAGGTTACACTGCAGTGTTTTCGATTTACCGTTTTTCTTTAATAACTCATTAACGGTGTAAAAGATTCTTCAAATTTTATATTTTTGAAATTTATAGTTAATAAGAATTATCGTGCGATAGTCAAAATTATTTTTTCACCATTGGAGAAGAACACTTTTCTTTTCATGCGGTGTACCCGTGTTGTTGGCTTCTAGCCCCTTTTCTCGACTTGCGAAGTCAGTACACACTTATGTAAATCTACTTTTATCTCTTTTTACTAAACTTCTAACCTAATCATATGGCCCCTAATTCATTAACGGGGTCTAACTTTAAAACAAAATTTCTTTTATTACTAAGCAGCCAAAAATGGAAATTTTCGTTGATTTTTGAGAAACAATCCCTTTTACCTCTTTCAAGACTTTATCTTTAGGGTTGTCTTCTTAATGTTTTTATTCTTTTTTTGTTTATATATATATATATATATATATATATATATATATATATATATATATATATATATATATATACAGGCGCGGATCCAAGGGGGGGGGGGCTTTGAGTTTAGGAAAATGGACCCGATTTTATTTGTGTTCTTTAGTCCGGTGTCTTTAGCAAAATCTGTTAGACACATATATTTTTCATAGGAATGGGTTAGAAATTTTATAATCAAAATTACCGATCTATAATAATGGACTAAAACGTAGCCTTATTCTCACAAAAAATTTGAAGTTATAATTTAAATACTTACAAAATGTTCATTGTCAAAAATACAAAAAGGTAAACATATATAAAAAAATAAATTCGTCCATATATTATTAAAACATTTTTAGGGCTATCGGTCATTTTATTATTAATTAAAAACATTTTTAGGGTATTTGACGTTTCAGTTTATTTATTTCTTAAACCATCTGCAGAATTACAATTAAACACTAAAAAGGGATTCAAATGTAATTACTTTTTTTATGTTGTAATTAATATAAGACCTACTTATTTTTATTTCTATTGTACTGACATCTTAATTTAATTTACTTTGTTATATGGAAATACGATAGCTCCAAAAAAATAAGGATAAACATGTTAATTCTACACGCTTAAGAAAAAGACACTAACAATAATAAAATAATAAAAAACTTACAGCTAATTAGAATTAAATATATATAAAATTAAAGAGTGGGACACACTAAAATAAAAATATATAAAAAAAAACATATAAACAACATTAAACGATAAAATACAACAAAAACAAAAATTTAAATAATAAATTTTTGTTTTTGTTGGTTACAGTAGTAAACATTACGTATCCAATTCCTAATCAAAGTCAGTAAAATTATCTTCACTCAAATTAATTATAATTGATTCCTCTGTCTCACCGATCAAGAGATCGAGTTCTCACATTTTGTTTTATTCTTTTATTATATGGATTTTTCCCAATTTTCCGCAGTAACTTTATTCAAAAAAATCTTTCAAAAGTTTAGTTGAATTACTAATTTTCTTAATTGTGTTATTTCTAGCAACTCTACCTTTTACTTGAGAGAGATATTTACTTCTCCAACGGACAGTTTCCGAACGATCTATAGGAACAGATTTTCTATCTGGTTTTTCCCAGCAAAAATTAAGTTCTCTGAGCAATTCCAGAGATCAGTTCTTCTAATTTCAGGGAAATCGCGATGCTCGTTGATTTTAGTTAGAATTTTGTAGACGGTTGGGATCTGCTTCTCATAATAAAATGTATATACAACCCCTTTAATTGCAGTTTTCCTTTCTTCTTCCAACGAGGTTTTTCATCTGCCTGTGATCGAATGTGGCTTGGGAGTACTAACAATTTCAATCGTTTTTTCTCCTTCAGTATTCGGTACATAGTAGATTGTCCAACTCCTGTCATGTTGGAACACATCTCAACTGAGCTTTTAACATTATTATCTAGATATTGATATCTTAAGGTATCATAAACATTCATCATAATAAGTTTTTCGTTGAGGAAAAATGCCCTGGTTTAACGATTTTGGAATAAATATAGAGGTGAAAGCCATATCTTTTGGGTATCTCACTAATCTCAAATAATATATAAAAACAAGCGCAAACAAGATAAATCACTAAGAACAAACTGTAAGGTGTACTTTGCTCACTGGCAGAAATTAGAATTTTTATGTTGCAGTAAATTTATAAAATATATTTAAATATAATGAAATATAATTAGATTTACGGCAGTTCTCAGTTACCAGCGGTACTGGAGCAGGTACGTTTGAAGTTTCGGTAACAGTTTTATTACTCTCTCTAGTTCTTGAATAACATATAGGAATGTGTATACTTGCGATCGCTCCCCCCCCTCTCAAGAGCTTTTAGTTCAGGAAAATAGCACCCATTCTGCCTTTTATATTAGGAATGTGTATGCCCCCCCCCCTCCCGTTGACAACTTGTTTTTCTTGCATACTGTACTTTTGTGATATCACCGCCCCCCCCCCCCCCAAAGAGAGAGGCTGGATATATATATATATATATATATATATATATATATATATATATTTAATATAAACTATTACAATATCATGAGCAAAACAACACTGTCCAACTAGAAGATCTAAATTCCATTTCAAGTAGATCGGGTTTAAGTTTAATTTTTTTTAGTGAATCTGGCTAATGAGTTTTACACTCTATGAGATTGAAAATAACTATAATCAGTATATGGTTAGCCGTTAATGAGCAAAAATCACAAAGTAAAAACTTTGCAGTGCAATAACTCTTAAAAGATTGAAAAACAAATAATTCAAATAAAAAATCATAGGCATCGGTCGTTTTCAAGAAATTTGCAAATTACTATTTATCAAGATAATTGGAGTTTAATGCATTTGGACAAATTAATAATACCCTTTATACCTTTTACATATACTATAAATTCATTTGGTTGTCAAATAAACCGGTAGAAAAGAACTTTTTTCATTTATATTTTCATAATTATTGATTTCATACAAAAGGAAATATAATTAAAAGAGCGATAGATCGAGATTTTCTAATAACTATCAAGTATCATATATTTAAGTGTAGTTATTGCGGTAATATTTTTTCCACATTTTCACAATTCCATAACGTAAAAATTAAAAAGAACATTAAGAAATTAACTGGGGCAACCGCCAGAAACTACACAAAAAGAAAATGGCATAAAATGACTGAAACGCGACGAAACCAAGCAGCAAAAAGCTAAGAATAAAGGAGGCGGTGGATGACAACAAAGAGCTCGAAAAGAATTGACAGCCCGCATGAAGGATCCAAGACAATTTTCAAAGATAAATTGTTTTACTTGAGGGTTCTCTATCTGCAATGAAAACAGTGCCGGATTTAGATTATCGGGTCATTTACCAATAATATTACCAGTTTCGATCCTAATAAAAAAGAAATAAGAAATTGTCAAAAAAAAACCCTTAAGGTGGGAGTAACAAAGACAGAATGACGTAAAAATTTCCTGTTGAACATGGTTATAGCTATCAACATCTGATACATTACTTAACATAGGTATAGTATATCTTTCTCTTTTTTAGCCGCTTTTCACCTATTGAATATAAGCCTCTTTTATATTTCGCTATGTTATGTTGTCTTGAGATTTTTAAATGTCATCGTACCAACGCTGTGTTCTTTCTACACCGCGTCGTTTTCCCTAGGGCCCCATCTTGTTATTTTATTACTCCATTTCTCTGAATGCTGAACTATATAGTCGGTCTATTCCTATTTTAGGGAAAATATACGCCCACAGTAGTGGGGACATAAATATTTCCAGTATAAAGAAGGTCGTAGACCTTCAGGGAAGTGCTCCTGCCTATGAGAGCCATGATTTAACACCCATTCCAAATGTTAGGTGAAAACCATGTTCAAAATGCTTCTCTTATCTATAACCCATTTTCATCCCTCCATATTCTATCAACACATTCCTTAACACGCAATGACAAACGCGGTGTTTTATCCGCCACAACCCTCTAATGAAATGTCAGAGTTCAAAATAGAACTATCCCAGGCAAGTAGGACAAATTGTCCAAAATTTCGCAATGAAATTCAGTCAGTCCTGTGAATTCCGGAGGGGGGGGGGCAAAAATTGATACAGAGAGACTTCCATAAACGCAAAACTAAAAACAAAACGAAAAATTTGAGACTCCCAACATACAACGTAAGAACACTCTTTTCACGAAAACTGTCACAGCCTACTCAATCAGGTATTTATAAATTATGAAGATGAAGAAGTCAACTATTTCTGTAAAGACATCGAAATAGCAGTTAAAGAATCAAAGTGTAACTATATATTTCTCAACGATTTTAATGGTAAAATTGGGACTCCAGGCGATGAAAGAACAAATGCTATTAAATTGTTTACACCACCATCGTCTTTACGTAATGAATATGTGTAGCTTCAAAAATAAGACCCATCGCAGATGGGCGTGGGTGAGCCCTAATGAAAAAACTAAAAACCAGAACGTTTCCTTTATAACACTGCAAAAAAGAAACATCTCAGATGTCACCGTAATGACCATCGAGCAGTAAGAGCTGCAATTAAAATAAACTTAAAAAATGAAAGAATCAAGATGATACACAAGAAGAAGAAAGTGATTTGGAACGAACCAGAAAATATCAGTGAATGTGGATTGAGTTATAACCTTCCAAACGACGTCGAAACATTGAACAAAAAAATTACATAAGCACTTATATCATCACAACAACGCCACTGTAAAATACTTAGCCAAAAAAGATTTTTAACGTCATGAATTGCATATTTGGGGGGAAAACTATCCGTAAAGTTAATCACTAAGTGACTTTACATGGATGAACTTAGAGGAGTTTTCACCCCTTTTACATGCTGTACAAGACATAAAAAGAATACGTTTTGAATATATCACAGAATGAGACAAATCCGAAACGGTCACCTGAGAACGTTCTTTGTCAATCTAAATTTTTGATTATTTTGGTGTTCCTTTTCATAACATAACTCAGCTTTTCATAGGCTGTCCAGTTCAGTTTCATTTGTCGTTTTATTTCCAGATCTTGACTGGATTTTGATTCATTAAAAAATCATGATTAGTTTTCGAGATATTACAGAAAATGCATTTTTGGTAGAAACTTTAAGAGTGATTTGAGTAAAAGGACGAGTTAGCACGCAGCTTACTCGTATTAAATCGAATTCTCATGATTTATAAGATGAATGAATTCTCATGATTTATGAGAACAAGCTTATTGGTCTATACTTTTCTAAAATGTTGGGTCTCCCTTTCTATATGTTAATATTGTTACTGCGTTATCCCATGCAGCTGGAATTCTTCCATGGAACTGGAATTTACAGGACAGTTTTCTTAGCTCTCTATTTTAACATTTCTGGTACTATGTTATCTTTACTTCTTGCTCTATTATTTCTCTTTGTTTTATTGCTATTTCAATTACTATATCGGGTAATTCTTCAGAATTAATGTACTGTTAAGTAAACACAGTGCACAATTTAAATGTTTGATTTGCTACAAATTTTTGGTTCACATTGTAGAAACTAAAGTATTTATGAATTCTATATGGATAACTTTCATATTGAACATTTTTTGGATTCTTTTCAGCAACAGGGATGTTGCAATTTGTCGAACTTCCCCACGTATGAAGCTAAAGTTTGATAAATGGTTTCTGAATGAGGATCGCATGATGTTTTCCATAATTAACTTTCGGGGAGTCGGCGGAAAAAATCAAACATTTAAAAATACTTTTTAGATATACAGCGTGATCAGTGCAGGCTAGCGAACGGCTATATATGAAACACTATGGATGTTCCGACTTTGGAATAAAAAAATTATTGATAAATAGGGCTAAATAATTTTTCTAAAAATATTTTTAAATTCGTAATTTCACCGGTGCCGTAACTAAGAGTATGATTCCCCGCAGATTTTTGAATGCGTCTTACTATTTTGCAGCCGTCTTAATCTTTCGTGTTTTTTCATTTTCATGAAGAGACTTGAGGGCGCCCCTGGATTAGCTGCGTCCCCTCACACACCGCGGGGCCTGCGGGGTCGTTATTTACGCCACTGCCTAGAAGACCTATGCTGTTACCAAAAATCGTTAATTTCTATTAATATTTTGAGTATAATGAAGATTTTATTTTTTTTTATAATGCCTGCTGTTTCCTCTACAAATTGTATAAAGACAATTTTTTATAGTTGCCGTAGTTACAGGGTGATGTAGTATTACAATTTCAAATATTTAAAATGGTGTAACTTCGGTTTACTTTAACCAAATTTATTAATCTGATGGAAACTGTAGTCAAAAAGATGACCTACTAATCTCGAGTACTTAAAAAATTGAAATGCAACTATACATCTATTTTCACTTTATTTCATAACTCACTAGTTATTATTATAAACCCGAAGACCGGAACTCGACATCTCTTTTCGTTTAAAATTAATTGCAGAAATATCAAGACTTTGTTAGGGGGTCTGTCGTGATTTTTCACTTACAAAAGGTTTGTTGTAAATACTATCGATATTTGACCATTTTACATCACTTTTCTTTAAATATTGAATTTATTGGAAGAAAGGTCGGGATTTATGGCCAAACGGAAAAGAACAAATTTATATGCCTCTATTTCGAATATATCAATATTTTAAAGAATGAAAGCTTTCACGGCTTTGGTCAAGTTGAAAATCATGGTTTTTAGGTTTAGACCGTGTCAAATTGAAATTATTATCTCACGCTTAGAGCTCGGAGACATATTGGTCAGTTTTAATGTAGAATCCCTGTATACAAATGTTCCTATAAATGATTCATTTTCCACAATATCGGACATATTACGAAATAACAACATGGACTCCAGCCTTCTAGAATTAATTAAAGCATGTCTGATTTCTACTTATTTTACTTCTCAAGGGACTTTCTACGAGCAGACTTCTGGAGGGGCCATGGGATCTCCGCTGTCACCCGTGGTAGCGAACATCTTCATGGAAACTTACGAATAAAACGCCTTGTCTTCTGCTCCTCTAAAACCCAAATTTTGGTGCAGATATGTAGATGATACGTTCATAATCTGGCCGCATGGCGCAGATAACCTCCATAATTTCCTGGATCATCTAAACCAACAACACCCTAGCCTACAATTCACTATGAAAACTGAATCAAGAGGTACCCTTCCCTTTTTCGATGTACTAGTTGAAAGGAAAGATAATAGCAAATTAGAACATTCCGTATACAGAAAATCAACACGTACAAATCAATATCTCAATGAACTTCATACCATCATCCTTCTCAAAAACAACCCATCATTAACTCTTTGGTACATAGAGCTCTTTCAATGTGTGACGAACAATCACTGAAATCAGAAACAGAAAAACTGAATAACGCTCTGAAAGGCAACGGATATTGCGCTGAAAATATTAGATAAAAACCGAACTACTCAACAAAATGTCGTAGATGTACCACCTATTGACAGTGTTGTCTTACCTTACATACACGGAACCACCGACAAAATTGCCAAATTGCTCCGAAAATCAAACGTTGGAACAATTTTCAACACATTTAAGAAAATTGGACAATGTTTAAAGTCACCAAAGGACAACACCACTACAAATAGACAGCGTTTATAAGATACCTTGCTCTTGTAGTAAAGTGTATGTGGGTGAAACATGACGGTCTTTATCCACTAGACTTAAGGAACATGAAAGATATATTTAAAAGAAACTAATTGTACAATCTGCAGTAGCTGAACACCAACATTGCACAGGCCACACCTTGAATATAAAAGAAACTAAGGTGCTAGCATCAGTGTCTGGTTTCTTTCAACGTAAAATTAAAGAATCAATCGAAATTTGTAAATATCCAAATAATATTAATAGAGTTATAGGTTACGGTCTATACTTAACATATTTATAAAAACTAATAATTTTTGGTAACAACATGCCAAATACTTCCCCTTGGTGTACAATTATACCTTACCTATCTGGTAATAAACGGAACTTTTGAAAAACATACAAAACGTTATTTATTTATTCATCAGTATTTATTTTGTCTCTTTCAAAGTATTCTTCATTTGAGGATACACATATGCCAACGCGTTTGTCAGTGTTCAAACGCCCCCGCGTCCGTGTTTGTGATATAGCGTTAAATTCACGTAGCAAATTTCTTTTTATCTTTAATGACCTCAATACGATACCCTTGTAGTGACTGAACTTGAGCTGCAGGAACAAAAAGAAGTAACATGGTGACATATCAGGTGAATACGCTGCTGATGGAATGATATTGATTCAGATTTTGGCTAAAAATTTCAGAACAACGATTGAAGTGCGAGATGATATATTATCGTGACTCAAGAACCAACTGTTGTACCACATTTGGGTCGCTGACTGATTTGAAAATTATATCACAAGCGACAGACATTCTTCTTTATGTACCTTCTCCATTTCGGAGGTTGGCTATCATCATTGCTATTCTGACCTTGGAAGCTGCGGCCTTGAATAGATCAGATGACTTGACGTTGAACCATTCTCGCAAATTCCTAACCCAGGATGTTCTTCTTCTTAAAACAGATCTTTTTCCCACAATCTTTCCCTGGATTATGAGTTGTAGAATCTTATACCTTGGACCTCTCATGATGTGGCCGAGATATTGCAATTTTCTCTTTTTTACTTCATATAGGATCTCTACGTCCTTCTTCATTCTTCAGAACCTCCAAGTTGGTCACATGTTCTGTCCATGATATTCGCAGTATCCTACGGTAGGTCCACATCTCGAAGGCTTCTAGTTTCTTCTCGCATGTAAGTTGAGGGTCCAAGCTTCTACACCATACAATAGGACTGGGAATACATAACATTTAAGCATCCGAATTCTTAGGTCCATGGTCAGATCGCGACTACAGAGCAGCTTCTTGATCTTCACAAAGGATGCACGGGCCTTCTCAATGCGAATCTTTATTTCTGAACAATAATCCACGGAACAGTTGACACTTGTACCCAAATAGTCATATCTCTCGACTCTTTCCAACCTTTCGCCTTCGACATACAGATGTTCATTGGGTACTTCAGTTTTGGTGACAATCATGTATTTGGTCTTCTTAACATTAAGTGTCAGACCATATTCTCGACTAGTTGTGGTGACATTATTCAACAAATTCTGAAGGTCTTGCATGTTTTCGGCGAGAAGTACTGTGTCGTCTGCGTAGCACAAATTGTTCAGTGGAATGCCGTTAACTCGTATTTCACCGGTGTCATTTTCGAGGGCTTTAGCGAAGATTTCCTCTGAGTAGAGGTTAAAAAGGAGTGGTGAGAGAACACATCCTTGTCTCACCCCTCGCTTGATCTCCACTGCATTTGTTAGTTCAGATTGGACGCGGACAGACGCACGTTGGTTTAGGTACAGTTTTACAATTATTTGTATATCTCTTGTGTCAAGGTTTTTTCGTTTCAGCGCTTCTATTAGTTGTTTATGTCTCACTTTATCAAATGCTGTATTATAATCAATAAAACAAGCGTATACATTTTGGATGACATCGAGACACCGCTGCATCAAGACATTGTAGGCGAACAAGGCCTCCCTAGTGCCACATCCGTTTCCAAAGCCAAACTGAGTATCTGCTATATTTTCTTCCAGCTTCTTATAAATTCTACGATGGATGACTTTGAGAAAGATCTTTAGTGTATGACTCATTAGGCTGATCGTACGGTGTTCTTCGCATTTTCTGGCATTCTGCTTTTTAGGAATTGTGACAAACGTTGATTTAAGCCATTCTTCTGGTATTATTCCTGTTTCATAGATCTTATTAAATAGAGAAGTTACAGCACCTAAATTCTGCTCTTCGATCAACTTAAGCACATCTGCAGGTAGATCGTCCGGGCCAGGGGCCTTTCCATCTTTAGCAGCTTTTATTGCCTCTTGTATTTCTTCTTTTAAAATAGGTGGTCCAGTCTCATTATTTGTGTTGGTAGTTATTTCCTCTCTTTGGTCATTGAAAAGGGTTTTAATGTATTCTTCCCAAAGCATCAGTTGGTCTTTAATATCCAACACAGTGTTTCCTTCTTCATCTGCCAGGATGTATGATTTTTGCTTCCGGCCAGTTCCAGTAAACTCTTTAATTTTCTTATGTACACTGTGGGAGTCGTGTAGTTTCTGCAGATTTTCTATTTCAGTACACTTCTCTTTTAGCCCCTCCTCTTTAGCTTGGCGACATTTATATTTGATGTCCTTCTGTACTTCTTTATATTTCTGTCTATCTGTATTTTTTTGGTTTCTTCTTTCTTCCATAAGCACTATGATTTCATCCGTCATCCAATCTTTTCGATTTTTCCGTTTCTCAGGTTTCAGATACTTCTTACAAGGTTCCATAATAGCCGATTTAAAAATTTTCCACATGTCTCCAGGTTGGCTCTGAGTTATCGAACAGACATTCTATGTTGTTTTTGATATCATGCTAGAAGAGAAGAAGAAAAGTTTCTCTAGCATCGGGACAATTTTCACATCACTATCCAACTCTTACTTGTATATGGTAGTTACACTGAAACCACTACACCTTGAAAAGTCGAGGAGTTTCTTGTTTGTATTTCCAAAGGCGCTCGTTCAATTCATTTTAATGGGGAACAAATAAGAGGCACTTTTTTAACTCAAATATATATCGTATGTGATTTTTAACAACTCCATCATCTTCCTTCAAAACTTCACACTATAATTCTTGGTATGCTGTGTAGTTCATTAGTAGGAGATAAGAGTGCAAGCTTTCTTTCATCATTAAATATGATGGTGTAAGTTAATTTGTCGTAAAAAAAATAAGACTACCTTCATTTAAAAAATGGAAATACTAGTAACTGTGCAAACAACAGATTATTTTGAGTAAACCAACAGGTTAGAGCTAAAACTGGAATTACCTACGCGAAGCCAAAAAAGGGATCGGATATAAGAAATTATAAGCTCAACAAACGGGGAATTGGGTAACGATACCTTCGAGAAACACGCTTCGTGCGCGATGGGAAATGAATATGTTTTACTCGTATAGAAAACTAATAATGTACTGCAAATAGATTGAACAAAAACCGGGATATTGTAAATAGAAGGTTGCTTTTACTAATCCTGCCGAAGAAGATGGTTGATATTTTTAGTTTTTGACACTAAAACACGAACAACTTAAATTACTTATAAATATGACGAAAATCAAAATATTTGTTTGATTTTCAAAAGTTTCATTCCTATTTTTTCGACCAATATGACATGGCACTAAATTTTTTAGATTCCTAACTCACGTGCTAACTCTTTGATGAGTAGGATGGTTTTTGAGCACTATAGTCTTCTGAGCAATGTGGCCATTGATAATATGTTAGTTGTCGTCTATTATGCGCATCTTCTTCGACATCTTCACGGTCCTCAATGAGCACCTTATGTCACTTAAAAACTATTTTACACAATTTACAATCCTCCGAATAGTAACATTTCCAGGGTTGGCGTAAAGATGATTTCGGCATGGCAAAACTCACCAGAAACACATGTTCATCCAAAACCACTGTAAGTTCTTTATTAATATGTATAACATCATGAAATTTCATATGATTGCCTCTTACAATCGTTCCAACTTCAAAAAAATTACACTTGCAATTCTCTACATATGCGTCCGATTTAAATTCAAAAGTTCTATTTATTTCCAAACAAAAGTATAAGCACCGCAGTAGTCAATTTTTGATACATTCGTGAAACAAAATACTATATGATAAAAAACTCATACTTTGAACACAATTTTCTTGCAGCCAGTATCAGTTTAACAAAATAATAAGAATAACTCTAAGATTAATTTATCAGAGAAAATTATGTTTTAAATAAATGAATGACACAAAGTTAAAATTCTTTAATTCGGTTTAATTTTTTATAATTTCTTTTCCTTAGCCATGTTTTATCCGCTGACAAAAAGAAGTCTAATTTCCTAAGCGATATCTTGTTGAAAAGTCGTCAACTGCTCCTGAAAAGGGACTCTTATCTTGCTGCCTTAAAAATAAGCTTTAGCTTTATAATATATATTTTACAAGAAAAAAGCTCGAGCCCCAAGCAAAAAAGTTTACTTTGCCCTTCTTTTTTGTACAGTAAATAATATGTAATAAGATAGTTAAACTATAATAGCACCAAACATAAAAACATGTAAAATTATGAAAATCAGAGATAGTTAACAGCATAATTGGCATCATGGATATACTTAAATATTTTAAATAAATTCTGATTCATTTTTTATTTCATACATGAGTTTAAACCCCAGACGCATTACGTGTCAATACAAAAGACAAAATAACGGAGGGGAACACGTGTCTCAAATGATATCTCTGATCGACATTCGAGAGGAATCTACAATTTTCTATGATTGAGGCATTTTATTGATAATGCGTACGAGTAATTATTGTTCATAAAAATCTCTTCGGTGTAACTGGGTTCCAATGAAAAATTCCAACTATACTCTACTATAAAAATCGAGTTATCTCTAAGACAGTAATTTAGTTATAATACCACGCTTGTTGTTAACAATAATAAAGTAATCTTGATTAGCCACCAACTAAGAAGCTGTCAATTAGATGGCTTAAATGCCATTAATCAATTATTCGTCGCATCAATTTGTTACCCGCACCCTAGCTTAAAAGCCGAGGTAAAAAGGGGTTGGTTTCCACAAAATGGTACACTTCCGGTTAGTCGAAGATTGGTAAATAATCAGATTAGTTGATAAACATGTCGAATTTTGTAATTAATTGATTGGAGTGATGTTTTAATAAGTTGGGAATATATGTATTAATAAGTTATGGTTAACGACTCTTGTGTTGGGATACAAATCAAGTCCCAAGTAATAACATTAAATAATATTTTTTTTTTTATTAAAAAAGCCCAACTAAACGAGAATTAACCTGAATGATAAAGAAAAGAAACCTCGACCATGTCTGAGATAACGATACAAATTATTATTAAAATTTAACAATATAAAATACAAAAACATACAGAGTAAGACAACCAAAATAGGTGGAAAATTTACGCCTCCAGCAATAATTCCTATCGATCTTGATATCATTGTCACAAAAACAAAAATTCAAAATGAAAAATATATATGTTGCAATTTAAACATTATTTCTCCCTTAGTTTTTACTTTTTTGGGTTTCGGTCATATTATTACTTTATAAAAAATTAACACATGTTTTTTTCTGACGTTTCGGTTTATTTTATTGATTAAACCATCTTCAGAGAATTACTAATGTTAACAGGTGGTTCACTTGAATAGCTTACATTTAACTATTTTATTACTTTAATACAACATAATTAAAAACTTCTTTTTTAGTATAATTATAAATATAGAAAACTATTATTTTTTGAATGCATTTTTTTTTACATCTGGTTTGTTTTGCTTTTGACACAGTACTACCAAAGGGTTTGAAAGTTTCAGGACCATCTGCAGCAGATGGCCAACAAATAAAAACAAAATTATTTCTCCCTGTTTCTCCATAAAGCTCAAATTGGTAACACCCGGTATTGATTTTTGAAAAGGATTCTGAGGCCTGCCTTCATCCTTTTTTATACATTTCTCGCGGGTTTAACGTTTTTACCCTTAGATTTTTATTTTTTATCCTACTCACCTTATTTTTTAAGGTTTCTTGATAAAGCACTTTTTCAAATCTCCTAACCCTTATGCTGAATTTAAAAATATAAATGATATTCGGGAAATACTGATTTACATACGACCTAAAACTCTGACTTTTACGGCCCAACCTATAGAGTTATCAGTTTTCGATTTATTATATCCCTGGTTTATTTGAGGATTTATTGCTGCGGCGAATAAATGTTCTAAAGCCTAATACACACTTCGAAACGGTTTCTGGAAACGTTGTTTGTCAGTCTTATGCAAATGTATTAGTTTCGGACGGAAACTAATCTTAGGGTTAGAAATGGTTTTACTAAAGATTTTCTTATTTTCTGTGTAGAAAGAGGTGCTCAGCGGTTAAGGCATTGGACCATTACAGCAGTCAGTAAAAAAAATTTCACACATTTCGAAGTAAGAGGTATCCTAATAATCGAAATTGTATGACAGTTGGCCACAGTTGATAATGTTCAATAACACTAGTCAACAAATATAAAAAAAAATACGACTGATGTTATAATGGCTGTTCGTAGGAGTTAAGGGGTTACATGGATTTCAAATTTTCAAAAAAAATTTTTTTTATTGGCCCATTGGAAAATACACTATTTCAGAAATATTCTCTGAAAATTACAAGTCAATCGGGATTAAACTTTTGAAAATAGAGCCTATAGAAGATCTTCCCATCTCAGGGTCTCTCAGTCGGTCCGCGCGCAGCGGGTATAAAGACGCAGCTATTCTCCCTTTCACTCTTGGTGTGTTTGGCAACGTGCTGCAGCTACCGATAGCCTCGAAGGTTTCAAGCATGATTATGAAGCTTTGGCCGATGATATCTTAGCAGCTATCAAGCCAATTTACGATGAGCTGAGCAAAGACGAACTTCTGCAGCGGTGTGTCGGAGGATTCACACAAAATAATAACGAAAGTGCATTCAACTAATTTGGAAATAACTCCGAAAATACTTCCGGCTGGCTCTAAAATAGTTCATATTGCTGCATACATAGCTGCATCTATTTTCAATGAAGGCATGTTATCTATTTTGATGTTTTTCGACAATATGGATGTGCCGAAATTGCCTTGAATATGCTCGAATGATAGACGAGCATCGTATTTCCTTGGCCGACAAAAAAGCAGAGGCTACGACTCGAGAAGCCCGAATTCGATTTAGAAGAGAGCAAGAGGATGCTTTGGATATTGCAACTGACGCAAAAACTTTGCTATATAGCCCTGGGATTGTTAATTCTATGTAAGTTAAAAAAAAAATCTCGGGTTTTTTCTTACAGAAACTTTAAACACATTTTTTTCAAAACTGCATTTTTGAAGGCGCAGGACACGATTTCTCGAAAACGAATGCACCAACCAATCTTTTTCAAATTTTACATGATTTTTCTACAGGTGATTCTCTAGGGAGTGAACGAAGAATTTTGCAAAAAATAAAATTTATATTTTTGGCAGAGCATTTTAACATGACTTTTAACGAAATTTAGAAATTTTTTTTACACCTCTGCCAAAAATGCAATTTTTAATTTTTCGCAAAATCCTTCGGCCACTTCCTAGCTATACTCATGTACTAACAGAAAATATTTGGTTTTTTCATTTCAGATAAGGCTATCTCGAGTTATCATGTCCACCGCAAAGTCCCTTTTTTTCCAAGTGTCTCCGAAAATCAGGTCGCGCCAGCTCATTTCTCAATATTTTCAGATGAAATTTTTACTGAGAAGAGTTTAATAGTTGCTCTTTCATCTGTAGTTTGGCCATAATAAATATTTCCTTATATGAAAAAAAAATTCGTAAAAATTCGTTTTTTTAGCCTCTGAAACCCATGTAACCCCTTAACGCATCCTGATCGCGAATTCAACGAAGAAAAGTTTCCACCACGTATAGATTTTGAGTTATAGAATGTATCAGTTATTTTTATTTAATACGATCATTTTTATATAATATTTATACATAAGTTCAAAACAATAAAAAAACAAGATATTTTAAGATTAATAGGATTTATTGACAAAAATACACATGAAAATATATTTATAATAAATTTTTTGTATATGTTGACTTTTGTTTATATTCCTGATCGTTTTCTCTCATAAGAAACCGTTAATAATCCCCCATCATTGCTGGTTCCCAACTGCCTTGGTAATGTTGCTTCATTGTTAATATGTCTTGGTGGAACCTTTCTCCTTGCTCGTCACTAACCGCACCCAAATCTTCTGGGAAAAATTTAAATGGGAGTTTTTCTATAAGTTTTTCGTAGTTTTCTACATTTTTGTTTCCTAAAAACTCCGAAACAATTAAAAGAACTCCACGCAGCTAATTCAACCTCAGTTAATTTTTGATCAAACCGTTGATCCCTTGGTATTTTTCTAATTTGTGGTCCAATAAATATTCCTTCTTTAATCTTAGCATCATTTATTTTAGAAAAAAATTGTTTAAGGTATTTAAACGCATCTACTTCTTTATTTAATGTTTTATAAATTTTTAATCAATTCATTCTGTTGTAAATCGGATTTAATATTTGCCACCTCTTTCTCCAATGAATCGGCATTATTGCATATATATATATATATATATATATATATATATATATATATATATATATATATATATATATATATCGTGCGATTATACAGGTTGCTTATAATTCCCGTTTTGTTACAACAGAATGATTAGAACTATGATTAAGATATTGTCCAGTATGTGTTGGCTTTCTGTATACTGAAGAGGTAAATGATCAATTTCCTCTTCAGATGTCATAGTGAATCGCTCAAACGAAACTATTGGGAACCACTATTTTGTAACATCAAATCATTGAAGTGTGTACAGTGAAGCGCTTCAGTGGACACAGTCCCTATATAAGCTCCTAGTCTTGAGACAAAACATTCAGTTTATACTTGATAACGATTAGAGATACAACCTAATCGAAACGTCGTAAAAATAAACAAAAATAAAGAGAATGACAACCACATTTTAGTCAATCTTCAACATTCTCTACAACCTTCAAACAAAGATATATTCTTTACGTTAGCTTGACTAATATTTATATAATAAATATTTTAATATTAAATGTTTTAAAAGCTTTTTGAGTTCTGAAATAAACTTAAAATCAATATTTTGAATGTTTAAACCATTGTTATAGTATTACCACGGTTAAAGAAACACCAGGCTTTTTTATCCGTATAATAGCCCGTTATTTATCGATTTTTAACAAATTCATGAATGCCAATCAATTAGAAAGATTCATGTGACAAAAACGTAAATAATTGTTCAGATTCGAAGTCTCCGTTCTTAAGCAACTAGCACGCGGTTACCTCCACCACAGCGCGGGCAAGCTGCAGCTGCCGCTCTATTTTTACATTTGTTTGCAATATGTTTAAATAACTGTTTTACGAAATCACCAACAGTAATGAAACCTTTTACCTATCCAGTGCCGCCGTAATGGTTTCTTAATTATTATAAACAAAATCAGAATGATTTTTTAACAAAAAAACAGTTACTCTTCTCCTATTGGTTTAAAAAAGTTAATTTTTTTAAAGTCTGTAGAAAATCCCTAGCTTTTAAAATTTCGAAACTAGAATGTCACACAAGTAATAATTGAGGTTACAGCTCTGTTTTTAAGGTTTGACTTTAAAAATGTTATATTTTTATTAAAAAATCTACTTGCCAATAATATTTCATGAAGATATAAATTCTTAAGGGTAAAAAGTAACTTCATTTAGGTTAAAAAAGTGCGTCATTTTCCCAGAAGTTATTAAAAAAAACAATGTAAGCATAAACAAATTAACGTATCTCAGCAACAAAACAACCTTTATCACTATATAAATACTAATTTTTTTTTCATATCAGGAGGGCTTTCCTTTAAAGAAATACACCAATTAAAAAGTTATTTTTGCAATATTTATGGCATTAATAAAAAACGCTAAGTTTAACGGTTTTTTTTGCAATAGCTATTTTGCAAAATGAATCGCGCCATAGCTGAAATTGTGTCTTTTTTACCACCTAGATCTAATTATTTAAACTACTTTGCCTATATCTGAAATCTGAGCTTCTAAAATTTGACGTCTATTGACGTCTTCAAATGCTCATAGTAAATTCATCATAATCAATCGTCGCCAACTATCATGGCTAGTGTTGTATTTAAAACCTTGATAACTTCCAATAGTCGGTTACCTCTTGCCTTCAAATGCGCGAGTTACATTGGGTCAATTTTTACCGATTGTATTACACTGTTACGAAACTCAATAGTGAATCGATGTAATTCGATCCCACGTTAGGCTGGACTTAAAATTAAAAACTGGCTGTAGTATTAGAATCTATACCGAGAAGTACGCCTTACGAGGAATGAAACACTCGGTTAGTTTAGTAGTTCGAAGCATATGTTAAACTATCCATAGTCACTAGGGCCACTATAATCCAAAATTTTACATTTACCTTTTTTATTTTTTGTTTAGTGAATTTATTAATTAATCCTTTGCTATTCGGTTTATAGTCATTTATGCAAATGCAGACGAAAGTTCACCCAAAAACGAACTATGTTTAAATTGTAAAGATTGATAAAAAGCAAAACGAAATCTCCATAACAGACTTTATAAAAAAAAAATTATAGTAGTAGTGTACAAACAACTGGTTGTGACAAAGTGACACTTAAGCCTGGACACATTTTGTATAGTACATCCTTTACCCAAATTAAATAGTTTTTAGAATTAAAACATCAGAAAAATAACGTTTTTTACATTTTTTCGATTGTGACGACGAAACGATGTAAATAAATCATTCCTGCCATAGTATTCTCTATGGAACAATTCGTAGTTTCTTGTTTAACCAAAAGTCGAAATTTATTACTTCCGAGCAGACCTGAATTTGACATTTTTTAGGAAATTATCAAAAACCAATATATAAAGTCCTGCTTAAAGTGTGGAAATACTATTTTTACAAACGTCAATATTTCTGAAACTAAAACGCTGAATAAATTTTAAAAAATGTACAAAATGTACCTTTACGTGTGTGTTTTTTTTTTTACGTTAGGTAACACTACAGAGGACCTTTTATTTAAAACTTTAATAATATAAAACTCATATAGAAACATAGCAACTCTTAAAAAAAGGGCAAAATTTATAAAAATGTTAATTTTAATCTTCCTTGTTTTACTTCTGTGTCATTCCATATCAAATACTTCCACTCAGGCCTTTGTACTTTTTTCATTCTTTGTTAAGCATTGAAGAAAATAATTGAATGCCAGATTAAAATGTTTATAGATGAAAACAACAAGCAGGAATTCGTAAAAATCATAACAGGTCTAACTAAAGTTATCTACGATGTCCTAATAGAAATTAATAATAAAATAGAAATTAATAATAACAACTTAACAATCCTAGTACTTCTTAACTACTCAAAAGCATTGGACCTTCGCAGCCACAGTCTTTCATTAGCTTTGCATGATTTTTTGGGCTTTACTTAAAGCACGTCTACCTTTATGTCCTACTTATCTGTCAAACAGATCCTTTCGACATTTTAGGTTCCATTTTTTTCGCTGATAATACCTAAATATATTCTTTTTTTTATCCAAACGGCCTTAATTCCTCGTGCACTTTAATTAATCAATATTTACAGTCACTTTGCGACATTTCGAATAAATAATGTTTAAATCTAAACTCCGCAAAGTCACAAATGATGTTTTTGGTAGAGCAGCCACTGGTTCCAAATATCTAGACTCTGTTAACGGTTTTCTCTATGATCTAATATAATCGCCAATTTTTAAATATTAAAATATGACATATTACTGTATGAATCATCGGTATTATCGCATCTTACTATGGAAATGTGGTGTTTGGCCCAAACATACTTAGCGTTGATGCGTGTAAATTGCAATTTATTTAGAACTCTTACGTTCGACTTATATATGGTTTGAAAAGAAGAGATCGTATTTCTCTACACCTCGGTGATCTGGGCTGTTTCAATACAGAAAACAGGTATGCTACACAATGCTTGATATTTTACCATGAAATTATTAGCAGCCAATTTGCTTCCTAAATAAAAATTTATAATATATATATATATATATATATATATATATATATATATATATATATATATATATAATCTAAATGTAAGATTCAAAAAATTCCACTACACCACAAAATTACTCTGGATTATTGAGATATATTTAAATGTAATTAAAAAAGTTGTTACTGAAATAGGGTAATCGAATTTTTGGATTATGAATATCATAATTTCGTGAAACTAGCCCATAATATATACTCTTCGGACTACATTGATCAAATACAACTTTTGCAGATACTTTCTACCTAACCATTATGCTCAGGTCTGTTTAGATTATTAACGTTAACCTATCTTTTGTTTTTAATTTTTATTTATATCAGAATTATGTCCTTGTGACTTATATTGTATTCTTTGAATAATATGTTTATTACTTTCAATAGACAAATATTTTACATTAATTTTAATTTTTTGTCCAAGTGTTCTATTAATGTTATTTAAATAGTGTTAAGTATACTGATTTACGTGTACCAGTGTTAAAAAGTATATCTTAAGATTGAGTATAAGAGTGAAACTAGCCCATAATATATACTCTTCGGACCACATTGATCAAATACAACTTTTGCAGATACTTTCTACCTAACCATTATGCTCAGGTCTGTTTAGATTATTAACGTTAACCTATCTTTTGTTTTTAATTTTTATTTATATCAGAATTATGTCCTTGTGACTTATATTGTATTCTTTGAATAATATGTTTATTACTTTCAATAGACAAATATTTTACATTAATTTTAATTTTTTGTCCAAGTGTTCTATTAATGTTATTTAAATAGTGTTAAGTATACTGATTTACGTGTACCAGTGTTAAAAAGTATATCTTAAGATTGAGTATAAGAGTACTGTTCACTGCCTTCCTAGATGAAGGCGAACTGTGCCTTTGATATTTTTTATTTTTTTCTGTCTTACATTTAGGTAGACTACTGTAGACGATAAAAATAAATATTATTTCAAGTATTTCAAATCATACCGTGGTCTACACCACTATGTCTCAACTTTCCACAGTATATTTTTTATTATGTTATACAAAAAAAATTGATAATCGATTTAAAAAAAAACGTGTTATTTTTTTTTAAACCCTGTAAAAAATGCCGAAGTTTAATCATTATATCGTCAAAGTTTGATTATGACTTCTTTATAGGCTTGGATGTTATGATGAATGATCTCCTGCTCTAAATAATCTAAATATATAATTATATTGCTGAATGTGTTATAATTTCAATGTGCTTATATTATTTAGGTATTTATTTTGATGAACAAAACAGCATTAATAAAATAGCAGCATTAATAACAGTATAAAACAGTTGTTTGTTTCATGAATTTACGGAAACCCGCTCTGCTCGTTTCCCCGCGTTACAAATTGTACGTTTGGCGAGAAAAAACATATCTGAAAAGGGCACATACAAATGATCTGCTTAAATTGGGTAAGTAAATGAAAATGATGGATGTCGGTGAAAAATTAATATTGGCAGTTCTCGTTAGTCTTCTTGTCTAAAATAAAACCATATATTCAGTGCCCATCGTAAACCACTTATTATCATTTATCCTCTCATCTCGTTCATCATCCGGTATTTTTATGCGTTATGAAAGCATGGTACTTTCTGATATCAATTATTGTAAGTTCCTTTTCAAAATGTCCTTCGGTGAAATGTGTTCTTCACTAGTGTTGAAGTTAAGGAAATTATTTTTCTTTTATGCTGTGCGATGAAGAACAAGTTTTTCTCACAAGAGCACCCAAAAACGTTCTTCAGAAATTCTATCAACTTCGTCTGATACCGGTAAATAGCAATTGTATTATGCTGGAAGTTTTCAGAGATAACAAAGAAACTTATGTGGTTGAATTTTAGAAAAAAATATAAATAAAGGATAAGTGCAAAAATCAGTTCTTTAGCCAAATTGTTCACACCATCATTTGTATATCCATCCTAAACAGATCACCAGGGGATGCTTTTTTCAGATCAGCTTTTTTGGGTGAAACTCATTAAGTGAACTAGCTGAACATACAATTTGTTACGTAAAGAAACCAGCCTAGCCTCTACTACTTTCCAAACAAAGAAAATTTATTATAAATATTTATCTAACATCTAAATATTTTCATAATACCTCATGTACCCTTGCTGTTCTGGAGTAATGATTATTTAAGACCCTTAAAAAATTGAAAAAATTATTTCTCTTTGCAAATTTCAAAATTTAACAAATGAAATAAAAATTGCACGAAAATTAAACATGAGCATCAAATTGTTTTTAAATCGCTTTGCTTGGTTCTTGTTCTTGATTGCTGCAGTTGGAACTATAACAATCAAATGGATTTTTATCGAAAACTGCTTCATCCGATTTACTAATTCCTACTTCATATACTTTATGATAAAATAAAGAAATAATATTGAAAAGAAAGAGATGTCAGCTGTTTATCTTTCTTTAAAGATGGGAACAACTGTAAATTATTTCAGATTAGATGTGCAGGTAGATGTGCCCAACTATTTTAGAAAAAAAAGATACATCGCCAACTACTTTACACTAGTTAAAAATATTACTGGATTATAGCCAAAATGTATCTAAAATCAAATCAACTAAACTTATCTTTTTAATATTTGTTACGTGATGTCATGTCTCCCTATATATTAACAATGTAACTGCAAGAATGCACGTGGTATATTTGTATTGTTATAACAATAGAGTAATGCCAAATATACGTTTTCTCCAAGTTAAGGAAATTTTGCACAACTTGGCAATACTGCACTAGGAATCTCCCGGGATAACCCCCATTATACCCAGAGCTTAAAATAAGGGAGATAGCCATTTAAACCCATATAAATCGACTTTTATGTCTGCTTTGTACCGAACAGTCCCTGTATACATACAAAGGACAAGCGCCATTATTGCGAATATTATGGAATTGAATAGGAAATTCTCGAATATTCTCTAAAAATATAGAAGCCGTATTTGGGTATATAAGCAGCTACAAAGCGGGTTAATCACTCGAAGTTAGTGAGGCAAATCGAATAGTTCAGATGGTAAGATGTTTCGAAAATGTGTAAACAATCCAGATCACTTCTGTTATGTTTGTGGTAAGGTGACTTTTGCGTCTTAGAAGCGGTCTATTACCCCATTGCTAAAGCGGAATATCAACTTTATTTCGGTTGGACCATTGGGGATCAAGACAAACAGTGAGCGCCACATATCTGCTGTAATGCATGCGCTTTAAATCTGAGAAACTGGTTCAATAGTAAAAAACGATCTATGCGGTTTGATGTCTCAATAATCTGGAGAGAGCCTTCAAATCATATTAATAATCGCTATTTCTGCATCACACCTCGGTTTGGGCAAGGCACAGATATATCCAAGAAGAAAAAGTCAGTTACCAACTGTCCAAATATACCATCTGCTATGAGACTTGTGCTTCATAGTGACGAACTTCCTATTCCAGAACCCCCAGAAACATTGACTTACGAATTAAATAATAACGATACAACGATTTCTCAAGAAGAAGATATGCCATCAACATTAAGAGATCCTGATTTCACACCTACACGTTATACCGACAACCGCACAAAATGACCCAGTCAGAATTAAACGATCTTGTGAGAGACTTAAATCTTCTCAAAAGTAAAGCAGAGTTACTAGAATCAAGATTGCAGCAGTGGAACTTATTAGAAGACAATGTTTCAGTATGTATTTTTTGTAAACGCCATAAAGGCCTAGCACCATTTTTTCAAATGGAAAAAAACTTGGTTTTCTGCAATAATATTAGCGGTTTATTGGCAGCTTTAAATATAAACTACAAGCAAGAGGAATGGAGATTGTTTATAGACAGTTCAACATTGAGTTTAAAAGAAGTACTATTGCATATTGGAAATAGTTTATCATCTATCATCACATGAAAGAATCATACGACAATATTAAATACCTATTGACAAGTATAAAATACGATGAGCAGCAATGGCAGATCTGTGGCGACTTAAAGGTGATTGCATTTTTACCTGGATTGGACCAGTCGGGCAAAGGCACTTCATTACAAGAGAAAAGACTGGTACGTTCGATAATCATTAGAGCTAGGTGAAAAGAATGTACAACATATGCCATTGATAGACCCCAAAAAGATTTTATATATATAGTATAAAATACGATGAACAGCAATGGCAGATCTGTGGCGACTTAAAGGTGATTGCATTTTTACCTGGATTGGACCAGTCGGCCAAAGGCACTTCATTACAAGAGAAAAGACTGGTACGTTCGATAATCATTAGAGCTAGGTGAAAAGAATGTACAACATATGCCATTGGTAGACCCCAAAAAGATTTTGTTGCCACCACTGCATATCGAATTGGGCCTAATGAAAAACTTTGTTAAGGCAATGAATAGAGATGGGCCAGCTTTTCAGTATCTACATCAGAAATTCCCAAGGCTAAGTGAAGCAAAAATTAGAGAAGGTATTTTTGTTGGGCCACAGATTCGAAATATTCTGAGAGACAAACATTTTGACAGTATTCTATCAGATATTGAAAAAAAAATGCTTGTAATGACTTTCGCCTCGTGATCACTAGTTTCTTCGGAAATAATAAAGCTGACAATTACATTACTCTTGTTGAAAAAAAATGGGATGCAATATGTCTTTAAAAATCCATTTCCTACACTCACATCTGGACTTTTTTCCTGACAACTGCGGATCTGTAAGTGATGAGCACGGCGAACGCTTCCATCAGGATATATCAACAATGGAGAAAAGGTGCCAGGGAAAGTGTAATATTTCCATGCTTGCCGACTAATGTTGGAATCTTGTTAGAGATGCTCCAGAAACAATTCACAAAAGAAAAGCAAAAAGACAGGATATTTAGTGTCTCTACAAGTGTAAAAGTATATATTTTTTATTACTTTGTTAAAAATAAAATTAAAAAAACTTGAAAATTACAACTAACTGTTTAGTTTCAATTGCACTTTTCATACAAGATACAACCAATAAACTAAAATTTGGTGCATTGTGTGTTTAATGTTTTCCCCTTTTCATATTTTTTTTTTTCTATTTTCTTCTGTTTGTGATATTTTCATAAAAAAAAGTTTTTACAAAAAAAGAATCATCTACTGAAGTACTTGTTATTTCAATCGTACAAAAACGTTTTCTGACCGATGTACCTTGAAATGTTGCATCCGATCGAAACTTTAATCAGAACCGTTTATTATGTGAAATTCAAGTGGATGTAACTGCATTGGGTAGGTCCGATCGAATCCGAATGCTACGTTTAAAACAAGGTCTTAGACATAACAACAAAAACACCTGTATAATAATTTTATTTTAAGTAATACCAAAAGGTAAAATTAAAAAAATGCATGTCCGTAAAAAATTTCGAAATATTTTTTGAATAAAAAGGTTATATTTTTAATTTTAAAGTCACGATAGACGATCATCGTTGTACAGTTAATCGTACCACAGTCGATCTAAACTCGTTTTAACAAAGAAAGTCTTAATAATTATCGATTTCTTTGAAAAAAATAAATATATTACATAGATGTTAAAAGACGCCCGACTATAAAGGTTTACTGACACACAGATCAAGACGATTTAGCGAAAAACAGTTTAAATCAGTCAAAGTATGTCTATCAATTTCTCCCATCGATACATTAGACATATTTGGCTCCTAGGGCGCTATTAGCCTCTTGACATTATCCTGCTGACAGTTAAACAATGTAATAACTATCGGTGTAATTTAAGACGCTGTTTATTCCCTGAAGAAAGATGTCTAATTGCAAACGTTTAGTGACACTTGGATTTAGGCACTCTAGCGAAAAAGAGTTTGTTAGTTTCTAAAATAAAGTCAAATTCTCTATTTAATATATTAGACGCATAAGATGCTATTAGCGTATTAAGGTTACCCTATTGACAGTTAAACAATGTAACAACTGTCAACATAATTTAAAAAACTCATATTACGTACCGAAATATGCCTATTATTTCTGAGAGAATTCATCCTGACGTGAACTTTACACGAAAATAATCTGTCTTACAAACTGTGTTAGACACTCACCAAGAAAAAAAAACGACTTTATTACTTATAACTTAAATGAATTAATAGCAAAAGAAGATTAAATGAAATATATCATTTATACAAAACGGAAGTGGCGTCCTAAAATGATAAAATTAAATAAAGTAATTTCATTGTTTGGCCTCTAAATGAAACAGCTGTTGGCATTTTATCCAGAAATATCTTTTATTGTGTACCTTTTAAGTTAATTAACTATAATTTAACTTGACCTTTTTATTTTTGTGACAAACCCATTATTCTTTACCCCTGTTACTCGTTTTTTTTAATATTATATTTTGTATTATAAATGATATTTTTGGTCTCCTAGGATAGTTTTTTATACGTACCGCCTGTTCCCTTGTGGACCAAATTACACTATCATGTAATGTTTATAACTAGACATGTATTTTTTTAACCCTTTGACTCTTAGCTGAACAATATTTAGGAACTTTAAGACTTTTTCTAATCACAAACTCTTTACGGTTTAGAAATTATACTTCAAACATTTATTAAACTGTAGTAATTGAGGTTTTGTAATTGAACTAATTTTTACTATATTATGTACATAATTAACACTTATTAAAATATTAACCCTTTTAAAAATTATGTAGTTGAGTAATTTGATTAATTGCGAATTTGCAACTGGGCTCTTGTGTTCATAGTAGTTATATTTGTAGTAAATGCTCACTTCCACTATACGGATATTAAAAGCAAAAAGGCGCACCTTTAAAACTAATATATAAATTAAGTGATTTATAGTAATAACACAGGTTTACAAAATAATGGGTTCGTGCTTGTTGTTGTGCAGCTGGGGATCATTTCCCAATTATTTTGCAGTGTAGAATCCGAATCCTAGATCAAAATTGGCTTTTCATGCCAGGATTTTGAGATATTTGAGGTTATATACTTGAAAAATGGGTTTTTGGCTACATTTGGGATTATATGCAGGATGCATAAAATGTTTTCCCTTTTTTTTCTAGTTACGTTTTTTAATACTATTCCTACCCTTCAAAATAAGCAGTTGAACCGTCACTTACGATGTTTCTTGCAAAATTATGATCATTTTAAGTACAGGTTAATAGGTTTTTAGACACTAATATAATTTTTGGTAAATTTCAAACCGCCATTTTGAATCCATCATCTTAAAAATAAAAATTTCTCTTTTCTGACATAATATAATATCAGCGACTCCGAAAACACCCAAGTGAAATTTTTTAGATACCAATATATTTTTTTGGAAATTTTAATACGCCATTTTGAATCCGCCATTTTGAAAAAGAAATTTTCAATTTTCTGACTTCATATTCGTATTTAGCCACCCCGAAAACAAATTTTCAAGAAAAATGCAAACAGAAAAATGTATCATGGGTGACCACTCAATAGATTATTTCAGAGGGTCAGAATAATCTTAAACGATGCAACTAATAAAAAATATCAAAAAAATTTGTGCGTCCTGTACATAACGTTAAAAGTACCTGAAAACCCCATTTTTTGAGTACATAACCTAATATATCTGAAAATACTGATGTGAGGGTTAACGCTACGCAACAAATTGCTTTGGAAATGACCCCCAGCCGCCCAACACCAAAACTATGTAGATCTGTGTAATAGGCTTAATGAATTATTATTATACCCAAAATTTTTTAAAAATGCACTTGTTATGAGGAAAAAATATGTTATTGCATATTAATTCAAAGTAAAACGTTAGATGACGAATCAATGACGAGTTTTGTTACTTAAATAGAATCATGTAAAAAGATCAATGAAAAATTATGAATAACTAAATTAGTAACACGTATTTACTTTCACAAATAATCAACTAATTCAATCACTCACTAATCATCAATATTAATAAACAAATTTTGCCTTTCTTGAGCAAAATTGGAAAATTAACTGTAGCGAGGAAAAATGTTAACGTTATTAGTTCTTGGGTTAAGCATTTTATGTTCTAATAGTATGCCCTATTACTTACGAGTATATTTATTAGAACTTAGTATACTCAGATTTGTAATTGATAAAATAAAAGGGATTGTAAAAATTACAATGAAGAAAGTGGTAATTGATTTTTTTTAATAACAAAAGTTTATCCAAAACAAAAAAATTAAATGAAATAATATCAAGGGATGTAATAATTTTATATGACATATAAAAAAAGTGCGTGCGATGGCCGGGAATCGAACCCGGATCAACTGCTTGGAAGGCAACTATGCTGACCATTACACCACCATCGCAACTTGATAGATATCCTAATATTAATATTAAGTGGATACCAATAAGATTAGGTTAAAATATATACTTTCAGAAATATAAAAGTACCTATCCTATCGCAGCTTGGCCCGCACTAAACAGTCACAGAGAAAGAACGCTAAAACAGCAATGAATTATTTTCAATATAAGTCGAAAACCCCATATGCCTATTACTTATATTTATTACATTATAATACTTAGTATACTCAGATTTGTAATTGATAAAGAGTTATTTATTAGGAGATCTCGATCTCGAAAACTAATAATGATATCACTTGATACTCTGCAGTGGTGCCGATGATCTTTCGAATGGAAACATTTTTTCAGTTATATAATAAACTAGGCCGAACCTTTTTACTTTAAAAGGGACACCTTGCATTTTTAAATTCTCTGTATAAACCTTAATCGTTTTTCCTAATAATTCCCTATACCTATTCTCTGTGAGGCTTATGAAAAAAGATTTTTAACTAAGAGCATCAATTTAAAAATAAGGAAAACAATAGTTCTTATTGCAGGATCATGTCTCTTTTGCAACGGGTAACATATACTTTATAGTAGAATTACCAAACTTAATAAATGTTGATGCTTGGGTGTGAATCAGAGTAAAGAAACTTTATTTAAATAATACTAAATTTCAATTTTCTATTGACCCTACTGCGGCAGTAAATACTGTTCTAAAAATATCCCAATTTGATGAAAGGACGGGCCCGTTTCACGCTTGTTTAGTTCGAATATGTCTTACTCTAATTCTTAATAAATTGAATGCCATAAATTTTTAAGGTATATAATATAGAAAGGTAATATATAGAAATATATAGAAATAAAAATATACTTTAAGAAAATAAAATAGAAAGTTGTATAAATTCATCATAATGAAATAAAATACTTGTATTTTTGATAGTTCTTAGTCAAGATATGTTCTTTTTTTAACCCATAACAAATACGTAAAATACATAATAAAAATTATGACTACAAAACCTTAAATATTATTAAATTCTATTTTGTTTAATTTAATTAATAAACTGTTAAAATTGACGATAGCAAAATATCTTTTTACAGTTTTCCTTAATAAAATATTCCAGACTTACACAGGATCTATTCTTGTAGCAGTTAATCCTTACAAGGACATTGACATCTACTCTCAGGTAAGTGGCCTATTTTCACTGCAATTTTGCCAAGAATTTTCCACTAGATTTTCACATTTAGCTAAAGAAAATTTTCCGCAGTTTATGCTTTTTTCTTATTTGCTGAAAGCCTCGTTGCTGGAGATAGTTTTTTAATTTACCTTTCAATTTTAGTTTTATGATTTTGTAGCTTAATATTTTAACAAAAAATTTGAAAAAAATATGAAATACGGTAGAAAACTATTTAATTAATAAGAGGTTCATTAGATTAAAATTACTCTTAAAATTAAAATGTCAGAATTCGTATTATGCAAATATGGCTCGCGATGGAGAGTATTCTGTTTAAAGGTCATTTCCACAACCATTTTATAAGAACTTCTTGAAAGTATCTCGCTCAATTCATAGGTTTACTATTTATTTTAGTATAGAAATTCTCTTACCGGTTAATTGCATTTTTATAAAAAAAAAGCTAAATATACAAAAAAAAGGATTATCTTTCAAATTTTTCGTATGTTTTTGTATAAAAGCAATACATTTTAACTCGAACATACTGGTAAAACATTTTACAGAAAGATCCAAACACATCAGTTTTGTATTTTATTCTGACACATTACTGGTGTGTTTTTGTAAATATCACCCCCTCAAAGTGCTAAAAACCAATTTCTGCTTATTTTTAAATGAAATACTATGTCTTGTGACACTATTTACACGGCCAATAAAAAAGAAAATCAATGCGCATTTTAGTTTTAAGATTTTCGTAATAAAGTTTTAAAAAATTAAATGATTTAAATTACTAATTTATTCAAGGAAAATAGTCCCTGTTTATCGTATCAGTTGCCTGGGATATCTTGGAATTGGAACGGACGGCTACTCAGGTGTCTGGGAAAACGCGGTAGAGAGGTATCCATCACTCCCCATGCGGACAGATTACATAACGCCGCTTTTAAAACCTAACCTCTCCCTGGAGATAGTTCTGCCAAGTAGAGAGGATTGGGAGGGAGAACAAAATCTTCCGAAAAATTGATCCTGGTGGTATACTGATGGATCTCGACAAGATGAAAGAGCTGGAGCCGGCGTATTTGGCAGGAGCACAGGATTCAAAGAGTACTACCCTCTCGGACAATATGCGACAATTTTCACAGCGGAAATTTATGCTATTCTGCAGTGTGCCCATCTCTGTGAGAGAAACATGGACAAGAATAGAGTAATAAATATAGGCTCAGACAGTAAGGCTGCGATATTGGCACTGAAGTCCAGTGTCGTAACTTCGCGACTGGTGTCTGAATACAAGAATGTACTAAATGGTATGACAAGGAACGGCTGCACAGTCAAACTCGTATGGGTCCCGAGTTACTCGGACATATACGGGAATGAGGAAGCAGACCGTCTGGCAAAGGCGGATTCGGAGACCGAACCGTATGGACCCCAACCAATATTACCTGTCCCAATTGCTATTGGCAAAAGGGAATTAAAATCGTTGCTGAAAACAAATTTATTGAATCGTGCTGCGAATTGTGGTGGGATTGTTGATAGGACATTGTCACCTCAGGGGTCATCTTCACGAAGACGACCTGACATGCAGATGATGTTTGGAGGAGGATGAAATTGTTGACCATTTCCTCAGAGAGTCTCCAGCACTCAACGGGCTGAGACAGGGATATTTCGGAGATACAATTTTTTAACCGGAAGCAGTTAGGCAAGTTCAACTAACGAGGGTGCTTGGATTCGCAAAGGCGATCGGCCTCGAATAACCTGCAGTTATGGTGGGATGTAAAGGGTCCATTGGGGGTCTAGGCATCGATGATCTACTATCACCAATCCTTTTTCATTAATTCATTCATTTATTCATTTAAGGAAAATTATTTTAAAATGATAAATTATATCTTCCGTTTTTTGAATTTAAATATTTTTTTTCTTCACTTTTTAATCAAGTGAAGCGAGACGGAGCACCACCATATTACTATCTACATGTTCGTCAATACTTGGACGAAGTTTTCTCCAATAGATGGATTGAAAGAAGTGCGATTGAGTGGCCGGTAAGATCATGAGATCTTAATCCATGGAACTTGCACCTAGGAAAACTTTTGTAACAAATCCGGATAATATTGACGATCTTAAGGAACATATTAGACATTAGAGAAGACTAACACCCGAAATGTTACCCACCAAGAAAAAAATATTAAACATTTCTATTCATAATTAAGAAAAATAACCGTCTTGATAAATTGTGTTTTTAATTCTTTACGCCTACCACTTTAAATATCTTAGGTTGAAATAAACGTTGAGTTTTTCTTAAATGGCCTTCGAACAAGGTACCACAAGAAATAGTGTTTCATTTGAAAAAAAATTAGTGATTAGCTTTCACATTTTAGAAGGATATGATATTCACACAAGAAATGTCAGAAATGTGTCCGAATACAAATCTAAGCTGAAGTATTTTTGAATTTTTTTGTAAAAAGGTTGGAATTTTTATTTTCAAATTTATTCCAATGAAAGTATTCACCCTGTATAGTTTCTTCAGTATATTATATTCTGAGTCCTTTATAAGCCAAATGTGTTATCAAAAAATATACAATTTAGCAAATTTGACAGATACAAAGCCAACTTGTATTTTTAAAGTGACAATCTCTGTATATAGCCCCATAATTAAATTGCACTTTTTGGTTTGTTTTCAGAAAAGCATAATTATTAGTATTTCATCGATTCATTGAATAATAGATATTAGGATCAAGAAACCCTTGCACAGCACTCTAAAGACTTATTGTGTTGCTTGTTATATTTTAGGTAAACAGGTTAGTTGCCTTAATCAAGTTTAGAAGCCTGTTCTTTGCCCTCTGGGTAGAGGCCTTCAGAACTGATGGATCTTTGAAGGTGCTTCCAGTAGGTTATACTTGTATTCGAAGATAATGTGTGAACTTGTTTCGTCCTCTTCTTCACCTAGTTTACGTATTGGTTATTCATTATAAATACCCACGATGTGTAAGTGTTTCCTTATGCTGCAACGGCCGGGTATCAGTCTTGTCCATAGACTAATTTGTTGTCTGACTAGATGTATAATAGCGCGGCTTAGTTTTCCGGATGATTTTTTTAGCCATAGTTTGCTGTGTCTATGTCCTACAATGTGGTTCTGGCCTCCATGGTTTATCCACCCACGAATAAGGATATTTGTAATTTGCCAAATTAATAAGATTTTCAAGACAGTTCCAGATTTATTTAAATGTCATCTGATGACCTGCGAGTGTTTTAACGCTGCTCGACTATCGGATGAGATGAGAATGGTCCCTCCCTTATATCATATTGTCTCAGATACAGGTTTAAATTTCATGTATTTCTGTCTCGAATATAGCAGTATGCTAGTCTAGTGCACCACTTATATTGAGTCTGCGGTGACGCCCTGTATTCCGGTTCCTCCACCATGATTAGTTTTAAACCTGACGTGTAGTAGCCCTGATTGTTAAGATTTACCAGATCCCACAGAAGAAGATGGGATAGACTCCTTCCCTGGGGGCGGCCTCTGGCTACCGACACCTTCACGGCTCACCTAACAGATTTGATGTTTACCTCTTTGTTTTATATTCACCTTCATAAAGTGTTTTCTGTGCCATGTCTACTGAGTTACATGGAGATGAAGAAGGTGTGATCAAATACTTCTTCAATATTAAGGCAGGCTGCTAGCGCTATTTCGTCTCTTTTCTTTACTAAGTGATGTAGAGCTGACTGGTTGTTAGCATTTAGTGTCTTACCCATTAAAAATATCCCTTCATTCCTATGAAACGAGTATCATGGGAAATTTGAGCATCACAAAACCAATTTGAATGAATTAAAAATTTTCATTTTTTGATCCAATTCCGAAAATATTTATTTCCAGTCATTCCTTATATACGGAATTTGGAAGTTATTATTTTGAAAAATATGTTCTTTAGTACAATTAAATCCATTTTTTGTGTGTATGAAACTTTCTTTGAAAAGCTAATTGTACTATCAATGATAAAATAATTGTCACTTATCAAATTTGAGAGGTCCAAGGCCAACTTGTATTTTTAAGTGGCAATTCCTGCATATAGTGGCATCCATAAATTCCATTTACTGCTCGATCCGCTGTTGAAAACATGTAATTGTCAAAATTTATTTTTAATTGTTTCCAATATATGAGACCTCTAATATAACTTATCGTTATTGTTATTAACGGTTTTACTTGAAGTGATACCCATTTAAAAAATATATATCTCGGTCTAACAATTATATACTTTTGAAATTGGACCGGAAACTAATTGAAAAAAAAGTCCAATCATCTCAAATCATATTTTTAAGTTTTTTAATACAATTTACTCGCAACTTCAAAATATGTCTCAAAGACTATGCATATTATATAAAGAGATGTTTTTTTGTTTAAAGTTATGATGTAAATATTTTATCTGAAAGCTTGGAATAAATTACATATAAATATAAATGGTAATTTATGTATAATAAAAAGGGCTTACGAATAACTAAATAATAACCTTCGTGAGCAGCAAGCGTAACAAATGAAGACAATTCCCCCGCATTTAACGAAAATTTAAAACCTTTTCCCATGAACCCTTGTACATTTCATTGTTAAATTAATGTTTCCCATGCTAGAGAAAAACAAAGAAATTTCCTTTTCTTTGACTTTCAAAGTAATCTTGAAAAGTATAATTATTAAGTAATTAAGGCGGTCTTGTAAAATAAAATTTTTAACATATGTTACGTTTAAATCTTGAAAACTATACAGCGCCTAGCACTTTTCACGTGTTCACCATTTTTACTCAGTTATTAATAAAATTGTTGTTTCAAGAGTTTTGCATGAGTTACTATAAATTTGACCAGAGAGAGAGGCGAGAGGCAATTTTTTTACATAGACTTTCTAGATCTGTGGGTGGACGGGCTAATCACACAGCTTTTCATAACTTTGCCCTAATTTAACCTTTGCTTGACGTAAACCTAATGGCGAATTTTACCCCAAACCTACAGTCGTGGACTTATAAATAACACACATTGTTTTTTTTTTTGAGAGGAGTAAATTTTAAGTTATTTAGTTTAATTACACATACAAATTAAAACATATTTTGTAATTGATGTAATGACAAAATATAATAAATTCAAAATAGATTGGACTTATAAATACTTTAACAAAGCTAATAAAAAAAATTGTTTAATTCTAACAACTAATATTTTGTTGGGTAACTCCTATTTCTTTCCACAGTCATTAGCTTAATGGGTATCGACTCCACAATCGTTGGTCAACAACTATTTGAAACGGAGGACTAAGCTTCTTTAATGTACAGCAGCAAATCTTCAAAATTAGAATTTTTTTATTTTACAGATTCCGTTTGAACGTTCCCAAAGTCTTTCGATGAGTTAGGGTCTGGACTTTGGGCTATCTTGCCTCCTAAATATTTCCTATAAAATGTTGATGCTTTGTGGGTCGTTATCGTGCATAAACTTGTACATAACTGAAATGAATTCTTGAGCACATGGTTTCATCACATTCTGAAGGGCATTTTTGCAGATAAACTGATCCATTATATCCTCAATTCGAAAAATAGATAAAATTCTTTTCCATGACATTGCTTCCCAGGCTATAACAATCCTCCACCATGCTTTATGGACTGCAAACACAACAGTTTACCTCATTTCCAAATATCTAGGTCTTATCGGTTCAAAGCACTTTTTTTTCAAAAATATACGGTTTTGTGCTATTTGTCAAAAATAAACTCCAATCTTTTTTTCTTGTTGTCAAGAGGTTTTCTCTTAGCCAGGTATCATCTTAGGTTCACTTCATGTAAGATCTATCTTATGGTTCTACTGGACAATTACATGCCATTTTGTTATATTTGCTTCTGTATTAAAGAAACTATTTTAGTTCTCAACCAACTGAAAAAACCTTATACTATAAAGGCAGGCATACTCTTTTCTAACATAATTGAAGACAAATCACCATCTCAGATTGCAAGAATACCAGGAAAAAGTGGAAACATCTTCCATGGCAGTGCATCACCATCTCAGATTGCAAGAATACCAGGAAAAAGTGGAAACATCTTCCATGGCAGTGCATCACCATCTGTAGACGGGTTTCGAACTTCTTGATTCTCTTCAGTACTGAGTAGGCAAGCGCACCCCAACATATAAAAAGCGCTGTTTGTATTAGATTTAATATTTTGTCTAATTTACTTAAAGGATTCATTTTTTTTTATGTTGAGGTTCGCTTACCTACTCTGTACTGACCACCCTTTCCCTGTATTTTTGCAATCTGAGATAGTGCTTTATCTGTAAGCATGTTAGAATAGAGTACGTCTGCCCTTATAGTATAAGGTCTTTGCAGTTGGTTGAGAACTAAAATAGTTTCTCGAAGTGTATTTATACACCCAACTGCGAGTATAATAATAAATTAGAAATAAGTTAAAAAGAAAAGGACTGATTTTGCTAATTCTTTGAATGATGTTATTCATTCAAATTTAATTTTCTGTCGACTTAGTACGATTTAGAGAGCATTGTAAATAACCTTTTTCAGACATTTTAAACTTTTTGCAATTGTCGACACGCTCAAACTATCATTTTTTAAATGAACAAGTGCTTGTTTTACAGGACCACAATGTTTGTTTCAACCTACTAAAATTCATACAAATGAATATAAACGTTAATGTTAATTCGATGTAGTACAAGAGTACTATATTTAAATAATTAATATTTACTTTTGAACAAAATTCAAAGGAATATTGCCAAATAAAACGAACTTTTTGAAACTGTGCTATTTATGTGCGCAGCAGCCGCAAACCAACATATTCCAAAGTTATGCAGTAAAATGCAAACTATCTGAAAAATTTTGCTTATCATTATTTTTGCAAATAAAAAATATAAGCGTTTTCTATACATTTCTTAATAAATGTGGCTATATCGAAACAGAAAAGAAAACAAAGTTGCTATTTATAAGACCATGCCTATATATAGAAGGTGACGTTGAAAATGACATACACATTTTACTTACTTCATGCTTGTGTCGGGCACTAGAGCAAACCGTTTTATCAAACAGCTTTTTCTGAATCTGGCTACTATAATTCCACAAGATCCAGTTTTTGAAAACAAAGAACTATTGGTTGCCTATAGGTATTCTCCTTTCAAACAGAGAAAAAGGAAAATATATATAGAAACAGTTTATTTCCTGCAAATACCATTCTGGTTCTCTCTCCATACGTGTTTCGACCACCTTATGGTCTCGTCACTGGAGCTATATCGAACCGAGAGCAACATTCACAGGAAACAACTACTATATATAATATAAATTCCGAGGCATGTCGGTAGGATACTAAAAACCTGCCGACTTTGTCGTAAGACTGAAAAATATCACCAGTAAAATGACATCTACACGTTCATCGGAGTGGTGCGAATTTCAGTAAAAAATAAAATCGGTCTATCTACCTTGTTTAAATAGTTGCATATATGTATTCTCCTTTTAAGCCGAGAAAAAGGAAGGAATATATAGAGACAGTTTAATTCATCACAAATAGATTTATTTTATTTGTTATTGAAATTTTCAGTCGTTTCTAAATTTCGTTTTACTCCGGTGAATGTATAGATGTCGTTTGATTGGCGATATTTTTCAGTCTGACATCGAAGTCGGCAGGTTTTTAATATCCTGCCGACATTCCTCGAAATTTATATTTTATATAGTAATTGTTTCCTGCGAGTGTTGCTCTCGGTTCAATACAGCTCCCCTGACGAGACCATAAGGTGGTCGAAACGCGTGTGTAGTGTTACCAACTTGGCGAATTATCCGTCAAATCTTACGAATTAGGGTCAGGCATTAACAGCAGAAAATATATATTGACGGTTAACGGATTTATTGACGGAAATAGTTTTGTCGAAAAAAGTCATGGATATTAATTCTATTGAAACATTTCTTGTCATATTTGTTTATTAAGAATGGGCTGTAAGGTAATTTCCCCGTATGTAATGCACCGTCGATTTACTATTTGTTTTTATACGGAGATTGAGGGCTTAAGAAAAAGCTTATATCTGAAAGTTTGACTCTTGATTCTCAAAACAAGCCTGTAAATAATGTTTAGTAACAAAAAAAATTGGAAATTATGTGAATAATTCCCCACCTTTTGAGTGACGTCATCATTTTGGAATTTGTACAGTAGAGTCAAATTATTAACTTCAAGGATCAGAAAACCTACAAATTTGTACTAAAAATACGTTTAAAACAATATATTTCAAAATAGTAAATAGAAAGTGATGATGATTGGGATTTCGTATTTTAATAATATGATCTTATTCTTATTAAAAAATCAATCTAAAATTATATATTTCATCTTTTATTTGACAGATTTTATTTACGAAAAAATATATAATGCTGCTTAGCGGAATTTTGAACTAATTGTTGGCAACACTGCGCGTATGGAAAGGGGGGCAGAGTAGTATTTGCAGAAAATAAACTGTTTCTGTATATTCCTTCCTTTTTCTCTACTTGAAAGGAGAATACATTTAAGCAACTATTTAAGCACGGCAGGTAGATTTATTTTATTTCTTACTGAAATTATGATTTTTTCGGTAAATTACTGGTGCGTAAAAGATCACCTGGTAGCGTACCCTTAACAACTTCATTTTCTTAAATACGAACCCATACAGATTCCCAATTCCCTCTGCCGTTACAACTATGAAAAAGCATATTCGAAACTACCCGTATAAATTTGACAACCTACAGAAACTAATAAACAAAATGTGACAAACATTAATAATTAATTAATTATAAGTTAAATCTATCTACGCTAACAATTAATAGAAAATAAAAGGGTGATTTCCCTTTAAACAGAATCATTTTTATGACGAGCCTAACATTAGTATTTTTAGAACGCCTATTTATTATCTAAATTAATATTCTTTGGCGGTACACATTATTTACATAACAATCACTGCTGGTTGATTGATCCAACAAAAACAATAACCCCGTTATGGTTGTGTTGGAAAAATCAATAAGTGTAAGTTTTTCTACTCATATTTTATCTGTTTTATCTGACAGTTAGTTTTATTTTCATGTAGAAACAATATAATTTTCCTTTTTTACTATCGCTCACGAAAAACATTTCAAAAGTCCTTGGATGCTTGTATTGGCATAATTGAGACGATTCAATAGAAATGCCATAATTTTACATCATCATAAAGTACAATCACGCAATGAAAGTTTATGAGATTCTGTCCATGCGCGATCCTATATTTGTTCCATAATTATATCTTGTTTTCAGTATCAAAACTGAATTAAGAAACATTTATGGAATCGGTTGGGTATCTGTCTCTTCCTTTGATTGTCTGTCTATTTTCTGCCACAGCCCTTTTCTCAGAAATCGTTGAACATCGAGAGTTAATGTAATATATCTATTCTCCTTTCATACAAACATATATTCTTTCCTTTTCTCTGCCTGAAAGAAGAATACATATTTAACAACTATTTAAATACGCCAGATAGATTTCTTTATTTCTTACTGAAATCTTGATTTTTTTTTAAATTCCCACTACTTCAGTAATTCATAGATGTCGTTCGACTGGCAATATTTTTCAGTCTGATATCGAGGTCGGTAGGTGGCAGGTTTCCAATATCTTACCGACATACCTTAGAATTTATATTTCTTATATCAGTTATTTCCTGCGGATGTCGCTCTCGGTCCGATACAACTCCACTGACGAGACCATAAGGTGGTCGAAACGCGTATGGAGAGAGGACCAGAGTGGTATTTGCAGGAAGTAAACTGTTTGTATATATTATTTCCTTTTCTCTGCCTGAAAGGAGACTACATATATAACAACTATTTAAATACGGCAGATAGATTTCTTTATTTCTTACTGAAATGTTGATTTTAAAAAAATCGGGAGTTAATATTTTGTAGAATTAGTATCAAAATATTGATTCAGTACTTTGGGGGGAACGAGTCGACAATAAATTGTATCAGATTATACTAAAAGCAAGCTGAATCGCAAAATAGAAAATATATATTTTATATTCATAATAAAACCTTTTGAATAAATTGAAAATATATATGTGGATACAGTGAAATCCACATTGAAAAATAATATTAGTAACGCATTGCATAACATATGTCCAAAAATGTTTTTCCATGTAGTTAATATTTCCTTCTTATCACAAAAAATCCCTATTCCAAATCACCCGCACAAATCTAATTCCTGGATTTTTCTATGAGTGCTGGTGTTGTTAGTTTCGATCAATTCGTTTGATAACCCACTAAAATAATAATGGTTGTTAATATGCCATTAATAATATGAAATCGCAAGATCTGGTGCATTAAAGCCTCCGATTATGTTTATCGGCTCTAGTAAATGTATTACATTAACGATTCTTAAACTCGCATTTTTATTTATTTTTCAATTCTTATTCGGCATCATTAGGGTCCAAAATACCCTACAACTTTTATTTATTTAACCCGGGGTTAAATTGTTAATATAACAGGGTATTAGTAACGGAAGTGCCATAACGTTTGGCGATGCATGTTAATAGCCACCGGTACTCACATTGTGTTATTTAAATTGTTAAGATAGTACCAGAATCATTTATGTTTCCGATTGTCCCTGGGAACATAAAAGTTATAGTGCTTAGAAGAATAAATCATTTTATAAATTATTATTTTAATTTTTAACCTTCACTAAGGATCGGGCACATGGTAATTTTTGTATTGGAAAATTCAAAGTTTGCAGGTTTTTTTCAATACTAAAATAAATTAACGAGCTCTTATTTAATGTTATATCGCTACTAATAAATATCTAATAATTTCGACAAATTAATTTTTTCAGAATTTTCAAATTTACCTTGCCTATAACATAAACCTACTGAAATCCTGATAAAAAAAAAACTGAATAAGAATGGAAGCGAGGAACAACGCTCTCTCTTTTATTTTTATTAAGTCTTTTATAGAATGCCCACGACTGTTTTAGAAACATTTGAAAACATACCTCCACTAAATATTTTTGTAAAAGACCAAGTTACATCAGTCCTCCACAGACTGATGCAGGACAAAAATCAATAATTAAAATACATGGAGAGGAATACATCAAGCTATGTTAGGAAGTCAAGGATGAAACATTGAACATGTCCGTGAATTACAGTTTTGATAAGAAATTTACAATTCAGATACTAAATTTGGTCAGCCTAATGCTAAAAAAATACTTCATAAGTTCAGACCAATGGGTGAAAAGTTCACCACTAAGATCAGAAATAGTACGGTAGTAGTATGGGATCTTCTTTGGAAAAATTAGGTCCTGGTAGAGCTGCTCTGAGGATGGACTTTTAACAGGCTTATTTGGCTTTTAAGTCTTCAATTTAAGGAAAGAAATGACTGCAGATATTGGTCCAATAGCCAGTCTATGAAGAATTTATAGTGTTATCGTGGCGTTCTGGTGAGGCTGTGGGATTGCTGTATTGGCATCTTAGTAGAGTTAGCGGCTCTATCCATATATAGTGTTTTTAATGAAGGTGTTGAAGATATCACACCTTAGGTTCCTGTGTATGATTGTATTTCTGACAAAGTATGGGGCTCCGCATATCATCCGAAGCACCTTATTTTGAAATCTTCCTAGCCTTTAAATCTCGTTTTGCCTATGGTGATCCAGGTTGGAGCACCAAAGGACAGAACAGATCTGAGAAAAAGTTTGTAAATAAGAAGTTTGTTATTTAAATTTAATTTACAATTCTTGTTAAGCAACGAATAGAGAGATAACAAAGACGATTTGCGAGTATTCGTGTTGGATATCCTATCTTCCGGAGTTGGAATTCTTGATTTTGAAAACATGACAGCTTGTGTCTTGTCAGGATTCAACTTGATGTTCGAATCGGCCATCCATCTTTTTAATTTATTTATATAACGTTGTAGGTGTAAAATAATAAGATGAAAAGATCCTGATGAGGTTGCAATGGCAGTGTCATCAGCAAACAGATATAATTTGCTACGGTGGTCGAAAGGAATGTCAACTGTGTACAAGTTAAAGATAGTTGGAGATAGAGGAGAGTCTTGAGGCTCTAAGAAACTTGAAACTAGTCTTACCAAATAGTTAGGGATTCCCAGCCGCATGAGCTTAGTTACAAAACCATTCTGCCACATCTTGTCAAAGGCCTTGCTGATATCAAAGAAGATAACACCAGTGTGGAATCTTCTGTTGAACCCTTGAATTATCATTAAGCCCAGCCTGGTGGTCTGCTGAACGCTGCTATGGTTGCTCCTGAAGCCGAATTGCTCCGGAGGCAAGATGTTCCCCTCGATTATAAAATCAGACATTTTATTTAAAATAATGCGTTCAATGATTTTCTCTAGATTGGTAAGCAGGCTAATAGGTCTGTAGCTGTTGATGTTTGTGGCCCTTTCGCCTTTCTTTCTAATTAGAATTATCTTAGTTACCTTCCAATCTGAAAGAAAATGGCCTGATTGTAAAACCGCATTAGCTATATTGCCTATAGCAGAAAGGGTCTTCTCCGGAGCACGCCTCAAGGCCGCGTTCGGAAAACCATCCAGGCCTGGCTCTTTCTTCACGACTAATCCCATGGAAATGTCTTTTATCTCAGTAAGACCGATGACAGGTATGTCCAGGTCGATAAATTGAATGATCTTGTAAATCTGAACAGTAAGTGTTCTGTGTTCCTTAGCATAATCATTGCTGGGGTTGGGAGTAAATTGTTCGTAAAATTTTTCTGCAAATTCACTGACCTTGTCTTGCGGGTCAGTTAGTGTCCTATTACCGCTCCTAATGTTTGGTAAAGGCATTTTTGTACCATTGGTTAGGCAGCGTGTCATTCTGAATAGACTGCCATCATGATTTTGCAGAGATTCTAATTTTGACTCCCAGCATTGATTATACAAGACTTGAAGCTCCCTCTTTATCTGTTCACCTGCTTGGTTAGCTTGCCTTTTAATGGCAGGACCACCAGATCTATAGGCTCGATTTTTCAGCCTGTATTTGGAATACCTAAATACCTTGGTAACCGGCGACCTGATTAAGGCATAGTAATTAGAAACGTTAAATTTTTGAAAGAGTCCTCAAGACTCTCAATACTCGGAGCAAGCTCCGGATAGTTGACCTTATCGATGATCTAAAAATAGTATAGTATAAAGATGCGCATGAGGATAACATGGGTAAAAAAAGCCTGATAATTTGGGGCGAGCGGATGTCTCACGCCTCCTTGTGGGACTTGAACCATGTCGATGTCTAAATTAGTTGTTAAGAAATAGTTTCAGTACAATTTCCCTTCGATGGTGGTACTTTAAGCCAAATAGTTTGTAGCCAAGCCCCCAACCAAACTAGCAAGCATCTGCTTAAATATAAAGGGCGATAAGAATAATCACGGGGTTTCTGAAGGGACACTGCCGTTTGAACTAACAGTTAAACATAATCTGGTTGGCAGATGAAACCACCTGCAAGTTCTGTCAAGGGGAAGGGGAAAGGTCAAAACTTATCCTACTACGTACAACCACAATAGAAGCAACTGGTTACATCCAGGAAAAATTGTTCAAACTTTGAAGGCTCTTTAAAACAGCCCAGCTAAACAAGGTTCTTTAAAGATAAGGAGCAGCCACAATAGATCTTAGAGGCCGCAACGGCGCAGTTGATTTGAGAAGTCCAACTCCAAATTTTATATATCTATGTCTATATCTAAAGCGAGCGACGTACAACATTTGTTCTTCTTCTTACGGTGCCATATCAGGTCCCTCTAATGTTGACAATTATATTGGTTAGTTATTCGCGGTTTTCAGCCAATCTAAATAGTTGTTCGGCACTGCGTATTCCGGTCCAATCGCGGAGGTTCCTTGGCCATAACATCTGCTTCCTTCCAATTCCTCTGCGGTCCTCGATTTTACCTTTCATTACAAGCTGAAGGATTTCGTATCAACCTCCCAATATGCCCTAAGTATGATATCTTTCTTATTTTAATAGTTTTAAATAATTCACGAGTGGCACTTGCTCTATTCAACACTGCTTCATTGGTCTGCCTAACTGTCCAGGGTGTTCGGAGCCTTCTTCTATGCAACCACAACTCGAACGCTTCTAGGCGGTTGATCGTATCAGCCTTCAGAGTCCAAGTCTCAGCTCCATATAACAACACAGACCAAATATAACATTTGATCATTCTTTGACGCAATTTTAGATTTAAGTTGTCGTTACAGAAGAATGATTTCATTCTCAGAAAAGTTGTGCGAGCTGTTTCAATTCTGCTCTTAATCTCTTTATTTGGGTCTAGTTGTTCTGTGATGCAGCATCCCATTCATTTTTAGACCCATTTACCATCCTGTCGGGTTTATACAATCCCAACAGCTCTTGAAGGCCCTGGATACTATAGCACAAGATGGTTGTGTCGTCGACATATCGAATGGTATTAATCAATCACTGATCTTCACTCGAAGCCCTGTTTGCAAATTATGTCCGAGTAGATGTTGAATAATAGCGGAAACAGAATGCATCCCTGTTTGACGCCTCGTTTAATTTCATTTCACAATGTTGAAAATCATGGTTGTTGGGTTTAAAACGTGTTAAATTGGAATTGTTATTCGACGTTTCGCCTACGATTGCACGAGGTGTCTTCAGAAATCTTTACTCCACTAGATAGAACACTGAATGCTCAGTGTTCTAATCTAGTAAAGATCACCTAAAGATGCTTCGTCCACCCGTAGGCGAAAGGTCGGATAATAATTTCAATTTGACACGGTTTAACCCAAGAACCATGATTTTCAACTTGACTAAAGCCGTTCTTTATTAACATTTCACAATGTCCACAGCATTAGTACGCCGCACATACCCATAATTTCAGCTCATTCAAGCATGGGGAAGAGTCTGAGATATATGTTAAAAAATTTCATCACAGACAGATGGACAAACGCACAGCATTGTACCATAATGTTGTATTGTCATTGGAAGTATTTACGTAGGCAAAATTTCGGCTAATCGGACTTATGGAAGTGTGTAAAATGAGTGTTACAAAATTTCATTACACACACGTTTGTTAAAAAAAAAACAGATTTTATTAATTCATCAATAATAAATGTAGGCAATTCATGAAAATCATTACAGTTATGTTATACGAGTATTATTGATACTTTACGGTGGTATTTTTTCGAAATTCTAAAGCATATACTAAAATACCCAAAAATAATCAGCATTACGTCGAAAACCTTAGATACAATCCTGAAGATGATCTCATAAAGATCGAAATATTGAACCGATAAAAGAAATTCAACATGTGTGTGTTTGAAATCTATCTAACGAATATGTCCTGTCCAATAAGGTCACAAAAATGAATCAACATTTATAATATTACCTTTTTATATTTATTCATTCGGAACGAAATTACTTGTAAATTAACAACACACGAAAAAACGCACGTGGCTCTGAAATCAGGTGACGCCTCGATCGATGGAGCAATCCCAGAGCACGATTATTACACCCCCAAACGTTCTATATTCGCCAAGCTTCAGGACTGAAAATAGGCAATAAATTTTGTTTTTATGGAGTTTTGCACTTTGTCGTGTTTATATGGAATGTTTTTATTGATATGTGCCGAAATTTTTTGGACATATCTGTCCCCAGGTAAAATAAATTTGTAATGTCTGCGAAATATCCAGAACCCTAAAAAAACTTCTACGGTTTATTTATTTATCAATTGTTTGAAAAAGCTTCACATTTACATCGATACATCATTTAAATGTACAATAAAAAACTGAAATACACATATTGAGTGAACTTTTAAAGTTCCTTTGGCAAACAAGATTTAAAAGCATGGAGTTATATTTTGGTTGCTCCGTTTTTATTGAAATAGGTAGTTTAATTCTTCATTTTTTCTATTAAGTCCAAACAACTCATGTCAGGGGCAGATCGTGAATCCAAATGTAGAAGAAGTCTAGAAAATCGTTCACTAATTATTTCATGGTTATTGTAGCGCCGACTTGAGTATCAAAATCCTCTGTATTTTCTAATCTACTTTCACTCTCGGGAAGTTGTGTAAGACTAGATCGCATTTCTAACTAAACTCATGTCTACTTTATCAGCATGTTAAATTTCACCCTTATATACACAGTAGTTCGACCACTGGTATGTAAGGTGCAATATATAAATTCTGTACCTGACACTCCTGGTTTCTTGATGGCATTTCCATTCGAATATTTACTGTTATCTCTTGTATTAATCCTGTATCAACAGAGTATTAACAAAATAGTTTATTGTATTTTAAAAGAAGTTTTCTAATAAAACTTTGAACAAATCGCATATTGAGACTGAAGTATTTTTGAACATTTCTCCTATGAGGTTTTTTCTTATTTTGTTAAGAAGCATCACTCTTCCCATTACCATAGACTATATTAATAATTATCTATTTAATACCCTGTATTCTATTAAATACTTTGCTTCCAGTGTTTGTACTAATTTTTATGCCAGATTGATTTATTAATTTAACCAACTTCTAAAAATGCGCTAAAAAGTGAAAAATAACTATAAATTTTTATATGAAATTGAAATTTTTCAAGTCGACGCCAAACTAATTCTTGACAAAATGTGATTCGCTTAAATAGATTATTGTAATTGCTTTCTTAACATAATTTGTATATATTGGTAGTTATTTATTTCATTTAGAAATAATTTATAGTTATTTTTCACTTTTTAGCGCACTTTTAGAAGTCGGTTCAATTTTTTTTATAAAAATTTTATTTTTCGATTTTTAGTTTTGAATTCATTATGATATTCATAAATTATTTGAACCAAGTGCTAATTGAGATTAGTGTACCTCGCAATAACTCCAAGGTGGCAAAAAAGTACCCATTTTATCCAGAATTGTAAATCACCCTAAAATGAACCACTAAAAATTCTTTGATTCTTAGAGTTCTCCAAATACCAATGAAATTGCGTCAAACAAATATTTAGTTTGTCATTGTAAATCCACTATCTTAAATTCCAAATTAATTTTAGATTGGTAATATAGGCCCCAAAACCTTCCAATATCGATATTTAAAGAATTTGAGACTTAAATTTCTTAGACCGATATATTTTATATTGTATATTGAATTTGTATACGCCCCAAGAACCCCGTAATATCAATTTTATATAAAACCGGAAAATGTAAAATTTTTAGTCCCTCATATTATATCTTATCAACCTAATAGTTGTAAAAAATTAACTTCATATTCGTAATACACCACCCCCAACCCCCTAATACCAAATTTAAAAAAATGCGAATAAGCTAAAATTCTCTTCCTGCCATATTGGATCTGCCATATTGAATTTCAAAAAAATAATTTTAACGTCTTAATCTAATCAAATTCTAAACCTTCAAAGCCCCCCTAGTACCAATTTTAGATGAAATCCAGAAATTTAGAATTTCTAAACGGTCATATTGCATATAACGTATTAGATTTTCTTAAAATAATTTTATATTCGCTATTTACATCCTCAAAAACGATTCAGTTCCACATTTAAACACAATCGAAAAATGTAAAATCTTTAGTCAGCTATATTGCATTCGCCATATTGTATCCTAAAAAATACGATTAAATTCATAATTTACATCCTCAAAAATCCTCTATATCAGTTTTGGAGAAAGTCGAAAAATGTAAAATTTTTAGTACACCATATTGATTCCGCCAGATTGAGTTTAAAAAATTATTTTAATTTTGTAATTAACACTAACTAAAATCTCCCAATACTGACTTTAGACAAAATCGAGAGATGTAGAATATTTAATCCGCCAACTTAGATGCGCCATATTTAATTTTTTTAAAATAATATCAGATTCGTAATGTGCTATCCTAAAAACTCCCCCATATCAATTTTGAAAAAAATCGGACAAAATTTATTTTTTATTCACCATATTGGATACGCCATATTGAATTTTTTAAAAATAATTTTAGATTCGTCATGTGCGACCCCGAGAACTCCCCCGTACCAATTTTGGAGAAAATCGAACAAAATTGATTTTTTTGTCCGCCATACTGAATTTTTTAAAAATATTTTGAATTCATTATGTGCGACCTCGAAAACTTCCCCGTACCAATTTTGGAGAAAATCGGACAAAATTGATTTTTTCATCCGCCATATTGAATTTGAATTTTTTAAATATAATTTTGGATTTGTCATCTGCGACCCCGAAAACTCTCCCGTACCAATTTTGGAGAAAATTGGACAACATTTTTTTTTGTCCGCCATATTGGATTCGCCATTTTGAATTTTTTTAAAATAAGTTTAGATTCGTTGGGTACAACCCCGAAAATTTCTCCATACCAATTTTGGAGAAAATCGGACAAAATTAAATTTGTTGGCCGCCATATTGTAAGCGCCATCTTGGATTTTACTGCACCAATTTCATCTAAAAAATATGGGACTACCGCAGCAACTTCCTGAACGTAACGTAAAAAATTTCATTCAAATCGGTGCAGCCGTTCCAGAGTAATCGGTGTACATACATAAAAAAAATACATTGACGAATTGAGAACCTCCTTCTTTTAGAAGTCGGTTAATAAAACTAAATAAAAATTTAACAGTAAATTAAATAAGACTAGAAAGATGCTAACACATGCAAATATGTATTACTTTTCATCGATCTGGAAACTCAAAGCCATTTGAAATAATGAAGTTGCTAGTATATGCATTGTGTTTTTACAAAAAAAAAGCTTGATATATTATCTTGATCATTGGACATTTCGGGTTTCAACTTTTCATAAATGTTGTTCAGTAAACGTAAATGTAACAATTACATCCCCTACCTCATATTCATTCTCACGATTTGCAGATATGTATACCTTATACTGTATACCTTAAGAAAGTAATCGGAAACAGTATTTGCAATAACTTTGGAATTATAGAAACTGCGATCTCGATAGGGAACAATTGTTCTAGGAACCTCTGTTCCGCCTCCATGGTCGCAATAATTTAACCGTTCTGTAGCTCAAATGCTCCCGATTGTATCTTTCTTCTAGTTATGTTTAAAGTGCGGAATTTTTTAAGTCTGAACTTCATACCGTTATTCCTTGTGAACTCCCCAACAACCTTAAGCATATGACTCCTTCACAGTCTTTAACATTATTATTATTTTTTTATTTAATTTTTTAGAAACTTTTCTAGTTTGAATACAAGCATGTATAGACTGTCACCAACTTCATAAGAAATTGTCGTCTTCATCTCTCGCTTACTCAACGCACAGTTCTGTTCTTGTAAAAAATCTAACACCTTGTACATTTTTTGTTTTCAGGACTATGTCAACAAATATCACAATCGAAAGCTGAGCGAACTAGAACCCCATGTCTTCGCATTAGCAGAAGCCGCCTACGCCTCCTTGCAAACATGTGTTCCAATTGTAGAGAGGTCCCATAAGAACCAAAGTTTGGTTATAAGTGGCGAAAGTGGTGCTGGAAAGACTGAGAGCACCAGATTTATATTGCAATATTTATGTTCCGTAACTTCTGGAGTGTCGGCGTGGGTGGAGCAACAAATTTTAGAAGCTAACACAATTTTAGAGGCCTTTGGTAAGTCCAAAAATAGATATATTTTTTTCTTATGTATTTAATGTAGTCATATATTGTTTTATGTTTTCATTTTTCATTTTTTTTTTTTCATTTTTATGCCGGGAGTTTTAGAAAAAAGTAAAGTAAAAGAAAAAATTAATCATCCTGCCTACAGTATTTGTTGGTCAGAAAAAAAAATGTATTTTCTTGGACTTTACATCTACATGTTCTTTTGGTTTAGAGTTTCTTGGGGAAATGTGAAAATTTCCGGAAATTACAGGTTACATTTATTTAATGTTTTATCGAGTTATGACCTTTAGTAGAACGACCAGAGCATCGAACGCAGCAAGACCGAAGAAGTACGAAGAAAACCTGAGACGATTACAAAGGACCGCTGGATTTTAGCAACACTTTGAATTGCTGATAAGAGTTTTGGTCTCTAAAGGCTGTTTTCACGGCTGATTTCGATAATCCAATCGTCTTCATTGGCCAAAACTTCTATTTTTCGGAAAAGGATTGATTTTCAAACAGGATTTTCAAGTCTTCAACTTCAAAAAACTCCATTTCTGGACAGAAAAAATTCTCTTTTCTCTTTCAGAGCATCGACGATCTTTCTGACGGCTGCATAGACCTTCCAAAACATCTAGAAGAGTCACTAAACCGACGATGAAATTGGTTAGGCGCGTGCGTCAGGGAAACTAATCTATAACACCCCTATCTATTGGTGACAATATCCGACGTTTTCTGAGTAGGCTATCATTGCATACTGATAGCTGAAAGGCGGAATATTAGGCTTATTCTTTTAAGTCATTATCACTTTCACTTCTATCACTTGAAGTAATCATGATCACTTCAGCCCAGTGACAAGTAAATGCATATTCAAAAGAACATGAAGTTATCAGTTTCACTTTTTTCACTTTGATCAGTGATAATTTACTCAAAAGAATACAGCCATTATCGAAGATTCCAGGATCGGATTAAATAGTGTCTCTGGGCTCTCCCCTTTTTTAAAATAGAGTGTGGAAGTAAGGAGTACCTGCTTACGGACTCCTAGGTAAAGTTTCGGTAAAAAAGGGATCCCAAATTCATTTGTGTTCGGCCAAAGATCGCGTATACGTGAAGGAGGTTGCGGTGGTACGGGATCTGACAACTAAAGATCGCGAAATATTCATAAAATAACTTGAGTTTTCCCATAAACAACAAAATAACATACCAAAAAAAGTAATTTTTCGTGGATAATAAAAGATAAAGACATTCTTATTTTTTGTGAAAAAACAAAAAAAAAATAGATAGAAAAACTCAACCCTCCAGAGACATTACGCTCGATAAAATTTCAACATTTTACTTGCGGTAACCACTGAGCTTGTTTTCAGGAATAACTAATTTTTACACTTGTTTTACCAAAGCGATCTCTAACCCATACATTTTTGCGAACATAATTTTCCAAATTTGCGACTAATTCTAAATTACCTATTCTTTGCGACTGCGATTGTATAACTATTACTTGTTTGCGGAGAAAATTTACGTCCAAATAAATAAACGGGATTCCGGTTTTTGCGCTAAATCAAAAAATTCATCTTACGATAATAAAGTATTACAAAAACAGGAAAGATATTTTTTGAAAATAAAAAATTAAAATTTTTTTAAAATGTTAGGTATTTTTTTGCGGGTCAAAATATTGGCCACAACGAAAAAATGTACTTAAACTTGCCCTGCTAATTATTTTTTCAACCAATAATTAGTAAACCGCAACTCTTTAAATTTTTTAATTTTTTACATAGACGTCTTGAGTACTTCAGCTCACCTCCTAGAAGCACTCTGAAAAATCCCTTTTTAAATTTTGGCTTAGAAATAATGCGCGGTTCGTTAGATGCTGAATATAGACAAATTCCTCGATTCGATGACGAAAACAGCGTTCAATTCAACCTAGGACCAGCCAATCCAGGATTATCGGTACCTAGGCTTCACCAAAATTATACACAAGAGATACAACCTGGAGAAGAGCGACTGTGCTACAGGACAAATCAAAATAGGGACTCCTGTAACCAGCAGTGATTTGTTGTCAGATTTTCGCGTGGTATCTACGAACGTCAACATTCCTGCGCGATATCTTCTTGCTTTGTCCAACTCAGGATTTTTATGGAAATGACCGAAAATTTTCACTTTAGAGGGTAATATAATACAATAGTAAATTTGGGAGGCAAAAATTCTTTTAAAAAAATAGTAAAATTAGCAGGTTCATATTTAAGAAAATGAAATTGTAGATCTGTAATGTTAGATTTAAAAACTAATAATGCCATCCTACAGAGAAGAAAAAGTTCAAATAAGAATGTACAATTTATTTCAAAATATCTTTTCAAATCAAGTCAGGAAAAAATAGAAACGATATAGGCGATTATCATTTTTTAGGAACATTTTCAGTAGTGGTCGAAATTTTCATAGTGGAAATTAATTGAAGCAAGTTTGCCTCAATATAACCGACTTTGTATCTATTATTATTGCTGTAATATCTATAATAGACTCTAATTTGTAGAGCTCTATATAACTAACATAACATTTGACATGCTTATTATTTTCTCTTTAGAGTGTGACAGCTGGTGTTGCTCTCATTTACACCTAATCCCCACCCCCGTACATTAGACACAACCGCTAGTGGTTAGGGTGGCCTAGAAAATGTTAGTACCCCTTTCTTTTTACTTACCTTAAAACTAGTTTTATTAGTTACTAACCTTGGAAACACATTATACATTGTTACTGTTAATTTCAAGTGGACCATTCTATTTTTCGGAAATTCGTCCTCGTTCATTGACTGTGAGTTCATGTTATAAACTACTTCTTTTTAAGCTATCATCTCTTGTTCGAATGTTGGCTATCATGATTCTGGATATAGCAGCACTGAAGATGTGCAAGAAGATCCACTCAAACTATCTCCCAAGTCCTTCAGCCAGGAGTTCTGCCTTGTTCCTACGGATCTCCTCCCCAGTATATTTCCTTCAAAAAATCTCAAGAATTCATATCTTTCGCCTCTCATTACATGAGCAACATATGTTGTTTTTCTCTCCTTTATTATTAACATTAATTCCTTAGAATTTTCCATCAAGAACATCTACAGGTATAATATTCACAGCATACGTCAGTATATTTCAAAAGCATCTAGTTTTCTTTCCGTAACTGCATTCAGTGCCAAGGATTAACACTTTATCAAACGCAACCTTAGGTTTAGGCTCAGATTAGGTCTTGTCTCATACTCATGAATGCTTTCCTCGCTTGCTTGAAACGAGCTGTCATTTCTATTTTACGATGGTACTGACTGTATATAGTAGTACCTAGGTATTTGAATGAGGCAACCTGCTCTATTGCCGTGTTGTTGTTAATTATAAGGTTTACTTTTATGGATGTTTTTGAACTACTAAAACATCTAATACATATAGCTATTAATCTTTCTTGTGTTTACGCAATGACAGGCACCATAATTTTAATAGTTGTCATAGGTAACAGTGGTAGTTTGCTTATCAAAAATATTTAAATAATTACATTTATTGATTTTGAAACACAATATTTTATAATCTAGCCATATTATAGCCAAAAAATGATGGTCTGGGTATCCAAGTATTTGCAAATGAATTAACCTTGAAAAGCTTATGCAAACGAGACGCGAATTTGGAGTTGATGATAGCAAATAATGCATTGGCAATTAAAGATTTAATATGTGAAGAAACGAATAGAGGATTGCCAAACCATTTTATTCATATATGTACTAGATTCCCTGCCCATTTATATTTAAACTTTGAAAATAATTCAGTATTTTTGTCTAGAAACCACTCAATCAAAAATTTAAAAAAAAAACTTTCTTTTTCATAATAATTAGGTTTTACACTTTTCATTGTTGGATTTAGTGAAAAAGGTATGGGGTTCTTCCCTTCCTTAAACTTTTAATTTAAATTTGCCGGACTCTTTTTATATTAAAAATAATACTCTTCAGATTATTTTGAATATATTGGAAACTTTAAGATACGGACATTCAAATTTTTAATGCAGATTTTCTCTTTTAGGTAACGCAAAAACAGTTCGTAATAATAATTCAAGCAGATTTGGGAAATTTATGCAAGTCTGCTTTGATTCTAGATGGATGATAGCAGGATGTATCGTACAAGACTATCTTTTAGAACAATCTCGAATAACATTTCAAGGGTCGGGCGAAAGAAATTATCATGTGTTTTATCAGTTGGTAGAGGAAGCGAAGGTAGGTTGATTATATTTGACTTACAATTTAAAGTATGTGGTTTAGTTTTAAAATTACAGTGCAAATTATTATAAGAATAGATGTATGTTCTGTTTAAACAAAGCTTTGGTTTTAACTACTAGTTAACTTATTTCATACGAAAAAAGCAGCTTTATATTTAGAACAAAGTGTTTTAAAAACATACTTCATTGATTCAATTTGAAAATTGAGAGATTAGTTTTTAAAATTGTGCCAATGATAATTTCAAATGAATGGCGATAATAATACTGTATCAATTAAATAAAAGAAAACATTATATATATATATATATATATATATATATATATATATATATATATAACCTGCATTTTAAATAATTCGTTTATTGAATTTTTAGTACGTTATCCTTAAGATTTACTTATGACTCTAATTCTGATAATTTCATTCCAACGATTCATCACTGGAAGACAGTTTCTTTCTTTTTGGGAGCGATCTAATTTAGGAATCTACCAAACGTAAAATACCAAAAATAAACTTGTGAAATGATATTTTTATTATATTTTAATGACCTATCAAGGTATTATATTTAATGAGCCTAGATATATTGATTCTGATTTTGCTAAATATATTGAAAGTGCATATTGTCTTTCTGGAAATGTCTGCAACAATCATTCTTCTTTGTGCTTAATTTTTCGGAAAGCGATATTATAGAGGTATCAAAACATCTCTTACCGAAGTGGCCCTAACTCAGTTCTCAAAAACTATAAATGTTTTAACAGTTTCAATAAATATAATTTTTAATTTTGCTTTAGTTTAGCAGCGGTATCGTAAACGTTAAAAGGTGGCTAAAGTATGCCTAGATTTCAAAAGCGGAAACAGAAGAGATAAAAACTGTAGTTTTCAAAATGATTTTATACCATCAATCTATGCATGCCGTTATCGATCTGTTACCAAGGCTTTTTGTGAAGCCGGTCTACGACCACCAACATGCAATATTTCATGCGATTCACTTCTCAAGGGGTTGATTCCAAGGGTCAGGCTAATGTAGTATTGACCGATTGACCAATGTTCGATATAATTTAGTTCACATCCATATCGTGCAACTTCTGGTATTCTACAAGGGTCTAATTTAGAACCTCTTCTTTCCTATGATTATTAATAACATTCAAAGAGTCACTAATAAGCAATAACAAATTTTTGCTTACCGTTTAAAATTGTATATATCAGTTGTGACTATTGAAGATTGTAATAGATTGCAGAATATTGTCAGGGCGGTTGGTAAATGGAATGCTAATAATAGACTATTGATCAATCAGTTGGAAAGCATCTTCACTAATTTACAGCGATTTTATTCATTTTACTAAATTGAAAAGAGTGGAGACTGCTAAAGATTTAAATATCATTTTAGATTCACGGCTGAACTTTAACGCCTAACGAATATGCAGATGTTTGGATTTATAATTAGGAAGTATCATTCTTTTTGAAACACTGAAACTTTTCCAACATTTTTTATGACATTGGGTCTTTTATCCCAGGTTAGAATAGGCATAGCAAATATTTGTATTTGTCATTAGACTATAAAATTTTTATGCATATTTTCTCTATTTATAGAATTTGTTCTAATTACCACAGAGTGTGCGCACATATCTTCCAAACAATATCTTCATGCCTGTATAAATTCCTTTTAAATTTTGTGATCTGTAACTAGGCCCTATTAAATACTTTTGTTTGTGTACAAATAATAAAAATAATTAATATCTTCTTATAAATCCTTATATTCTTTTCTTTTTCAGCACAACAATGAACTAGCCACACAACTTCATTTAAGGGACGCGAAATTCTACAACTACCTAAACCAATCAGATTGCATAAAGTTAGATGCGGATGCGAGACGATTGGACAGTCTTAGATTGGCATTTCAAGTTCTTCAAGTACCTGCTAATATGATTAACGGTATATTCCAAACGTTATCTGCCATCTTATGGTTGGGAAATTTAACGTTTGAGGATGTAGGTTAGTTAGAATTCTATTTTAAAAAGTAAAAGAGATATAGTTCTACCTTTTAGAAAAATTTTCCCATATTTGTTTTTTTACAGATGGTGAACGATGTCAACTCACTCAGGAGGATGAAAGTATAGTAGAAATATTGTCTAAGCTCCTAGGATTAAGTATTGAAAATTTAAGACAGGTTGTATTGCTGCGACAGATTAACGTTAGAGGCAATATTACGGAGATTCCTTTGACAAAACAACAGGTAAAGTTTAATCTATTGTTGATAGAAAAAAATACACAATTCTTTCACAAATTTGCTACGAAAAAAATTGGAATCATACGTTCTTCAATAAAATCAAAATTTAAAAATAAAAAGTCGGTAATTTATAATACGAATTATGCGTTAAATAAAAACACTTTTACCTATAAAACAAAAATTGTAACAGCCAGATTCACTAAGAAGATTTAAGAATTAAACCCAATCTAGTTGCCATGAAATTCAAATTTTCTAATCGACCAGTTTTGTTTTGTTTATGATATTGTCATATGTATTACGTATGTCAACAAATAAACGATAATGTAGAGATACTAAGGATAAGGATCTCACGATAAAGTATTAAAATATGTAACAGAAATATTTGTATCCCGAAAATAAATAAAATTCACCATTTTTGCCGGTTCAGTAATAAAAGAAAATGATTTTCTTATGCTGGGATTTTTAGAGATTTAAACTTGCTTGGCTCATTGTTGCTCTTGTCAGTTTAAGCACTCTGCTGTTAATTTAGGTTGGTTTTAAAGTAAAACCATCTTTTAGTGAATTAGGAGATTAAAATTTAATTATAATTTTTTATCACATGACCTTATTGTCTTTAGTAGCCGATATATTTCAGACCATTTTCCAAATTTCAACCTTATCCTCTTCAATTTTAGTGATATTTGGAACTCTAAAGCTTTTAAACCAAATTTAACATCTTTGCGTTCTTGCTTTAACCTTTCATCTCTAAAGCATTATGATTTTATATGATTTGTCTTTAAACTTACATTTCTTTCAAATTTCAAGTAGAATATCTAAAAGGCTAAAGAGTGATAAGAAATACTAAAAAAATACTGACAAATCTTGAAATCCCCAAAGTACTGAAAATTTTTGAAAACTCTTTGATTTAGTAGATTTAGAAGATCGCTGATATTAGAAAAAAATCCTAGGCGGTTCTGACAATTTGTACATATAGAAACTAGTAAAAACATATTGCAAGATGTACTATTTGAGCACCGCTCGCTGTGTAGAAAATAGCCGTATTTAATATTGGTATTTACCACACCACCTAATTAAGATATATGATGATTAAATTTGTCTCTCAGTAACTCTAAACCTTTTGTTATACTAAATTTTAACTAATAAGTTTAAATTTTTAAACCCGATTTAGTTGCCCTAAAAGTTAGTTAGACTCTTTTAGTTAATCAGTTCTGTTTTGCTTATGTTGTTATAATTTATATTATATATGCCAGCACATAAATCTTTATATAGACAAATTAAGGATAAAAAGCTACAAATTAACCTTGGAATCGGTAAGAGAGGTAGTTTAAATTTATTTAAACGAAGATAGTAAAATAGCTCTTGAGGCATCATTTCGAGTTAGTTACAGAATTACAAGATCTGGACAAGCACATACACTAGTAGAAAATTTGACTGGACCGTATGCTAAAGACATCACGAAGTGTATGCTTGGAGAAAAAGAAAATTGACCTTGTTCCCTTATCGAACAACACAGTGTCGCGGAGAATTAACGATTTGGCAAATGACGTAGAAAGTGAACTTTTAAAAAGAATAAAATTGAACTATTTCGCTATTCAGTTTGACGAGTCGACCTATGTAGCAAACGCTGCAGTATTGCTTGTCTATGTTAGATATATTTTTAAAAATTTGATTCAAGAAGATATATTATTAGCAAAACCACTGAAAACCTATACGAGAGGTGCAGCAATTTTCGATACGATCAATGACCTTATGAAAAAATAGAAATAAATTGGTCTTTTTGTTTGGCTGTGTGCACTGATGGTACAAGATCAATGATCGAAACATTTTCTGATCTTATGGTGCGGGTAAAGATCAACGAGAATATTGTACTGTACTGTACTCACAGACAAGCACTGACGTGTAAGCGCATTCCTGTAGAGTTATCAAGTACTTTAAGCGACGCTGTAAAAATTGTAGATTTTATAAAATCACGTGCTACAAACTCTCGTCTGTTCCATACCCTTTGTGAGGACTTTGGAAGCCTCGACGTTCCTTTACTAGCTCATACAGAAGTTAGATGGCTTTCTCGTGGAAGAGTTTTGACCTGCTTGTTTGAATTGAAGTCTGAAATTTAAGCATTTTTTCTTGACCATCCATGTCATTTGTCCCTCTTGTATATCTGATATTCTTTGGCTGCAAAAACTTGCATACTTAGCCGTCTTTACAAGGCCCAGGTATTATCATTTTCAATGTTCATGATAGAATAGCAGCCATGCTAAAGAAGGTGAACTTGTGGATTCATGTCTACAGTCGAATGAGTATGAATGTTTTGATTCTCTCAGCACCATTTTATCAGAAAATGAAATTCAACATAACGAAAATATTAAAAGGAATATTACTGAACATCTCAAATAACTTTAGTTAACGTTCAAGGACTATTTTTCTGATAAAACTATTATATCTGGATTCAACAACTGGATATGTAATCCTTTTCAAGGAGATATAACTTCTTTAACTTAACTGGAAAAAAAAAACTCATTGACTTATTTTCTGTCAATTCTCTATAAACCTCAGTGTAAGAAATGAGTATGCTGTTTTGGCGGAAAAAGCCATTAAAGTGTTATTGCGCTCTTGTACAACATACTTATGTGTGAAAAGATTTTCAACATAGACTTACCTGAAAGATAAATATAGGAACAAGTTAGATGCAGAACCTGATCTAAGACTCAAACTTTCAGACATCGAATCAAATTTTGAATTTCTTTGTCCCACCAAACAGGTACAAATGTAAATAGTATAAGTATGGAAAATAAATTTTAATAACTCAGTTTATTGTTCCTAATGATTACACAGGGGGTTCACCAATTTATGCAGGTTTTTAGGAGGGGTTCGCAAGAAAAAAAAGGTCAGGAACCATTGCTCTTGCCAATTCCACGGCTTTATGGCTAGATTTTTATTCTTAATTTTGATATATAAAAGTTTATTTGTTGACACACAGTGTATCCGGATATTCGACCGACAAGACTTGACAGATGTAATTTTCAAGATACCGGATGTTAAAATTTTGAAAATAAAAAATTTTCTTTTTTGCAAAAATTCATAAATGATAAAATAAAATTTTTCAAAATTAGTGAACAAATTTCTCTAAAAAAGTCAAGTCTTAGTCAAAAACACGCTTCTGACTGTTTATCCAATGACGTGCTATAGCGATCAGTGGTTCCTTAAATGCATCTAAGTTGTACGTGACAGGACTACATAGCAATTATTTGTTGTTTTTTAATTCCTTATATTCTGTTCTTCAGAAAAGAGAGAGTATAATCTGGTGCAAGCTTCTTAGTTATCAGTATAAAAATGAAAAAAAAAAGGAAAACGAATAAGACCCAAGAAAGACTATTTTTGTTGTTTGATAATTTTAGGTTTATCGTGTTTTATTCGTTTCTCAATTTTTTCATTTTTAGATCGAAAACTTGATTTTTGCATAGTTAAGGGTTATCTCTTTTTTGAGGAACAGTAAATAAGAAACAAATAAAATAACAGATAACTGTCGTTCAACAAGTAACATAAAAATAGATAGTATTAAGGAACCTCCTATCACTGTACGGCGCCACTGAATAAAAAATCAGAAGTGTGTTTTTGGTCAAAATTTAAGACCTTTAAAGGAAAGCTTGTTTATTAATTTTAGAACAATTTTTTTTATCATTTGCGAATTATCGCGAAAAAACTATATATTTTCAAATTTTAACACCTCCGATCTCGAAAATTAAGTACTTAAAGGATTAATATTTCTACATCATTTTTCAAAATAAAACATAAATCTGCGAGGGCTATTACCTGTCGAATATTGGGTCACCCTGTATACTGTAAACTATAACAATATTATAAAGAAAACAAAACTGAGCATCTAGATCTAACCTCCATCGCAAGTATATCGAGTCTATGCCTCGAACCTTTTTGGATAATATTGGGATCTGGATGTAAATGTTTGTAATCTAGAAGTGGCTAAAATGTTTGAACAAACATTTAATTTTAAATAATATGCAACATATGTAAATTTTATCCAGCTTTTGTAGCCATTATTACAATATTAACAGGAATGAGTTAATGGTGACGGTTGTGAGTAAATCGTTAAAATGAATGGCTTTAAATTAAAAGAACGTCTTGTGTTTTTTAAAAGAAATAATTTCTTAGTTCATTAACAATATAACCCGTTAGATAGTTACGTTCTTTTATGGTAATAGCTTTTCACAGATAATTTGTATATTTGTAATGTGAATTTATCAAGCTTCCGTTATTTCCGTTAAGTAATATGGCCGATTGTGACATATAAGTGTAAATACTGGTTTTAGTCGTTATATCACGGAAAAAGTTTTTTATCAGATGTAGCAAAAAGTGAAATGTTATTAAGAAAACCTGAGCTTTAAAACATACTTTTAAAAATATACAGAGGGCGTTGACAATTGTATTAAAGAATTTGATGCTTTATAGCTAAAATTTACCAGTAAACTATTATAATTAATTCAAATTCAGAAGGTATATTTTCGTAAGACCTGATATAACACGTATTGAAATTATTAGTAATAATCCTAAATGTTATCCTAAATCTTACAGCTAGTTATTGTGCTCAAATATAATTAAAATACGAAACAAGGGACAATTTTAAAGATAAAAAGGGCCACAAAATAAAAAATGATAGTAAAAAAATATAAATATATAGAAAAAGAGGCACATACATACATATTTATTATCTAAAATTAATGGCAAAAAATTATGTTGGAGAATAAAAAACCTGCTGTTTCAGAAGACTCTTAACACTGAATTTACCTGTCTTTAAATTAATATTAGCTTAGATAGAGTCATGCAAATGATTATAGATACATACCCAAGTAAGAAAGGTCCACAATTCACCTGTGTTAAGTTAAATATATAGTTTCGCAGCAATCCGAGTAATCTAGTTGTTAACTCTGAACACAATTGAAATTTCACGCAGCCTCTAACAGATACATACTAAATAGTTATAATACCACTACTAAAAAATGCATCCCTGCATGATTCGCGTGAAATTAGATCAAACAATTTGCAAATGACTCACTTTTAACAAATAAACACTCTCTTCATATTTATGCTATTTCCCCAGCAAAGTATCTCATATAGTAACAATGAATAATAATAATAACATTTCAAGGCCTGAAAAGAACATACTTTTTTTCAGTTGAAGCAAGGCGAAGTTTCTTGTTGATAATATTTTAATTAGATGCTCAATGTGGACATCCCACGACAAATTTGTATCTATGTAAACACTCAAAAACTTGACATAATCACTCTGACGTACAGTCAGATTTGGTATTTCACCCTACCTAACCAGAAGACTCACTTTCTGTTTTGCATCAGTCTGTGCAAAGTATATTAAATTGGTATTCTCAATATTCAAAACCATACCATTTTTAGGCACCAACTCTTCATTTGTGAGAGAGAATTTTCCATCATGTGACATTAAGATTGATGACATATCATCTACAAAAATTATTAGAATATTATTGTCTAAATTGAGAGCTATATCATTTACTATTAACAAAAATAGAGATGGCCCCAAGACGCTTCCCTAGTGTACTCGCAGTCTATTTATAAGCTATTTGGGTCAAAATCCAGGCTACCGTGTTTTACTCTGACGATTTGAGTGCGATCAGACAGGTAGCCTTGCACCCAATTCGGGATTGGACTTCGAATACCATAAGAATTTAATTTATTTACTAATAGTTGATGGTCAATGCGATTGAACGCTTTCGCACTATCATAGAACAATGCCACTGCTTTATGCCTACCATTGAAAGCCACCAAATTCTTTTCACAGAAGGACAACACAGCATCCTGGGTCATTAGAGAATCCATATTGTCTCTCGGACAAAATGTCATTTTAATACACAAATGATATTAGTCTTGTCTGACATTTTTTTCCAAATATTTTAGAGACATAGTGCAATTGGTCTATAATTGTTTATAAGATTTCGGCCACCCTTTTTAAAAACCTGTGTAAATATGGCTGACTTTAATTGAGGAAGGAAAACACCTGAACAAAATGACACATTTATTACGTCACTAATGATTGGTGAAATATTTTCATAAATATATTTCATTAATCTATACGGCACTTCATCAGCACCACAAGAATTCTGGTCACATGATACTTGGATATTTTTTTCGATTTATGCAGAGTCTACTGCAGCTAAAAATAATGAATTATTATTATTTTTTTTTTTTTTGATTTTTAGGAAATAATTTGAACTAGTATCCATTTTGAAGTTTAAGTCAGAGACACTTTTTATAAAAAAAATCATTAAATTAATTTACTATGCTTCTGGCATCAGATGACAAACACTCTCTGCTGTAAATTTTTTATTACTGCTAGTAATACTCCAAATAGCCTGAGACTTATTCACGATATTTTGGTCGTTAAAACTTTAGAATTTTATATTTGGCTTTTAGTTCATCAGACACAAAAGCTCCAATAACCCTCTACATATTTCTTAGTAAATGGAATTTTTCTATAAATTGTGAAGTAATCAACGGTTTTTTGTGATTATTGATATTTTTATTTATGGTAATATCTGTAATGGGAAAAGCCGTATCAAAAAGGATTTAAAAATGGTAAAAAACATCTGAAAAGCGAAATTTATATCCTACTCTTCATGTATTTTTACCAATCTTTTCGATAAAGCTTTTGCTTTATTAAAATAGTTGAGTTATCATCAGAAAAAATGCATTTCCGATAATTAACTTTATTTACTATAATCACATTGACGAGTTCAAAACTACACAAATGTATTTGCTGTCAATGTGTCCTTTTTGCATATCACAAAAAGTGCTATCAATAAGGGAATGAGTATTTCCCTGTTTACGTAAGTAATCGAAAAATTGTTGATTTAAACCCAAATTAGAAAAAAGAATATCTGACATTTTTTTGGTTCTATCAGCAAATTTTTAATTAAAATTTGCGCACATTATTACATATTCTTTATAGCTGTGTAGTAATTCTTTAAGAGCAGTCAGAAAATATATGTCATTAGCAGAAGGGGAACGATATATGCAAGTAATGTTTAATGAGATGGAATGCAAAGTTATGTTTACCACAGCTGCTTCAAATATGCAATCCTGAACAAGGTTACACACTGTATTTGTTACGTCTCAATCGAGATATTTATACATAAATACAGCTGCACCACCGCCCCTATTCTCCTACTGATATTACGCCGCTACTAAACTGTAGTCATCGATTCTGATTAACTTTATTTCGTCTTCACTACACCAAATTTTGGTAAAAAACAATAGTATGTAAGTTAAGAATAATTTCTGCGACATTATGCCTGCTACGGAAGTTCAAATTTATGACCCGACTATCCGTAATACTGAACACTTTCTTAATAATTGGACACATTTCTCAATCATTTTGGTAGTAAACAAGTGAAATCTTGTCAATATCGTTATTACATCTAGTTAAATTATTTTCCCTTTTGATTTCTGTTGTTGGAAAGGAAATCTAATAATAATTCCATACGACCAAGTATTTTCATTATGAAGATCGTCAATAAGATTAAGATTTGCACCTACCTTATAGGCCAAATATTTTGTGTACGTGTGTCGAGTTTTATGGCAGTCGTTGAAACCAGCTGGCCAGCAGTTCTTTAAATCAAACCAAAGACAGTGTAGCTATTTCAACCTTGACAATTTATGTTGATTTTTTTCTAATTTCAGTTTTATCCCATAGACAGCCAAACGGCTCTTGCGCTACTTGTAGGTGAATATTCACTCACCCAGATATATTCGGATATCAAAAGGATGGAGCTTTGTGGGGACCCTTTCCGTGTTGTTGGATCTAGGTGATGTTACGGTCCTCTGTTTTTCCTATAACCTTCCGGATAGTTTGAGAATTTCTAAGTAGCCCTGCCTTTGCATAGCCTTATACAGGTGTTCGCTAAGGCCCAGTCTGTTGATAGAATTGTGAGGATGGTCGGGATGCTATTCATTTCCCACTGTCTGCGTATTTGTATCTCCAGGTCTCTGTATTTGACGATCTTCTCATTATGCTTGTCCTTTAGATTGTTGTTGTTAAAGATGGCGACTTCTATTAGTGCTGCTCCCTTGGATGTTTTATGCACCAAAATGCGATCTGGCCTGTTATGTGCGACTGTATGATCCGTAAACACAGTGTGATTCCAATACAGCTTGAATTAGTTATGTTCCAGTATAGGTTATGGACTGTATTCATAGTATGGCACTTTCTGTACTTGTAACAGTTCGAACTTCTCTGCCAACTCTTGATGGATGATCGTGGCTGAATCATGTCTCTCCTTATACTCCGATGCGGCAAATTTTTGACATCCTCTTATTATGTGATGAGTTATTCCTGATGGTCGACATTCATATCTGCATTGGTCGTTCTAGATCCAAGGGTCTCTGATTACGTATTTCATATAGTTTCTCGTTGGAATGGCTTGGTCTTGGATAGCTAGTGAGAAGCCATTTTGCTGGTTGACCTGATTTGTGTCGTCCATGGAGGGACTTCTGTAGCCAGCCTTGAAGCTTCTCTTTGTCTGATTGATGATGAGAAGTTAGCTCATGGTCCCACAACAGTAGAGGTGTTGAATCGTCTGTTTCGCATATTGCCGGTGCAGCACAGAACACTGCTAGCCTGTGAAAATATATGAATAGATTTGTTAGTGCCGTGGTATCTTGGTAGAACTGTCCGTTCAGTAGCACTACGAAGTTGATGTTGGTGTGCCTTTGACAGGAGTGTTCTGACTTTCCTCTGCTGACTTTCTTTGTGCGTGTTGTCTCATTTCACAATTCCACAAGAGTAACTGAGTGCAGAGCACGCGTAGATGTTAAGCGCATTAAATAGTTTTTTATTGTTTAGGATCTTCATAGTTCGTTTGTCAATTATTTATGTGTGTTCTATTGCCGCAATGGTTTGACCGTTTTGCATCTCAAATGCTTCTGGTTGTATCTTTCCCCTAGTTGTGTTTAAGATTATCCATATATTATTACTATTATTATTACAGAAGATGATTTAGTCTTACAATCTCTTCACGATTGTTCTTAATACAGAAGCAGCATCTGGTAGAATTTAAAAGGCTTATTATTGGGTTCATGGCAAGGCTTTTTTTTGGCCAAAAATAATGCCATTCACAATTTTGGAATTAACCATTTTTGGATACTGCCAACTTTTTTGATTATTACTCTTATTTATTTCCCAATCCTCTTAGTAGAAAAATGTTAAAAGGTAAAATAAAATCGATCATCGATGCTTTTGTTTTAATAAACACGAAACTATTATTCATTGATTCATTTTTTTATCTACGCACTGAATATAAATTATTTAATAAAAATTAACGAAGATGCACAAAACCTGTTAAAGAAATTGTGGAAACACGAAAAAGGTTTTGTTTAGTGGGGATTGTATTTCTTCTATGATATTTACGTAACAAATTTTTCCCTACCCTCCTAACCTATTCTATAAAATTTTAAATGAAAGAAATTCCAGTGAAACCTAAAGAAGTTGACCTTGTTTATATTCGTTTTATTGTATTCATTTTTTAAATTTGAGTTTCCCGTTTTGGCAACATGCCTACTTAAATATTTAAATTTAGGGCATTTATTTCAAAAATATGCCCATTTGTTCTGTATAAATTTCGAAAGTAGAAAATAACACTACAACGTAACAGCGCATTTTATTTTTTCAAAAACGAAATAAAAATTCTTGAAGTAGGTTTTAAAAAATGAATAAATACTCAATATTTAAATATAAAAAAGTGTTTTAAACGAGATGTTCCCTCTGCCCTCTTTTTTTTTAATCTCGTCGGAAGCCTGGATGAAAATATTACTTACAAGTAAAAATTGATTTTTCTCGACAGTATTATAAAGTTGTTTCAATAATCTTTCTTAACCAGTACACTGTTTAGTCTAGAAATAAACTAGTACGATTAAGTCCAATATTGAATAGTAAAACGTTACTTGTTAATGAGAGGCAAAGTATTAGAGAAGAAACAAAACCTCGTAAATTTTAGATTGAAAAGGAGATTTTTCAATTTGGTGGGTAATGTAGTGTAGTAATGCCAAATGACGGTCTAGAAATTTTGATTGATTTTGACGAAAATTAATATTTAGGGATTGGGAAATAGTGGATTAGGAATCTATATTATATTTTAAAAACTTGAAATGATCTATGAAAATCGTATTTTGCTCGGTTTCAAACAATATGGGAAGTGCTGAGGCTTTTAGGATGGTATATCATGAATCTATAATTATGCTTTTCAACACTGAAAATTGTAAGTTTTCGAACTCTTAAGTTGCGAATATATATGCTCCCAAAAATGTAATAAACTGGTTATGATGTATAACCGCTCGTTATTATGTTTAAGTACCAAATTGACGGAAAATTTGATAAATAAGGGCATATTAATTACTTTTATCGGTAATTTTATGTTATTCCCAAAGCATACTAGTCAATTTAATAAAAAAAATTAAACTAATTAGATTTACCCGCTGGTATTTATTCATATCTGCTTGTGTATTTTGCTTATGTAAAACTAGTTGTTACCCGCGACTTTGCGTGAAACTTGGGAAATAAAGTTCTCTAATTTTTTTTCAAAAGCAGCCTATATCACTCCTGACAACTTACTCTTCATATCCGTAAAGTTTAATCGAATCGGTACATCAATTTCGAAGATTAGCTCTTACAAACAAACAGAATAAATCAGCCTATATTAGTCGTCATGTCTGTTAAGTTTCCTTGAAATCTGTTCAACCGTTTCGGAGATTATCCCGGATAGACATACAGGCAGACAGACACTTCAATTTTATTATTATATAGATAATAGATTAGTGCGGGTTTGGATTATTTTCGGTTTCTTTTTTTAATTATGACCGCGGTCAATATAACTTATTTTCAAGATTTTAAAAAATTCTGTAAAAGTAATGATACTTGTATGGTTAGTGACGATAAAAGATTTAAGTATAAATAGAGAAACAATACTTAGAGAAACTTGGTAGTATCACTTATTTTCCAATTTTACACTAAAAATTGTAAAAAAAAAATTTTAAAAAATCCGACTTTAAGTAACTTAAAAGTTATATTGCATTACCTTAACATATTTTCTTTATTTTCAGGCTGGCGAAAACCGACATGCAATGGCAAAAGCATTATATTCCAGATCTTTTGCCTGGTTGATTAACCATATAAACACTTGTATAAATCCAGGACAGGATTCTTCCAGATTTTTAGGCGTCCTTGATATTTTTGGTTTTGAAAATTTTGCGATAAATTCTTTTGAACAGTTATGTATCAATTACACCAACGAGAAGTTGCATAAGTTTTTTAATCATTATGTCTTTGCACTGGAACAAGAAATCGTAAGTATTACAATAATTTGCAGTCAAATTTGTCGTATAGGCTTTATTGATGTTTTAGTACTTATAATTAAATTAAGTCAAATAAAATAAATAAGTCTACTTTTGCTATGTAGTCTCTTTAACCGTCTGTGCCACGAGAAAATAATATTTTTTAATCCAGTAATAAAATGAGAAATAAAAATTGGGTTTGTTCTATATGTTATCGTTAACTACAATTATACAAAGTCCCTATGATGTATTGGGAATAAGTTTACTTAAAGTTAGAACTAGGCGGATTTTGATATTCTTCTATCCATTCTCTTTCAAGTGAAATATGGTAAAATAGGGTCTACACGTTGAATTTTCTCAGGTTTTGGTTTTCTTTCGTTATCTCGAAAACCATAAAAAACTCGAGAAAGTATTTAAAAAAAGGCTTTTAAACAAGCTTAAATTTTATAGAATCTTCTATATCGCCTTTGACACGATTTCTTAAAAAATATAGAGGACTCTATATTTTTGTATTTAATAAAAAAAATATTCATATTGGGAATACTCTAAGTAATCTAGATAAAGAAAATAATAAAAATACACAAGTCAACATTAACTTGAGACTTTTGACAAAACACTACTTAGGATCAGCTATACATCATACCATTCAATTCTTTTACATGTTAATTTTTGAAGGAAGATAGCGAGTGGCTTTTTGGTCAGGGCTCAAAATAAACAATTGCAAAAACATAAAAAAATCAATTCCAGGACTTCCTTGGCTTTATTTTTTGGAATTAATAGAGCGTTTCGACTAGTGTATATATCTGTAGTCGTTATCAAGTTCATTAGATTATATATTACTTTTTTTTTAACACTTGAGATTGTATCTACAACCAACTTATCGATATTACCATTCTAGTTTAAATCTTTTTTAACATTAGCGATATATTCTCGAAAGACGGTATGTGTTAGTATTTTATAAATACTTTTCATAATTTGTCCATAAATCTTTTATTCAAAACATCAAGAAAAGATAGCGAGCGTTTTTTTTTTCCTTTTCCATCATATATTTGATGATTGGTTAAAAGCTGTTCTTCATTCGGGTGTTACGTGTAAGGTAGCCTTTATATTTCTTTAAGGATTGATACACCTTCCTTTCTACTGTTGCTGTATAATTCTTTGGTAGAGGCATCTACTTTTCCTTACTAAAGATTTCTTCAATATTTTGATCCTATGTTGAGAGGTTCCTTATAACGGTTGCATTTCTTTATCCGCGTGAAAAATTTTGTTGGATTTTTTCCAGAGAGCTTATGACATTGTTTGATATATTATTTGTCGGTTGTGAGTGATGTTGTTTCCCTATTTTTGAAGCTTGTTTTCTTCTTTCTTTTTCAAGTTTTTCAGTTGGATGAAGGAAACAGTTCGAGCTCATTAGTGAAAATATTTTTATTAAAAAGTTGTAAAAAAATATTTACCTTCCGTGCTTTTACAGTTTTAGGTTTAAGTTTTTTTCAAAAACTGGGTATATCGTATTTTTAAAGTTATTTGTTTTAATGACATTTGTAATGATTTTATTTATGTTATTTTAGTATCAACAAGAAGGAATTGCTTTCAACCATATTTTTTTTACGGACAATACATTATGTTTAGAATTATTAGAAAAACCCCCAAGGTGTATTTTAAGACTATTAAGTGAGCAATGTCACTTACCGAGAGGTTGTGATGCATCATATATTTCAAATTTACATGCCGAATTTGAAAATCACGAGCGATATGTTAAAGGTAAGCCATATAATTTAGTCAACAAATAAATAGTTCGGAAGTTGTCAGAAATAAGTTATCTGTTTGTTTTGCTGTGTTATCTTTCATCTGCCAGGAATATGAGATCCATAACTATTTTTATTATTGTTTTTTAAATATAAATTAAAATTACTGATATATTGTTTTATTAAAACAATAAATTACGACTCTGCACCCTGTTTAAAAGAACCTTCATAAAAGTTATAAAAATAAAATACTGTTATGTGTTAGATTTTTTATTTTCACATTCATTCCTCCACACCAGAAAACATTTAAAGTTTCAAATAAGGTATTTTGTTTCTCTCTTATAAACTTCATATTATAAATGCTCCTAATTTCCAAGTCTGATTAGAATAATTATATTTTATTTGTAGGTGAGGATCGCAGAAGATGGGAGACTGAGTTTGGTGTTAAACATTATGCTGGCTGTGTTACTTATAACGTTAAGGGATTTGTGGATAAAAATCGTGACGTACAACAAGATGTCTTTTTTGACATAATTTCTCGAAGTACTAATGAATTCGTGCAAGATTTGTCTACCTTTCAAGATTTATCACAAAAATCGCAAACTGTGAACGGAGTTGGTACGGTTTCAAGAGGAACTAGCAAAGGAAAACCTACAGTTTCAGATAATTTTAGGTAAATCAAATCAAAGGCAAAATGAGTTAGGAGCGATCCTATTCTCTATAGAATTGATTTTGTTTCTTTCACGGGATATGTTTGCCGATCATATGGGCATTCTGGAAACGTACTCACTACAAGCATGAGCAATACATATCTTATGGAATTTGAATCCATCTCCGATCAATAATAATCTGCAATGTTTGTTTTAATATAATAAAAAATATAAATAAATAATATTTAAACGTACAAAGCTCTGCTCTTTTTACAAAATTTCGTATCAAGTATTTTCGACAGTATCAAGTTCCAGATATGAATTTTTTAATTTACGTTTTATATTTTCAATTACTTCATTTTTAAAGTTCAAAATGTTCATAACCTATATTTATAGACTTATAATCTATAACTTTGATAATCGCTGAATATGAAGTAAGCAAAATGGAACAATTACAAATTTTTATTCCATCACATTTGATCTATTATGTTATATTTTTGAAACACATTTCGTCTCTTTAGCGTAGAACTATTCTATCTACATTGAATACCTCATTTTTAGTATTTACAATATAATTTCAAATTCGTAATATACTACCCAAAAAACATTTCAATGAAAATTTGGGTCTAGACTGAGCTCAAATAAAATGTCAATTTTTAGTTAGAATCAAGCATAATAAAATTTTGAATACACGATTTTGGATTTGTAAATTTGTATTATGTTTTATTATATGACTATGGGAGTCGCCAATTAAAAGATTTTCAGAATCGTCTCGTTTAGGAAAACACGTTACTTAAAAATACAACAAAAATACTAAAATATTATCTTATTATCTAAGAACGCTCCTATTTATTCTCTTAGTGATAACAATCACAAATTTAAATAAATCCAGTTCTACTTGCTCAAAAAAACTGCAAAATGTCAAATTTCTATATTAAAAGATGACTTTAAAAAGATTACAATATTAAAAAGAATTTTAAAAAAGCTTCATATTATTGTTTTTACTGATGAAATTTTTCCGAATCTTTAAATATAACTTGATAAAACATACCCAAAGTGAGAAATTAATCAGAACAAACTAATTATTGGGAATAAAATTTGGTGAAAAGTTAGAAATAAAGTATTTGTATAAATATTTTAATCGTAAATAACCAGACATTAACATTTATTTACAACTTTAGACATCAACTTCAAGCTCTAGTCGATGTTTTGCAGTCCACAACACCATGGTACGTTAGATGTATAAAGCCAAATAAAGACAAACTTCCAAATGATTATGATGACGCTTTAGTTTTGGACCAATTAAAATATTTAGGAATGTTAGATATTATTAGGATAAGAAAGGACGGTTTTCCAATACATATGAGTTATGAAGATTTCGTTTTAAGGTAAGGAACAAATTTTTACCAAAGACTCATCTCGTCAGATTGAAAGAATTAACATTGAAGCTACCAGGAGTGTACATATAATTGTAATCACTTATTGTTGCTAATAATTGTGTGATATTTCTTTTTCTCCTTTCATTGTTAGAGTGTCCTACATTCTTTTGATGAATTTTATTGCAGAAATGCATGTCATAATTTTCTTGTAGAAATGCATATTATACTTTTCTTGCAGATATCACTGTCTTTCCAAAGGTCGTCTGCCGGCAGATGTCCAGAAAGCTTCCTTATATATTATAGAGAGCTATAAACTTCCAAAAACAGAGTGGCAACTAGGAAAAACAAAAGTATTTATGCGATCTCATGTACATGAACCTTTAGAAGACACACGCAACAAAATGATTAAAGCCAAAGCGGTACTTATACAGAAAACTTGGAGGTAAGGGTGGTCAGTTAAAACTCTCAAAATTTATGAACGGTATTTATGGACAGATATAATAAAAATCTTAATATAAAATATTTTAAAAACCCTAATAATTTTTTAATTACATTTTTTCATGCGAAAAAATTAATTCTTCTAAAGCTGCCCCATGCAAATTATTAAGAATTTCTTTACACGTTTTAGAATGCACAAAGCTAGAAAAAATTATGTTAGAATACGAGATGCAATACTTAAAATACAACATGCTTATAAAGGATGGAAATTAAGAATAGTATTTTTAAAGAAGAGAAGAGCTGCTATTGTGATACAGAGTCACTTAAGAGGAGTGTTTGCAAGAGGTAAATATTTATAAATATTTTCTTTAATCTTTTAACTACTAAAATAGACAGTGGTTAACTAAATAATAAATTATTTAATAGTCGCGTATCTTTCCTGACAGTTCTCTTTATAAAATCTTTGAACCTAAGTAGTATTAAATATAATTTAAAATCTTCAAGAAAAATAACGAAATGCAACTTGTAATTTTCAAAATTTGAAGTATATAACTTATTCTTTAGGTCTTATGTAAATTTTTTATAAATTTTAATAAAATGACAATTATGAGTTATACAATCTTTTGGTAAATTTAAGCAAGGACAATTCGTCTTAAACGTACAAGTGCAAGAAGTCAATTAAGTTTTTAAACCTTATTGTCGGTTCATACTTCCAAAAATTATCAACTACCACTATAAATTTCCACTATTAACTTTCACTTGTAAGTTAAATGATATACTATTCTTTCATCTGTTCATAGTCCCAACTAAAAATTAACATCTATCATCAAGTAAGAATCTGGGCAACTTTCAACTTTTTAAAAAGTTGGCAAAATTTGTGTCCACTTTTGGATGTTATTGGCTGTCGGAAAATTTGACAAGTACATAAAAATAATTTTAAAAGCAAAGAACACATCAGAATAAAATTAGGTCAACAACTGAAAAACAAAAAATTTACATTTGACTTTTAGGTTAGAATATTTATGGGCATTTTGATTGGTCATCCTTAATTTTTACTAAATGTTAAATTTACCATGCATTTTTATTTTATAGTGGAAGTGTGAGTTTAGTGAAAATTCTTGGTGGTAGTTGATAATCTTTAAAGGTATGAACCAACCATTAACAATACAAATCAAAAAATTGTTCCGTTTTAGTACCAAGCCGTTGATTTTCAGAAGACTACTTCTCGTACATGTTTATCTTTAGGTTTAGGTTTTTATTCTTAATATTCCGAACTAAAGGTTTGCTTGTTGACATAGATAATTCCAATTATAATAATATGAGCAAGATAAATTAAGCAACTACAAGGCAACTAAAATGGGTCTAAAAATTAAACCTTTTGATGAATCTGGCTGAAAATGTATTATTAAAATTGCTAGCTTACTTCACTCAAATAATGGAACATTTGAAAATAGAATGTAATTTAATGTTATCCAGAGCGGTTTATTATTAATTTTGCGTTTTATAGCTCCAATACCGATTGTAATTTATAATTTCGACAACTTTCCTTCATTATAGTTATTTGATCTTTTATCTTATTTCCACAATTTACAAGATTTTCGGCTGTTACTTTCTTTGTTTCATTTTTATATAAACTAGTATTGATGTCTTCTAATTTTTCATCAAATTTTTAATTTTTTTCTTTTACCTCACGAATTTTTTATTACTGGGCTTCAAATCCTGCTTTATATGCGTACGTGTTTTTCATCGCATGTTCAACAAGAACAGATATAAATATTTTACAACTTTGGGTCTTAAGGGGTGTTTTTTTAAATACATAATTTAAAAAGTATTTGTACCATTTTTTACGTTGCTTTCTCTCTGTTGCCTATTAATTCAGGTTAGTTCAGGCTAGTTGAGGTTAGTTCTGCAGATATAATAGTAAAGGAACTAGTTCTCAACAAATTCATTTTGTGGGTCTTTTGTTGTCTATTAGTTCAGCTGGCCCATATTATAAAAATTTGAAAACAAATAATTAATTATATTTTATCTTAGAGGTTGCTGCAGCATTGCGAGAAATGCGACGCGTGGAAGAAGAAATGCGAAAACGCGAAAGATTGGAGGAAGAAAGAAAACAGAGAGAGGCGGAACGACTCGAAAGAGAGAGACAGGCTAAAGAAGCAGAAGTAGCTAGGTTAGCAGCAGAAAAGGAAAGAGAATCTCAAGAAATGGAAGAGATTCCACCACCACCTATACCGCCAACACTTCAAAATGGCGATTTGGAAGAGAGTGAGAGGTAAGCTAGTCGCCCACTCTATGGTTTTCATACAATTTGATGCAGTGATGTCAAATTGCACATTTTAAAATAATTTTTTGAAAATGTGTTTATACGGGCCATAATAGCAGCAATTTAAATGAAATAATCTAGAATTAATACGACAATATGCGAGATTGGTTTTCTTCAATTAAATAGTTTAAACGAAGATTTTATTTTTTCTTGCAGAGCTGCAGAACACGAGATTGCTGCCCTTTCTCAAATGGCGGAACAACTGAAACCACATTTGAACGAAAATGCGACCGAATCTGTCGATTTAGACAATCTTTTTGCTTTCCTTTCAGATGTAACTCCCCAAATTAACGGACGTACTAATATTATTGATGAAATTGGTGAAAAAATGAATGAATTAGTAGAAGATTTAGATGTTGAATTAGAGACTGTGATACAACAAGAACTAGAAGGTATAGTTATCCACTACATTGCATTTTTCAGATATGATATGCCTTAAAAAACCTTTAGTTTTGTATCCGGTTATTTTAAAAAATTAATCATTAACTTTACATTTTGTTTTGATGTGTTATTTTTGATACTTTTGTAGAATAACAATTATATAGTTAATTATGATTAAGAATCATATAAATATTTTGATGTGTAGGTCTCGCCCAAGAACAGCAATTGCCAACACCGCCCAAAATGGGGCTTCCAAGTCTTCCAGAACCGACTGGTCCACCTCCTCCTCCACCACCAGCATTCCAATCCACCCCAGAAACTCCAGTAGCACCCCATCCAATAGAAGATCGTCCTAAGGAAGGTAAATTTTAAATTTAAATACAAAATTACCATTGTTCGTTCCCAACTAATCTAAACTAAAAATAGACGTACTAGATAAAAGTAGCTAAGATTATTATTATATGTAATGTGATAACCATTTTTTAGAGAGAAGGACCAAAGACGAACCCATTTATGAATCTGTACTTCCTAGAGAGGAGCCAGCCATTCCAGTTTGCGTATCACCGCCTCCGTTACCAGCCCCTCCGAAATTACCATCCGAAAGTCCTAGGCCTACGCCCACAGTTTCAAGGTCAAGTAGTTCGCTGGTGAGTTAGAGGCTAAAAAACAATATAAATAATAAATTTTTAATGTTTGTTCTAATTGAAACAACTCATTAGTTGCAGAAAAATCTTTATATTTCAGATATTTTGTCAAAAACTTATTTTTGCAAGTGAAACAAACTTTTTGAAGTACTAATAACAATATAATGAACTTTTTTTTTCATTATTTATGTTTTTATCAAATTCAGTCAAAGCAATACAAATACAATTTTTTTATTTCACAAAACGACAACAATATATACAAGCTCGTTAATACAAACCATATATTCCATTTTAGTCTCAACACTGGAAACACAACAACCACGAAATTCCAATTCAACAGTTTCATCAAAACAATCATCAAAATAATCAACAGTATCATCAACAATTGGAAAAACTTCAGCAACAAGTAAACAATGTAGAACGCGAGCAACGTAGGAAATTCAGAGTTGAAAAGAAATTGCAGGAATTAAGCGAGAACAAGGAGAAAGAAAATAATATTGATGACCTTCATTATGATATGGTTGAATTTGCTAATCAACACTTTAATTCTCACGAGAGAAGTCCAGAAGGTATGCGTTAAAAAAATGGTTAGGCAAATGAATTGAATACCTTTTTTTTATCTTTTTGTTGATATTTACTTCCTCTTTTTTTCGGTTCATTCGTTGGATTTCAAATCAAATATTTTTTTGTTGTAAGCAGTTACAGTTTAGAAAGCTTTTGGTTGAATTTTTTTCCAAGAGTTTATTCAATATTCAAATTGTTATTTTACCAGTCATTTTAAACGTATTGACATGTAAATTCCGTTCTTCAATTTGTGAACCGAATGTTTTATGTTTATTTCCTTTCTTTGTTACTATGAAAACTCCAAATTTAATACTTTTTTAGCGTCTCTTTTTTTATATAAAGCTGAGCTTTTGACGATGTCAGACTCGAAATTCGGCAAAATTAAAAAATTTTCGCACGCATAACACAGTCATAACATGTTTATTTTTAGGTACAATTATGGCAACTTTAACTAGGAAAAGGCAAAGTTCTGAAATGATTCCAAAATATGAAATGGTAACCTTTTATAAAGGAAATACAATACCCAATTCCCACATGCATTTATATGATCCAGATAATGTAAATGTGGCTTGTAGTATTTTTAGGGTAAGTTATTACTGTCATGTGGAGTCTTTATTTTGACAGCAGTTTAAAATAAAGAAATTTACCAACCTTTAGTATGATTTTTAAGTTAAATCGAGTTTTCTTAATATGTTTGTAATTTTATACTAAAACTATTTTCTCAAGTAATTCGTTTCCTCAGAAAACTCTTACTTTTAAATTGCTCTGATTTTTTATTGTTATTGCAGGTTTTATGTGTATACAAAAATTATTTTGATATAATTAGTTCCTTAAAATTGTCATATTTCCTATCAAGTCGCGCGTTATTTCTATTTTACAATTTTTAGGACTTAAGTAAATTTATCAAAGGAGAACTAAGTTCAGAAAGAGAACTTTCTGTTATCCAATCTATAATAGGATATGCCTTAGAACGAGAGGAACTTCGGGATGAAGTTTTTGTTCAGTGTATACGACAGGTAACTAAGAAGTAACAGTTATGTATAATTAACAGAAAGATATCAAAATCTATTTAAACTTTAGTTTAACAGAAAAATACAATATTTTGTAAAAAAGTGCGACTTACTATTTAAATCAAAAATGACTATAATGTAAATTATTTATACTATTGTTCATATACCAATACTTTATTTATATATTTATTTTTTAATTTCAGGCAACTAATAATCCGAGTCCAGAATCTACAGAAAAAGTATGGCTTCTACTATGTTTATTTGTTGTTTCGTTTCAACCTTCAAAGTTACTCTACAGATATTTTATGTCATTTTTAAAGAAAAACCTTTCCCAGGATGGTAAAATTGCTCAGTATGTTCAATGGTGTTTGGATAATTGTAACAATAATAAAGTTACAGTTAGGGAACATCCGCCTTCTTCGGTTGAAGTAGCAGTAAGTTCTTTTTTTTTTTAATGTGCAGAGTGAAAAAAGAAAACTCAAAAAAATCTTATTTGGTGAAGGTACATATCTGTTGAAACAATTAAAATTAGAAATTTTTTAAATATACAATCATTTAAAGTTTTTCGTATTTCTCGTTCTTTTACACTGTTTATTTAAATAATCTGAACGTACACTAATTTGGAAATATTTATACAGAGTGTACAGAAACTATATATATGATAACGATAGTAAACCATTTAAAAAAGGGACAAAATATCAATGGTTTCTTAGATACAGGTAAAGGAAGTTAAATAATAATCCACAGCTAAAGATATTTCCCTAACTTGTTACTAAAGGACGCATTAACTAAGAAACAAAGTTTATTTCTTTCATAATTTTTTAATTTTGATTATGGTTGAAGAGAAACACTATTTTATTTATTTATTTATTCAATAGCATCAATAGATTTATCCAGTTACAAACGCTATTTATAATTACAAAATGTAAATAATAATGACACAAAAAAAGAGCTAGAATAGAAAATTACAAAATATCAACAAAAAAGAAACATGAAAAACAATAAAAATAGTTTAAATTATAAAAATAACCCACTTAATAAGATATTTTAAACTTTTATTGACATTTTTTGGATTTATCGCAAATATGTCCAAATTTTTTCAATATTTGTTAGCCAGATCACACATGGGTGACAAAAACTAAGCAGATAATGGGATTTTTCTTTACATCGCTAAATTTTACATTTAGCGGCAAATTGACATTAATTAAATTGTCTTAAAAATACAGATTTACCTATCTAATTTAAGAATACATTATATGGTGACTCTTTTCATTATCTTCAAAATGGCATTCTTATTTTAAACATATCTACCAAATAAAAAAGCTACGAAAGAAATAAATTCTTATTTTTGGGTAGTGTCCTCTGATGGTAAATTATGGAGAACAATTTTATTGTTGAATAATACTGCATTAGACTTAGCATTCAACTCAAATATAAATTTGATCCATTCGAAAATAAATATGAACTAAAAAAAAATAAAAAATTCAACTTTATTTACCAGCTAGCATAAAAATGTTGAAATATTCTAAAATGACCTTTATTTTTTAAGATCACATCCCTAAATTTTCAATGTTGTTTCTAGGGACATATATGTATAATTAGTTCCACAAAAACGTGTTGACAAAATATAACTACCCAATAAGTTAGCCAAAAGGTCTTACGTTTGATTAGATGGTATCACCTCAAGGTACGGTCCAGTGACCACCGTTATTTATAACTGACTCTCCCATCAGCGAGGCGTGCTGCTGATGAACTTCTCCTCATAATCCAGTGATAAATTTTTCCATATTATACGTATTTCTACACTTAGTTGTTTTAAAGTGCTTATGCGTTTTTTTTGAAGTTGAATTTTCATTAGTAGACCAAGCTTACTTCGTAGAACTCCAGGACCAAAATAAAAATTCGTCAGAAAAAATACCGTTGGTCCAATTTCCAATCAGTGTTCTTTTGTGCTCAGGGTAAACGTTTTTGTATGTGCTTTGTAGACATTAACCCCCGAATCCACTGACATAGTCTAACCATAAAACTATTCTAAATTGACGGCAGAGGATTTAAACTGACAAGAGCAATAATAAGTTAAGCCAGTTTTAAACCCTAAAAATATAAGAATAAAAAAAATATTTTCTTTTATTATTGAACCTGTAAAATTGGAGAATTTTATTTATTATAATAAAATATATATTTCTTTCTATTTATTATAATAAAATATATATTCTCTTACATATTTTTTATAATATTTACATAATGTAAACTATGACAATATCATAAGCAAAACAAAACTGGCCTACTGGAAGATCTGTTTTTCATGACGACTAGATCGGGTTGAAGTCTTATACCTTCTAGTGAATCTGGTTGTAAATGTTTTTGCTTCGGTGTTCTATAATTATTGCAGTCTTTCAAGCTAAAATATTTGTCCTTGTAGCAGATTAGGGTGTGGATTTTTTTAAAAACACTTCAATAATTACCTAATCTTGATTTTTTGTAGTCACACTTGTTCAACCACCATTTGAAAGATCATTAACATTTCTTTCTCGGTTATACTTTTTTACCCACTTCTGAATGAAAATTACAATTTTTTTAACGTATTTTGCAGCGGCAGCATATCATTTTTCGACCTTTTTCGTGTCCACACAGAAAAATTGCTTCGAAATAATATTTCGCACTCATTATAAATATATTTGATGACTGACTATCAATGCATAGCGAGATGTAATTTGGAGCTTCGAGTGTTGAACGTATCAAGAAAGTAGGCCCAAATAAATATAGTATTTAAATACGCTGTAACCCGTTTTTATGGAACTAATTGTAATTTAAATATTAACTAGTGATAATTAAAATTATTTTTTCCGATACATTGACAAATAGATATGGGTCAGTTTTTTAATAAACTGGTGGAGCATATTGTGAATTTTATTTCGTTTTCTTGAAAACCTGTTTATTGTTTAGGCAATGAAAAGATTGGGTACGATAGTTTGCCGCTTCTTTTTCTTGGATGGCCGTACCAAAGCAATAGATGTACATCCAACAGATACTGCCCAAGACGCAGCTAGAAAATTAGCTGAAAGACTGGGCCTGAGGAATCTCGAAGGCTGGGCAATTTATCAAAGCCGGCCAGACGGAGAAGAGCATGTGAGAGCTCATCATTATTTGTATGATATTATTGCACAGTGGGAACAGTAAGTAAATTTTGTTTTTTTATTAATTAATATTTAAATTAAATAGAGGATGAGTACAACACAGAATGGGTATAAAAGATATAATATGTCCATCCCCTAAACAGCCAATACTTTACCACCCTGGACATTTTCTACTATCATAGATGCTTGCTCGTATAAGTAGAATTAAATTTTTTTGATTTATATGTGGAATTTATCTATCAATGTTATTCCCGTTTCTCAAAAACTTAGTTCAAAATAGAAGAAATAATAAGAAACAAACATTCTTAAGTAAATTCTTATCCTATACAATGTGTTATTTTTAAATTTCCTGTATTTTTTTTTTCATTATTTAAAATGTGAATAGTTTATTTTATATATATATATATATATATATATATATATATATATATATATATATATACATATTATTAGTGCAAAATACAACTTTACATAAAAAGTAAGGTTATTCAGTTCAGCTGATAGTGAAAATTAAGACCTGACCTACATCTAAACCGACTTGGCGTATGGCGCAGATGACGTCATACTTGCAGTAGTGTTGTTCATTGTTTATTTGTTTTTTTTTTTTGTTCTAATCCAGGTAGCAAATAGTCACATATTTATTTAGATTAAATTAAAATTCACATAGTTTGTAAAATCGAATCCTTTTTTTATTGTTAAATATAGATTTGTTTTTGGAATCGGTGTGTTTTATTGGGATCTAGTTGTTTCCTGTTTTCGATAATATCATCGCTTCTTCTTACCGACGGGCCTAAAACAGGTGGCGCTTTGAATTTATATAACCCCCCTAATCTCCGGCATGCTAGCCTAGGCACTGCTCTAAAAGAAGGAGCGATCAACATTAAAAAACCACCTGTACAGAAGCATTAAATATTTAATTTTCATTCATTCGTTTTAATTTTAATTCTTTTTTATGGTGAGTATTGGCCTGATTGTTGGTATTTTGGTAAAATTATTTATAGTTTTGTTCATGAAATAACAAAGCGGTAACAATATATGTTGGTCTGGAAGTAGCAATTTTCACAGGAAAATGATTGGTTTATTTAAAATTTTATGTAAAAGCATGTAAAAACTAGGAAAGGCACAGGAATATATTTTTTCCCTAAGATGCTCTATTTAGATTTTGGATCTTTCAAAATATAAACGTTTTCATCTAGCTTCTGTCATTTCTGATGTAAGAGGATAATGAATCTTATTTAGACATAATATGCACATTATTGCGTTTCGTTCAACAGATTTGAAGCTAAAATATAGTTGTAATTAATATTTTTAATTTCTAGAAATCAAAATAAACTTACTCCGCCCAGCGGTCTAACTACATTAGGAAGGAGAAGTGGCCAAGGTTTAAGTGGTGGAGAAAATAGGTTTATATTTAAAAGGAGACTTTTCAAGGCTTCCCGGCAATTAAGTCAGGATCCTGTAGAAGTTAATCTATTGTATGCTCAAGCTGTTCATAGTGTTGTTAAGGTACGTTTAAAAGAACATAAAAAAATCGTTTTGAAAAAAGTAAATAATAATTTAAAAAATGTTGTTTTTAAGAGCATTTTAAAGTTTATTGTGAGATTACCTTATTTGTATTTTATTTTTGTAGAGAGATGATTTTCCTGTAACGGAAAAAGTAGCTTTACAGTTAGCAGGATTACAAGCACAAGTGGCATTAGGAAATCCTAAAGATAACAATAAATTAGAATACTATACTGATATTGACACCTATTTGCCTTATCGAATATCAAAAACTCGAGGAGATGATGTATGGGTAAGTAATTTTACAATATCAAAGGTCTCATATATGTCACTTTATTACCTCAAGAGATTGAAAAAGTTGACGCAGAAAGATTCAAAAACTTTTGATGATAAATCGGTAAAATAAAATATTAATAGATGACATCGTAAACTTTTTTGACACAAGACACCATCACGGGTAAATAAAATTGTAGAAATCGGAAATAAATCTTACAAACTTTGAAAACAAAGGCAGCTTTTGTTTTACATTTAAATTTCCATAAATTTGAAAATAAAAAGCTTTTGGTTATTGAATCATTGCTTAAATTTTTTGAGATAAGAACCTAAATAAACTTTTTTTTTTAAATATTTGCTAGTATTCGTAGATTACAGTTTTGCTTCTTCTTTAATTTTTAGGTACCAATAATTGCTCAAGCTCACCGCCAGTATGGTGCAAACCGTTCAGAATTAACGGCCAAAGCTTTATATCTTACTTGTGTAATGCAGTATCCTTTGTACGGTACTACAATGTTTCCTGTTACTTATAGAGGTTATTGGTCCTATGGAAATGCTTTAACGTTAGGTAAAACACAAATTTGCCATTTAATTATGTCATTTGTTTTGAACAATATTTTCTTAGACCAACTTTATAATTTAATATCTAGTAAGTTTTGATTACGTTCTGCTTATTATTAACTTATAAATATATATATTTTTAGGCGTTAACTGTGAGGGAATAATGTTAATTAAAAACGACGATAAATTTGTTTTAAATGAATTCAGATACCAAGACATAGAGAGCATACTTTTGGATCCAAGCGATAGTTTTATAACAATAACATTACAAAGGACGGTGGGTGAAAATAACCATAAATGTTATGTATTTGAAACTAAGCAAAAGAATGAAATAGGTTCTTTGATTGCTAGTTATTTTCCAGCATTGGCTGGGTGGATGACAGAAAGCGAAGCACCGCTAAAGAACAAAAAAAGTAAGTTAATAAACTTTGACATTGTTATGATATTTACGGTTAATAACTTTTTAAAAGTTTATGGCGTTATACTACCCCTTCTAAGCAATAATTGCGCGAATCTATATCATTTTTAGTTGAAAGACATTTAACCCTTTCCATCTAAGTCAATTTTGAGGTGGCAGAAATTCTTACAGGGTGTTTTATACATACCCTAAGCGAGAATTGTGCGAATCTGTATTACTTTTAGTTAAAAGACATTTAACCCATTCCATCTAAATCCCTTTTAGTGTGGCAGAAAGTCTTAAGGGGTGTATTAATTAATAAAATATTATCCAAATACCATACTCTAGAATATTACCAACATTAACTAATTATCAATGCAAAAACTGTACAAATGTATTAAATTTAACCCAGTATATGCCTTAGAGTAGAAAGGGAAGCACAACCTTAATTTAAATTAGGCTTATTATTTACTTTTAGGAGGTTGTACCTTGTAGCTTAGAAGGATAAATACTTAAAATATAACTCGTGTATACATAACAGTTGGAAACAGCAAAATAATATTAATTGTATGTACTAAATACTGTACTATACTACTTTATTAAAAGTTTTTTTTATTCAAATTTTCTATCCCATCGAGTTTCTTAATCCATATTTTTATTAATGTTTCTGAGAACATACCTAATCTACATGATCGGTTCATACTTTCAAAAATTATCAACTACCACTAAGAATCTCCACTATCAACTCTCACTTGCAAGTTAAATGATAGACTTTACTTGTATTTGTTCATAGTCCCAACTTAAAACTAACATCTACCAATTTTCAACTAGAAAATTGGTCAACTGTGTTCTTTTTTAAGTCTGCTTTCGGATGTAATCGGCTGGAAAAAAAGTCCGTAAGAATATAAAAAATAACATTATAAACATATAAAACTTACTAAAAATGTGTCATAATCGAAACACTTTAGATTAAAGTTAGTTAAACAACCACAACTGAAAATCAAAAAATTATACATTTTACTTTTAGGTTAGAATATTTGTGGGCGATTTTGATTGGTCATCCTTCATTTTTACTAATTACTAAATTTTGTAGTATCAACCATACATTTCAATTTCATAGTGTAAGTGTTGGTTTAGTGGAAATTCTTAGTGGTAGTTGATAATTTTTAAGAGTATGAACCAACAAATACTCTGTTTAGAAAATATTTGAAGAAAGTGAAAATAACAAATGGATATTTCAAAAATTAAGGGATATATTATAAACCTTATAAAAAGTTGCCAACAGAAAGATCGTATGCTGTACTACTAAGAAAAAAATAACTACGTGAAGCGACTGATAACAGAATGTTAAAGAAATACAAAGATACGCCTTTTTCTCAGTATTTTGCGATAAGACATAGAAACATAATATACCATATCGTCAGCCACAACAATAGGCGTTTCTAAATATATTAAGGGCCCAACACATAATGACATCAATTTCTCAGGGCGACCTACATGGATATGAGTATTCTGACCGGCCGAAACGTGTATGAGATAAAATAGCAGGTAAACTGCATAAGCAGCCGGAGTGATTGGAGAAATTCTTTCATCAGAAGGCCTCAATCGGAGTCAGAATCTGCATACATATGATATCCGACCACCTGAGCAGTTCTTCAACGTCTTGTCTTGAATTTTTTCTCGATCAATGGTCCGACCAAAGAAAGAAGTTTCAAATAGTTATTTTCATTAATACGCCAATTAATGATTCGGTGCGAATCCTAGTTTATCCAGTACATTACCATGAGAAAAATGTCTTCTTCAACAAGAAATAGTCCGTCGTTTTTCCCGCTAAACCACCATAGCTATAGTATCTCCGATGATGACATGTCGGCGGCGTGCGTTATGACTTTTCAACCGGTCTGCACAGCCATATCTATGCAGGCTGGCAGTAAAGGTTCACCTTAGTGTATGTGGGGCCGTTTAGATTAACAAATAAATTGGTAACGACGATATTTATTTGTTAAATATTTTAAACGCATTTATGTATTTTCAATTTTTTGAGTAAATCTCTGGGAACATTCTTTTCATTGGCGAAGCATATAATAATTGTAAGCAATAAAACTGAGTAAAATGTGTATCGATAAACACCATTTTTTTATTATATCTATTCTTTCTTAACTGTTGTTTTATTAAGGTATTACAAACGAAGATCGGGTCCGTCTTTACCACAATCTCGTAAATTGCCGAAGAGCCTTAGTCGATCATGATATTTTAAGAAAACCAACTGATTCATCTGGAAGCTTTATAAGAAATACTTTAAGAAGATTGAGCAAACATAAATTAGATAAACTTAGACAAGAGCATGGGGGTAAGAAACTTTTTGTAATTTTAAAGAACACAAATTTACAGGCTTAATGGTTGTCTAGAGCAATTCTTCGTTAAGGGAAAGAGTATTTACTTATTTGTCTTTTTTTTTATTTTAAATATGTTCCAAAGCTAAACCAAGCATTATTCAAGAACCAAAAATTGACTACAAACTTACGAGTGGTTAATTTATTTTTAGTTTTCTTTAAAAAAAGGAAGTTGTTGAGTTAATAACAGCTTTAGCTGCTGGCAATATAGAATAAGAGGGTTATGTTATTTTGTTAGTTTGACAAATAATTTTTAAGGTGACACTGGTGAAACATACAAGGGCTTCCATCATGCTTTTTGGGCTTTTAGTAAACAACCATTATTGCAAAGTATCAGTAAAATACCAGAGGCGGAGGAACAAATAATGATGCAAGTTTTTCAAATTATTTTAACATATGCTGGATTAGGACAAAATGGTAAGTTAAAAATCATTCTTTCAAGTATTGTGTCATATGCTGAAGTAACAATAGAATAACAAATTCATATATTATGGATACAAATTCTATTACGCAATTAATCATAAGATTTTTTATATAGTTCTGATTATCATAGTGCCTATATATATATATATATATATATATATATATATATATATATATATATATATATATATATATATATATATATATATGCGGAAGATGGAATGTGCATAGGTATTTTTCCGGTTTTCAATTCGTTCGTCAGTAGAAAAATCTTCACGACTTTTCGACAACATCTCATCTGGCGTTTTCAAGTGATGCTCCCAAGCCGAGCAGCCGCTGATGAAAGATTACTTGAAAATGCCAGCAGAGGAAATGTGAAGATTTTTCTACTGACGAACGGATTGGAAACCGGGGAAACACCTATGCATATATATATATATATATATATATATATATATATATATATATATATATATTGCATTATCACATTTTCCTCTGCAGTAGTTTGCCAACGTTTTGGTATGAATCATTTTATTAAAACGGTAGGGCCCACGCCCAAGTTACATACCGAGTTGTCTTGAAGAGTTTTCTAACATTTTTGCTTTTTATTCAATACGAGTTGGACGCCTTTCCCGCTATCTATTTAACATCGGGTTACTGCACAATAGATATACAACGCTACTTGTTAAGTTTGGCTTTTAGATTCTAAATAACTATCTTTTTTCTAGGTGAAATTATCAGAAGGGTAGAGGATGAACACGTTACACTTTTACAGACAATCTTAGAACGGTGTATGCGAAAAGAATCCCTACTATGCGAGTTGTATCTTCAACTTATCAAACAAACAACTGATCATCCCGACCCTAATTCAAGAGTTAATTTACGACATTGGGCGTTACTCTCATTGGCTTGTTCTGTGGTATTACCTCCAAATAAGGTTATTAGGAGGTATTTGATTGCTCATTTAAAAAGGTAAAGCTATATTTAACTAATTTTTAGAACTCTGGGAATAAATAATTGTTACAAATAAGGAAATGATTTTTGAAATACAGTTCTAAATGGAAACCAAAGAAATAAATTTGGTGTGCACAAGGTTTCTATGGCAACTAGACTATCACATTAAGTTCACCTATACCTTTGATAAAACTTTGGCAAAAACTTCGTTTCGACGTTTAAACATGTGTACAGTAGTTTTCTTTTTAGTTTTACTTATTGTTAGAAGACCACGGTTTCCAAAATTCGTAAATACTAATCTAATATTACAATTCACATTTACAATATACAAAACATTCTATATAATTTTTTATACTTTTTTTTCATACACTATTCTAATATTATTTAAACCATTTTTTTTTAATTTTAGATGTAGTTCAGATTATGTAACGGAGGAAGGTAAATATGCCCGATTTGCCGAAAAATGCCTTCTTAAAACGCAAGGTACCAGACGTCGACAATGGCCTCCTTCCAGAGAAGAAATTCTTTGTACAATTAACCGACGACCAGTATATGCCAGGTTTCATTTTATGGATGGACAGTACCACAGCGTCGAGTTTAATCCATCAGCTACAGCCAAAGACGTTTTGGAAGTTGTTAGGGATAAGATTGGACTTTGTCCTGATGCCAAAGGTAAAATAAGTAATAATATTTACTGTTTTATTTGAAATATTTTCCACATTTTATTATATATTATATATTAATAGTTTTGCATTTTTCCAAATTGAACATATTGAACTTATTGAATACATTATATTTATAATTTCAATAGATCGACACACTCTATCAAATTTAACAGCTAATCAGGGTTTTAAGCAAGAATTTTAAAAAATTTATAATGTAAGAAAACTTCTGACCAATTGTCCCTATAACTGAAGACATGAGCCATCCCTTACTGTTAAAAAGCTTGAAAGGTATCGTATATTTGGAAATTTATTAAAGTGGTTTAACAAGCTATTCATCAAGCAGAAAGCAACAAGTAAAAATAGGGAACTATACTTCTGAGGAAGTTCTTGTGTCTTCTGGGGTATCGCAATTGCAATTTGTAAAGTATTAAAGGTATTTTTTTATACTGGGATGATTTGGAGATTTTTAAGATAATTAGAAGCCAGTATGACTTTATGAGACTACACGATGTGAACGGCTTGTGTAAATGGTGTATTTTAAATGGCATGTAACTTAATGTAAAGAAATGGTTTGTGTTAAATTTTAATCGAACAAAAAACGTAGATAAATTTAACTATTCTACAGGGAATGATATAAAAAAAAAATAAAGAGGAACTTAAGGATCTCGGTGTGTCTTTTAACAATGACCTAAATTTTAATTTTCATGTTAATTTATAACCAATAAAGCTCGCGCTGGTCGAGCTACATTCGTGATTAAAAGTGAATAATTTGATATTCTCCTGGCAAAAATAGCATAGATCCGACGTTCAAAATATTAATATCTTGCGTGGTTTTAATAATTTATTCCGATGTCCTTTTTCAGAGAAACTCATGATTTTTAGTTATTTCAGGTTTTTAGTAAGCTAATAAATCAGAATAAACGCCGAGCATATAGTTTGTTTTGGATAATGCAAAATTCATTTTTTAATTCATGGATGTTTTACTCCAAGAACTAACATATCTTTAAAATCATATAAATGCTTCTAGAATTTCAGAATTAAAAAAAAAAACATTGTTTCTTTTTTGTTACTATATATAACATCAGAATACAGCATAACCAAAATATTTCTTTTGAATATTATGGGAAAGTCCCTAGCAACCTGTACACCCTTTATTGGATGCTAAATCCTTAGCCGCCCGTTCATCGGTGACTTTTTATTGGAATTCAGACATGTTTGTTGTAGCAACTTCGCGTCTGAGCTTATATGCATCGAAAATTAAATTTAAATAAATTAATTTTTATTTCCAATCCAAATCCAAAGAAATGGAGATTTAGGTTGTTGTGTAACCATGGCGATTATTGAAAAACGAACAGTTGCACTAAAATATTGCAATAAAAATATAATTTACTTATTGGCTGTTCATACAATACGGCCGCCTTTAATCGGCTGAAATGGAACTTTCTGTCAATTAAACTACATTGAACATTTTTATATTTCAAAATATAATTTTTATTTTGTTATAGGTTATGCAATATATGAAGTGCTGGGTAACTCAGAACGCAGTTTATCAGCCGACGAAAAAGTGGCGGATGTAATGGCAAAGTGGGAACGATATAGAGCTGCTTCTACAGCAAATCAAACAAATAATACAGGGACAGCAAAAAAAGTGCGCCCTCAACATCACTTTTTCCTTTTTAAGAAACATTTGTTCATGGACAATTATATAAATTTAAATGATTCCGTCGAAAAAGAATTGTTATACCACCAGGTTTTGCATGATTTAAGGACAGATCGGTTTCCTATAACAGATAAGGAAGCGGTAAGAAATATTAAATAACTACACTTGATAGATAAAGGAATGCACAATGAAAAAATTGATATATTTTTACATATTTATTTACAGCTACTTTAAATTTATTTTTGTTTGAAAGTTATATCTCAAATTTCATTATTCAATAAATTTCATTTAAGCAGTTAATATTACCAACACATTTCTATCAATTTCATATTAATTTCGGATAAATCATTTTGATGTGCCGAATATTTAGACTTGTCTGAAAAGCGTTATGTTTCCTTTCCTCTGTATCTCAAATGTGTTATCTGCAATTATTCAAAATGTTGAGGACCCTTCTCAACCTAGAATGCAATAAAAAGGGTTTTAAACATTTTTTTTATTGAAGGATAAAACAAAAGTGTTTGAGAATTTCTATATTTATTAAACAATATTTAAACGCCAAATTATATAAATAAAAATATATATAATTAATATTCACGGCAATATGCACAGATTAACTAAGGTAGATGGAATCTGCATATCTCCACGCTGGTGCAAAAATGTTCTCTTCAACAAAATGTTGGTGAATTTTTTAATTCATTTGTATGAACTACAAATATTAAAACAAAAATAATTAACAAAGTAGAAAGTAACTACAGATTTGTCAGGGAAAAAATTAATTATCAGAAACAAACAATAAAAAATGGACGTACATGAGGACAAAAAACCATACAAAAAATACAATATGTAATGAAAACTAAATGGGCGAAGTCGATATCGAAAAACTGAATTAGGAAATCACTCAAACATTAGTAATAACCCAAGAAACGTGCAGCTAAAACTGAAGAAAGACACAGGAGACTTTATGAAGACAGCTGGGAAAAGAGAATACTACACAATTTAATAGAACTATAACAACTAAATAAAGAACAATTTAAAACAAATAAGAGATATTTGTGGACATAATACTGATGAAATAACGAAAATCATAAAGAACAATAAAGGAATGCAAGTCCTAAGGAGAAACCTTGATAACACCAAGAAAAGATCCACAAACTCACAGAGTACCAAGGTAATAGGGGTGCAATCCTATGAACTTTTGCAGATTTTTATACAGCCCTTTAGAGATAAAATATCTTTCAAGATAAACATTCGAAAATATCCCACATTTTAAACCAACGATCTGAAATAACTATCAATGAAGTAAAAAGTGCCCCCGCCCTCGTGAAAAACAACAAAGCGTCGAGCGAGGACCAAATAACAACCGAGGCTATTAAATTCTGTGGAAACTCTATATTAAGTGCACTCCAGAAACTACTGAATGCTTACCTCCACAAAGATTGGACTAACGCAATAAGGATAATTATTCACAAAAAATGAGATATTGCTGCTAACTCCCGCCGATTATCGATCTATTTCCGATATGTCACTGCATATACTCGTATGCCATAGGAATAAGTAAATAAAACTCACCTAAGAGCTTCTTATCTCATATCAGTAAGCTGTTCATGTGAGTTGTTACACAAAGACTTGCGTCAAAATTCGATTTATATTAACCAAGGGAATAGGCGACTTTCCTGAGAGACTTCAGTACTAACGCCCATCTTTTAACCATAGAAGTGCTTATCGAAAAATCTTTAGATTACAATAAGCCCCTTGTGCTTATCTTCGTTCATTACTAGAAATGCTTTGATACCATCAAATAAAATGCCATGTTATGAACTCTAACAGAATGATGATTTGACCACCAATATGTTGCGTTGATAAAACATATCTATGAAAATGCAACAGCATGTGTTACAAAAACATCAACATATCTAGTAAAAAGAGGGGTTCGGCAAGGTGATAGTATATCAGCTAAATTGCTGGGGATCAATATTGATGGGGAACGTTTTAATAACTTATAGTTTGCAGATAATAGGGTACTCATTTCTCGACGATGCACATCATCTACAACAGGTGACATTATTGGTTTAGGAGATTGCAATTGACAAACTGGAGAAATAGCACGATCATAGGAAACTTTAGAGAAATTGATGTACATTTTCAAATCAAGCATTGCTATATGCTTAAAAAGAAAGTTGTTTAACATGTGCCTTTCCTGTCTTGACTTATGAGGAGGGGATTGACACTGACAAGAAAAAATATGGCACAAAGGCGCATGAAGCGATCATTATTGGGTATAACTTTAAATGATAAGGTCCCAAAGTGTTGAACTAAGATGGAGAATGAGAGTGGATGATGCAATACACCGAATAACAAAACTGAAATGGAGCGGGGTTGGACACATTGCCCGAACAACAGATTAAAGGTGGACTAAAATATTAGAATGGCGACCCAGAGCAAACGGTTATCGCAGCAGAGATCATCATCCAACAGTGCTTTTGACTATGAGACTGAACTTAAAGGTCAATTTTTTTTTTCAAGTGGGGAAATGAAAAGTTCGGAAAACTTCACGTTTAATTACATATTTACTCGTCTTTGACTGTGCGGGAAGGATTTTGAAAATACTTTTTTTATCCTTTAGATTAGATTTGTCATTTTCTAATGCTCAACCTTAACGTTACCATAAGATAGTCCTTTAAATCCTTAAAACTTTTGTATAGTTAAATACTGAATAAACTTGGAAATGACATATGGCATTGGTGGCATTCCTGAGTGATTCTAGTTTATTTAACTTATATACATTTAAAATAAATACTGGTCATGTTGTTAAACAATCTTTGATTTTAAAATTAAAGGACATATGTTTATAAATCCCCATAAGACGGAAAGCGCTATAGGTGTCTTCAAAATATCTGTGGCCAATAAAAAAAAACTGGTTTATGTAATTTTAAATTGTCTTGACGACATAGATTTTCTTAACAAAATGTTGGGTTGTAGTGATGTTTATTATCTTTAAATAATACTTTAAAAATAAAGATGGACTTTTATTGAAAATTTATTGGTTATCGTATACTACGGAAACAAAATTTAAGGGCAATCTATATTTTGGAAAAAATATATAAATATAACTATGCTCGAGGTCGTTCAAAATAACCAATAAAATGAAAGCATTTAGCGCATAGTGGACTTTAAGAACTAGGAGATAAACTTATGCGACTTTAATATTGCTGTATCATTTTATTGGGATCAGATTCTACTCATTGGTCTTACGGACCATCATCAGCATTTATTTTATATGTCTAGATATCATCTTGGTATAAAGTTCAAGACTGGACTTTAAATTTACTTCGCCATTTTCTATAAAATTGTTCCACTTTAAGACATTAAACGGATAGCATAAAAGATTAAAGTAGAGAAAGATCCAACTTTTATTGTGTATTTGTTTACACACAAAATTATTAATGAGTTCTAAGCACTACAATAAAATAATAGTTTCAGCGACTTCGGGTTAATACGGCACTCAACAATAATTTCATGATTTAGGGAAATTTCGATTTCTCTATCACATGATCGATCATTTGTCTGTCAAATTGACGAGTTCTCTCTGTATTCTAAGTGAACTTTACATTTCTCTCAAACATCCTTAATTTCTGAGTTATCAGCTGACTTTACACCGATTCATGAAAAAAAAGGGCCTTTGATCGTCAAATGATCTCCAGATGACATTTGACTCCCATGATATTTATGGTTGAACGTGAGATTTTCCTTACTTTCTTTTTCTGCTAGAAATAAGGGTTCCCGTTTAAAAAAAAAACTTTACCTTCAAATCCACTTCAAAGTCATCATAATTTAGGTCCCTCAACATTAATTTCCGATTTATCTAGGCGTGAAAGTTACATTTTGCATGACAAAGAGCATAAAAAAGGGTATTTCAAAATCCTTCCTGCGCACTCATAGATAAGTAAAATATTACTGAACGAGATATTTTCCGTTCCGGCAATAAGAAATTGGAATTCGTATTTGAGGAAAAATCCTAGCCTTGGATGTCACTCTCAAGGTCACTATTGGATGTCCCCTTCAAACTCTACAAGTTTTGTATTGAATATGTTGGATCTGTCTCACTAACTCACTCACTAAAATATTAGGGTGGGTGATTTAACATGGGACCCCTGTAGATTATTAACGTATACACTGTAGGATATGTAGCTTTCAAATAAAGATAATAAATAATAATAGAAAATGTATTTTCCAAAATAAAAATATTAGATGTCTTTTGGTATTTTAGTATTAAAAAATTCTTGTAAAAATATCGTTATTTTTTAACGCCTATGTAAAATTTACTTTCTGAAACTATAAAAAATATTTAAATATTACCATAAACTCTTTTAGCAGTAAAGTTTGATTCTTGTAAAAGATGGTTTAAATATTGGATTGGAATTCTGATGTGGAAAAAATTTATTAGACTTTAAAAAATGGTAACAGATTTTATCATTTCATTTTATAGCATATATTTTGTTTGTTTTTTTTTGGAAAAAATCACAGATAATACAAAATATTTACTTTATTCTAGATGATGTTAACAGCTCTTCAAGCTCAACTGGAATTAGGCGACTTTGACGACACACTCCATGACTATAGACCCATTGCATGCCACTGTCTGCCTGCTAGGATGGTACCTACAGTGCCGCAAGATGGTGTCCAGATGCATCATCAAAGTTTACGAGGGATGACGGCATCTGAGGCCAAACAAGCATTTTTAAATTTGATACAAAGCTGGCCGTTACATAAGGCTACTATTTTTGATGTTATGGTAAGTAAAGAACTCAGTCACTAGAGAACATTTCTCTACAGCCTTTGAATACAATTCAGTACTATGGATTTCTTTATTTTGAGTGGAAAAAATTAGAAGGCATGTAATAATAAAATTAAATTTTTGTAATCTAAAACATTATACAAAAAAATATTTTTAAAAATCAAGCCATACTTATCTCAGCCTTTTTTTGATGGAATGGTGAAAAAGGTGAAATTTTGTGCTGACATTGTGTTTCCAACGACGGTGCAGCCTCCCTTATTCATTTCTGCTTGGTTTTCTGTCTAGTTGTTTGAGACCAAGTTGTTCCTGCCAATTTTCTGATATAATCCCATCTGAGATTCGGGTATCTCTTTGGTCTCAGCGTTGTGGCCCATCTATTGCGTGTTCTTCTTGCTATATGTCCTGCCCATTGCCATTTTAGGGCTTTTATTCTTTAGAATACATCGGTACCTCGGTTTTTTATGCCAATCTAGCCTTCGTTCCATGGGTTTTTGAGTGACTTGGAGTTTTGTGATTATTTCTTTCTTTAATATCCAAGTTTCACACCTGTATGTCATGACCGGCAATATACATTAATAAAATACTCTTTTCTTACGGTGTAGTGGCATTTTGGACTTGAAGATTATAGAGTTTCGTCCAAATTCTAACCAGGCTAGTTTAAATCTTCTGTTGTTTTCCGGAAGTAATGACTCCGATTTATATATAAGTTGTCCCAGGTATACGAGGATGGTTCGACAAGTTCTCGGCCTGAAACAGAGAGGGCGCTAGTAGGATCAAGTAACTATAATATTTTGTAAACATTAACCTTGAGATGATGTCCTGCAAACTTTCAGATGTTTGCGTGCAGTTGCTTGTTTGTGGCGATCGAGTGAATACATAAGGTTCGATATTTTGTGAAAGATGGATAAAATTGAAGTTCGAGCGGTTATAAAGTACTTTGTTTTAAAGGGCTTAATGAGTTAGATTCTACTTTAAAGGATTCTTCTCCTTCGTTTTAGACAGTAAAAAATGGGCTGCTGAATTTAATCGTGGTCGTACATCAATTCAAGATGATGAGCGCTCGGGACGCCCAAACACGCTACAACTGACGAAATTGTCACAAAAATTCACAATGTCATACTTCATGACCGCCGACTGAAAGTACGAGAGCCTGCTGGTATAGCAAACATCTCGATAGATCGTGTCCACTACATTTTACACGATGTTCTTGGCATGAAAAAGCTTTCTGCGCAATGGGTGCCGCGTTTGTTAACAATCGACGAAAAACGCCTTGGAATGAACAATTCGCAAGAGTGTTTAGACTTATTCAGACGCAATTCTGCTGAGTTTTTTCGACGTTTTATAACTGTAGATGAAACATGGATTCACCATTACACGCCAGAGAGAAAGCAGTAATCTAAACAGTGGGTGAGGGCAGGTGAAGGTGCGCCAAAAAAGGCAAAAACGGTTTCATCTGCAGGAAAAGTCATGGCAACAGTTTTTCGGGATTCACATGGCGTGGTGTTTATAGACTATTTAGAATAAGGTGAGACCATTACCGGGGAGTATTACGCTTCACTACTGGACCGTTTGCAGCATGTGATTAAGGCTAAACGTCCACATCTTGCAAAAAAAAGTGCTCTTTTATCAGAATAACGTGCCTGCACACAAATCTATGGTTGTTGCTGCAAAACTCCATAACCTACGTTTGGAAGTGCTTCCATATGCGGGAACTGGCCCCCAGCGATTACTTTCTCTTCCCAAACTTGAAAAAATGGTTCGCTGGACGAAAATTCCCTTCAAATAACGAGGTCAAAGCAGCGACAACCGCTTTTCTGCAGAGTTGGACAAATCGCATTATACTACGGGTATTAAAATGTTAGAACATCGTTGGTCTAAATGTATTGAAGTACAAGGGGACTATGTTGAAAAATAAATAAAATCATTTTCAAACATCTTTTGCTTTCTTTATCGGGCCGAGAACTTATCGAACCATCCTCGTATATATATATATATATATATATATATATATATATATATATATATATATATATATATATATATATATATATATATATATATGCTTCTTACGTTGAAGATTGAAAATTATGTAAGGCACTATCACCCAGATCGTTTAGATACTCAACTTCACATACCTAAGACTTCATAACCCCATTATAATGGAGGGAGGGAGAACACAAGTGTGGAGCCACCACATATGCCTTTAACTCTTTCCGGCATATATTTTTCATAACAATATTTTTTAAAGTAAATTTATAACTCGGGGGAGTTTTCGGTGTCCCGATCACGAAACTAAAGTCAGAAATTGAACATTTTCAAATCCAAGACGACTGATCCTTTTTTGTTTAAATTTTTTTCGTTACAAATTTGTTGCGAGTTTTCGGGGTGGCTGATAAAAATCTGAAGTGGGAAATAGAAAAATTTCAAATCCAAGATGGCGTATCAAATATGGCTGATCCTTTTTTTGGTTAGATTATTTTATTATATTTTTCATGCTATTTTTCAGAGTTTCTAATCACAAATCTGAAGTCAGAAATTGAAAATTTTCAAATCCAAGATGGCGGATCAAATATGGCAGACCTTTTTTATGGCAAAAATTTAAGCAAAAATGGGTCCACCATCTTAGATTTGAACACTTTTAATTTCCGACTTCAGAGTCATGATCAGCGACCCCGAAAACCCTCAAGACACAAGGTTTGCATGAAAAATATATGAATAGAAAATGTAAAGAAAAAAGAATACTCCATCTTCGGTTGGAAAATTTTCAACTTTGACCTCCCAAAAAGCCCCGAGTAACGAACGATATGGTAATAAAAGAATGTAAGGTTGTAGACAATGTTGAAGATTAACTAAAATGTGGTTGTCGGACTTGCATTGTCTTTATTATTATTTATTTTTACGGCGTTTGGATTAGGTTGTATCTCTAAACGTTATCAAGTATAAACTGAATGTTTTGTCTTAAGACTAGGAGCTTATATAGGGACTGTGTCCACTGAAGCGCAAAGTTTCGCTTCACTGTACACACCTCAATGATTTGATGTAGTGGTTGCCAAAGATTAAGTATCTCAACACTTGGTTTACTGAAGATTCCATTATTGTTTTTAATGTAAGCTGCTTCTATAAATTTTCTTTTTTTCATGTTGGGTTCCATATATATTGCCGCAGCCTCAGACCATTTTATATGGTGCCGTTTATCCCAGGCGTGTTCTGCAATACCTGATCTCGACATTTCCCCTTTTTGTGTATGAGTTTTATGTTCCTTAATTCTAACTTCTATTGGTCGTTTGATTTCTCCAATATACATTTCACCACACTCACATGGAACTTTGTAAACACATTCTTTCTTATCGGTACTTTTTGGTTTTGTTTTTGTTAAATGATTTCTAAGTGTATTTCCTGATTTAAAGGCTGTTTTTATATTATAACTACTGGCAAAGTTCCCTTAATGTACAGAACTGTGAAGAAGGAATGTCCAGTGTTCGTTGTTCTAAAGTTATTTATAACATCGTCAATTAGTTTCAAAGGATAACCATTCTGTTGTAAATCGGATTTAATATTTGCTACCTCTTTTTCCAATAAATCGGCATTATGGCATATATTAAAAACAATAATGGAATATTCAATAAACCGAGTGCTGGGGTACCTAATCTTTGGCAACGACTACTTTGTAACATCAAATTATTGAGGTGTGTAGTGCAGTGAAGCGAAACTTTGCGCTTCAGTGGACACAGTCCCTATATAAGCTCGTACTCTTAAGACAAAACATTCAGTTTATACTTACTAACAATTAGAGATACAACCTAATCGAAACGTCATAAAAATAAAGACAATGCAAGTCCGACAACTACATTTTAGTCAAAAGAATGTAAGCTAAAATAGGTTTGCCATATTTGATCCATCATTTTGGATTTGAAATTTTTCGATTTCTGACTTCGAATTTGTGATTAACGACCCCAATAACGAAAGATATGGTAATACAAAAAGTATGCAAAAATGGGTCCACCATCTTGGATTTGAAAATTTTCAATTTCGGACTTCAGATTCGTGAAGAGACCTCGAAAACCCTCAATAAACAAGGTTGGCACGAAAAATATTGTAATAAAAAATCTATGCAAAAAAGAAACGCCATTTTTAAAACCGATTTTGAATTCTGGTTCAGCGACCTAAAAAACCATTCTATTCTCATTTTGTCAAATTGAAATTTTAAAGGCTATTTTAGAGACCTTCACGGTGGCTCCACAGGATCTTAAATATGTGAAGTTCAGTATTTAAATGATCCGGGTGATACTGGGATACATAATTTTCAATCTCCAATGTAAAAAGTTGTTGAACTGAAATCTTAACGAGCTAAAAAAAGAGATGCTTCAAAAATTTTATAAGGTTTTTTGTCAATATGGAGCCCTACACGGCTGCCAATTTTGGTTTGGGGGATTGTGCCATATAATATATATATATATATATATATATATATATATATATATATATATTGGTCCTCGTCATAGGATTTTGTTTTATTCTATTTAATATTTAAACTATTAAAAAAATGAACAACTAATTTCTACAAAAAAAAATTGAATTTTTTTTTTCAGCAATCATTTACATCCAATTGGCCTCGAGTTCTATGGTTAGCTGTCGATCAGAAAGGTTTGCATCTTCTTGAACATAGGTCGCGTAATACTTTATGTACCTACGATTACAACAGTATACTGCAATATTCACCAGCGTTGCAATGTTTAATGATTATCACAGGAAGTGACCACAAGCAGAGTAAAGTGATACTAACTACTGCTCAGGCATTCCAGATCGCCACGTTGGTTAGAGAGTATATGGAAGTTTTACATGAGAATATGGTAAGTAAGAATTAAAGTATACCAGCAGTCCAACTTGATTAAATGCCACAGGTTTTCAATCGGACGCTAGAGTCGGGATGAGGAAGAAAATATTGACATTTTTTAAGATTATTCTCAATACATTCTTTTAAATCTTCTGTGTTAGAATGTTGCGCCGCAACAATATAAATGATCAGGTTCATTGAATTAAAAAAAAAATGTATTCTATTACAAATAACCAAATATAACTAGTGGCACCTTTATGGGGTGGCGAGGTCGAGCGATAGACTCGAAAGCATTTTATCATATATTCGCAGTTGTGATTTCCTCAAAAAATTTGCTCTTTTACGCTACGCCTGAAAGAAGTTTACTCTAAACATAAGGCTAAAATATTGGTTCTGTTTTACCGATAGTTTCTACTGTATATTAAATATTTTAAGACTTATGGAAGTAATTAATTTATAGTTCGACATTGTAATTCTAGACATACAACAATTCATAAACTGGTTGTTATGGAGGCATCGGCGTGTTTAATCAAATTAACAAGAAAAAGGAACAAATATATTGATGAATTAATAACAAAATTATGTTGTAAAAGAATAAAAACAAAACAATGTAATGTAAGTACTCTGTGATTATGAGCTATTACTTCCCACAGCCAAGATTGGCTATGAAGGATTTTCCCAACGTATACTCAGACATTGTTAATACAATAAAAAAGCTCGAAAAGTTAACTTTTAAAATTTGTGCGTTTAAAGATTTAATTTGATGGTTGTTTTTTCTAATTAAAAAATTATTATTCCAAAAATGTGTTTCTTTACATAAGTTTATTCATACGGTTACCAGACTCATATAGGTTAAAAAAATAGCTTATGAGAATAACACCAGCATGTTTGAAGTTCGAGCTGTACTTAACTTTTTCAAGATTTTTTGATGCGATGTTGGATGAAACTTACTCAGACTGAAGAATGATAGAAAGATGGTTTCCTCAAGTTGAACGTGAAAATTTTGATCTAAAGGATGATCCAATGTCTGGAAGGCCGAAAGTGGTGATAACTAGCAAAATTTGAAGTTGCAACGAAACTACTGGTAGAAGACGAACATGTAACATATCGTTAGATATAGAAAATTATATAAGTTGAGTGCATCAACTGAGCACCGGATTCTTCAGGGGTATTGCTAGTACGCAAACTTGGTTCACTTTGACTATCACATTTCATAATATGCGGAAGAGCTGAATGAAGTGGTGTAAAGAAATGCCAAAGATTATAATAGCTAACGCTCTAGCGCGCTTATGGCAGGCCGCATTATTATTTTTCTGCAGAAAAACCGCAAAAATATATGTTATTGTGCTGTTAAAAAAAAATAAACAAACTCATGCGGAATTTGAGCTCTTAAGGTGCCCAAGAAGCTGATATATGCCAATTGAAAATTGCAAAATGGACTCTTTTTAGCCCATTTTTCGCATATTTTTCAAACGTTTGCCAAATCTAGAGTTTTAGCTTAATATGAATTTTGAAAAAGCTTTTTCGACTTCTTGAAAAAACCTTTCCAATCTTTTGGTCCGTTGACTTTTAATTCGAATGGGACTTTTCATAGCAGCAGTCAGACAACGCAGTTTCTGCGAAATTTTATGATTTTTTAGGCAAGTTCAAATCTTACAGCATCTCGACTTTTGGTTGTTTCTTGACCGGTAAGATTCAGTTTTTTTCGTTCCAAAAATACCGTTAATGTCTATTTCGAAAAGTTCAGATTGGTCAAAAAGAACCAGAAGTGTTATTGACCTTTAAAGGGAGGTCTATTGTCGAAAATTTGAAAAATACTTATTTTCAGGAGACTAATGCAAAAAATAAATTTTTTAGATGCCTAAACCCTTACTTAAATACATAGGAACCATTGAAAATACCTATAGCTTTTATATTTGGGCCCTTAATTTTTTTCCCACTTAAAAATATCGATTTTTTCTGATTTTTAAACTTTTTTCCATTTTTCTTAGCTTAATTTTGCTGCTTTAAATGCTTGCCAAATCTAAAGTTTTTTTTTTTGAATTCTAAAAATGCATTTTTTCTATCTTGAAATGACCTTTTCAACCAGTTAATTTATAATGTACTTTTAATTAGCATCGGCTTTTTTATATTAGAATTTTTTTGCTAATTTTTGCAATTTGATGGGCATGCTTTAAATCCTTATAAATTATTGACTTGTAATTATTTTTTGACTTTTAAGAAATTATTGTTTTATAAAGAATTTTGACTTTATTTTGAAAAGTTCAGATTGCTTATAAAGAAATGGCGATATCAGGCGTATTTACAGTAGATTAATGCAAAAAGAACATATCTTTTTCTCTTTCATTTTACGGGAATAAACTCTTCCCTGAATGCATAAGATACATCGAAAAAATTAGAACTCTCTTGTTTGGGTACCGATATATTTATTTCTTTACATTGAAATTATCGATTTTTTTGCATTTCTTTTAGATTTAGTTTACAATTTTAAAGACTTGCCAAATTTTTGGATGGTTTTGAATTCTGAAAAAGGCATTTGCTTCGCCTTGGAAAGACCTTCCGAGCTAATTAATTATATACCGCTAATTAAAGTCGTTTTTTTTTTACGAATCCATTTGTGCAGCGATATTTTGGTTAATTTTTCTTATTTTCAGGCATCCTTTAAATCTTAATATGATCTTGAGTTTTGATTATTTTCCTACTTAAAAGGTAATTTTTTTTGTTTGAGAAAGATTTTCACAGAGTATCATGTTTTGGATATTTTAATATATGGTAGACATTAAATACACAGCGATACCGTTAATTTAAGGTTATAAGATCTTAGAAAAAATTGTAGTTAATGGAGTAATACAACAAAATTAGATCTTACGGGTTTGAAGCCTGCCAGCACAAACGGTGCTGCACATAAAATGAAACTCTAAAAAAAGCAGATTCTAATTAAAAGTATATAATAAATTAACTGGTTGGAAAGGTCTTTTAAGACAAAATAAATGCTTTTTTTCAGAATTCAAATCGAGACAAAAAAATTAGTAAAAATCGATATATTCAAGTCGAAAAAAAAAATAGTAAGGACTCTGATACAAGAACTGCAACTTTTTTAGTATTTCTGATGCATCTAGGCCTTCTAAAGTAGAAAAAAAATATCACTTTTTGCATTAATCTCCTAAAAATAAGTCAGTTTTCGAATATATGAAAACCGACCTCCCTTTAAAGGCTATCTCTGGTTCTTTTTAAGCAATATGATATTTTTAAAATTGAAATTAAAGTATCTTATCAATCAAGAAAGAATCAAAAGTCGAGATTCTGTGAAGGTTTGAACTTTCCCAAAAATCATAAAAATTCGCAGATACAGCACTGCATGACTGGTGCTGTAAAAAGTTCATTCAAATTACAAGCAAATAGACTAAAGTGTTGAAAAGATTTTTTCAAGGTGAAGAAAATGTTCATATCGAGCTACAACTGTAGATTTAGCGATCATTTGAAAATATGCGAAAAATGGGCCAAGGAGATGAGTAAGTGTATATATTTCAGCTTATTAGCTCAAATTCGACACGAGTTCTTTTTTATAATAGTACAATAACATGTATGAATGAATGAATGAATTACCTCCATATATATATATATATATATATATATATATATATATATATATATATATATATATATATATATATATATATATCGGTCGTGACCTATGTATTATAGTGCATACATATACATATATATATATATATATATATATATATATATATATATATATATATATATATATATATGTATATATATATATATATATATATATAAATAAATAAATAATTATATTGATGACTTGATGTAATGGTCGACCATCAAGGGACCGACAAAAAATCTTCGCTCAGGATACCAGTTTCGTTAAAGCCTTCGATATAATTCTTCAAGTTTTTTATGAGTTATAAAATCTTGCAAGAATTAAGTGAAAATTTTCACTACTCTCAAATGACTTAATTTAAATTATACATCAGGGCTATTTATGTTTTGTACTCTCTTAAACAATTTTAATCAATGTACAAAGCTTCGAATGTGACATTCATTTTCCTTAATCAAACACACCGTATATTATATACATTATTGTTTCTAGAGCTTGCAAATCTAACATTAAAGGATATATTTTGTTTTTTTTAGATCGAAATGAGGAAAGTCGAACAAACAAGAAGCCGACCAGTTAGCGCTTTACATCCCCATGCACCGCTAGTGCCTCCTCAGCCCAGCTAGAAGAGGGTTACTTTCGCAGACGACGTTATTGGGACGGACGGCTATTAAGTAACTGTATAGCCGTCAGCTGCCCTATGACAAATATTGCTCGGTAAAAAATAAGTTAGTGTTGATCTCATAATTTAAAATTTTTAGTATTATATTTTATATTAAATTAAGTTATTTTAATAATTTTTAATATATGAAAATTTTTTAATAAAAAAATTAAAAAATCTAAAAATTAAACCCCAAGTAAACTTTCCTAAAAACAATGAGTGAATTAAAATAAATAACAATGTTCAGACTGCAAAGATTATTACACTGCCAACAATAGCCATCGACAACTGCCATTTTTTTTGCTATGTGGTATACAGTAATATAACGTATTATAACTTCTTTACTTACCACTATATTGGATTACTAATAACGTGGCAAGAACCTATAGATTATGTAGTGCTTCTATCCACCATCCTCAAAACGACTTATTCAACATAATCTCGTTTCTATTTGATCCGTTAATATACTATTATTGTCATTACTCTTATAAAGCAGAAACGTTCAGATCCTATAAAACGTTGTAATTCACCGATCCACCCCTTTACTTGTTAACAACTATGTTTTCATAAAGTTAAAGATATTTTTTATCTTGATTTTAATTTAAAAAAGTTAATCTCATTTGTATGAAAAAAATCCTAATCGCATGACTTGTGTCTTTTGTTCATGACTGCAAACAACTATCCATAATGCGTGTATGAGTTAAATAGGGAAATAAAATAGATTTCAAATAAAATAGTTTAGAACAAACTAGCAACACTCTACGTAACATTTTAATTATGTCAAAAATTCAGTGTGATACCATTTAGGCTTAGATTTTATTCAACACCACTATCTCATGAGATTAAAGTTTGTTCCGTTAATATTGGTAGAACGGGAAATATTCACATCATCCATAATGTGTTTTAAAGTTACCATGGTGCTTATCGTAATCTACTACAATAGTAAACAATAAAAATCTTTTTCGGGCTGGAAGTCCAAGCACTCTAGAATTTTATAGAAACAATAATTATTTTTATCTTTTTTCCTTTACTGATTGGTGAATTTATATATATATATATATATATATATATATATATATATATATATATATATATATATATATATATGATTCTTTGTTCAGCCCGAGATATTAACAGGATATTCTTTAACCCGACTCGCCGACTAATAGGTACAATGTGAAATCTTTTGCATCATGGAATTATCAACTTTTGATTTATCGAACATTACGGAAAAACCTAAATCAGCAGCAGCTTATTTATAGTACTGTATCCTATTTGGATAAAATATTTCTTTCGCTGGCCAGAAATGGGTAATTTAATTGCAGAAGTGAGTAATATATGTAGATGACACTACTGCCACATGTGGTATTTGCGAAAAATGTGAATATTTTGATCCATAATTAAATCATTGATTATATCATACAAATTTATTTCGAAAATACTAAAAATATGTTTCAGAATTTTTTTTGTTTCCTTGTATTTTTTCACGAAACAAAATTTGAATTACAACTAAGATACGTTGTCATGTTTGTCCAAATTTTAGCACCGATTTTGATCTACTCTTGAAACAAATAAATTTGATACAATGACCTTTTTTCGTCGTAAAGCTGAAAGAGCTGTTTTGAGTTCTTTGAAAACAAGTTAAAATGTAAAAAAGGAGTCTGTTTGAAATAAGATACGTCAGGTAATTTTTGAAAGAAACGAATATGTTATTCATTCCTCAACCCGAACTACCGGTTTTAAAGAGCGTGAAAAATAAGAAATAGATATATTTTTTTATTACCTGTTTAGCGTGTTGAGATGAACATCACCCTCAAAATTGACCCCCAAAAATGGATTTTTGAATATACTTCGGACTCAAATTGTTATTTTTCAATAAAACGAATTGGAAAATATTTTTTATAAAAGATGTCAGATGTATTTTCAACCTAAAATTATTTTTTTATCATAATTACAAAATAAACTGAAAGCATTTAGAAAAAACATTTTCGATAATCAAGTTAAATAAAAAAAAAACCTGCTTTATTTAAGAGCTTTTTTAAAATTCTACCCCTACGTAACTTTAAATACGCTTTTAATTCTATCACTACAAGGAGGGGTTACAACCTCTAGGGCTGAAACATCTGATATTTTTTATAAAGAATAATGTCCATTTTGCGAAGCAGTAGATATCTGTTGGATTTACATTGTCTTAATTTTGTTGTTGAATATCACGATGTTTCGGCTAGTAGTTATCTCTGGCCGTTTTCAAAAAATTGGAAAACTACAAATTTGATTTTTCATTAGTCTTTATTTATAATCTAAATTTACGCCTTGGGTCGAAGGTTGAATTCTTCAAAGTGTACTAAAATACATACAAATAAAAATATAAATCACGTTCATTATAGCAGGTAACATTAATGGTTTATATCTCGGGCTTAACAAAATGCTAAAGATCCTTCAGTATACGTACAGATACGCCAAGCGCCCTGTATAGCAAACCCCGCTGAACTAGCTGATGTATTTATATGCATAAATGGGTCCTCGTTGAGCCACACCATTTTTGGTTGAGGGGGGGGGGGTTTAATCACCAAAAGAAATTGATAATCAACGATATACACGAAAAATGTAGTTGAACCCGCATATGGGCTCAATAACGTATTTTCAGGCTGAACAAGTATATGTATGTATGTATATATGTATGTATGTATATATGTATGTATGTATATATATATATATATATATATATATATATATATATATATATATATATATTATATATATATATATTATATATATATATATATATATATATATATATATATATATATATATATATATATATATACTTATTTATATTTACTATTGAATACTTTAATAGCACATCAAAAGCAACAATTTTTGAAAAAATGTATCAATTTCCGAATTATACCTTTGTATAATAAAATAATTTAAAAGTGTTATTCTTTTCAATTTAACTTTTACCGATCAACATTTGTAGTCATCTGCGAAACAGTTTAGTTATTTAAGGCTGATTGTATATTTCAGTACACCAAATGGTTTTATTTAAACTAATTATTATGGATAAAACATTGATCTGCAATATTTTTGTGAAATGTGAATATTTATTTAGTAATTTTTATGATCTAATTATTTTATACATACTGTATTTTTTCCATTATAAGTTTTTAATTACAATTTTTTTTATAGTTCAGTCGATCGGATATGCTTTTAAAAAATAAACCTAACACAAAATGAAAATATGTTGGTGTGTATATTTAAAAGCAAACAAAATTAAAAGGATGAGTTCTGAACTGGTGAATTTTATTATTCTGAAAACCAAAATACTATAAGTAAGAACTTATTAAATTATCTACTATAATAGGCTACGTTTATACCAGTAAAATGAAGTTTTCGTTGGGAAATTTGCTTACAAGAAATGTCACACTTGTTATTACTCGTTTCTGCGCATTTTGACAGACTTATTGTACCAATTTAAAAAACAGTACTAAAAAGTTAAAATTTAATTACTTTTGTCTTGTTAGCGTGTTCCAAAAAGTCTTTGATGTTTTAAACTGCCCAACAAATACTGTTTAAATAACGATGTTTGTATCTCTAAGAATTATCGTTTTTAAATTTATATATAGAAAATTTGATAAAATGTGTCGTAAAAACATATGCCATTTGTTTATTATACCCAAATTACCAAATGTAGTATGGTACAATTACAAAACAACCAAACTCTAAATAACAGTAATTTTAGTTCATTCCTCGACGAGATAAACAGGTTAGTTAGTGTTCGTAATCATACAACCCTATGTTCAGCTGTTTGGAAATGGTTTTGTTCATTTTTAAACCTGCAATTCATAGTATACGCAAAAAAAATCGGGCATCTTTTTCGATTTCATAGAACCTTTTTAGTGAGAATTTAATAAGTTTTTTTTCGCTTTAACTCTTGTTAAAAAAATAACATTAGAAACTGATGACGCCAGCTCACGTATTTATCTTTTTTTTATTGTGGCTTGCGTGTAAGAAATAACTTTTAATACACTTAACCAACAAATGTCAATGGTTTCTTTTGTATCGAAAGTATTTCCTATGATCATTTCTAACTGGCCTAGATTAGTTGAAGCAATAAATTTATTTCAAACATTTTCAACAACACTGGAGAGGGCACTATTTTAGTGTAGTGTATCTACAATTTTTTTTCTTAGAATATCTAACTTATTAGGATCATGTTAATAATCTACAAACAAAATATTATGCCCTAAAATCGTTCATAGACTCAAGTTCAATAGAAATATTATTAACCTACCAAAAGCCTAGATTGTTTAAGTTTTAAAATGATTACTTACTAATTTTATTGAAATACCAAATTTTAATAGAAACTAGTGGATTTTGTGATTTTTATAGCTAGTATTTGCATCTCTAGTTAGGTTTATCGAAAGGGTGGACCACAGAAGTTATTTTGAGATGTTTTACTATTTGGGCTGACTTAGAAAAATTGGGGATAAAACTACTGATTAGAGATGGAATAGTTAGCTTTAGATGTGTAAAATATTGTATTAACGTTGGGCTAGCCACATTACTTGTAAAAAGACTGAATAGCCAAAATATTACTCTGCAATAGGGTTGTAAAACTTTTCGGTAAAAACTTGTCAACACATCGCATATGATACTTTAGATCGAAATAAAGGTAATTTTGTTACAATGCATTTTTTTTTAAATCCTACAAGTTTATAAGGGTTTTTATAAATATTTTTTAACGAAAATGGAAGCATTGTTTCAAGTTTACAAATTCGGTAACTAGCTTCAGCTATCTTAATTTTTCTTAGTACATTATTTTTACATTTCTAATTTAACTCTGTGTGCTTTCCAGGACCTAATTTTTACCAAAAAGTTTAACAAAAAATTCATAATGAACTATGATAATCGTAAACAAAAATTCGAATAGAATATAACATTGTTTGACCATAATATAATTATACAAAATGTTAAAAAACAGACTAGTCAAAATGTACATATTATTACCTATGATACAAATTTTTATTATTGTACAGATGTTATATTATGTACGCACATTGTTTTTTATTGTAAATTTTTTGTAAGTTTAGATAATTTTGTAATTTGTGATAACAATCTTTTTATTAATACTCTTAATAATAGATAGATTTACTAGGGTTTTAATTTCATTAATTCATCCTCTTTGGATTTCATTTGAAGTGAAAATTTGAATGCATAATTAAACATTTCACAGCTCTGAATGGATACAAAATTTTTCTATTGAGTTATAGTCCACAAGATGCTATTTTATTACACAAAAAAAAACATGTACCCAAAAAATGCACATGTTTTTTTATTACCAACCAGCTTACTGTTTCAGTTGTTCAATTAATGTTGGTACAATCAAGGGGTCATATTGTCCGACAAATTTTATGCGCCATTTTACCAGTCCGGCTCTGGGCGATTGATAATTTCCCGCGTTTGAAAACGAAGCCTATACGAGAATATTCGTAAATAAAAAAGTTGTCGGACTCGTCAAAGTGAAGCCACTCACAAAGTTTCAAAAGAGTGCTAAACCTGTTGAAATAAGGGTTTCATCCTGTGATACTATTAATGTCACCATCAGAATTGAAGTAATATTGGATATAAAAAATAAAATATTTATGTTGATAATGGGTGACAGAAGATAAATTAAAAATTTAATAGATCTCGAATATAGAAATGAAAAATAACATTTTTTTTACAACAAATATATTAATAGCATTGGTACCATTAGAAGTACATAGTAACTTTTTTCTATCTAACAAAAAGATATTTCAAACTTTATAAAGTTTGAACAAGTCATTTTATATAGTTTCTTAAAACTTCTAAACATAACGAGAAAAATTTTATTTTAATTTATTGGTATTTGCATATATTGAATATTTCATACTGTTTAAAGAAGAAACTTTATTAAGAAAATATATCTAAATTGTTGGTTTCATAATTATCCATATTGGCCAGTAGCAGAACTAACAATCTCCTCTGTAATAATTTTTGGCATAACATTTTAGAATAGATTCTTACACTGCTTACTTTTTAGCTTTACAAGATATCAATTAATATTTGTGAAGAATCTTTTTAAAAGTCATTTTTACAATTATTAAGTGTAAAAATTCTTTATTAAGAGTGTTTATAAAAGGTTCTTTCTATAATAATTATGCTTTTGATATTTTACTTTTTGATTGCTTTTTAAAATTATATTTGCCTTGTGTCGACCTATTTATACTTATACATTATTATATATAAAAATAAAGAAGAGTAAAAGATAATAGTTTTATTATTGCTACGATCAGGATTCTTCTAGAATAATTTACTGTACAATACTTTTCAACATAATTTACTGTACAATACTTTTCAACCTAATTTATGTTCATATGGACTTTCGAAAACATATATTGTTATTGTATACATTATCTATTGTTTCTTTTAACTTTCAAATTATGACTGTAATAACAGCAAGATTCAATTTTAAAATTCAAAATGATGTAAAAAACTAATTTTGTGACATTTCGGCTATTCTAATACAACTTAATTTTTCCCATCACTAACAAAATGGAAAAAAAACTTTTAATAATATGTTATATAAAATATATATATTGTAACAATAACTTAATAGGCTTTCTCACAAACAATATTAAAATTACTACTAACATATAAAGGATTCCAAAAATCTGTTACTTAGAACACTATCCAAACAAGCTACCTTTTCAATTTCATCGAAAGTGGGAACTAAAAATGGCAATTTAATTTTTTTGCCCCGTTTGTTCTTGTTTTTCTTTTCGACATGTTTCATTTCTCTAATTTCCACTAGAGACAATTGTTTTGCCAATCTCCCCGTTATTAAAAGATCGTTTAATGAATCGATACGTCGAGAATTCCAGTTAAACTCCCCAAGTTTAAGGTAAAGTATTTTTTCAGCATGGTTCTTACTTGTTACTTCGCAAAATAAAAGTCTGTTACAAACTAACTTGTTAAAATTTGATACTACATCTACTGACCACGTAGCCGAGTCTATTGGGCCCATTCCTAGAAAATATGAATATTTTATTTTAAAGGTAGAAGGTAACTTACCTAAAAGTTTATTGGGGTGGTTGAAGTAGCTTTGTTTCACTGACTGGTAAGTAAGGTTGTGCCAATATTCGTCGATTTGTTTGAAAAAAAAACTTGTCGAGTTCGAGTCGAATAAAAATTCGAAACTTCGAATTTTCGAACAAACTCGAATATTTAAAAATATTTGGATCAGTATTTTGTTTTTGGTCTTCTAAATAGAACCATTAACCTATGGTAGATATGTTCAGACAAAAAGAGAAAGATATTTAACTTATAATAAACAACAAAAATCATTTAAGTAGTATACCTACGAATTTTTCCGAGTGTTGATGAATCCAGTTGCTTATTTCCAAACGCCGCAGTATGTACTCCACTTGATTGAATCATATGAATCTGTTATTCAAAGTTTTTTCAATTTCCGAATTTTATTGGAATATTCGAGTTTGTTTGAAAACTTAACAAAACTTGATTCGATTCGAACTCGAATTTTCGAACATTCGTATACCTCTACCATTAAGAATTGATATTTGCGGCAGGCTTGCATAAATTAACTCATCTTTTTGAATTATAATATTTTAAATAAAAGATTGCAAATAGTTTGTATCCATGTCCCGATATCAGGTCATTATCATCTTCAGAACTAGATTTTTTATGTTACATTGTGGCCATAAGTAAAACGCTTCTCAAGCAAAATGATAAAAATATATGTTCAAATTATGAATGAACGTCTAAATAAAATTATATTTTAATTTAAGTTATAAAAAATTACCTGAAAGTGTTGCTCTAATTGCAAATTGTGGAATGGTATACATTTTAGTAGTCATGAAATACACTTCGTCAATAGAGACTTTGGCCATAAATCCAAAATCTATTAAAAATGCAGAAGCGCAACTTTCACTCTTGGTTGCCCGTGGTATATTCGCTAAAATAGCCCTATAGAAAGCTCCTTCTGTGTAAACGACACAATACATGTTGATTTTAAAGTTTTTATAGGGGACTTTATAATGTGATTTGTATTTGGAGTAAAAATGATGTAAGTATTTGTGCAACACGTCTACTTCATTTTCTTTAGAGACTACCCAAAAGTGAGATGGGTCATAGATATGGCTTATTCTAATTCGGTATTTCGTATTAATCTTCCAATTTTCTTTGTCAAAATATGAGCTAATGGGAAACCTTTTCCCATCCACATATTTAAGAAAGTAATTCCAGTCTGCAACAACATGCACAGGAGGTTTAACTTCTATTTCTTGACCCATTTTTTCATGAACCTAATTTTTGGGTTCTTTAGTTTTTAATTTGTAGCTAAAAAGAAATTTTTCATTAATACATAGAAAAATATAAATCTGGAACTCTTTATGAATATTGTCTTTTAAAATCAAATTAACGCAGTAACGCTCTAATCAGCTGTTCATGAAGTGATTTAGATTAAAAAACTTGTTACATATATAGGCAATATTACTGACCATTTTTTATGATTAGATCGTTTGGCTGCAATACACCATCCGTATGCCTCTATAAAAATTTAAAAAATTACACGGACGCTTTTCAATGATTAAAATTAAATACTGTATGCATTTTAATGAATATTGAAGTGCCATTGGCAGTGATGAGCCGTATAAAAGGGACACGTATGTTTTAGTTTGATTATTACAAGTGATTCGAGATGTTTTTTCAGAAAAATATGTTAAAAACAGGACTTCACCAAAAAAAGCGTAAGTAGAATTATTAAAGAAAAATAAGGAATGAAGTTTATATTCATAATTAGTACGCCAAATAACGTAAAATCATTGTCTAGTTTGATCCTATCAATTTCTTATTTTTACTTTAATACTGTGTAGCACATAATATTTATCGTTTTTATCAGTGACAGGAATATGACACCACTAATAAATTCTTCACACATACTCCACTTGCAGCAAGATAATTTATTCAGAACGTTTCAGTTAAAATAAAAAAACTTAATGTTTTAAATTTTTTAAGTCTACAATTGATGCTTTGGTGAACATAAATTACCTTTCAGAATTGTACAATGGTAATTCTGTAAACAAATGTTTGAAGATGGAGCAAAATTATGTGAAAAAAAAACTATATGCTTATCTTACCTTCAAATACTATAAACTCATCAGATCAATAGCCTTGAGATTCGTCTTTTTCGGGCTGGAAGTCCATGCACTCTAGAATTTTATAGAAACAATAATTATTTTTATCTTTTTTCCTTTATTGATTGGTGAATATATATATATATATATATATATATATATATATATATATATATATATATATATATATATATATATATATATATATATATATATATATATATATGGCCGGTTAAAAATTTCAAGTTTCTTGATTTTGTCCAAAATTGGCACTGGGTTTTTTTAGAGGCGTAAATTACGAATATAATTTTTTTTTTATTCAATGTTGTGGATCCAATATGACGTACTTGACATCTCTCAATTGTTGCAAATCATGGTTATTGGGTTTAGACCGTGTCAAATTGGATTTATTATCCAAGGTTACTCCACGAGATTAGAACACTGAATGGCTATCAAGGAGCAACAGTCCGGTATTTATACCTGCCTGGTGCTCAACGAACCGTGATCCAGCGTTACAATCGATTTCCACCTGTGATGTAGACTGTAACCCGCATCTCTATTAATATTATCCGAATATTTACAAATTTAGGTTGATTCTTTTACGTTTAAAGAAACCAGACACTGACGCTAGCACCTTAATGTATTTTACATTAAAAGTGTGACCTGAGCAATGCTGGTGTTCCGCTACTGCAGATTGTACAATTTGTTTCTTTTTTATACATCTTTCATGTTCCTTAAGCCTAGTGGATATAGATCATCCTGTTTCACCTAAATACACTTTACCACAAGAGCAAGGTATCTTGTAAACGCCTTCTGTTTGAAATGAAACTGCGTCCTTTGGAGACTTCAAACATTGCCCAACTTTCTTATATGTGTTGAAAATTGTTCGAATGTTTGATTTTCGGAGCAATATGGCAATCTTGTCGGTGGTTCCGTGTATGTAAGGTAAGACAACACTGTCCATAGGAGGGTATATTTATGATATTTTGTTGAGGACTTGGGTTTTTATATTTATTAATAGAACATCTTATATCTTCAGAGCAATATCCGTTGCCCCTCTAAGCATTAGTCAGTTTTTGTTTCCGATTTCAGTGTTTTTGAGAAGGATGATGGTGTGACGTTGCATTGAGATATCGATTTGAATGTGTTGGTTTTCTATACACAGAATGTCCTAATTTGCCATTGTCTTTCCTTTGTACTAGTGCATCAAGAAAGGGAAGAGCACCATTTGATTGAGTTTCCATAGTGAATTTTATGCTAGGGTATTGTTGATTTAGATGATCCAGGAAATTATGGAGGTTATTTGCGTCATGCGGCCAAACTACGAACGTATCATCTACATATCTGCACCAAGATTTAGGTTTTAGAGGAGCAGAAAACAAGGCGTTTTTTTCGAAAGCGTCCATGAAAATGTTAGCTACCACAGGTGATAGCGGAGATCCCATGGCCGCTCCCTAACTCTGCTCATAGAAAGTTCCTTGGAAAGTAAAATAAGTGGAAATCAGACATGCTTTAATTAATTCTAGTGAGGTGGAGTCCTTGTTGTTATTTCATATGTCCGATATTATGGAAACTATTGTGTATAGTGATTCTACATCAAAACTGACCAACATGTCTCCGGGCTCTAATTGGATGGTTTTTAATTTTTGGACAAAGTGTGCAGAGTTTTTAACGAAGGATTCGGTTTTTCCTGTAAAAGAATGTAAAAGTTTGGCCAGATATTTACCTATTTTGTATGTTGGTGAGTTTATTGCGCTGATGACTGGACGTACAGGTACATTTTCTTTATGTATTTTAGGCAGTCCAATTTGACACGGTCTAAACCCAAGAACCATGATTTTCAATTTGACCAAAGCAGTGAAAGCTTTCGTTCTTTATCTCTCAATTTTGTTGAGAATTAGTCCTAGGGGACTGACCGGGATGTAAATTACTAATTAAAAATTTTACATCCTCCGATTGTATTCAAAATAGGTTTTGGAGGTTTTTGCAGGTGGAAATTAGGAATTTAAAATTATTTTTAAAAATTCAATATGGCGGACTAAAAATTTTACATTTTCTTGATTTCGTCCAAAATTGAAATTGGGAGTTTTTTTGGGGAGTAGATTACGATCTAAAGAATATTTTTTAAAAATTGAATATATGTAGGGAATTAAAAACAGTTTATGAAAAACTTTCATAATTGGTCTCAAAGGGTTTTCGGGAGCGTAGATTATGCATCTAAAATTAAAACCTTAAAATTCAAAGTAGTGGATTTACTACAGCGGACTAAATTTCTGTTTGGTCCAGTTTCATTCAAAATTGGTATTCGGAGAATTTGTGGTTGCTTAATTTAGTTTGGTTATACTAACTTTGGCTAAAATGTTTACTTTATGAGACTTTGGAAGCATTGTGAGGTACGCTATATACAGGGTTATTCACCCTATACATCACGGAATATTGCGGCCAAAATACGCGACTTTCAAAAAGTTTTACTTTTGGAATATATGGGGGTCTCGTTAGTTTGTGTCCCAAAAGCTCTGAAAGTATCAAAGTTGTGTTTTTTTTTAACGGAACCCCCTGTATAATATTGCATTTTTGGATTATCCGATCAAAATAAGTGCCTATTTTAATAAGGTTGATAGTACCTAAAACTTAAGGGTTTTTAAATAATTTGAATTTTGACAAAATTTAACCTAATCTTCATGTTTCAAATACTTAAGAAGTATTTCAGTTATGTATTTGAAATTTACAGTGAAGTGTAACAATAAATCATATTTTATATCCCAATTATAATAAACTTGCTATATTATCAGGGTGTCCAAAAATTAAAACTAATCAAATAAGAACTTTAAGTGGCTTTATTTTAAATAGAACGCTATACTTTTTAACTTACCAAAAAATGTACTTTTTAAATACCTATTGAATGGAATAAGGGTGTTCTATAGCTAAGTTTTCGGGTTTTCACAGAATATGCCAAATAATCTTGAATAAATGTTCTAATGTATCTAGTTGCCTATGGCATTTGGAAATGACAGGTAGTTTACAACTATAAGAATAATAATCAGGAATATCTTTACAAATGTTCAGAAACTCGGAACGCGATTTATAGTCGTCCAACAGGCTATAACAGCAATAATGGTAATAACAAATTGACAATAGGCCAAAACAGAAGCAAAATATTTATAGTAGATGTTAGAAATGTCGACTATTCGTTTCCAAATTCTTACATATTCTTTTTTCGATTTTGTCAATTTTTTATTATCATTATTGCTGTTATAGCCTGTTGGAAGACTATAAATCGCGTTCCGAGTTTTTGAACATTTGTAAAGATATTCCTCATTATTATTCTTATAGTTGTAAACTACCGGTCATTTCCAAATGCCATAGGCAACTAGATACATCAGAACATTTATTCAAGATTATTTGGCATATTCTGTGAAAACCCGAAAACTTAGCTATAGAACACCCTTATTCCATTCAATAGGTATTTAAAAGGTACATTTTCTGGGAAGTTAAAAAGTATAGCGTTCTATTTAAATTAATTAAGATATAGTCACTTAAAGTTTTTATTTGATTAGTTTTAATTTTTGGACACCCTGTATAATATAGCAAGTTTATAATAATTGGGACATAAAATATGATTTATTGTTACACTTCACTGTAAATTTCGAGTACATAACTGAAATACTTGTTAAGTATTTAAAAACCCTTAAGGTTTAGGTACTATAAACCTTATTAAAATAGGCACTTATTTTGATCGGGGAATTGAGAAATGCAATTATAAACAGGGGGTTCCATTAAAAAAAACACAACTTTGACATTTTCAGAGCTTTTGGGACATTCTGTATAATATGAAAATAATTTTAAAAAGTAACTATATTGGACCCCCATATATCCCAATAGTAAAATTTTTTGAGTCACGTATTTTGGCCGCAATATAACGTGCCGTATAGGGTGAATAACCCTGTATATCGCTTAGGACTCAGACAAATAATTTATTGATATAGTGACAAGTTCAAAACTAAAAATCAAAAAATAACACCAGAAATATTCATATGAAATTGAAACTTTTCAAGTCAACGCCAAATTATTACTAAATGAAGAAGGCGGTCATTTCTTTTATTTTATTGACAAGTATGTGCGTCCATGCTCATTTAATTTTATTATACGCTTAGTGTAAGCGAATTTTATATTTGGTAATGCGTTTTTAATATACTGCCTGACATTAAGTTATAGATAATTCAATTCAACAATTCAACTTAAAAATACTTTGTTTCATAGTAGCACGTTGCATTCGATAGAAACTTCAGTCCAAACCGTTTATTACATAGATTTGATATGGATATAACTGCATCAGATCCGTTCGATCAGACCGGAACTCTGCGTTTGCATCGAGAGAAACAAATACTGTCTATTTAAACCCAAATCTATCAATATTCTAAAAGAAAAAGAGTTTAATGCAAAATTTGATTTTGGTACTGGGGTTCGAGGAAAGGTCACAGAACTGTAGATGGCAGGCTGATGAAAACTCGATTTTGTCATCGAATGCAGGGACTAATATTCCTTTAAAACAAATGTTTGGTGTGGTAATTTTAACGATAGACTGATTGGACTCTATTTTTTCTGATAAAATTTAAATTCACAATGATACTTGGCCTTTTTTATGAAATAACTGAGCTAATCGATAATATCAATTATTTGGGGACAAATATATTGACAGATATTCGGAGTATAAATAGTCAACGAAATACCCCGACTTAACTCCATTGGATTTTTTCTTGTAGGTGTATCTGATAAAAGAAAGCTAACCGTTTTAGACCATTTTAAAATATTGATCAGCTGGAAAGCACAACACGGAACATTTGTCTAAAAATTCCGGTCAAATTTTTGTAAATGTTGCAAAAGAATTTTCCAAAAGGATCATAAAACAAATTGACTGAAAGGGAAGGACGACATACAGAAATGTAGTAGTGAACTTTATCAATTGTAGTTTCTTAAGATATTGTCCCATCCATTTCAAAAATAATAATTTACATAAAACTTCACCTCAATGAAATTTATTTGTGAATAATGACAGAAATTAACTAATTAATTATAATTACCTAGAGATTATATTTTATGACAATCTGTTCTAAATTTTTACACGATTTTTCAGAAATTTTCCAACCTTGGTCCAACGAAAGGTGCATGTCAATTTTCCCAGGTTCTTTTGATTTTTTCATCACCATGCAATTTCAAAACAGAAATTCAGTTTCTTTTTGTTTTGTTTCACATGACCCTTTGGTCTGCTGCCGATTGCATGCCTTTAATTACAAGACCTTAAATTTGTTTGTAATATAATATCATGAAAAAATTAAAATTTTCACAAATGGAAATGCGGTTTTCATTATGGCCGGAAAGTGTGCATCGGCCAAGAACGCTTTTATCTTTGTTAATTTAGGATTAATTATCAACCCTTAAAAAGGCATGAGGTATGAAATGGGAGAACATCACCTGTCACTCGCTCCCCGTCTAGTAGTGTCATTTATATTCTGTTAATATAGAAAGAACTGCCCATTACATACTGATTGACAACTAAACCGACCTAATGGCGTAGTTTACAATTGGTGCGCCCAGAACAAGAAAGTTAGTTGCTGCGCGAGACGTGCTTGTCGAGTGCCGGTAACGGTAATTTTTCTTTTTAATTAGTTAATAAAAATTGATAAAAGCCAGTTTTTGACCACTTTCAAAAATCTCGTGCCCTGACAAATTTTGGTTACTTTCAGCACAAATTTATTTTAAAGGCTCCTCTGTTGCCACTATCAAAATATTTAGTTATATATCGTAAATGATTTTTGAGTCCTGAGTCTAGCTGACTACAAGTCTAGTTCTTAACAGCAGCACACAGTGCTTGCTTGCTCGCGACTCGACTCTACTTGACATCTCCTTTATGTAATGTAAGTGTAATAGGCTTCTTAGCCTATCTGTGTTCGCAATTTGGTAGAACTTACCATTGCCCCATACCAATTTGGAAAATTCCATTTCGTCCGAAAACTTTCTTCAATTCTTCTCCATTCATCATGAGACGAAGGTACCTAAAAATAAATTAATTTTAGGTTTTTGAGACAACAGATGATAACAGTGAAGTAGACGACTCAACTCTAAATCAAAATACATTTGTAGTGGCCACAAAATCTCGGGTGTTAGCAAAGCGAATTCGATTAAATGACATAAAGAATGTTTTGGCTAATTTGACACGCGCAATCGATCAATTGCAACAACCACTCTGACATATGGAAGATAGGTTGCTAGTCAATTACGATGATTAGCGTCAGAGAAAGGCATAATAGAGCAAGAAAAGATTTAGTTAATTTTATACTCAAAGCCGACTACAAGATTAGGGTCGTTATCACATAATAGTTCCACATAAGAATCTGAACAAATTCAGACTCCTAAAGCTTAACTATGTTTTATCAAGTAATGCCGCCAGGTAGTATCGAATCACCAGCATCAACAGTTTATGAGACAGAAGTTTCAGTTTTAAGCAATCCATCTCCAGTTCTGTATATTTCAAACTTGATCTGAGATCCTTAAGTTATACTAAGCAACAACCTGCAAGCTTCTCCTGTGAAAACAAAAGTTGAATTTTTTACCAGTTCATCATCACTTCCTCCAAATAAAACGAGTCGTTATCACCAAGTTCAATACCCTCATACAGACTACCACGTGCTGCAACAAGAGATATCAACACCAATAACAGTTACAAATATAATGGAATTATTACCTGTACAATCAAATAGTACGTACACATACAATGTTAAGGAAATTTTATGCTAGTCGACACCACTACGCCTATATTGCAACTATCGATATTTTAAAAGCTTCTTATAACTTAATATAAACTAATGATATCTGAGATTTCCTAGAAAATAAATGTTGATTTGAAAAAAGAAATAGTTAGGGATTAGAAATACACACCTTTTTAAATTCATTTAATCCCACGTACTTCACTTATGATTTTCGATATACTTGCTTTTGACACTCTAAATGTATTGTTCAACTACTTATAACTAACACCGATCATTAAAAAGATAAGACGAGATATATAAGATATATTAGTAATAACATATAAATAGTACTTTTACAAGTCAAATAATTAGTAAAATTTTGCGTGCAAAGCAATAAGTTTCGGACAATAACAACTCAACTGTAAGAATTATTATCATTAAACTCATTAAATTTATACAAATAAAATATTTATACAATACTGTTTTTTTCTTAAAACGAAAATTTTAGTAAAAAAAACTTCTTTAAAAAAAACAAAGAGAAGCTGACAAGAGACAAAAGACAATACTACGGATTAAAATTGGGTTTGAAATACTCCTTAAAAAAAAAAGACATTCAACACAGGTAGCTCTTGATTTTTTTTTTGGCATTGATTGAAATAAAGAGCTTTAATTGTAGCAGGTGGGCAGTTGAACTTTATTGCTACATATCTTGAACCATTTCTGGATCTCTCAAGTCGGCCAAAGTCTAGTAAAAGATTGTTGTTGTTTCTTGTGGTATAGTTGTGAAAATCTTCTTGTGATCTGTATAGATTAAGATTTTGTTTAATGTACAGCACACACTATATAATCTACACACAAGGTAAAGTTAAAATTTTTAGATCCTTACAGGAATTTCGACAGTCCTCTCTATAACCAAGCTCGGAGATAATACAAATGCATTTTCTTTGTTTCCCAAATTCCTTATCCATATTACAAGCATGCCCCAGGAAAGAACAGCATAAGCCACAAGAGAATGTTTTTAGAAGAGTTTCTCTAGAAGTTACCTGTACAAGACCCCTGAACAGAAACAGTTGTCAGGATAGTTTTTTAAGAAACTGATAGGTGCTACTCCCAGGTTAATCCTGCACCCAAGTATACTCCCAGAAATTTGGCTTCCATTGCAAATTGAGGTAGAAAGGGTATACAATTTCACTGTTATTCTTTAGAGTAAAATTAGTACTTTGTGATTTTGAGTTATTTAAAGATAGACGATTAGCTAGCAACCATTGAAATAGATTTTTTGTGAAGTTTGGTAATCAAGATTGTCAATTTCTGAAGGGTGATGGCTTATGTAAAAGGTTTTATCGTCAGAAAATAAAACAGTTTACTTCCTACCCCTGAGATTATGGCGGGATATTTATATAAATAGGTAATAAGATGGGGTCTAATACTAAACCTTGAGATACACCATACCTCAAGGATTGTTTTACGGAATTGCATTGGTTAAAGGAACATACTGATCACGATCCGAGAAATATGAATCAAGTAATTGAACGGCGTCCCCCTGAAAATTGTAGAAGGGTAGTTTTTTAAAAAAATGTTATGTATGACACAATCGAGACCCTTTGTGAGGTCTAAGAAGGATGCAAGAACGTCAAGATATTTTTCGAACCCTTCTAAAATATTACTAGTAAAGTGGCCAATAGCCAAGGTTATGGTCTTGTTGTTTCGGAATCCAAACTGGTTCAAGGCATAAATAGTTTGTTAGACACAAAGTATTCATTAACTTGATTTTTCTAAAATACGTTCGTATACCTTGACAAGACTGGCAACAAAGATATGGGGCGATAATTGTTGCAGTCATCAATAAAGCCCTTATTCTTAAAGAGAGATCTTTGCCACTTTCAGTCTGGACTGGCCTTAGCCCGGATTGGGTAATTCCGGTCTTCTCAAGCCGCAAAGGGGTCCGACCATGGCGTTCTTGTTGCGGAGGGAGAACTTTACGCTGCCATCCTCTTGTGGACGGTAGTAGGAAGACCAGCAAGCGTCAGAAGTAGTCTAACCCAAGGTGAAAGGCTTCATGCATACGGGTGCGTGGTACATAGACGATATATCTCAAACGATCCGATCCCTCCAGAAAACCGGGCAACCTTCTGGAGTAATCAGCCTTATCTCAATAAGCGGCTCTACTGAGATGGACCAAACTGACATACTCTACTACTAATAATAATAATAAAATGAACATGAGATCAGAGGCACTGACAATAACAACAATCCGATTGCTGAACCTGAGCCACAACCGGAACCTGAGGTCCAAGAACAACAGGAACAGCTGAATGACGAAGCCCAACAGGACAACACTGAACTCTTTTATCAGAAATTGTCAACGGAAATGAGTGCTGCGGTGTTGGAGTATGATGGAAGCAATCCGTTAAGAAGACCGGCATTGCCAAAAATTAATTCATTCAAAAAACTGGGTGCCATGTTAGACATCATGAACAATCGGATATTACTAGCTTATGCCTACACTCTGGAATCCTTACATATGACCATCTACTGTGCCGCGACTGCTATAGCTAGAGCTCTAGAAATTAAAGTTACAAGAGAGCGCCGATCAGCATAGACAGAACCCAACATAGGAAAGACGTCTAAATAAGAAAATTGAAAATCTTCGAATAGATATAAGACAGCTAACGGAGTACATCAGGGGCACAAGAACTAGTCGACTGCAAAGGCGAGTTGAAGAAATCATCAATCGTGTCCGATATCATTCGCAACAAGACTCAGCGAATGTTACTGCTCAGTAATGCCTTGATTCGCTGAAGCAGAAGCTCTCTGTTATTGCAGGATGGCTAAAGAGGTACAAGACCAGCAATAACCGAAAACGAGACAATGCGCTCTCCTAATATAGCAGATAATAGATATCCCAATAGAGAGCAGGTAGAAGAGTTCTGGGGAAACCAACTTTCCACACCAGCCGATTGTAACATCGCAGCTGGCTGGATCAATGAAGAACACCAAATCTGCCAAGATTACAATTTGAGCCATTTACCACCGAGGAAATTTCAAGAATAATCAAGAAATCCCATAACTGGAAAGCTCCAGGTCTCGACGTGATCCAGAACTACTGGCTCAAAAAGTTCTGGTGTATGCACCATCAGCTGGCAAATCTTATTAATGATGTTTTTCTTAACCCAGCAAAAATGCCATTGTTCTTGACCGAAGGTATTACGTACCTTCTACCAAAGGACCAACACAACACACATAACCCAGCTAAGAATAGGTCAATCACCTGCCTACCCACACTGTATAAGGTGATCACCTCCTGCTTGACCCAACACATCAATGCACATTGTGAGCAAAATAACATCACTGCAACTCAACAGAAAGGATGCACAAGGGTAGCTATGGGATGCAAGGAACAATTGATTGTTGACTCTATCATATGTAACCAGGCCTGTACCAATCGAAGAAACCTCTTTGCTGCCTACGTGGATTATAACAAGGCCTTCGACTCAGTACCACATGAGTGGCTCAAAACTATATTGAGAATGTACAGGGTCGACAATAATTTTGTTTCCTTTTTAGAACGCATCATGTCAACCTGGAGAACTAGGATCCAATTGCAAGTGACCCACTATCACGCCGTTTGAACTCCACCAGACACGGCTTTAGTGTTAGAAATAACAACGAAGAGGTAGTCAGAGTGAATCATCTTCTATACATGGATGATCTTAAACTGATGGCTGCTACCAGAAGCCAGCTGGAACAAATGCTTAAAATTGTAGAGGAGTTCTCCGGGGATATCGGAATGCAATTTGGACTTGAAAAGTGCCGTATTTTGAACATCGTTAAAGGGAAGATACAACCGGGGGCTTTTGAAATGCAGAACAGTGAAACTATAGCTGCAATGGAAGCAGACCAAACATACAAATATCTAGGTATAAAACAGGCTAAAAGAATTGACCATGGCACTATGAAAGCCGAATTGACAACCGAATTTGTCAGGAGGGTAAGGCAGGTATTACGAACTAACTTAAATAGTAGAAATTTGTTTAAGGCGCTCAACACGTATGTAAAATGAAGCAGGACGGACATACAAAACCTGCAAAGAAAAATAAGGACACTCCTAACAAAAGCACAAAAACATCACCCTCGGAGTGCTATTGAACGTACAATGCTTCCAAGACACCAAGGAGGAAGAGGATTGGTGGATATTGGTAAGCAGCTCGACCAACAAATAATAAACTTACATTCATATTTCCACAGGTTAGCGGACTCTTCCACACTACATCGAGCCATATGCGAGGCAAACGATTCAACGCCGCTACAGTTGAGGGAACAAGATATTAATTCTCACCACCAAACAGACCAAGAGAAGTTACAAACCTGGCTACAGAAGCCACTCCATGGACGGCATCCAAATGAGGTTAATCAGGACAATGTCGACAACTTAGCCTCGAACTACTGGTTGATTTCAGGACGGATATTTCCAGAAATGGAGGGCTTCTTGTTAGCTATCCAAGATCAGGTTATTCCGACGAACTATCGGAAATTCATCATTAGAGATCCCTCAATAGAAAATGACCAATGCAGATATGGCTGTCGAACATCAGAGACAATCCAGTACATAACTGGAGGATGCCAAGCGTTTGCCGCAACCGAGTATAAGGAAAGACACGACTCAGCCGCTAAGATACTCCACCAAGAGTTAGCAGAAAAGTTAAACCTATTACAGGTAGGAAAAGTGCCTTATTACAAATACAATCCAGAGCCTATTCTTGAGAACAACCAGTTCAAGTTATATTGGGACCGAACGGTTCTGACGGATCAGACAGTTGCTCATAATAGACCAGATATTATACTAATAGATAAAATTTCTAGACGAACTACACTAATCGACATCGCTGTACCTAACAACAACCAAAATACACCGAGAAGATCGCCAAATACAGAGATCTGGAGGTGCAAATCCGAAGACAATGGGCAATGAACAGCCTCCAAACGATTCCCATAATACTCTCAACACCTGGCGTGATACCAAAGAACCTCCTGCAGAACATCAAGGGACTGGGTCTTAATGAGCATCTGTATAAACCGATGCAGAAAGCAACTCTCCTAGCAACCGCACGAACCGTCCGAATGTTCATGGAAAATACAGCAGACCACGTCACCTAGGACCCGATAGCATGAAAAGGGTTCCGACAGAGCTTCATACTTTTGGTGTCTTTGTATGCCTGGTATGAGTGAATAATCCCTGGAGGGAGTGCGAAGCCGTTTGGCTTGTAAATCATAATAATAATAAATCACAACCATATTCCCTAAAAACAACTCTGGAGGATCAACAAGGTCTAACCACGGATCAACTGGTAACAAACCCAGGAAAGCCCGTATCAACAGGAAACCGCGATTAGAACAAGTGCAGGAGGAACTAAAAGTCTCGCTGCAAGATCTGATGCTAATGTAAACCCCGCTCCAAAAGTCAATGACTCAAGCAACCCAGCAGCAGGTGTAAATTCAGCTTCTAAACGTGGGCGCTCTGTATCCATCACACCATCTCCGGAACAGGCGCGGTTCAAAAGAACCAAGCTGAATGAGCCGGCTGGGGAAACACCTGGTACATCAACTGAGAAAACCTATAGCCAGGCCCTTACTGCGCTGAAGATGACAATTGTTCCGGACAAATATCCAGAAGAAAAGTTGACCCTGGAGCGGGTTAGCCAAATTCAGGTGACACAACACTGAGATTTGGAAGTGCGAACCTCGCGGTTCACGGGCACATCTCAACAGGCAAGGGTGATGTTCGTGGCCTATGTAGATGAACAGTATGTTCATTTACACTAGCTGGAGGTATGGTTCATCTATACTGGCTGGAGGGTACGGTTCCTCATTTGAAGCCTTGGGGGGCGCTGTCCTCATCCAGTATTTGGATTTGCAAAGGTTGCTATTCGTGGGGGGCTGTCCTGGTGGAAAAATCAACTACACCAGACCTACTGGAACCACGCGCCACAAGCACAGCCAGCTATTGCTAATCAGACCATCCGGCAAACAAAGCCGTGAAATTCTGCGTCTAAGCCAACAACAAATCAGGCTGGTGACAGGACATAACGGGCCACTGCAGCTTGAGAAAAGATCTACATACAATTGGTATCTTCAATGAAGAACCACTATGTAGACTATGTGATGAAGAGGACTAGAAGGTCTCATACATCACCTTCGAGTGCGAAGCTTTGGCCTACTGGAAACAGCTTCAGGGATCAATTCATTCAGAAGGCTTATACCCAGAGGATAAATTAGTGAGCAGGCTGCTTAATCTGATCAGGGCAACTAACCCGTTCATCTAGAATCGATATAGCATGCTACACAATAAGTCTGAAGGTTGCAGTGTAAGGGCCTCTCAACCCTAACCTGCTGTGTCATACAATCTTCATCTACATCTACCACCTTTGCAGTTTTCAAAACTTTAGAAAATTCATTACAAGCTATAGACTGGTTTATTAATGCTGTTAGAGGCTGAACTATTATATTTTTTATTCTTTTAATGATTTTTGTATTAATTCCATCAAGATCTTAGCTGTTCCTATTTTTTTTCTCTGTATAGCCATATCAACATCACTAAATCTAACTGACCGAAATTTAAAGGATGGGTTATTTTCCAGTGATATAAGCTGTTGAGAACTTTCAAGTTAATTTATCACTTTTTCAGCAGTTGAAAAAAAAGTGATGATTACATTCATTTGCACTTAGTTTTAAATTAGAATCAGAGGTGTTATTTTCGCTTTTGTAATTAATAAGTTTCCCCATAGCCTGTTGAGGATTACTAAATTTTTATATAAGTACGACATTTGCTTTAATTTTTCAGGCCTAATGGATTTTCTATAATTTTTCCTACTTTCAACTATAGTACCCTTGAGCCTGACAATGGGATCTCTTTTATTTAATATTATCATAAACTGAAATCAATCACGCATATCCTTTAAGTTATCATTGAACCAGTTTATTTTATTAGGATAATTATCATTGAATAGTTTTGATTTTTCTGGAAAAGAGATATTTATGGACTTTGTTAAAGCATTAATGAGCATTTTGAATTTTTCAATTATCATCATTGACAAAATTAAAATTGTATTTAAATATGTTTTGGTATAGATTGGAGAGACCACCGTCCATTAATGGTCTATACCATGCTCTTCTTTACAAATTTGTAGATTAATAATGCCTTTGTGGTCTGAGGTGAGGTGAGATCTACTGATAACAGCATCAATATTTGTGAAGATATTATCCAGACATCTATCAGCACCAGTGTTAAATTTGATTTTTTTTAAAGATTAACAGATCCAAAAAATTACTCAGTTTTAGAGCTCTAATATCTTTTCATTAAAAGGAACATTAAAATTCCCCGTTATGACAGAGATTTGTCTACATCAATTTTTTAAAGATATTTTGCCATTATATTAAATAATTGTCTAAATCACCATATGGTGTGCGATATGCAGTGATGAGTTGCACATTTGACTTTTTTAACAGTGCTGCTCAGCAGAGAGGCTTTCAAGATTTAAGAGATCATAATTTAAGTCTTCTCTAATATAGGTACCTACGCCTCCGTCAGACTTCACCGTCCTGTAAAATCTAGAAACCATCCTGTAGTTCTTAAAGAAAACAGTGTATAGCTCCCCCGGCACCAGCCAGTGCTCATTTAAGCACAATCAGCCGAAAGGTCACCGAGAAGTACCTCAAAATCCAAAAAAGAGTTACGTAAAGATTGAGCATTATAATGAAAAATTTTTGAAGATTTATTAATTTCGAAATGTTCATTTAGAGATACTTTCTTTTGTGTCGAAGAAATTGTCCCTATAAAACCTCAGGAGTCCTCAGTTGTCCATTCCTGGTAGATAGCGGGCGTTGGATACCATCACGTCCATCGCTCTCATAGGTAACATCCTTTATTACTTTATAAAATTTCTTTATATCGTTTTTATTATTTTCTAACTGATTTTTATAGTAGTCATTCTTTTATTTATGTAGAAGTGATTTAATTGATTCCGATATTGTTTGTATTTTAGCTCAATAGCTCAAGTTGAGGTAAGTAGTTTTTCAACAAGCTCTTTTTCATTTTATCCCTGATTTTAATGGACGTGATGATACCGTCACGTATCCAACGTTTTATCTTTTTATATTTATTAGGTCTTGTTGTAAAAGTTTCCGTTGCCACAAAAAGTAATTTCTTATATGTTTCTAAAAACATATTAGTTGATTCTTGAACATTATTTTCTTTATGATAACAGAGCAGTCAAACCCTAGTAGTAATTGCTTAAATTTACCAATATTTAATTGAGTTTTACTTATAGTGTTTTCAAAAATAGTTGAACTTTTCCTAATAATTTTTTTACCAATAGAAATCAAACCCGGACTGTGATCAGTTATATCTTCTTTAATAATAAAAGATTTAATGTTCAAAATATCATTTCTTAACTTTCTTTGTATGAAAATGTGATCAAGACATGATTCAGTAACAGAGTTTATAAAAGACTGAAATCCCTGCGCATTCATCATAGTAAGGTAACTTGTTACACTGTTATCAGCTAACTTCAATAAGTAAATATTTGTATCACCTACAAAAATTTCAATATTCAGGGAGCTCTGGCCCTTGAAATAAGAATACAAATCATTGAAAAAGTCTGACTTTAAAATGGGCGGAGGTTTATATACCGCCGTTATACCAAATGATAGATTTTTGAAGACAAAAAATATTCTGCTAAGAGTTACCTTTGAATTAGGCATGCTAACAATGGCAAAAATTGACATTAATATGGGCCTTCACAACACCATCATTCTTATTATAACTAGCTTCATTGTAAAAAGCTGAAACCCAGGAATGTTTCAATCCTCTATAGAATCAATTTGAAAAGTCTTACTTAAAACAATTATGTCTACAAAATTTAATTTACATGCTTCTAGAAATGTGATTAAATTATCTATGTTTTTATTTAAGCTTCAAATGTTAAAATGAATTAAATTAAAATAATAATTTTTTTCCAGTTTCAATTGTGTATTCTTAAGTCCACTCTTTGGTCCGGAGAACAGTCTCCTTCACTTATTTCTTCTAAGATTTCATCTAGAATATTAATAACCATATTTTATATGTTAAAATCTATTTTGTTTTTTAAAAGTTCAATATGATATTTGAGTGTTTGACAATCTGGATTCAGTGCCATATGATGGGTATTGAGCTGTAGTCTATATTTTTTGTTAGCTTCTAAACAGTTAATGCACTTTTTTTCTTGATTTTCACACTCCTCAAAACAATGACCTTCCGTACAAATAACCAGACTTGTTTCTTTGTATACTTATTACTCTTATGGTGAAATCCTTGACACCGATAACAACGTGATACAGTCAGATTATCATATACCTGTAGTCGTTCTTTTCTTCCTTTATTTATCATTTTGATGTATACGCTTCCTGCACATTCTGTAAATATCGTAGAAGAGTTGTTTTGCTCACTCTTGATCTGTGGGATAAAGGTAACTTTAAATATTTCTTTTTCACTAATCCATTTATTCTGTATGCAAATTCTTTCCTCCAATATTTCTATGTTTTTTTCAACCACTCCAGTGTATCCAGTAATTTTTATCTTGGGTAACATTTTTTTTTGGTACTTCAAGAATATAATTACCCTCAAGTTTATTCTCAGCTTCTTATTTAAATTTATCTAGATATTGTTATGTTTCACATTTCACAACTATATTTCCTTGTTTTGTTTCCTTCAAATGTCTTATACCCATATTTAATTTTGCTGGACTTATAGCTAACTGGATTTCCTTCCTACTTTTTGAGACATTCTGGAATTTTTTAGGCTTTATGATCACTATTGGTACCTGTGGTTTTATGTGACTCTACTTGAAGTTGCTTTATAGGTTCGAAGTGCATCAGCATAAGTGGTTTTTCAGTGAGACGCTTTTAAAGTTTCAATGTCCTTTTTCATTTCTTCTAATAGTTTAACCATACAAGGCATCCTTGCAATAAGCTTTTTGCATTCTTCACATATGAACAACAACATTCTTCTTTGTACATTACATTTTACCTCAGATGGGGTTATATTTGCACATTTTTTGTGAATCTTGTATAAGCACGAGTCGAAATTATAATATTCATCACCATAATCTTGTTTACATTTTAAACATTTATTATTATTTAGTTCATTACCCTCCATTAAAGAAATGTTTTATTTATTATTTGTATTCAAAAACATCTATTCCACGAAAAATATACCTTTGGTAAATATGATAAAAAAGAACTTCAGTAGAATTTCTCGAATGTAAATATTACGATAAATATGTTATTAGTATTATTATTACACCATGTAGTATGGAAATCTTTCTAGAAAATTATTAGGGAATCTTCTGGTATCAGCCAAAAGTGTATATAAAGGGTCCAGATCAGCTTTTGTGGACAGTTTAGTTAGAGACGTCGTAGAAATAACTTGAATTGTTTGACAAGTGTCAGAATTAAAGTTGACAATAAAAAGCTTTTGAAATAATGGAGAGTGTTCAGAGATCAGCTGTCCGGAACAGTATTTACACTGTAATAAATACCTTATTTATTTTAATGTTTCTAAAATGCTATTTAAGGCAATAAAATTATTTTAACATTGGAACGTCCATTGCAAAGCCTATTCAACTTATTCTAATTTCGGCAAACTATCGAAAATAAAACAAAATAAATGCAAGGGCAAATCATAACAAATAAGTAGGATATTCAGAATGAAAATCAATATTTTTTCCAAATCCACCGATGAGACAGGATGCTTGCGGCATCAAAATAGCGAGGCACCAGTTGGCAACAACGTGGTAATCTCGGTCGCTGCGAAGCTCCATTACGCTACGTTCGGCTGGTGCCCAGTCCTTTATAAAGGTTATCAAAACTATTTAACCCGGCGTGAGATATTTATAGCGTTAGCTATAATAATCTTTGATAGTAGGAAAACAATAAATGTCAGCTCAATTCCTTGAGTAAATCAATAATTAGAACCCTTTTCAATATTGGGGGATGTTCTAGCATTGCGGATCCTCATGGGCAATCCGTTGTACCAAGCGTTTTATACAGAAAAGTTTGAGATACAAACTACTTACCATCACTTTATTCCATTAATTCAAATAAACATTGAATACGAAAGTTGAAAACGTGTTACCTGTCGAAAATTAATTTTTTAAAATATAAAGCTTCTATTTAGTACACGAAGGGCCCTGAACAAAAAAATTAGGAAATTTGACAAAAGCGGCTAAACAAAAAAATGTATGGTTAGATTCAAAAAAGTATATTTACATTTTTTGAATAATACCGGTTTGTTTGGCCACTACAACTAAGGATAATTGGACCAACTTTTCTTCTCTCGTTTAACGCCCACACTCTCTTTCTCTGGCGACCCCCCCGGAAGGTTTACACGTCATCCGAGTTTGAGGGATTATCGGGGTTGAAACCCTGGAACAAAAAAGATTAGGTTGAAACCTCCGAAAGTTCCTAATTTATTAGACCGTTTGGTCATCTATGTGATCGACGTTTGCACAATTTTTTTGTCACATTTTTTAGACAGACTGAATATTTTTTTGAACCATTGAGGTTACGAAATTTCCTTCATCTGGGTAGCTATTCTCGTTCTTGAGAGAACGATCATCTTGATGGAAAGTGGGCGTGGTTCTCACGAAAAGTACGAAACCGTATTCAGAATACGGTTTCTTACTTTTTCGTGAGAACCACGGCCACTTTCCATCAAGATGATCGTTCTCTCAAGAACGAAAATAGGTACCCTGGTAGAGTCGTAGACGTAAGAGAAATTAACATTACTTAATATGGACTGCGGAACCTATAAAAAGAGATCGAGCGTTTTCGATGAGCAGTACCTACGCACATATTAAAGTAACTGTACCGACTGTCTAATAAACAGAAAATGTCTGGACCATGCTATGCGCCATTTTGTAGAAAGTGAAGTTATAATAACAGTGAATACGCTGTCACCACTGAAAAATTAACCGACTAAACGTAATTGTTTACCTCCAACTGACAAGATTTGAAGCAATTTGCATGCCTTTCCGAAATTTCAACGACATAAGTAGTTGAACGAAACGAATAGTAAAAAGAAATAAAATGACAGGATTACGTTATAACCTCACCCAACTGATCCAATTCATGTCAATTGATTGTAATCTGTGGATATCTGCGATACTATTGGTCGATCGTAAAAATAGATTAAAAATTTTTATTATATTTTTGGTTGTTAAAAATAAAAAAAAAAACAATATTTTGACGAACCGTTTCTTCAAAACGTTTTATTTTTTGAAAAAACATTCGAAATGTTAAGTAGGTGGTACCCCGTTATTTTCAGTATTTTCTAATTTTTAATTAAAATATCCTTAGCAAGTTGAATTTCTCGCTAATTTCAAGTAAATTTGAGATTCTAGACATACAAATTTTTTACACTAAATTCTGTTCATATCTCAATAGTATGAGCGTGCTGTTTAAAAACTGTTTTCCTACGGCTAGTTCTGATTATAGATTTAACACAAACACTTATGTCCATGACAGCCGAGCACCTACTTTTAGACAGTTAAGTCTAACATAATTGTTTTCATCAGCACAACTTATAAAAAATTTTAGAAATAACAATTTGTAAGATATTTGAAATTTTACTTAAATAAGTAACATTAAATTTTATATTCAAATAATGTTAAATGCGATATTTTACTTCCTTACGCTGTGTTAAACACTATACTACACTACAATTAAATAAATATTATTAGGATTATAATTTATTAGGACATATAAATTTGAACCCTACAGGCCAACAAACGAGGTCTTTCAGAATAAAAACCTTATTAATAGTACATTTGATCTTCAAGCCCCTACAAAGCTTAACAAAATAATAAAAAAAGTATATTAAAGATTGAATATGAGATCTGGCAATATCATTAATGGAGGTCTTCTGGCTGGCCTATGGTTTCGGTCCCTGGTCGTACACAGTTCCTCTACCACCGGTCAAGTTTCAGGTTTTCTTTCAAATTTAGGTGTCAGGTCAGGAAGTCTTGCAGTAAGAGGTTAGATGTTTAGTGAACTCATACAATAATTGATTGGATGGTTTATGTAGTGGATTGCTAGGATCGTGGATTTTAATCATACTATATAGAGCTGCGGTTTCAACCATTTCAGGGTTTATCATTGCTGGCTTCCTGTAATTACTGTATGTAGGGGGCATGTATTCCAATTAAAGTCAGTATATTGCTTTGTATATATGAGTTGTTTTTCTTGATATGCTTTTTTCTTTGTATACTAGACTTCTATGGTATTTGATTCTTTGTATACATTTTTGTTTAACAGTTATAAAGTGCCAATTTAAGATAATTTTGTGGTCTATATTTACTCCTAAATATTAGGCTGATGCCTTGGTGCATTTTACTTTGTTGTTAAGTAATATAAAATAATTTTTAATGACAATCGATATCTTCACGACAATAACAACAACAATGGCACTATTTTTTTTTACTTTTACGATTATTTTGACGTGCCAAAACGTCACTTTCCCCAATATGTCGCCGAACATACTCCGGATATTTTTCATTTGACAGCTCCATTACAATCTGTCATTCATTTTATTTTAAGAAATACGGGGCAGTACCTCTCTTGTTTAGCTCGCTATTAGAAAGACAAGTCCTACTCATCGAAAACTTTCCATTTCTTTTTAAGCCTGAGCGAACCTTTCTTCTATAGGATCCGCAGTCTATATTAAGTAATGCACTAGCATGTAAGAGTATTCCTGCAGAGTTATCCAGTACTTTATGGGTCGCTGTAAAAATTGTAAATTTTATAAAATCGCGTCTATTCAGTGTGCATTGTGAGGACTTTGGAAGCCTCCACGTTCCTTTACTACTTCATACAGAAGTTATATAGCTTTCTCGTGGCAGGGTTTTGACCCGCTTGCCTAAATTGAAGTCTGAAGTTCGAACATTTTTTCTTGACCGTCCGTTGTATTGTGATATTCTTTACGTCTATGGATAGAGTCTACTTCACATAACCGTTTCTGTCAGCCTCACTAATGCGCCACGCTCATAGATTTTTGAAAATAAAATGGATGACAGATTGTAATGGAGCTGTCAAACGAAAAATGTCCGGATTATGCTCGGCGCCATTTTGGGAAAAGTGACGTTTTGGTACGTCAATTTAACCGTCAAAAGCCACAAAAGTTTTGATTGTCATTAAAATCTTTGTTTTTTCCCTGGATTAAATTTATTTTATATAAATTAATAATCAAGTAATATGCACCAAGCCATCAGTCAAATATTTAGGTGTAAATATGGACCACAAAATTATCTTAAATTGGCATTTTAGAACTGTTAAACAAAAATGTATACAAAGGGCCAAAGACCTTAGGAGTCTAATATACAAAGAAAAAGGCATATCAAGTAAAATAACTTATATATATATATATATATATATATATATATATATATATATATATATATATATATATATATATATATATATGACTTTAGTAGGAATGCATGCCCCCTACATACAGTAATTGCAGAAACAAGCACTGATAAACCTTGAAACGGTAGAAACCGCAGCTCTATGTAGTGTGACTAAAATCCATCGTCCTAGATATCCACCAATCAATTATTGTATGAATTCACTAAACATCCAGCCTCTTATTGCAAGACTTCCTGTCCTGACCAAAGAAATTGGAAGGGATATGGAAAACTACAAAAATAGGCTAAATGCCTTAAAAAGTGTTCCACCATGCAGAAAATAAATGTCATAAATTGACATCGACTGGTTATGTGGAGCAAGCGCAAAAAGAAATTTTGTAGTAAATTTGTTGCATGAAGTTAACAATGTGAGAACCGGAAACCAGAGCAGGGTTTGCGACACAATCGGCGTCCCTGCGTATTCTTTATGTTTAATGCGGTTGTTTACCATCGTCCTCGACGCTTATTTTCTTTGTTGTGCGGTGCAGTATCATTAGTTAAATTTCGGAATTTATATTTGTGTATGTTGTCAAGACATTTGTATAGACTTTAATTTATAACAATGTATCAGTGTATGGTATTGTTTTGTAAATCGCGTGGTTCGATTCCGGGAATTCATTATTTTCTATAGGTACCTACGTTTTTTGTATTACATCAATATGTATGATTATACTGAAGATCTTTTAATAGATCGACGATTTTAAAGTTTTGTTTGCGCTAGTGTGTAGTTTTTATCATTTTTTTCATTACATTTTTTTTTGATCAGATATTAATTATTTTAAAGTTTAAAAGGTACATAGAAAACACTTTACTTAATAATAACATAAAGGCAGAGTAACATATAGTTAATCCCTATGGCCAGATCCTTTTTAACATTGTAGATAAGATAAGATTTTATTTCGAATTGTGTTTAAATTTTTTTTAAAGCAGTGTTTATTTCATTATTCGTTTTATAACATGAACTTTAAATTGTAATTTTTCAATATAACAACATAAATAAGAGGTTTCTCAAATCCAGTCCTGTCCCTTGACCTACTGCGCAAGTGCAGCATAGCCACATCGAGGGGAGTACAGAGTTACATGTGGAACCAAATTTAGTTTAGGGTATTCTCCTTCCTTTTACCCCTTCCAACTTCCTTGGTCCTGACAACTAAGTTCGAAAGAAAACCTGAAACTTGACCGGTAGTAGAGGAACTGTGTACGACTAGGGACCGAAAGCATACGTCAGCCAGAAAACCTCCATTAATGATACTGGCAGATTTCACATTCAACCTTTAATATACATTTTTATTATTTTGTAAAGGGGGCTGGAAGATCAAAGGTACTATAAATAAGGTTTTTATTCTGAAGGTCCTCGTTCGTTGACCGTAGTGTTCAAATTTATATATCCTATTAAATTATAATCATAATAATATTTATTTAATTGTAGTGTAGTATAGTGTTTAACACTGCGTAAGAAAATAAAATGTTGCATTTAACATTATTTGAATATAAAATTTAATGTTACTTATTTAAATAAAATTTCAAATATCTTACAAATTGTTATTTCTCAAATTTTTTATAAGTTATTGAATAATGTCGATGAAAACGATTATGTTACACTTAACTGTTTAAAAGCAAGATACTCGGCTGTTATGGACACAAGTGTTTATGTTACATCCATAATTAGAACTAGCCGTAGGGAAACAATTTTTAAACAGCACCCTCATACTATTGAGATATGAACAGAATTAAGTGTAATATTTTGTTTCTCTATAATCTCAAATTTACTAGAAATTAGCGAGACATTCAACTTTCCAAGGATATTTTAATTCAAAATTAGAAAATACTGACAATAACGGGGTACCATCTAATGAACATTTCAACTGTTTTTTCAAAAAATAAAACGTTTTGAAGAAACGATTCGTCGACATATTGTTCTATTTAATTCCTACTTATTTTTAACAAGGTATGCAAATTGCTTCAAACCGTGTCAGTTGGGGGTAAGCGATGACTTTTAGTCGGTATAATTTTTCAGTGGCGACAGCGTATTCACTGTTGTTATAACGTCACTTTATCCAAAATGGCGCATAGCATGGTCCGAACATTTTCTGTTTATTAGACGATCAGTACAGTTACTTTAATATGTGCGTGGCCACGCTCCTTCCGGAGAGGAACAGTGAGAGCAAGAGGGAGAGATTCAAATTGTGAATCCAATAGCAACAAGTTTAATCTTAGGAATGAATATATTATATGTTACCAATACTTAAGTTTTCAAAAAGACAAGAAACTTCAAATTTAACAGCTGAAGCAAATTGATCATGATCATAATTATTTTATACAGATGAGTAGGACTGTTCAGAGTATTTTCCTGGAAATAGTTTTACACACACAAGATGACCAAAAGTTGTTGTTGGTGTGATTCCGACAAATAAACTGCCTGAGAAAAACTATGAAGTACTGTTTGATGTAAACATCTTGGAGTAACTAAACTTGGACCTAATGACATACACTGGCTCCACAAGAACATCCAGATATGCATTAACCAACATTAATAATATGTTTGTTTGAAGGTCATAGACAATGATGTTTCTTGCGAAGTAGTAGATATTATATTTTAGCTTCAGACCATTTTATGTGGTGTCCATGAGTCCAGGCATGGTGGTTGGCGGCACCCGATTTTTCTGTTTCTCCTCGAAATGTGCATTTTTAGTGTTTTTTGATCCTTACGTCAAGAGGTCTCTTTGTTTCGCCAATGTAGGAATTGCCACATTCACATGGTACTGATATATACAGTTCTTCATGTCTCTTTGAGTTGTTGGTTTGACCCTAGTGTAGGAAAATGATATAAAATCAATGTCGTTTTCAATTCAAATAACTCTCTGAAAAGTCGGCTCACTAGGGTCAAACCTACAACTCGAAGAGACATGAAGAACTGTATATATCAGATACCATGTGAATGTGGCAATTGCTACATTGGCGAAACAAAGAGACCTCTTGACGTAAGGATTAAAGAACACCAAAAATGCACATCTCGAGGAGAAACAGAAAAATCTGGTGCCGCCAACCATGCCTGGACTCATGGACACCACATAAAATGGTCTGAAGCTAAAATACTACACCGAGAACAACATTGGAGAAAACGGAAATTCAAAAAAGCCGCGGTCATACATCAGAACCCGAGTTATTTTAGTAAACCATCTTTAGATATAAGAGAAGTGTGGAAACCACTGCTTAGTAATTGTAAACTAAAACTAAATGCAGCATTAAAAAAATGGGATTTTGCCATAGCAGGCATGACTACACCCATCTCAGTCACACTACTGCATTTACGTTTAGTATAAATAGTCATGTAGCTAAGGGATTTATTTAGTTTCACTTAAAAACGGCTAGAGATAACTACTAGCCGAAACGTCGTGATATTCAATAAAAATAAAGACAATGGAAGTCCAACAGATATCTACTACTTCGCATTAATAATATGGTTTTACCATCTAGTTAATGTTCCATGCACATATAAAATTGAGCATCGAAGCCGTGGTTATAATTTATTTGCTTTGGCTAAAAATAAAACAGTAATCTTTTGTTTGAATATGTTGTTATATGAAAATTTAATTATTTATTTATTTATTATTTTATTGAAATAAAACAAAATTTTTTATTTTAGCCCAAGCAGTAAGAAAATTTGTGTCATGAAAATGCCCTGTCAAAGTAGTGAAAAGCTGTGATTAATTGCAACTTAAAAAATTCAACTTTAGGAAAGTTTTATTCCAGATCCTCAGACAGTTACGTAAATGAAAAGTTTGAGCTAGTGTAAAAATAAAAGTTACAATTTTTTTTATAATTAAATTTTAATAAATGTTGTTTCCTTTAGATAGATTGGCTTTTAAATGTAGACTGCCTTAATATTTTCTTTATTCACTTTGGAGTTAATTTTTTTTAATAAAAATTATGATTTAGGACATAGTATTACGTCCTTTAAATTAAAGCTACGTTATTATGAAGGAAATGTCAACACATCACAATTATTATGAATGTTAAACGTACAAAAATATCTAATATATGAGTTCTGAACTATCGAAAAGAAAATAGTTTTACCGAAAAACTAATTAAACCCATTTTTAAATTATGAAACTCTATTACTTAGCAATAGATTACATGGAAATTTCGAGACCTTATATTAAATAATATGCATGGTTGTTAATTCATTATATGTTTTTTAAAAATAAATGCCTTAATACTTTTTTTTTTCGTGCAATCTACGTTCAAAGAGGGGATGTGGATTTTACTAATATTATTTACAAAAATACTGAATAATTTCCATGATCTTTTCCAAAACAGATATTTAAAAAATATAATTAGTCTTGATTTATTTTTGAGCATATTTCACGTTATAGCCATTTGGCTAAATGACAGTTTTATTATAAAATATATAAACGATCATAATCATAGAAAAAGCATTCTCATTTATTTGTAACATTTTGTACTTGCTATCCAAAAATAATAAAACTGCAGCATATATTTACTCTCTACCAAAAAAGATAAAAAAAAAATATTTTTAAAATTGCTTTGAACAGAAAAATCATAATTTTAAGGAAACCTAAAACTGATAAATTCAAGTTAATATATCGTTTTAAAGAAATACTTCATTTTCCCGTTCTTTATTGAATATTCTCAATTAACCTGTCGCCTAAAACAAGGAAGAGCAGTTAATTGTTTTAGATATACTGTAGAAAGAGATTGTTATTATCTTAACCTATTATTTATGATAATAAAATTGTCATTTATAAACGACACATTCACGCTAATATAAGAAATGGCAGGAAATTCAGTGCTGCCATACAAATACCGACACGTAATGGCGACCAGCTAGGAGGGGGTCAAAAATTATTTACATGAGCAGTCTGTCAAGTTTTATATTACAAGTTCGTGATTGTGGCTGTTCGGCGAGAGAGGTATCGTGTATATAGGGCTCATAACTTCGCCCATAGAAAGAGAGATACTACTGAACTATCTCGCTCTATCCTTTTTTAAGCCAATGCGCTTCTATAAGACTTGCGGTAATATTAGATATATTCTTTTGAGTAATTATCACTTTCAGTTCTGTCACTTGAAGTAATCATGATCACTTCGACCCAATGACAAGTAAACGCATATTCAAAAGAACATGAAGTTATCAGTTTCACTTTTTTCACTTTGATCAGTGATAATTTACTCAAAAGAATACAGCCATTATAAATCTATGGTATTTTTTCAATAATGGTGAACCATAGATATAGGAGTATATAAACTACGGGTTCTATAGAGGCGCTTGAGCTATCTCTTAAAAAGAGACAGAGCGAAATAGGACAGTATAGTACATTTCTCTCTATAGGCAGAGCTAACCACGATACCCCAAACATCATTCAATCAATCAATCTTTATATAGCCAATGTTACATCGGATTTAATATATCAATAAAAAAGCAATACATTGCAGAGTATACCAAAATACAATATAACAATTCAAAAGATCAGCTAGCTTTCCAAGTATACTCTAATGAAATAAAATGCTTTAGCACAAAAAAATTATTCCAACTGTTACTTAAACTGCGTTATCGATAGATTCTTGAGATTCTCGGGTAACTTGTTCAAAAACAATACTACATAAGTAATTACGATATTAAACTTGTATCTCAACTGTGATGGTGAGTATTTGAGAGAAAGTTAATGCGATTTCGTCTAACAAACATTCCAACTTCCAAGATAGCAATAGAAGGAAATGTCAAAAGGCGATTTAAAAAAAAACCGCTACAACTGTCCACAGAACCTATTCGAAAGAGTAAATATTTCTGTAATACAAACACTCTCTCCCAATCAGTAGACTGGCACCAAAATAGAACCAAGTTTTGAGATATTGTATGGCAGAGTAAGTTGAATTAAGCTTACCGGCAACATGTTATATGTAGATTAACCAACACAGATTATCATCCGAAAAACAACCCAAGAACCTTACTGAAATTAAGGTAGAGATTGTCTCTTTATTAAGAGTTAAATTTCTTTCTTTTATGAAAAATGAAGTGGACGATTTTGGATGCGTATATCGCGAACCGATTTCTTTTCCACCTAGTCTGGTATCATCAGGAAATAGGACTAATTGAGATTCATTTCACGGTCCCCGAACTCCTATTGTTTCCAATTAAGCGAGTATGCTGCCCGGAGCCACACAGTTAGATCAAAGAAAAAACTCAACACAAGTCCTGACCTATCCAAATCTCGCTACATCAGATCCAACAAAGCAAATCCGGCATAATGATTTTGCCTAAAACCGTGCTGACAGGGGCAAAGGTCCTAATTTGACTTTAGGAAACCCAATAATCTGAACCTTTACCATTTTTTCGAATAGTTTACTAAATGACGAGATAATCGGCCGATAATTTTATGTCATCACTCTTGTGAACCGGGATCATGCAGAGGTATCTTAATTTATTCGGAAAGCCACCTCTGGAAATCGATGTATTGAAAATAAAATATAGTAGTTCAAAAATAGAATTTATAGAATTTTTTATAACAGTTATAGGTTGTTGTATGAACGACCGCCTATAGGTGCAACATCTTACCTGTAGATCCTGTCAAGCAATGACTTCAAATATAACATCCAAAAATAATCAAGTACCTAAACAGGGGTGTCTGGGAATGGCATCGGTGAAACCCACTGACGAGTCCGCCACTGGTGTCAGGACGAAAATCTTATACCGTAACATCGCCGGCATATTTACAACAAGGTACATACTTCGTCCGGACCGCTCGAGGATTTACTTTACGTTGAGACCAAGGCGTCCTTCAGTTCTTTACCAGTCATTTCCCAGAAAAAAATTAATTGAGCAATAGATGGTTGCACAGTACAATTTTCATCCTGCGCGAACATGTAACGATCTAAGGTTGTTCGGGCAATAGTAGAGAAATATTCACAGAAGGCTTCACAAATTTCCACCGTCTCATTAAGATGACCGTCAACAAGTATAAAGCTGGATTGGCCCAAGTTCTCTTTCCTAATAGGCTATTAATTTGCTTCCATATCTTCATAGGCGGATTTATGGATTTATTAATTAGAATTTTGAAAAAAAAATCCTTTTATATTTAATCATTTATGTGAATTCTTTTTTCATAATCTTACACTGTAAGTGCAAAGTTATAGCTGTTTGATCACGAAAACATTTCTTTGAAATTACTGCTTTCAGTGATAACCTGAGCATCAACCCAACCTTTATTATCTAGAGTATACTTACTTTTTCTTCTTGGACTAGCGATATCAAAGCAATATGAAAATATATTCCAGAATAGATTCCATCCCTCACCGGCAGAATTTTTAGTGTATACTTCAGAGACGTCCGGCTCATCAAATAATACATTCAATCAGTGTAGTGTGTATTTATTACAATGGGTATCGCGAACCCCGATGTAGTGGGCTCCAATGGTAAATTACGCAGATTATTATTGTCGAATAGATCAGCTAAAAGTATCGCATCTTTTGATACAGAAATCCGGTCTATTTTAAAATTGCCACGTAGCACAGCATCTCGATATTTGCCTGAGGTAAGATTCTATAAGCGACTTTAGAAATTAATTTGTATGAGAGACGCAAACGATTATTGTCAGTAAAAACGACGTCGGCAATATACAGTTTACTGCCATCAACGTAACTCTCACAATGGCCGAGACGATCACATATCTAGGCTGCACGTTGAATAAGGACTGGGACCACTCTCGAGAAATAAGAAGCCGAATCGAGAAAGCAAGAGGTACTTTTAATAAGCTGCGCAACATACTCTGCAACCTATACCTCAATATACATAAGCGGATCAAGATTTTGAAATGCTATGTACTCTCAACTCTCTTATATGGAGCAGAAGCCTGGACCCTTACCGATGCTTCATGTAAACGTATAGATGCATTTGAGATGTGGTGCTACCGCCGCATGCTTAGGGTTCCTTGGATACACCACGTATCAATATACATTTTACAACGTATCGGTGGAGAACTGGAATACCTTACAAATGTCAAACGCAGAAAATTGGAGTACTTTGGACATATCATGCGGAATGAGAAATATCGCCTGCTCCAACTTATCCTGCAGGGGAAGATGGAAGGCCAGAGATCAGCTGGACGAAGACGAATATCATGGCTGCGCAACCTACGAACATGGACTGGAATGACATCAACAGGTCTGTTCAGAGCAGCAGTGAATAAAATAATATGGACCAATGTGATAGCCAACATCCAAAGAGGATAGGCACTTTAAGAAGATGAGAGTTTGGAGATCTATAGGTTAAAATAATAGCAATTTTCCGACTGCCCAAATCCACTCCAACTTCACAGCATTTATACACAAAATCAAAGCTCATTTGTTTAACTTCTACTGTTTCCTCGATCATATTGCTCTTTACACCAAATATAGCAGAACCTCCCTGAATGTCTGTATTGCAACAGTACATACTTAGAACGATGAAGTTATCTAGTGTAATACATGAAAGTTTTTGTCCGTTATCCAGTGTTAAGTAAGCAGGAGGCAGTTAATTTTCTAAGATTGAAGGACAACTTCAATAATTGGTATCTTAATATTAAGGCACTGAATATTTGCATACATAATGTGAAGTGGCACCAAATTGCTAGATTGAGCTATCTGCACTTGTAGACTTGTTGAATACGTGGAAAATTCGGACCCCTGTTGTGATTGGACTGGTCGATGCTGCCCAACTTATATTTATCGTGGTAGATACCACGGAGCCAGAAGTCGGGTGATAAATGCTTCTCTAGGTTCTTTCGTACGTCCACCCGGGAAACTAGCACTTCTAGGACAGTGGAATTTGGACTTCAATTTAAAACATTGGCAATGCTATCGATAATTTTCACCCAGCAGCCCCAGGATATCCTGTTTTGATGTGTTAATTTCAAGATTAGATATATAAAGCCATGACAGATCTGTTTCAGGCCGACCAATGTTCGGATCTGCTATTTTTATCGGAGTAGAACTTGTGCCATTTGCAATTTTGCTAATTTTTTTTTATGATATTGTTTTAGTTTGTGTCTTGGAACACTAAGGATTATCACCTCTCGCCTGACCGCTATTAGAAAAACACTGTCTCTTTCTAAGCGAGAACCAACGTGCTTCTATAGGATCTGGATACTTTTATATCTATGATAGGAACCATAGACGTAAGAGAAATTAATGCGGATCCTATAAAAGAAAGTTGACTCACGCTTAAAAAGACAGAGCGTTTTCAAGGAATATTATCTCTCTTTCTAATTTCGGTCAGGTGACAGGGACATCCAATAACGTTTGGAGTAGCGTGCTTAGCTCCGCCATTAGAAAGAGATGTTCTACTTTTCGAAAAGGCTCTATCTCTTTTTAAGCTTAAGCCAACTTTCTTCTATAGGATCCGCAATCTATATAAGTAATATTAATTCTCTTACGTCTATGATAGGAACCTAACCTATCTTATTTAACCTATGGGTATTTTGCCGTATTTTGGATATGAAAACCCTTTATAATAATCATTTAAATGGCCTTATACTTAAAATGTTTGACACTGCAAAGTATTTTAACTCCTGGAATCAAAAATATACGACTCATGATTATTAGAAATAAAAGGTAAATATTTTACCGATTAATACAAATTTTAGAAAATATCAGTAAAAGGATAGAACAGCGAGAAACGTAAGCCCGACAGAATTTATTGAAACTATTTTGTGTATCTATTTTTGTATTTATAACCTCACCATCCAGGTTCATTTAAATTTTTAGCAAAAGCACAGCGTTCTGCCTACTTCAAATTTTTAAATGTAATTATTGTGGCTAGATATATTGGAGCGATGATTCCTGTCCTAATTATTAAATTAACTGTGGATGACCGTCTGTGAATGATTGCCCTGTATGACTGAATTGGGTTTTGCCGTCCACTTTTATCGTGACCGGTTATTATGAATTATAGTTTATTTTGAACTGTTCAGAGGATAAGGAGTCAAATTGAATTTCACCATAAAAAATTAAAAATGTATCTTTTTGACTTGGCTGATAGTTGTAAAATACTCTGTTGAATGACTAGTATGAAGATTTTGTGTTTAAAAATTAAATAGGGAAAGGGACCAACTTAAATTAAGTGTAGTGGTTTGGGTACTGTATATTTAGCTTATTTAATTTTTACAAGTAATGAAAGAATCTTTTTTTTAGCATTTCCAATCATCTCTTTCATACCAAATTACTTAGAAATAAAATACTACAATGCTTAGACCACCAAAATAACAAGTTCCATTTGAATGTGGTATGCTATAAAAGAAGAAAAAGTGCTGAAGAAAGGGTAAGTTATTGCAGATATTTTTAATGGTTTTCTTATACTTCCTATTTGCCAGAGATAATTAGAATTAAGATAGGAAGAATATCCAGACTATTTATTTAATTTTAGGCATTAAAGTAGCTTGTTATGAAAACATCACTAATTATGATTTAATAAAAAAATTACCACCCACAAATAAATCATTAAATATTAAAATTATGGGCAAAAATTTGGAGAAAGAGTTCGGAATCAGTAAAAGAAAATAAATAAAATTTTCCATTCTTACCAGTTTAATAATACAAATAAAATGTTTTTTTTTGTTGTTGCCTTACTAAGTTTCAAAACTTAATTGACTATTTATGACACTTGTCAATTTAAACCCTTCACTATCAACTTAGACTAATTTTAAAGTTAAACCCTGTTGGTAAATTAAGGAGTTTGGGTTTTTCTTTGTTTGATTTTCAATGTGAGTGCTATTTTAGGCTGATAATTTTTTTTAATGTGATGAACGTTATTGGTTTATAATCTTCTTGATTGTTGGATAGTGTCTACTATTTTAATTTTAACTTTCGACTTTGGCAAGTTTATGTATCATTGTGGAGCTAATATAATTAAAATAATTACTCTTGGAATTGACCATAATTTAAAACATTTATTGAATTAAGCCTCAATATATTTAAAAAAAGCATTCTTATTCTAGAAATCTACTAGAATAATTGAATATCCTCCAAAGTCCAAAGCTGAAGTTATAGATGTTTGGCGAGGTATAACATTGATTGAGTTAGCAAATGTATTACAAAGAGATGTACAATATGCAAAAGATTTGTTTTTGAATCAAATTAACGACCCAAATACACCAGTATATGATGTTAAAAATCTTCAAAATGCTCTAAGACGTGGTGGTAAAAGAATACGACTAATAGGTAAATAAGTACAGACATTATTGTAAAATCTATTCAAAAATAATATTTTGTAGATTCCCTCATTGCTTTTGTTTTTAGTTTTCTAATATACAATGTTTGTATGATACTAAAATGGTTTTGAAACATTTGAAGTTATCTAGAAAATTAATATTTTTTTTTAGCAAAACCCACAGATGAAGTTCATGAAGAGGTTCAAAAAAACTTGGAGCCTCGTCCACCACCTTCTAAAGCAGAACTAAAACCAAGACCACCAGTTGTAACAGTAATGGGGCATGTAGATCATGGAAAAACGACACTTTTAGATGCATTAAGAAATTCATCAGTTGTAGAAAAAGAATTTGGTGGAATTACTCAACACATTGGTGCCTTTTTAGTAACTTTAGAATCAGGTAATTTTCATTTATTGTAAGTTTTAAGAGTGAAGTTATTAATAGTGTTTTGCAAATTAAAAATAACTTGAAGTAAGGTTTCATTTTCTATATTTTTTACTTTAGCTGTTTCAACAGTTTGGCTACTTTAACTTATCTTGGTTGTAAAGAGTATTCTGTAAAAAAATTAATGACCAACAATGAAAACAAAATAGGAGTATATCTGGATTCAGCTCAGTATATTTGATGCTAACGTAATAATTGGTTGCATATATATATGCCTCCCCACTCACTAGTTGAAGCTTATAATTCATTTTTAAGCATCTACAAGGATCTACGTAACAAATACCCAAATCACCAGCTCTTGATTTATGGTGATTTTAACCTTTCACACGGCAAATGGATTTATGAAAAAGAAACCTTGATACCAGCAGAAATTAACACCCAAAATGCCTGAGCTATAATCAATACAATGTATTTTCTTGAAATTGGGCAAATCAATTTGGTATATAATGTTTTGGGCAGACTGTTGCACTTAATTTTTGTAGGAAATTTTGATAGAGCCGTTGTGACCGGCTGCTCACTTCCACTCCTATCCATCAATGCCTATCACCCAGCGATAGAAACCTTACTGCACTTTCAATGTATCAAGAAGCTCAGCAATAACAGCACAGTAACTGTTTATCAGTTTCGTCAAGCGGACTATGCTGGTTTGAATCATTTTTTTGATCTGCCTGTGCAGATGAAGTACAATGGTTCAATATTGGACAGACCTGAAGACATATCTGAAGCCTTCGCATCACATTTCCAGTTGGCATGTTCTGGGAGTATTATGATGCGAGATTGGATGGTGCTGGCGCGGCTGGCTTTGCCGACGTTCTTTCTAAGCACCACTTCTGCCCTGAGGAAATTTCAGAAAAACTAAATCTGCTTGATATATCTAAAAGAGCTTGTCCCGGCTATTTCCCGACGGTATGGAAATTTTACAACCTTCTACCTGTTTTTAAATCGGGTGATAAGTGTGATGTAGCAAACTATCGTGGAATCTCAATCTTGTCTGCAATTCCTAAACTTCTTGAGTCAATTCTGATCGATGAAATCTTTAATACCTACAGGCGATACATCAATCCTGAACAACACGGATTTTATCAGGGACGTTCCACTAGAACGGACCTTGTAATTTATCATAATTTCCTAGTCAAATCCGTTGAACAAGGACATCAGATTGACGCAATTTACACCGATTTGTCTAAAGCCTTTGACAGCATTCATCATCTACTGCCACTCTTGAAGCTGTCTGAAATCGGTATCTCGGGAAATTATTTAAACTGAATCAAATCTTATCTCAGCGATAGACGACAGCGCGTGGAGGTGTGCGGGTCCCTATCCAGCGAAGTAATGGTTAGTTCAGATGTCCCCCAGAAATCACACATAGGACCGGTTCTATTTCTTCTGTTCATTAACGACCTTACCTCCTGCTTTATTTCCTCTCAGGTCCTATTATACGCTGATGATCTGAAATTTTACAGCATTGTTGACTCAGATAAAAACCACCCACAAACTGATCTAGATTGTTTCATCGATTGGTGTTTTTCAAATCGTTTAAAAATCAACGTCTCCAAATGCAAATCTATCAGTTTCTTCAAGTGCGATCACCCAATTTTTAATTCATATGAAATACTGGGTCAACCCGTCGAATCTATCAATGAAAAAGATTTGCAATTCAACGCTCATATTGACAGCGCCACGATCAAGGCTCTAAGAATGCTGGGTTTTATTAAGCGAAACTCGAGACATATTAATGACACTAGAGCTATGACTTGCTTATACAACTCGCTTGTTAGCAGCATTTTAGAATACTGTTCAATTATATGGACTCCCAACTATGTCACCGTCAAAAGCAGACTCGAGAAAGTACAAAATATATTCATGAAAGATCTACTATATAAGCACCATTTTCCATCACACGGCCTAGCTTATGAAACGAGACTGATGTGTGGACTCAAGAGTCTGGAGAGCAGAAGAAGAGAAGCTATATTTTTGTTCCTCTTTAAAATATTTAATAACATAATTGACTGCGACATGTTGCTGAGCGAGATTAATTTTAGGGTCCCATCAAGGCATACTAGGCTGCAACGGCTGTTCGAAGAAAACTATCATCGGCCAGTCCGCCTTCATAAACAGATTAATGGTTAACTATAACCGATTTTATATGGACTGTGATATTTTCAAGGACTCACAGGATTAAAACGAGTATAATGTTTAAATGATATACTTTGTTGTACATTCTTCTTTTTTTTCTTTTTGAGTTTTGTTTAACTGTTTGTTTTTGTTTTGTGTCATTTGCCATACCATTTAGAATGTATCATTCTGTAGTGTATGTAATTAGATAAATAAATAAATAAAATTATATAGATAAAATATTTTCCTACATCTTTGCAGGAGTGGATCCAGCCTCTCTCTTTGGGAGGGTGGGGGGCGGCGATATCACAAGAGTTCAGTATGGCATAGTGAACGCGAGCTGTCGACGGAGGGTGCGTCTATTTTTCTGTATTCAAGCTCCTAGGGGGGATCGCACAGTATAACAAGGAAAGAGAGCTGTCGATGGGGGTAGTCTAATTTTCTGAATTTGAAGCTCAGGGGGAAGGCGATTGCCCCCTCCTGGATCCGCGCCTGCATCTTTGTATGCATAAAAATGAACAGAAACAGCAACACTTTATATGTGTCTATAAATGGCATACCGCACTCTATTAAACTTCAAAATGTTTTATTTTTTGAGGAAAGTCATTCACGATAAAAAGTTTTGCTTACCTTTGGATTTCAAAAATGGTGATCAAAGTTATTGTGACTTATATAGAATGTTTAAATTATTAAAAAATGTATAGTTAATCTTAGATAAAATACTGTTATTGGTAATTTTTTCACAAATTTTATTTAACAAAGTTGTTCCGAAATAGAAATGTAGTTTATTGAAAAAAATCCAAAAATTAATTATACTTTTATTTTTTTAAGCAATGTGTTGAAACCTTAACAATAAGTTTGAAATGAAAGGGCAATTATTCCACATGTTGACCTCATACTTGTAGACATTCTTCTAATCTTTTTCTAAATTTTTTGTACTCAGATACAGTCATATCAGCATTTATAGTTGAAACAGCTTTCACATTTTTTTTTAGTAGTTCAGTGTCATTGAAATTATTATTGTTATCCTTTTGCTTTAAGTAACCCCCTAGAAAATAATCCATAGGAGTTTGATCAGGTGACCGAACAGGCTAGCGCATTGATTCAAAAAGGCTAATCCCCTTATCTTGGAAACGAATGTTTAATCAGTTTGTCACTTGTAATGTAGAGTGAGCAGGACATCTGTCTTGTTGGAAAATAAGGTTTCTTCTACACTCTAAATGTTCATCCTCCTGTTCGGATATTACAAAATTGGTTAAAATGTCCATATATAAATTTTGATTTAAATTGTCAACAAAAAAATAAGGTCCAATTATTTTGTTATACATTATGCTGCACCAAAAATTAACTTTTTCAAAAATTGACCATGAGTGGCAATTCTAAAATTGGGATTTCCCTGTGCTCAGTATGTGACATATGAACGGGTAAAATGGTTGATGGAAATTTTTGCCCCTTTCAAGTAAGGCTGGTAAATTTCCAGTTTACTACAAAATTCCTCTGATATTATAATAAGCCACTTGGTCAAGATATTCCACTCATGTTTGAAGCTTGGGATACATATAGATGGCGTGGAGGGAAACAAAAGTCTTTATTCCCAAAGTAAGAAGAACAGACTACACAAATCCTAAGTCTGTCCGCACTATCAGCCTGAGCAGTTTCTTATTAAAGACACTGGGAAAGGTTGGTGGATTGACACATTAAGGAAGGAATAATGGTGCAATACCCCTTACATCCTTTGCAATTTGCCTATCAGGCAGGAAAATCTACAGAAGCGGCGCTACACCGACTTGTCACAAGAGTCGAAAACGCGCTGTTCGGTGAATGATCTGCCCTAGGTACCTTTATCGATATCGAGAAGGCATTCGACAACACGTTTCACGACTCGATATGCAATGCTTTACAACGACGAGACTCTGAACTGCCAGTAGTCGCATGGATCAGAGCAATGTTAATTCAGAGAATAATATATGCTGAGTTTAATAGTGTGACTGTTAAAGCACTGTCAAGTAGGGGTTAACCACAGGAAGGAGTGCTATCGTCTTTGCTGCTGAGCCTTGTGGTGGACAGCCTGTTGAGTGAACTGCATGATGTCGGTTTGTATAAACAGGCCTGTACTGATGACCTGGTCATTTTGTGCCCTGGTCGCGATATCCGGGATCTGGAGGGGCCAATAATGCGAGCCCTCCGGATCGCGGAACGATGGTGCCACAGTGAAGGGCTCGGAATAAACCCGGGCAAGGCCGAGGAGGTACTCTTTACAAAAAAGAGGAAAATAGGGAGACTTCCCACAATTACATTGGTGGGAAGGACTCTTCACTTCAAAGGGACAGTTAAATACCTGCAAGTAATTCTGGATTAACGACTGAGATGGAATGATCATGTTGAGGCTCGAACCAAGTAAACCATATGTGTTTTCTGGGCTTGTAAACGAGTCTTTGGGTGAACATGGGGGCTGACGCCTAAAGTGCTATTTTGGATATACATTATGGTGGTCCGTCCCATGATAACGTACGCCCTATGGTGGCGTAGTGCAACAAAGCGCAAACACAGTTTTCAACTTGACAAAGTTCAGAAAACCGCTTGTGTGGGAATATTGAGTGCGATGAGGACTGCTCCCACTAGTGCTTTTGAAGTCCTAGTGAACCTGCCTCTTCTTCATTTATACATAGAGAACGAGGCCCTCAAGACTGTTTATCGTCTCAGTTGCCTAGGACATCTTGGATTTGGAACGGGCAGCTACTCAGGTATCGGGTAAAGCGCGGTGGAGAGGTCGCCATCACTCTCTAAGCAGACAGATTAGATGACGCCGCTTTTAAAACCCAACTTCTCTCGGGAGATATTTCTGCCAAGTAAAGAATATTCGGAAGAGGAGCAAAATTTTACGAAAAATTGATCCTGGTGGTATACTGATGGATCTCGACGAGATGAAAGAGCTGGAGCCGGAGTGTTCGGCAGGAGCACAGGAGTTATAGAGTACTACCCTCTTGGACAACGTGCGACAATCTTCACAGCGGAAATTTATGCTATTCTGCAGTGTGCGCATCTCTGTGAGAGGGATATAGACAAGAATAGGGTAATAAATATATACTCAGACAGTAGGATTGCGATACTGACACTGAAGTCAAGTGTCGTAACTTCGCGACTGGTGTCTGAATGCAAGGACCTACTGAATGGTATGGCTGTACAGTCAGACTCATGTGGGTCTCGAGTCACTCGGGCATACGCGGGAATGAGGAAGTAGACCGTCTGGCAAACTTGGGTTCGGCAACTGAACCGTATGGACTCCAACCAATACTACCTGTCCTAATTGCTATTGGCAAAAGGGAATTAAAATCGTTGCTGGAAAGCAAATTTATTGAATCGTTGAGGGGAGCTCCTGGAATGAGGTGTGCTAAGGAACATATAACTGGACCTAGCGCACGGTGTACTGAGCTTCTCTCTTTAGGAAGGAAAGAGCTGCGAATTGTGGTGGGATTGTTGACAGGACATTGTCACCTGAGGGGTCATCTTTATAGAATCGGTGTCGAAGACGACCCGACGTGCAGATGGTGTTTGGAGGAGGATGAAACTGTTGACTATGTCCTCAGAGAGTGCCCAGCACTTAACGGACTGAGACAGAGATATTTCGGAGATACAATTTTGTTACCGGCAGCAGTTAGGCAAGTTCAACTAACTTGCAGCTATGGCGGGATGTAAAGGGCCCAATGGAGGCCTAGGCATCGATGATCTAGTATCACCACCCCTTTTTCATTCATTCAGTACCTACAATTTTGTGAAGAGGCTAAACGATTAATCATAAAAATTGCCTTGTCAGAAGATAAAAAGTTCCTTTAATTGAAATTTTTTCACTCATTATCGAGGTTGTAGCACATGTCTATTAGTTGACGTTGGTTCCATAAATAAATAAACATTACATCTCTAATAGCTTGTCAATTTTTAGGTGCAAAAATTACTTTCTTAGACACACCAGGACATGCTGCTTTTACATCTATGAGGGCCAGGGGCGCAAATTTGACTGATATTGTAATATTAGTTGTTGCAGCAGATGATGGTGTTATGGAACAAACTGTAGAATCAATAAGAATGGCGCGAAATGCTAAAGGTAACAACATGTTTAGCTAAAAGCACACAACCGATTTTAATCAAATTTACTGACCATGATTCTAAAAAAGTTTGATGCCAAAAATAATATATATAATAATACACAGGTATGGAAAATCCAAGTCGGAACGTGGACGTTTCTTAAGTAAAGTAAAGAAAATACTATTATATTAACCAAATCAGAGTGAAACAGAATATAAGCATCGTAAGCATTAACATACGTGCTTAAATTTAATAAATTAGCAGCTTGGTCCTTGGGTGAGGGGTAATAAAATGCTGGTGCAGTGAGAGCTGGCGACAGCATACGCTACGCCCTAGCAAAACAAGAGGGTTCCAAGTTATTTGCTTTCTTTTTATCCAGTCCGTTGAAGCGCAAGTACCGAGTTTTGCGCCAATTTTTTTTTTTTATTTAGAATGGCAGTTTATTCCACGGAACAAAAAGTGCAGATTATTAAGTGGTACGATTCTGATAAAGATATGGATGAGATAATCAGCATATATACATTTACGTACGAAAATCATCCTATTCCTTCAAAATCTAGAATTTCGGAAATTAATAAAAAATTTGAGACAACGGGTTGTCTAAAAATTTGTAAAAAATGCACTGATAATAATGAGGAGCAGCCAATTTCTCAAATTATTGAAGAACGAACAAATCGGGAGATTGACGTTTGTAGTTTAGCGGAAATTAATTTTCCTTGCAATAGTACACCGCAATTGCCGAAAAACTTGATAGAACGCTCGAATAGTTCGGAATATTTTAAAGCTAACAAATATCCCTGTTACAAATTACGAACAACTCAAGAAATGTTTGTGAGGACATGATGGAAAGGGCTAATAGGGACGACAGGTTCCTCGGCAACATTTTGTTTACTGATGAATCTTCATTTACCTTGCACAGCCGTCACAATCCTTCTGTCACCGTAGGATACTCTAGAGAAAATCAACATCTCAATATTCCTCAGAGAACACAATACCCTCAAAATTTTGATTATTGAACCTTCTTTTTATTAATGAGGATCTAACTGCCAACAAATACTTGGACCCTTTTGAGAAATCATGTCATTCCAGCTGTTCGAGTACCTGCTCATAATGCGAGAACAGTGCAACAGTTTTTGCAAACTATATTTCTAGTGCGCTTCATAAGCAAAAGGGGAACCATTCAAATGCCACCCAGGTCTCCCAATTTGGCCCCCAACGGTTTTTTCTTTGGGTCATGTTTCCCAAAAAAATTATTTGCAGATATGAACGTGTTAATAATTTGGATAAATATAACCCCTGAAGTTGTGGCAATTACGCGAACCGTATTTTACAATAAACTGGGTTATTGTCTCGCTCAAAGTGGAGGCCTGTTTGAACACCTCTTGTAGAATTTTAGGTGTTTTTGTTGATTTAAATAGAATTTAATTATTTGTTTATTTATTTACAATTACTGAATGTGTTACTTTTATTTTTTACCAGAATCGATGTTTATTTTGGAGATTGATTTTTAACTTTAAAGTGGTTTCTTAACTTATATACTTAGAAATTGCCGTTACGTTTCACTAGTATTTTTTTAGAATAAGTGTTTATTTTATAATAGAAATATCAGTTTTCTTGACGCCAAACAGCCAACAAACAATATATATATTTTTTTTATTTCGACTACTTGAGACAAATATCAACGACTTCAAATGGGGCTAAAAAGACAGGCTGGAATATTTATTTCTGCTCTACTCTGGTGCGTAAAATTCAAAAAAAGCATGTTATCCACATGACGATTGTTTAATTTATAGTAAATCAAAAGCCGAGGGTAAATTGCAAGGCTTACTGGATTACAGTGGATGAAATTATATTACTTCAATTAGACACTCTTGAACAAATCGATACATTAGATTTGCAAATATGACTTTCATTTGCAAATGGGGCTTCGATGGAACGTCCGATTACGGTGGCAAAAAAGAAACGTTTTCAAGCCCCAAGCTCGGGCTTGAGAACCTTCATTTCGTTCGGGTTCGTAGTAAGTATGTAACGTATTTTATTGGTACAATATGAGAACAAGTAAAAGTTTAAAATTTGTATGCCAAACTATGGATTTAGAATATCTAAACTATTTCTTGTGATATTTAGTTAAATTTGGAGAAATAATGAATGGCATTTTCGGACGTTTAAAATTTTTAAATGATATGCGCAGATTCAAGCAAATGAGATATATCAAATATTTTAGATCACTTTTTAGATTCAAATTATGCAAAAACAAATTACATAATTCATTTTCCTTTTTTTATATAATATTTTTCCGTATGGTACAGACTTTTCTGCAGGCACTGTATATATATTTTTTCTGCGAATCAAGCTTATTCATTTTCTAGATTTAGCTAATAACAAATCTGAAACTAACTTAATTCTTAAAGCAATCAGTCTCATCAATATACTCTCTCCCTTGATGTGCGCAACTATGTTTTTTTTATTATTTCTATTATATTTTAGTTCCAATACTTGTTGCTATAAATAAAATAGATTCTCCAAAAGCAGATATAGAACGTACTGAGAAAATGCTTATTAAAGTGGGAATACAAGTTGAAAATTTGGGAGGTGATATTCAAGCTGTACCGATTTCAGCTTTAAAGAAGCAAAATTTAAATCATCTTACTGAAGCTTTAATTTTGCAATCAGAGCTAATGGAAATTGGTGGTGATCCTACAGGACCTGTAGAAGCAGTAGTAGTGGAAAGTAATATTCATCCTTACAGGGGAAAATTGTCTACGATTGTTGTGCAGAGAGGTAAGAAGTCTGTCAGTGGTGGTCCTAAATATGAGTGCCATACTGGATGACAAAAAATTTGTAGTTTCAATATGCTGTCTACATGCTTCAGCTCAGGAACTTACAAGTTTTTAAATGTTTGTACCTATTTAAGACACATTTTTTATTAGTTAATAATATTACATTTTGTTTCATTTAATAATTTATTTTTAGTCAAGTAGATTAAAAAAAAATTGGATGATAGTGTCTAATTATCACGCTGAGCAATATTTAAGCAAATTAAAAAGAGAGCTTCATCATCAGTAACAAATTGCTTCTCTCGTAGCTTGAGCGAGTACAAAAGACTAAAACTGATGATTTTCTGTAATTAAAAAATCGTCAGATCACATCAGCGTCTTTTCCTTTTGCCTATTTACAATAGTGATAAAAATATCTCAAATTTTACTTCATTGTTTTTCTTGATTTATATTATCTTGTTGTTTTAGAAACCGTTTTTAAACGAGGAGTTTTTAGAGTTTATTTTGATTCGAGAAAGACGGGTGACTCCTTCAACAAAAATAGCAGTTTCAAATTTGAGTAGTTTCATCTTTTTCATTTTTTAATTTCGGATGATCTCAGTCTCAGCAGTAGTCATAGTTATTGCAACAATATTTCAGGAAAATTACAATTTTTTAAATTCTGTTCGATAATTGAATCGAATTATGACTCTGCCTATGGGGGTGTAGAGAAATAAAATTCTGAGAATCGCCGTCCCCCACTCTAACGCAGCGATCGAGCAATATATATTTCGTCTACTGTTCACTTTTGTTTCCTTGCGTGATAACGCAAAGTCGAGATGAGTGACGACAAAATTAACAAATGTATGACATGCTTCTCGATGATTGTTTATGACGCCTAATGAGGTTGACCAGCAAGTGAAAATATGGAATTAACGTACACTCAATCATACAAGATTTTTCTACGGATTACATTAATATTTGTATGTTGGCGTATTAGAGGCAAAAACATTTTATTATAACTATTTAAAATAACAGGCAAAATACAAAATTTAAAAAACAATACAATAGAAAGTGAACATATGTTGTTTCAAACGACATGTAGAATAAACAACACTACATCTCACAGTGAACACATGCCTGTCATGCACTGCTCCAAAGAATAAATGCACGAAGAAGTATTTTAACTTCCTCTTGAATTGTTCTTTGATTTCATGAACATTTTCAGACCTATAATTTTAGATTTATATTTTAATTGCAATTTATATGAAGGAATGTTAAAATTATTTGCATTTCATATATTAGGTGAGTGCTGAAGGAAAGATGAGCCATGCATCTAATAATCCTGTTTTGTTACATAAATAAATCATGTGATTGGGCTAACGTACTCCAAACGCAAAGCCCATATCTAATAAAAGACTAATTATGCATAGTATCAGTCGCCTTTTTGATAATACATTTCTCAAATTTAACATAACTTAGTACGCCAAGTTTAATCTGGAAACAGCATACTTGCAGTGCTTCTTCCAATCCAGAAAAAAACCTAAAAATTTTACAGACTCTCCGCTCTTTAATTTTGTTTTATTTATTTCAAATTTCATCAAATTACACTTCTGTCTGGAACGAGACCTAAAACACTGCGTCTTGCTCGAGTTAAAGTTCCGGGTGGCCAAATAAGAGGAAATGAAGCGCGCAGGTACAAAGCGGCCCAAATAATTTGCTGAAAATTATCAAATTCTTACGGTGGTTGCGAGGGGGCGTTAAAAGTATAGTTAATTTAGAAAAGGGATTTTTTTTTGATGCGAGATTCGTAATCAGCGATGTTATAAATCCCCGTAATCGAACTTTGATATAGGTTTTACCATTCTTTATATCCATAATATGCATTTCGGGGGATGTTGGCCGCCAATTCCATACGCCATTTTAAATTTCGATATGCTGATGGAAGATTCCTAATCTGTGATGTCATAAACCCCCGTAACCGAACTTTCCAGTAGGTTGCACCCTTCTTTATAGCCATAAAATGCATTTCGGTGGTTATTGACCGCAATATTTGGTACGCTATTTTAAATTTATATATTCTGATGCAAGATTCGTAATTAGAGATCTTTTAAACCCCCATAACCGAACTTTTAAGTAGATTGTACCCTTCTTTATAGCCATAATATATATTTCGGAGGTTATTGGCAGCCATATTTAATACGCCATTTTAAATTTCGATATTCTGATACGAGATTCGTAATCAGCGATGTCATAAACTCCCGTAACCGGACTTTCAAGTAGGATGTACTCTTCTTTATAGCCATAATATGCATTTTAGGGTTTATTGGATCCGCCATTTTAAATTTCGATATTCTGATGCCGGATTCGTGATCAGTGCCCTCAAATACTACGAACTGAGCCCTACAATGAAATATTTTGCAGTCACAAAAAACCCTATGAATAGTTTTTCTCTTCAAAAGTTTGTTCTTTGGAAGCTCCATTTTGGATCCGCCATTTTAATTTTTCCAAAAAGATCACGGTTAAAAAAAAACTACATAAATATAGTTTCAATATGAGCCCACATAGAACTCTCTATGTGGCGTCAAATTTTGGATAGGGAGGATGATCGATTTAGCAAAGAACGTCCCATATATATATATATATATATATATATATATATATATATATATATATATATATATATATATATATATATATATATATATATATATATATATATACAGGGTGATTCAAAAATCGATCACGAAACTTAAGGGGGTGATTCTACTTGATAAAATAAGGGTACAGCTTCATATAATTTTTTTTCAAAATGTCATTCGTTTTCGAGTTACAAGCCGTCCAAGTTCAAGTTTTTATTTTTTGTTTTTTGAATTACTCGCTTACAGGAAAACCGATTTGACTAATATTTGAAAGATAGGCTAAGTCTTCTGCGCTTCATCATTTTAGTAACAATTCACATTGATTGTTTGCCGCTAGAGGGCACTTTACCTACATTGAAAATTGTTTTTTTGTCATAATTTTTTAGTGTTGACAGCTACAGTAGTTTTTGGCATAATTTCTGAAAGACTGATGCCAGACCTTTAAAAAAGGTGCTCTTTATTTACATCGCTAAACCCAACGGTTTAGACGTAAATCACCCTTAAAAATTAAGTGGTAAATTTACTTTTCTCATTTAATTACCACCAGCTACCAGGTAAATAGCTATCAAAGTATACTAGAGCTGTCAGTTTAACATCAAATAAATTCGCTTTTTAAACTATTTAATTTATAATCTTAAAATAACTAATAATGGCTAATCACCAATATTCAAATATCGAATATTGTGATATCCATTTTTGTTATGGAAAAGCAAATGGTAATGCAGAGTTGGCAAGAAGATATTATATGGAGAGTTATCCGGAAAGAAATATCCCTCATGCTCAAACATTTTCCAGTGTGCACAGGAGGCTTGCGGAATGTGGTTCCTTTAAAAGTTATAATGGAAATAGGGGAAGACCTAGAACTGCTAGAAACGTGCAACAAGAAGAAAGAGTGCTTGAAATTATTGAAGATAATCCAGGTATTAGTACTAGAAAAATTGGGAATGAAGTGCGGCTCTGTCAGGCTAGTTCATGGAGGATACTAAGAGAAGAACAACTCTACCCGTTTCATTCAAAAAAGGTGCAGGCTCTTTATGACGATGATCGGCCGAGACGGTTGGAAATGTGCAATCAGATCCTAGCTAAGTATGAACACGATAATCGATTAATTGGCGTCATATTATTCACTGACGAAGCTGGTTTCACTCGTGATGGCATAACAAATCTACACAACATCCACACATATGCTTACGAGAACCCAAACAATGTGGTAGAAACGAAACATCAGCGTAGATTTTCACTAAATGTGTGGGCAGGGATAATAGGGGATTACCTTATTGGTCCTCATTTCTTTGATGGCCCATTAACTGGTGACGTATACTTAGATTTTATCCAAAATCGTCTCCCATTGTATCTGGAAGATGTGCCATTGGAAGTAAGGGCCAACATGTGGATCCTCCAAGACGGAGCTCCGCCCCACTTTAGTATACGTGTCCGACAGTATTTGAATGCAACGTATCCTGAGCGATGGATAGGACGAAGTGGACCATTGGCATGGGCAGCGAGGTCACCAGACCTTAATCCTATGGATTTTTTCTTTTGGGGTCATTTGAAACAATTGGTGTACGATATTCCAGTAATCAACGTCGAGGATCTTCGCTTCAGGATAATCGAAAAGTGCCAAATTATTAAAGAAACACCAGGAATTTTTCATCGAGTTAGGCGACATTTTTTGAAGAGTGTTAGGAAATGTATGGAAGAAAATGGGGGACATTTTGAGAATCTTTTTTAGTTTGTTTAGTACTGTTTCATTAATTTTTATCAATTAAATGTATATCGCAATAATCCATAATATGAATATTTACTGATTAGCCATTATTAGTTATTTTAAGATTATAAATTAAATAGTTTAAAAAGCGAATTTATTTGATGTTAAACTGACAGCTCTAGTATACTTTGATAGTTATTTACCTGGTAGCTGGTGGTAATGAAATGAGAAAAGTAAATTTACCACTTAATTTTTAAGGGTGATTTACGTCTAAACCGTTGGGTTTAGCGATGTAAATAAAGAGCACCTTTTTTAAAGGCCTGGCATCAGTCTTTCAGAAATTATGCCAAAAATTACTGTAGCTGTCAACACTAAAAAATTATGACAAAAAAACAATTTTCAATGTAGGTAAAGTGCCCTCTAGCGGCAAACAATCAATGTGAATTGTTACTAAAATGATGAAGCGCAGAAGACTTAGTCTATCTTTCAAATATTAGTCAAATCGGTTTTCCTGTAAGCGAGTAATTCAAAAAACAAAAAATAAAAACTTGAACTTGGACGGCTTGTAACTCGAAAACGAATGACATTTTGAAAAAAAATTATATGAAGCTCTACCCTTATTTTGTCAAGTAGAATCACCCCCTTAAGTTTCGTGATCGATTTTTGAATCACCCTGTATATATATATATATATATATATATATATATATATATATATATATATATATATATATATATATATTCAATCCGTTCGTTCAAAAAATCGTTTTCACGATGTTTCGCCAAAATCTCATTTGGCATTTTCAAGTGTGGTTCATCTCGTTACTCGCTGCGAACTAATGGTGGTCTCTGATGAATTTCTAGTTTTGTTTAGCTAGCTCGCTTTTCTGTAATATATTCTTGGGTATATACAAGAAAATATTACAGAAAAAAAAAAAAAAATATATATATATATATATATATATATATATATATATATATATATATATATATATATATATATATATATATATATATATATATGATTTAGTATTAATCTGAGAATACATCCGTTCCTTGTTGATCTATAACCACCAAGCACAGAAGATGCCAAATGAGATTTTGGCGAAACATCTGCAAACTTCTACAGGAAACCAAACGAACGAACGGATGCATTCCCGGATTAATACTGAATCACATGTTCCCATCCGTGAAACACTACGCAACAATATATATATATATATATATATATATATATATATATATATATATATATATATATATATATATATATATATATATATATATATATTTAAATTAAATTCATGCAAATCAGCAGTAATTAATTTTAGAAACGCTTTATCTTCGATGGGTTCAAAATTCAACCTTTGGATACTGTTAGAAGCCTTGGGTTATATATTGATAGAAACTTACATTTTAGAACTCGGATTAAATGCATGGTTTAAAGAGTATATACATCAATAAAGAATCTCTATAGGAGCAGATTTATACTAAGCCAGAATCTAAAGAAAAATCTATTTGAAACACTGGTGTTGAATCATGCCAATTATATGGATGTGGCATTTGATCCCTTTCTGAATGTTCGCTCAAGTTGTATTGTTCAAAAAATTCAGAACTCCTTTATCAAATTTATATGTGGTCTCTGAAAACAGGAACATGTTTCACCTAGGCTGGTAGAATTGGGGTAGCCTAATATACATAATAGTTAAGTATTCACAAAGATACCTTTAATACATATGATGTGAGACTGCGGTAGTTGTCGCATTATGAAGCATTATTTTTTTTCTAGAGTTATAAAGGTTGACCTCTTCCAGCTAAAAGGTATTATTTCGTGTTGCATATTACATTAAAGAAAGATGTTAACAAGTTAAGACCTTTGCTATCTTGTTTGGTTATGATCTTGAGATTCTCGACATAGATTTCATCTGGACCGGTAGTTTTTCTGTAGTTCTATGTACTATGTACTACTTCGCATTTAAATATGTCGAGCCCGATTCCGCTTATATCTTCATTAGTCGGCAGTATGCTTGCCTTACTATTATGGAGGATAATTACTACATATTCCTCATATTATTTCAGCTTAACTTTTATCCCTATCCCTATTATTATTTCATTGTTATGTCTTAGATGAGATGTTTGTTGATTTACTTACATTCGACAACTCTTTAACTTTTTATCATATTTGATCTGTAGTGTCTCTATTTCTTTTCATTTCTTTACCAGCTTCTCTGCATTTGCGTCGTATCATTCTGTAAAGTTCTATGTAATTCCCACCTTTTCATGTTTTATATTTCCTTGAATTTATCATTTCTAAAATTTCCGCTGTTATCCATACCCTCTATTGATTCAAACTGTGAGATTTTAAAAATTTAATTTTTTAAAACTATGGGGTTATTTCTTCAACAAATTTCTGTTTTCGTTCCAGTCTTTTAGTGAGCCATCATCATTCTTTTGTTTTGGTGCATATCATGTGAGAAGATCTCGGATGCAAATCGGAGATATCGGATTCTTAACACGACTCGACTGCATTTAATATATTGTAATTGAAAAATTAACTTAAAACATACTTTCTCGTCGCTTATCTAAGCACAAATACTCTTGTCATCTAGATTTTTATGTTGTAATACATTAGATATATTATAATTTCTTGACTTTAAACTTTGCATTGCAGGTGCTTGTAGAATATCAGTACTATACAAATGCAATAATTAATGAATATCCAAAGCCCTTACCTAAACTTATTTTATTAAGAACAATAATTTATTGTTTAAATAAATTTTAATAGGTTTTTATAAATTATCAGTGCTCATTCTATTATTGGTTTAAAATGCACTAGTACTTTCAAGCTTATCATTTTTTTACATTTTATTAATTTTTTATATTTTTTTAAAAGCCGAAGCAGTGGCTACATTGAGTTACTGTAACGGATCTTGGTAGAACTTGGTTTGACACCGGACTTGTAATAAAGCTGTACCTTTAAAAGTAAATCATTCACAGTTACCTAACATTAGAAACTGATTAGTCACCAGTGAAAGATTCCGTATCTATTTTGCTGTAGTACGGAATCAATATCCTTTTAGGAGATAAAACATGAAATTCATTAAAAATCAGGAACTGTGGTTTTGAGCCCAGATTATATTTTAGGAAATTTAGACCATACCATGGTGTAGGTCGGTGAGTTCGTCAGCAAACGCAAATATTTTACTTACTTAAGTCTCAATGAGTTGATTTTGGTTTGTCAGTAACAATTACCCATCTAATTTTAATTAGGTACATCAAATAAGAGCGACAATGTAATAAACCTTGTATGCATGAACGTTCATTTTATTTTATAATCATTTTTTAGGGACACTAAAAAAAGGTGACATCTTGGTAGCAGGCACAGCTATGGCAAAAGTTAGATCACTTAGGGATGCTGATAATAAGCAGTTGGAAAAAGTTTTACCTGGTTATCCGGCAGAAATTGATGGGTGGAGAGATTTACCAGCAGCTGGTGAATTGGTTTTAGAAGCTGAAAACGAAAAAGAGGCGAGAGAAGTTATTAGGGTAGGTATAGCAGAAAATACTAGTCAGGAGTTATTTCTTTATTACAGAGATATTTGTTTATATAATGCCTTTTTTTGAACTAATAGTGTATAATGGGATTAAAAATCAAATTATTAAAAAAAGTTCTTGACAATTTTTTGTATATTGTCGACGATCTGTCAAACATAATTGATCAGAATGATTTTGGTACCGGTGGTACATTTCTTTCCAATACTGTGAGGCATTTTATAACGTATTTTCAGTTACAAAGCAATAAATCTGTCACCTCATATATTTAGGCTTCGATTGTATCAGTAGTTTTGAACAATAAACTTGGACGTTGTTTATGGTCGATGGGATTTTTATATTTGAATTCATTATGATATCCATAAATTATTTGAACTAAGTACTAATCGAGATTAGTGTACCTCACAATGATTCCAAGGTGGCAAAAAAGTATCCAATTTATCTAAAGTTGTAAATCCCCTAAAATGAACAACTAAATATTCTTTGATTCTTAGAGTTTTCCAAATACCAGTGAAATTGTGTCAAACAATTATTTAATCTGTCATAATAAATCCACTATCTTAAATTTCAAATTAATTTTAGATTGGTAATATAGGCCCAATATCCAATATCAATGTTTAAAGAACTTGAGATGTAGATTTCTTAGCCCTATATATATCCCTTCCTGCATATTGAGTTTGGAAACGCCCCAAGAACCCCGCAATATCAATTTTAGACAGAATCGGAAAATGTAAAATTTTCAGTAACGTATATTGCATCTTATCAACCTAATATTTGTAAAAAATTAACTTTATATTCGTAATACACGACCCCGAAATACCAAATCTGAAAAAATGCGAATAAGGTAAAATTTTCAACCCACCATATTGGATCTGCCATATTGAATTCCAAAAAATAATTTTAGCGTCTTAATCTAATCTAAATCTAAACCCTTCAAAGCCCCTTGGTTGTAATTTTGGATGAAATCCGGAAATCTAAAAATTCTAGACCGGTGTATTGCATCTGAAATATTAGATTTTCTTAAAATAGTTTTATATTCGCTATTTACATTCTCAAAAACGATTCAGTCCCAACTTTGAACAAAATCGAAAAATGTAAAATTTTTTGTCCGCTATATTGGATTCGCCATATTGAATCCTGAAAAAAAAAATACTTTTAAATTCATAAATTACACCCTCAAGAACTCCTTATATTAATTTTGGAGAAAATCGAAAAATGTAAAATTTTTAGGACGCCATATTTAATTCACCAGATTGTTTTTCAAAAAATATTTTAAATTCGTAATTAACACGAACAAAAAATCCCCCAATACTGATTTTAGACAAAATCGAGAGATTTAGAATCTTTAATCCGCCATCTTGGATCCACTATATTTAATTTTTTTTTTAAATAATTTCATATTCGTAATGTGCGATTCCAAAAACTTCCCCATATCAATTTTGACAAAATTGATTTTTTCGTCCGCCATATTGAATTTTTTAAAAATAAGTTTAGATTTATTATGTGCGATCCCCAAAAATTCCCCTGTAGTAATTTTGGAAAAAATCGGACAAAATTGCCTTTTTTGGTCGCTATATTGGATACGCCGTACTGCATTTTTTAAAAATAATTTTAGATTCGTTATGTGCGACCCCGAAAACTCCCCTGTACCAATTTTAGAAAAAATCGGACGAAATTGACTTTTTGGTCGCCATATTGGATCCGCCGTATTGAATTTTTTAAAAATAATTCTAGTTTCGTTATGTGCGACCCCGAAAACTCCCCTGTACCAATTTTGAAAAAAATCGGACAAAATTGACTTTTTTGGCCGCCATATTAGACCCGCCATATTGAATTTTTTTAAAAATATTTTGGAGTCGTTATGTTCGACCCCAAAAACTCCCCCACACCAATTTTGGAGAAAATCGGACAATTTTTTTTTTGTCCGCCATATTGGATCCGCCATATTAAAATTTTTAAAAATAATTCTTAGATGTGTTGTGTACGACCTCGAAAATTCCCCCTTACCAATTTTGAAAAAAATCAGACAAAATTAATTTTTTTGGCCGCCATATTGTCAGCACCATCTTGGATTTTACTGAACCAATTTCGCCCAAAAAATATGGGACCACCGCAGCAATTTTCTGAACATAACGTAAAAAAATTCATTCTAATCGGTGCAGCCGTTCCGGAGTAATCGGTGTACATACATAAAAAAAAATACATACTCGATGAATTGAAAACCTCCTTCTTTTAGAAGTCTATTAAAAATAACAAAAATTCAGGCAACCAGGAACGCATACTTTTACTTTATTGCCGGTTACTTTATTCTCATTTATGGATTAGCATATTATACTAGTTCAAATAATATAATTGGAAAAGGATAACCTAGAATTGATTTGGTTATCAAGAAATAAAAAAAATATATTTATCAACATCTTCCCAAATGTAAATAAAAATATTTCGTCATTCAACAAATCACACAAGCCATAGTTCTGACGATATGGTAATTCAGCAGGGGAATTCGTTGTATTTAGGGAAGAGTTTAATTAAACGATTTTAAATACGAATTTTTTTCTTGAAAGACCTTTTTTACAATTTAAGTTTAAGATCGATGACGTACGTTGAATTTTGTATCGGGTATTTTGACATGAACTACTTACCGTTATTATTAAATTCTCCAAATAACGTCGACGAATCAAAAGCGAGAAAACAAGACATCATACTTAAAACAAGAACTTAGATACAGGCAAATTTATATCAACAAAGTTACCAACTATTAGCATCTACGAGCAACGTTCTTTATCTTAATTTTTACCTATCCTACAGTATAAAATTCAAACGGCACTTAAAACTAGGAATATTTACAAGCTATCTATATGCTAGTTCTTCTCGCATGGCTTTTCAGCCCAAGCAAAAAAGCAACGACAGCCAAGGAGGATGTTGTCCATTGTTATGGCCTTAGTAATAAGCCTTATTTTATTCAAATAAGTTGAGTTGGTTCCGGCAGTGGCCTCTACCATCATAATACAGCTGATTTGAACTTTGAAGAAAAAACGGTAACTGCTTAATTTCAGAATATGCCATTTCAAATTGGGCTTCAAGGGAAAACTTTTGATAAAAAAAATCCTCTTAAAGCAATGTATCACAGATCTGCCTATTTTTTCATATTATTCCGACACTTTATGATATATAGATTACTGCTCAACATCAGTCTTTAATCGTTTAATTTAAATTGTTTTTATGAGCAGTGTATGAACATCCTAGTGCTGCGAGACGACGGTTCGAAACTATGAGCGGAGTTGGCCCGCAAGGTTTAAATTGGACTTTTCGGTTATGGAAACTGACCATACGATGCTGTGAATCGCAATGTTTATAGTTGCTAATTTGACATTAGAGTATTTGAACATTAAATTTTCTGATCCCATTCCTGGGGCTGTAAAGAGGCTACCAGGGATGAGATGAGGAAAAACTGTTCACGATATCCTTAGACTGTCTATAGTTGAGAATGTGTGAAATTAGGATATTAGAAAGAGAAGTAATTTTGCATTAACTTATGCTAAAAAATTTTAATATATTGCTTACTTTGCTTCCAAAAAATTAAAATAAATGCCTCTGTATTTTTGTGGCCTATTTTTAGTAAAGTGCATGTTATCGTTGTACTACGTCATTTCTTCATAGTACAGTGGTAGTCTGAAATATATGGGCTTATGTATGACTTCACTGTTCTCCCGATATCTAATTGACATTAGGTTATTAGTCCAGTTAGAAGCATCTATGTTATACTTAAAGAACTTTTAGCTTATATTATGCACTTATTCTTCTAAAGTCTGTACTTTTGTCATATTATGTAAGTCGACAATTCTGGTGTACCTATCCGAGGACGTGATATTCCTTAAAAATTTGTTTTGCAGTCTTTGTACTCGCTGCATTTGCGTATTCGATATTGAGCACCAAACTGGAGCCCCATACATGATCACGGGCCTTATTATCTTATTATATGGTGACAGCACCGATTTAATACTGAGCAACGAGTACAAAGTCTGCATTGCATTGAAAGTTTTTTTGTATTATTCGATTTATATGATCTTTAAACGATAGTCTAGAGTCCATAGTGATCCCCAGATATTTAATATTATTTTTAATAGGTACATTAAAGCCGTTTATATTGAATGACGTTATGTTTCTGTTTCTGGAAAATTTTCTAGTAATCACCGTGGACTCCGATTTTTGTGGATTTATGTTTAATTTCGATGTGGAACAATACTCTGATAAGATTTTGATCTAATGTCTGAGTTTCTGCCTCACAGCTTCAGCATGATAGGAATGGGAATATATAAGGATGTCGACATAGATAGCCATTTTGTACTTTTGGCGATGTCTGAAGTGTACAGGCCGTAGTAATGCGGTGACAAAACGGTGCCCTGAGGGACTCCTGCATTTACTATTTTTGATTGTGATAGGAATCCTTCAAACCTGACCTTGAAAAATCTGTTTTTGAGGTAAGATGCAATTAGCAATACCAAGAATAACGGAAACTTATGAAAGTTAGACATTTTTTAGATAAACCCGGCGTGACAGACCGTTGAAGGCTCTGGACATGTCCAGAGCCAGAAGTGTGTTTTTGTTCATATAGTTTGGTAAGTCTTGCACCACCCTCGTTACTAGTAGGGTCGTACTATGCCCCTCTTAAAAGTGGTACCACTATTGCATCTTTCCAGCTTTCTGTAAAATGTTGCTGTACATTAATGGCATTGACGGTTTAACTACTGCTTTTTTAGGTAAATTTTTTACGAAAATGTTTGCGATACCATCCGGTTTTGGAGCTATATTTGTTGGCATTATTTTGAGAATTTATTTTATTTCTCTGGGTGTGACATTCTGAGGTAGTCCCTCCTTCTTCTGAATCTTTGCTATTTTTTTCTTATGGAGTTTTGAAAGTTTATTAAATCCAGTATTTCTTAGGGTAATTTGTCGACTATGGGTCTGACCCTGGCCTGTCTGGCTATTTGGTTTCTTGCGTCCTGTATTTTTCGAGTAAAATCCAGGACCTGATCATTCAATTCGCGAATAATGTTACGAACAAATTACTCAGGAAACCAAAGAAATGAAACAGAAAATTATCTAAAAAATCAACCAAAATAAATAATCGAAAGATTTAGTTATTGGATTCCACGTCTACAAAAAATCTAATGATGGGTCAAGCAAAATAAATTCCCTGAACGACGGCCAACGAAAATATTAGAAAACAACAGAATCGAAATTGAAAACTCAAAAACAAAAATCAAAGAAATCATTCATATAAATAAGCGAGTGAGCGTGTCAGTATTTAGTTAACGACACATCAATCCATAGGATTTTTTAGTGACGGGACCTACAGTTTAACGTTGGTTGTCGATTCACGGTTCTCGACACTCAGCCAACCCCGAGTTTCCATTCTTTATCAGCTTTCGTGTCCAGGGATACTATCCCTTGGGCTAGAAACTGTATAAATTGAATCTAACCATTGGACCTTCATTCAAAAAATTTAACCTTGCCTCTTATGAAATTTCAAAATTTATCCAAAATGATACAAATGATTACGAAATGTACTTTAATTCGCTTACCTCTTTAAGGGCATTCAAACAGAAAATAGAAAACTTAATAGAACAAATAATTCCTTTTAAATATATTCGCAGAAATAAAAGACGTTACTATACCAATCTATTTACAATATTCTTGAAAAATTGAAGTTTCGATAACCTTCGCAAAAATTAACATTCTTCGAAATTCCATTATTAAACCAGAAGAGTTACTAAAAGAAATATAAAAAATAAATAACTACCTTACCACATATAAACTACCCTTAGACCGTTACTACTGAAAATGTACTAAATTGAAAAAATCCTAACAATTAAAAGTTTTCTAGAGGACTTCAATATAATATTAATATTAGAACTTCCACTTGTCGAAGAAAAAATATATCAATGTTTCAAACTGTTCCCAGTACCGATCCCTAATAATAATTCATTTTTTGTCAACATCCCTAATAAACCATACCTAACCCTTGGCAATGAAAAACATGCCTACATGGATCAAAGTTGTTGTCAAATTCAACCAGTGGGTTATCTTTGTAAAGAGTCCACACGTCTCATAGAGAAAACAATTCTTCCTGATCAGTTCAATTGATTAAGCACGGAAAGAATATTATGTCTTGCCACCCGTTTGAAGTTCAGCTACACAAAATTCAAGTAACGAAAATTATCGATGGGAAATGCCTAATCACAGTACCCACCAGTTTAATTGGTACCGTAATTTGCCAAAAGTCAGAAGACAATGAACCCTTATTTGGATTCTATCTATTAGAATCTACAGCCAGATAAAGTCAATAATATTCGAAACGTGGATTTTCCTAAAGTCAATTTACTTGTATTGAAGCTGAGCCTAATCCATCAACAACAAGCGATAATATACTATCCTCCCACAATGTACCTAAACTTTATAAACCTTAAAGTTACCAAGGATATCAAGACCAAACTTTAGGAGAAAAAAGAAGAATAGAAAAAATCAATGTGCCGATTTATATCGATGAAACCAGTATTTGGACAATAATGTTATATATTATTATTGGAGTTGTAGTTGGATATATCATTTACTATAAATTTGTAAAAGGATCTAAGAATGCTCTAAAAAAAAAATAGATAAGTTACAAACGCGATAATAATAAAATATTTTGATGAAAACATATACACAGTATAAGTTTTCAACTTCAGTGTGGAAGAGTTATATTCCCATGAGAACAGTCTATGGTGCAATGTTGTGCAATCTTACATAAGCAATTCTCAGATTCTTAAAGCATCTGTTCACATGCAGATTCAGCAGTCTAAGATTATAAATAAATCCACATACATAATGTCAGTTAGTTATATAGCTTGTATCTCAATATTATAGTCCCCAGTACAGCTACCTGACTGACATTTGGCTAACTCATGTAAATGCCAAACTTCGGGAACGCCTTCCCTATGACAAGTCCGACCAACTTTTCCTTTGAGAAAATTTTCGACGAATGGGCCTTTCGGAGTTGTCAATTCGCGAAATTGTCATTTTGACGGCGTATTACAATGCGATACATGAGTTTCTTTTTCATTGTAATAGACAGATTTTATGATAAAATCGACGAAAAAATGTTTGTCCGACAAAAATCGTAGGGCGTGCGTGGGGTCCGACACCTTTAATATGTCGGTATGACGTCATTATGATTCTCGATACATGTAAGTCTGATTTTTGCAACAGTGTATAATTAATACGTCTTAAACACAGTGGTCAACTTGTCCGACAAAAAACATAGGGCGTACGTGGGGTCCGCCACTCTCAATATGTCATTATGACGTCATTATGTTTCCTGATACATGTAAGTCCCATTTTTACTTTTTTCGTTTCGTAATGAAGTACTTATAACAAAAAAATATTTGTCGGACAAGAATCGTAGGGCAAATCAATAATAAATTAAAAAAACGTTTCTCAAAAATTTCAGTCGAACACCTCCATTTTTCCTGTCGTATTTCATGTTTTAATTCAGCTTATTGCGTTGAAAAATTGATAGGAATTAGATAATTTTTAGAATTTTATAACTAGTGATGTTATAAATCGCAACTGCTCTAAAATGAAATAAAAAATTGTAAAAAACCAATAAAGGTGAGGCGTACTTTCACACAGCAACGCATAGATAATGAATAATGAAAAATTATTTGTTTACAACGCTAAAAAACAATAAAATCATTATATTTTCGTATTAAAATTAATCTCAGTTTGTAGTTCTTAACTTGAACAATCAATTGCTGGTATGTGAATTAAAAAATATTTATTGTTTCAAAAGTTATTCAAGATCAAAATTGACGAAAAATTTCATTGTCAAATGTTCATCAATATTTTACTCAAAAACAATACGTCGAATGAAAAATTAACAACAGATATTTTTGGCTGAAAATTTCCCAAAGAATATGAAAATATATTTTTTAGCGAAAACATATTTTTTTTATTAACAATTCATTTCTTAATAACAAATTTTTAAATACGATGTCGTATTTTGTTTGTTAATTCAAATGCTTTTAAAAATTCATTATTGATGTTATTACTCACAATAAATTGGTCGAAAATGAAATAAATAATTTATAGAAAATTAAAAAATTAATTTCGTTGCGTTGAATAAGTCAATAATTGTGAGCAAATTATTAATATTCTTTCTGTAAAAATAAGTTCTGAAACATTTCATAATATATTTATATATAAACTCTATAAGTGATCAATATTACTCGGAGTACACATTTTTTTTGCATTATATATTTTTTAAAATAGTTATAATACTCACTTGTTAATGAATAAATATGGAAAACGCTTAAAAATATTCATGTTTTTACTTTTCTATTGTTGAATATAAATTGTTATATAAATTATTATATTTATATCTCTCATACATTTTTTATTATTCAAAAATACTTGTTGACGGGAGTTTTTTTTATTTGATAACGTATTAGTACAAATAATTAAACCCACATATTAAAGTAATATTTTTCAATGTAAATATTAATTTGAAAGGTTTTAAAATTTTACAGAAAACTGGAAAGTTTTTTAAGATCCCTATTTTGAAATAGTACATTACGTAACGAGTGCGAAATTATTTTCCTAGACGAGAGTGACAATCACACTCGTCTAGAAAAATACTTTCACACGAGTTTCGTATAAAATTTTGAGTACGACGTGCAGGAAGAGCTATTATTCGCACGCTTGCGTGCGGAAAAACGCACTTTTCGCACGAAGTGCTGAAAAAATACGTATTGATGAAAAAAATATTATTCCTCATTTTTCAACTTTTCCGATGGAAATTACTCTATATTGACAACATATAGTGGTATAAACAAAAATTGTCCATTAAGTAAATGTGTTTCTTACATTTCTCACAATATCTACAGCTTATTTAGCTATAAATGTGAAATAAGAAGTACATGATTTTGTAACAATTTTTTTTAGCTGTTTTCTCGTCGGACTGACGATTAAACTTGACACTTTTGTCGGACAGAGCTAAATTTTCCTCAAAAATGCACTCATATATCATATGTATTTTTGTCCGACATACATGAATCGGAAAACATAATGACGCCATATTGACATATTGAGGGTGGCGGACCCCACGTACGCCCCATGATTTTTGTCGGACAAGTTGACCACTGTGTTTTAGACGTATTAATTAAACACTTTTGCAAAATCAGACTTACATGTATCGAGAATCATAATGACGTCATCGACATATTAAGGGTGTCGGACCCCACGCACGCCCTATGATTTTTGTCGGACAAACATTTTCTCGTCGATTGAAAAAGAAACTTACATGTATCGCATTGTAATACACCGTTAAAATGACAATTTCGCGAATTGACAGCTCTGAAAGGCCCCGTCGCAAAAAATTTTTCCAGAGGAAAAGTTTGTCGGACTCGTCATAGGGAAGGCGTTCACGAAGTTTGGCATTTACATGAGTTAGCAAAATGTCAGGTCGCTGTACTGAGGACTATTAGTAATAAAATTATTTTTTACAAAAATAAACCAAGTTGAAAAGTTTTGGAAGCTTTTTGTTGAAATGTTTATAAAAACGGATTTTAATATGCGATATTATTTTTTAAAAATTACTTCATGTGCGATTTATTGCGATAATTTTTATAATTTGGTCAAATTTCGTATTTCGTGACCACATAAAACTGTATCATTGACAAGGTGAAAAACTACATCCACATGGTACCATGGTTCAACGGAGACCGTTCTTCATCTCTGTCTGTTGCTTTCGCTCACCGGGCTAGGTTGTTTTCTCAATAATATTTTACTCTTATTTTCTTATCTATAATTTACCTTTTATAAGCTTTCATTTGATATCCCACACTTATGAAAAAAGTTCTTAATTTGAGTCCTAAAAAAACCTCTTAAGATTGTGAGTTAAGAATTTGGCATTTGATCTCTTTAAATATGTTTTAACACATTTTCAAATTATTATGCCCATAGTTTCTAATAAATATTAATGGTAGCTTGAGAGTACGGATCTCGGAAATTGTCAATAAAACAGAGAATGTTTTGTCTCCAACGGTGAAATAATTTTTCAAATAGGTGGTAAGTCTTCGTAAGTAAAAAAGAAACCAATAAATAAACAAACTTTACTTCATTATTATATTGATTTATATGGAAGAATGAATAAGTGGAAAACTTGAAGTAAAATGAAAAAAGGGAAATCTATGGTTAGCAGCGGAGGTTTTTCCTCTTCAAGGGGTATCTATGGTCGGCATTGCTATGGGTATCAAAATATATTTTGACAGCAATAAAATTTATTTAATACAATTTCCACAGCTTTTAACTCTGCTTAAAGACATATTGATAAGGATCCAGTAGATATACTTTGTAAATCTGTATATAAAAGAACCTTATATATCATGAGACTGAGCAAAAATTTTATCTAGTTTAGAGAATCTGAATTGGAAAAGAAAAAAGGAGAAGAAGATTTAAAAATCATTCAACAAAAACGAGAATTCCATGAAAGGGAGTATAAGGAGCTATTGCAACGTAAAAGACAGATGGGAAGATATAGATTGAAAAGGGAAGGACCGAGAAAACCGGAAATTGTGGAAGGTAAAGTATGATTTAATTAGGTCTGGCTTACGTTTGGATTTCGCACGGATTGATTACTAAAATTACGGAAGTAAAAAATTACTCCAGTCATAAATTTAAAATAAAGGCTGGTAGGTGCGAGTTGGTTTTGTCCACACTCGTAGCGCTTATTTGTCTGCAAATTATTGGCGCCAGATTGATCGCGCACCGAATTTGTTTTAGTTGTTTTATGCATACAATATCAAAAAGAAAATAAGTTTATTTAACAAATTATCTGAATCAAAAGCAGATAAGATGTGTGACTTGAAGCTATTCTTATTCTAAAAATGATTTTTTTTTTAATTACTTTTGTAATATTTGTCAATCATTTACTTGTAAATGGCCGGGTTCGTTTCGAAAAATTATAACAGGGCTAGGTTTAATGCGTTTGAATTTTAGCCTTGGCTAAAGTCCTAATGGAAAATTAATATCCAGGTCGCAAAAACGTCACTAAATAATCATATATAGGTTGCAAAAACGTCACTAAATAACCATATATTGATGGTGCTTACGAAGACAATGACGCTGACATATGCAGCGAAAAAAATAGCGCTTAAAAATTTGCGGTAAAAAAAATACATTTATAAAACCACGGCAAAAAAATTACATCTATAAAATGTGCGACGAAGAAAATTACATTTTTAAAATATGCAGTGAATTATCTTCAGCGTATTTAAAGAATTAGAATAGCTTTCGATGCACTTTTAAAGTGTAATTTTTCGCCGCATTTTCAAAATTATAATAGCTTTCGTCGTACTTTTGGATGCGTAATTTTTTTCGCCAAATTTTTGGAATCGTAACAATTTTCAGCACACTTTTGGAAGCGTAAATATTTTCTTCCAAATTGCAAAAATGTATGATGAAAATTTTATAAAATCATAGTTTACGTCGCACAGTTTGAGACGTAATTTTTTCACTGCACACAGCTATTTGTGTAAACACCATCGATATATAGTAATAGGGTTGCCTCTAGGAGGTGGTAAACTAGGCCCATGGTGCAAATTAACCTTTAAATACTAACATACATTTAATAAATGCATCACCCATGGTCAATAAATCCTATAGATTAAATGTATCAGTAAATTAATTTACTATATTATATGGTTACCAATTGTGCACGTTTTTAAAATTTTAGGAATAACAGGGTGAGCCATGAATATATGACAAAAAGTATACTTTTAAATTGTGTTGTATTATATTGTTGACTCCGCTAAAAATTCTAGACATTCTTTATAAAATACTGTAATTTTTAAATAATTTATTTTCAGGATTTAACATTTGAAAAATTTTACTTTCGGCTCCTTAACCAGCTGTAGCGTTTAAATAAATTAATCTTGGTTTTTCTGTGTATATTAGAAAATATCATCTTTCAGTTTAAACAATTATGAAATTTGCTATTTCAAGTCAGTCAGCGTTAAACGGGGATTGATAACGTATAAACTACTAAGCATTAAATCATTTAATAAGGTTTCCATTTAAACAAATTAACTTTGCTGCTTTTCTGACTTGACTCACACGATGTAGTTTTTTAAAATGTGTACTATTAGTAGTTGCATGATGTCGCAAATATATGTAAAGAAAAAATTTCATTACTTGAAACTCGCACTGTACGTATTGAACATAATCAAAACTAAATATATTTTAGAAAATGGGCCACCTTGTCTTAACATCATAGTACGGGCTGACGTAGATGGAACATTAGAAGCCATCTTGGAAACTCTAGATAGTTATGAATCTGAAGAGTGTAAATTAGACATTATTAACTATGGAGTAGGCGCTGTTACTCAGACTGACGTTGAATTAGCAAAATTATTTAATAGTATTATCTATGCATTTAATGTTGAACTCCCGACGAATGTACAGCTATTAGTTCAAGAGAGCAATATTAAAATTAAGCAGCATAATGTTATTTACAAGTTGATAGAGGATTTTAAGGAAGAAATTAATAGCAGGTAGGTAATGATTATCACACTGAGGATTTAACAAAATCTTTTTTTATCATAAGTCTTTGTACAGATATACAAAATAGTCTTCCTGTTCTTATCACAGTTACTAAGAGTTTCTCATTTTCATTTTTTTTTTGACATGGAATGACATCTTCCACTCTTTGCGTTACACAAGCAAAATGGATCTACAGCTTTAGCAGGGCTGTAAATTGAATATGAAACTGATAACTAAAACCCATATTGGTACTTTCTTTTACAGTCCTCACGGGCCAAGTAAAATTTTTGGAAAAACTGTATAATCTGCATTTTTTGAGATACCACGTATAAGAACATATTTTTTAAGAATATTGTAGAAAGTCTTTCAAAATAGAACCACAAGTTTTTCAAACAAAAAAAATCCACAATTATTATAGATCGAAAATATATACTTGATTTTTTGAGTGAGTGAGTTTTATTTATTGGAATACCATGTATAATGAAAAAGAGGAGCTCTTTTAAAATTCTTTCTCACAAAAATTATTTAAAATGTAATAAATATTTTTAAGCATTATCATGCTGTATTTTTTTAGTTTAATCAATTCAGCCGTTATAAAAGTTCTGAATGTTTAACTTAAATATTGTGAAAATTTTAAGTGAAATTAGCGTTTTACTTAATGAACAACCGTCTTTATTTTTTTTTACTACTAATTATTGCTAAATATAAACAACAGGAAATGTCTCTAATACATAAGAATTTATTAAAATATAATAATACAATTTCCGAAATGTATTTTTAATATCCAGTGCGATATATCAGTATGATTTAGAAAGGTTTGACAAGTTTAGGTCTCATATTACGAGAATTAATATCAGCTAGTTGATTTACGTGAGCTTTAGTACTTTGCAGTTCTTTTTCCATGGTTCCAATAGTTTCTTGCAATTTAAATCGCTTTTCATTTGTCACCATTAGGTTAGCCTCGAGTTCTCGCACTTCCTTTTCTAATTTGTTAATTTGCCGTTCTCGTAAGTCTATTTTTTCTTGTAATTCCTTAATCAAACGATCTTTCATTTTACCTTCTTTGGTGACCTCTGCTAAAACTGTTCTCATTTCTTGGGAATATCTTGTGAGGCTTTCTTTTTCTAACACTAATTCATCTCGTGATGCCTTTAGTACACCTGCCATGTTTTCTCGGTATCTAAGTAGATTTTCCATTTCACTCATTTGCTGGGTCTGTTTCTCAATAACATTTGCATAATGTTCCAATTTTTGTTCACTTTCCATGGATTTTTTCATCAATTCATTTAATTTTTGACGACCTTCTTCAACCATTTTTTGCAATTCTTCAGTGGGGCAGTTGTAATTCTGCTCCTCCAGTGCTTCTTGTCGTACTTTCAGTTGCCTTATTTCGGATCGAAGATTTGCAACTTCGGCAGACTTTTCTCTCAACTTATTTTCACTTTCTTCAAGTAAAATTTGGTATCTACTAATACATTCTTGCTGTTTAGTTAATTGCTTTTCTGTTTCAGTCGGCTCATTTTTTTGGCTTTCCTCAAGTTGTTTCTTTTCTTCAGATTGTATTACTCGTTCTCTTTCTAACTTTCTGATTTTATCTTCAAGTTCCCTTATTCGAAGATCTTTTGCAATATCCTGAATATAATTTTCTGATTCGGCAGTAATATTATCTCTAATAGCTTTACCCCAATCAATGCTACAACTAACTTTATTCATTGTTTCTTTGCACTCGAGACCCATTCTTGCAATGTAACCTTCAAATTCGGCACATTTTTCGAGGGCATCATCGCGTTGTACAATGACTGATTCCAGTTCGGTTTTTGTGTCAACCAACTGAGTATCTAATGATTCAATAGTTCTTCGTAGCTCTTCCTCAGCAGTATTTTTGCTCTGTTCAATAGTCTGCAACGTCGATTCAAACTGAGTTTTGTCTACAGACAGTTTTTGAAGAACACTTTCTTGTTGTTTGACGTGTTTATTTAATTCTTCCTTTTCTTTGCACCATTGTGCTTCCTTGTGTTTCATTTGATCTTGAAGGAGTCTTATTTTCTTTTGGAGATCACTATTTGTAGCATCCGCATTTTTCTTGTCATTTTCAAGCTCTGCCATTTTTGTTCTCATAGCTTTAATGTTTTGTGCATTGGTGCTATTTCTGCCTTTAAATTCCACAGTTGATTTTTTTTCAGTGTCTAATTGTTGTTCAAGTTTTTTTATTTGATCTCTTAAGTTGTGAATGAGTCCATTAAGTTCGGATATCGATTTGTCGTATGACACTTTGCGATCTTCCATTTTTGCTTGTAAATCATATATGATATGTTGTGACTCTTGTGCCAGTTTTTCCTGTTCTTTAAGTTTGCCTTCTAGCTCACCAACTTTGCTATCGTTTTTGGAATATTGCCCATTTAAAAGTTGTTGCCAATTAGTAACTAACTCGTTAATTTTTGATTGGTGTTCTGCTATTATACCATCTAGAGAATATTGAAGTTGCTGACCTTCGTTTTTTAAAGACTCAATTCTGCCTGAAACCTCCGACATGTCTACCTCTGATCTTGCGACACTTTCTAGAAGGTCGACGATGACTGCTCGTCTGCTCAGCAAGTTTTTGCAGACATCCATTAGGGTTTTTGGAATTTGTTCAATGGAATTTTTCATGCCGTGTACCATTTCTACTGAAACTTGTTCCCCGCCACCAAGTGAACTCGATTGCTTTTTATATTCGTCTAAAGGAACTAACTTTAAATCTTCCAGTTTAACGGTTTTTCCCAATTCTTCAAGTTTCTTTTTAATTTGGATCAGATTTTGATAAAGATCCAAAACTGGCTTCTGTTTTTCAAGAAGCTCTTTTTTCATTTGAACATACCGTTTATTCTTATTAATAAACTGTATTTCTAGAGTGTGTTTATTAGCTACTGTATTAGTGTGATTGACTGATAGGGAACTTGTTCTGCTACTGGACTTGGCAGTTTTTAAGAGTGACGGTATTTTAATCGGACCAGATGATTTTACTGGCAGAGGAATGCTTGACAAGGGGGGCAGCGGTCGACTTATCGGTGACTTTGGAGGTGGAACTCGAACCGACTGTGGACGACGTCCATGCTGTTGCAATTTGGGAGTAGAAGTATTAAAAACTTCGCTGGAAGATGCGCCACTATGCGTAGATCTAGGAGAACTTTTAAGATGTTCAGTAGTTAACTGAAAGTCTGTATCTATATTTTGGACCTCTATGGTGTCCATATTTACTCCACTGGTAGAAGCAAAATCATCAGTGACAGTTTCAAAATCACCTGGAATATCTTCAGATCGAAATGAAGTCATGCCTTTTGTGATTTTACGACGATATCTTTTACATTATCTAAACGATGTGAATACTCACAATTAAATTTTATTTGCAATGAGGAATGATTGACAAAAAGTTTGACACAAACGAATAAAATGTGTCAAATACGACAGTGATTTGTATTTGCTAATTAGCCAATTTTTACAGGTTTTTCGCGTAACAATGAAACGCATTTTGTAGTTACATACAACATGAATAGAAAGTTTCCCTCCTTTAACCATTGGAAAAACAAAACTTTGCACCCAAATTAATGTATTTCCTATATTTTTATTTCAGGTTACCAGTAAAAGAAGTTGAGGAAGTTCTTGGAATGGCTGAGGTATTACAACGATATGAAATAAGTCAAGGCAGAAAAAAGATTCCGGTGGCTGGATGTAGATGTGTCGATGGATTACTAAAGAAAGAAGCCATGTATAGGTTAGAACGGAATGGACATGTTATCCATGAAGGTTAGATCAACAATTTTTTAATCAATACATATGAGTTGATTTTATTTTTGGTGTAGTTTTATCAAATATAGGCAGTAATAAATAAAAATATTATTGGACGCATAAAGGTTTTAGAAAACACTATATAACTTCAAATTTAGAAATAAAATTTTTATTGATCGATGACATTGACTAACTTTTCCAGTTTGTTTCTCATACTACTACTAGCAGTTTTTGGTAGGAACTAGACTTTTTTTATTTATTGTATATTCAGAAATATTTAGAGTAACTTTTTTTGTTTTATTTTTAGGACCTTTATCATCAATGAGACATCTAAAAAGTGAAGTAGATGTCATAAAAGCAGATACTGAATGTGGCATACAACTTTTCAATAAAGATGTAACTTTTGAGAAAGGAGACATTTTAATATGTTTTGAAAAGAAAATGGTTCCACAAAAAACCGATTGGGACCCAGGATTTTAGTATATTGAAACACAAATAATAAAAATATAAATATAAATTGTTAAAATGTATACATATTTTTTAATAAGAAAAATATAAATTAAAAAATTTATCCCATTCATTTATTAACATATTTTTGCTTTAAAACTGATTTAAGTTGACAATAAAGGTTTTAAATTGACAAATGCTTAAAAACCTTAAACATAAAAAAAAAACAGTTTATTTACCAATTCGGAGAAAATAGATAATGTTTTCCGATTTCCGGGAGACAACCATTACTTTTCCCAATGCAACTAGAAAAGGATAGTATAGAATCGGTGTGTGTACCAAGAAATAAAAGAACTTGCACTATTTGTCAATACTTTTCCAAATATAAATAAAAACGTTATCAAGTTATTCAATATTCACGCGAGCCCTAGTTCTGACGATATGCTAATCTTACGGAGGAATTTGTTGCTTTAGAGCCTTTTTTCTAGAATATATTTATTAATTTAAAATTTTTACCAGAATTGAAATAAAAATGTAATATTTGTTTCAGTTTATACAGCCCTGCAATTTTTGTTTTTTTTTTGAACATGGAAAGAAAATTGTGTAATTTTCTATTCTTTCATTAAAATTTTATTTTTTGGAATTATCAAAAAAAAAAATGCAGTTCTTAGTTTACATAAAGCCGCAGAATTGGATGAGAGCCAAAGTTTGAACTTTTGTTTAGATATGTCAAAAAAATGTCATGCCTAGTGTATTTTAAGGATAATTTCTGTCTATCTCCCATACATTTTTTAAGTGTTTTTTTTAGAATGACCCCCCCCCCATTTAACCTGCGTTTTATCCGCTTCCTTGCCTGGACTAATTATATATATATATATATATATATATATATATATATATATATATATATATATATATATATATATATATATATATATATATATATATATATATATATATATATATTCTACTCACTATTCAAATTCACTATACCATAGCTAATAACCCAAATTTAAACATTTGCATCGGAAGGTTTTATTCCTTTTATTGACACAGACAAGATTAAAAATTCAGCAAAGTGCTAAAACCTTTAGATAAATTAGTAAGATATGCTCAATTTTACGCCGTTTGAAGTCATATTTTTAACAAAAAATGTCAAAGTACGTTATATACCATAAGAACAAACTTGAACGTATAAACTCTACGAAAAATTTCATGTGAACAAGGACGAAAAACTTGAAGGCATCAATGAGAAAAGAAATGATCAAATAACACTGAAATCTGACGATATTTATCACAAACAGGCAAGTAGGGATAGACTAGCTATGAAAGTTACAAAAATTGACTGTCGTGCAGACAAAACAAAGTGAAAACATCCACATCTAAATACTCCAAATGTAATAAAAGAGACCTAAAAAACAATATTTTTTTTTCTTTGTTTCAAAATGATCATAATAGTTTCTTATTAATCTTATTCTATATTAAAATAATTACTGGAACTATCCAACCACTAACCAACCCTATTCTACCAATATTCTTAGGAGATACAAAGATAATCCTATGTAAACACACTTTTGTTAGTTACATCAATATTACTGATTTCTTTACATTAGAAAATGATCTTAAATTCCAAATAAACTATATTACAAAAATTAAAAATAATAATACCTTGTCAAATGAATTAATTAAACAAGCCTGGTCACTAATAAATCAAGTTGAAAACTATTACAAGCTATTCACTCAAATATTAGAGAAAAACTTGGCTTTATTAACTCTGGGGGTATAGTTTCTATATGGTTATTCAGAATTCTTGATAATTATGACGAAAAAAGAATCAATTCCGTGTTAACTCACTTAGATAAAAACGATCATTTAATTCAAGATGAAATAAATGAACAAATCTCTGTTGCAAACGACTTTTTAACAAAAACCAATTATAGCCTCTTTCATATAAAATCCAATACTATTATAACAATGAAACAACTTATTAAAAACTATCAAGAAACTATCAATTATTAATGGTTTAAATCTGATGAATTCTCTTACTGAAACATTTAAATCAACTGAGTAATGCAACTATGTTCGCACATTTTAATAAAGTACATCCAACCTTTTTATCAACAGATAATTTAGGATTAATGTTAAATAAAATGGCTCTTTATATAAGAAAGACCAGTTAGTTTATTTTACGAATAAACAAAATTATTATAAATTTCTAGGAGTTCAAAGTATTTTTGATAAAGAGCAAATACTTTTTCTTATTCATTATCCGTTGGTCTCCCCTTACCAACTTATATCATATTTTATATATTAGACTATGCCGAAAAAAAGATGGGTAAAAGGAACTAAAACGTTAAATTGTTTTAATTCTTTTATACATTCAATTGACCTCTAAATGTAGCAAAATCACAAACTGCTACCAAATTAAGGGGTGCATTTTTAAGATTAAGGTAGATTTGTCCACTTTTCAGTTTTTTTAGTTTTACTCGAAAACTATGTATTTTTCATATGTACATGTCTATAGAAAAGTTGTAGGCAATGAAATTTGCAATCGAAATGATACATCATGAAGTCCATTAAGTCATATTTTTTTTAAAAGAATACACCCCAAAAACCAAATTAAAGAAAAAATTTAAAGATTTTTTAAAATTTTTTTCCCCATAACTCCTTTCCAAGTGAAGGTGGGTATAGACATTGCTTCACAAAAAGTAAAGTTAATACGCCCGTTAAAATGAGCACCTACAGAAGTCTGTACGATGAAAAGTAACCGAGATATGGCGTCTCAAACTTTGCTACCTTTCTCGATATTAGCAAATTTTTGCTTTTTTTCAAATTTCGTCCCAGAAATTTTTTGAAAGTAAATTTAGGTATATACATTACTTCCTTTAAAAGGAAGGTGATATCACGCTCGTTAAAATAATCCCCAGCCAAAGTTTGTATTATTAATAGTAGCTGAGAAATGCCTTCTCAGTCTTCAACTTTTTGGATGATTATAACTTTTTCCTATATATTATGTAATTTTATATTTTTGCGTAAATTTTTTTCTTTATTCAATGAAAAAAATATTTTAGGGTGTTTAATGTTGAAAATTAATACATTTTAATGCATTTTTGGGCGAAAATATAAGTCCTGAAGGTGTCGGTTCTGCATCTGAATGCATTATAACTTTAGTAGCTTGAAAATTAAGAGGCGAAACACCTGTCGCTTTCAGCTATTCCAGAAGCATTCAACAAGTGCGAAATTTACTTTTTCACCACTCTCTGCAACAATGGAAAGGAAATATTTTAAATCCTCTTGACTGGGATTGGAAAAGGCCGAAAAATGGATTGATACCAATTTTTATAAATTGCAAATTTTGCATAAAACAATAGCCTGTGGATGCACTAAAGAACGTCAAGGAAGTTGTGGTTGCAGTAAGTTTGGAATCAATTGCTTCATGTTCTGCAGAGAATGTATGGATTTAAATTGTGAAAATGCTGATGTATCTGACGTTACTGAAGACAATACTCTCGAAGATACTGACGAGGAAATTGGCATTATTGAAAATAATTTAACTGAATTCAGCATTGAATAAAAATGAATTAAAAAGGGTATAAAGTAATGTGATAATTATTTTTATTTTTCGTTCCGTGCCCCATATTAATATTTTTTCAAAATATAAATATGTTTATTATTAAACACCCTTAAATAATTTGTTCGTTAAATCAAGAAAAATGTGTACGCAAAAATATAAATTTACTTAATGTAGGAGTAAAAAATTATAAAAAGTTGAAAACTTTGAGAGGCCATTCCTCGGCTGCTATTCCTCGTACAGATTCGGCTGGAAACCATTTTAACGGCCGTGTGTGGGGCAAAATTCGAAAAAAAAAGTAAAAATTTGCTAATATCGAGAAAAGTAGCAAAGTTTGAGATGCCATATCTCGGTTACTTTCCTTCGTATAGACTTCTGCAAGACCTCATTTTAACAGGCGTAATGTTGACCTTTACTTTTTATGTAGCAATGCCTACACCTAACTTCACTTGGAAAAAAGTTATGGGGAAAAAATTTAAAAATTTTCTTGGATCTTTTTTGGGTGTATGTCTCTGAAAATGACTTCTTGGAGTTCGTGAGGTATCATTTCGATTGCAAATTTCATTACCTACAATTTTTCTATAGACATGTACCTATGAAAAATACATACGTTTTCGACTATAACTCAAAAAACTTAAAAGTGGGCAAATCTACACTAATCTCAAAAACGCACCCCTTAATTTAGTAGCACTTTGTGATTTTGTCATATTTAGAGGTCAGTTGAACGTAAAAAAAAAATGAAAACACTTTAACGTTTTGGTTCCTTTCTCAAATACATAGCGAATAGCCCATATTCAATTCCATAAACAACAAAATTCTCTCACCGCCTAAGCCATACCTTATCCTGAATGAGAAAACTGAGGAATTCCAATATGAAGAGAACCTTTGTGAAAAAATAGAAGATTCGTTCTATTGAAAGGATAATTTGGAAAATATCGAAGATTGTGTTGTTAATATAATAATGAAGAATAAAGCCATATTCTCACCATGCAATGGGATGTCCAAACTGTTGATCAAGCAACACCCCAAAACGTTCCGTTCATCACACCTACTGCAACAACCGAGGTATGCTATAACCAAGAATATAATAAGCTTCGTCCAGGCAGCTATTTAATCTTCATACCAGAAAAGTGCAATGTCTCTATTGTTAAAGAAACATTCTATTCTACTGAAGAAACACCAGCAAGAATTCTTCAGCTTCCATCCTTAAATCTACCACCACTTAAGGAGTATTTAATCTCTAAACCTAAAGTCTATGAACTTGGAGGAAATAAAACAAATTGCCTCTATTGTGAATGACTGAAATAAATTGGTTCTTCCAGAAAATTAAGAATCCTATCACTTTCCATGGTTTTTTATTATCACACTAGTTTGCTTCATTGTCTGCATATTTTGGTATTTGGAATTGGATTGGAATGAAGATAACTAGCAGAAAGAAGCCGATGAAAGTACTACTAAGTTTAAAAAACCGTAGGCTTCCTTCTTGAGGGAGGAGTTATGCTACGCTACTGGTCACCAGGTGATAAAGACATATTTGCTTTTAATATTTACTTTCAAGAAATAAATATACAAAAAGTGCTTGTAAATATTTTACCCAATATTATCTTTTGCGTCCTTACATTTATTTCATAGATTATCAAGTTATATTTTGTTGATATATAACTTTTATTCCCTTATTATCAATTTGGTACAACTATAAAAATCTAGGAAATATTGTAAATCTAGTTCAGTATTTTATGAGATACCACGTTGTGAGTTGCAATTTACGTGAATTAAATAGATGTTATAAAAATAACCTGTACAGTTCTTTTTATAAATATCGTAACTTCCCTGCGCTTAGGTGGCAATAATAACTTCAAAAGGAAATTATTCTTAAATGGAGCGTGGCGAAATGTCCTACACCCGTCGACAAAATCTTGTAAACTTACAGCTTGCGAGATTTAGAGTCGAGAATCACTTCATAGTACTAGAATATTTTTAAGATGGACTCTAAGCTACTAATAACAGTCCCCGAGATATCATAATGCGGATCTAGACTCCTCTTTTTTATGAGTATTCGAGTTGACCGTTTTCTCAAAAAGAGTCACTCGCATCATTACTTTTGCTAATATACATTTTACTATTTTTTACTTGCAATTTTGTTGCCCGTTTTTTACTTTATCCTACACGATAAATAGTGCAACCTTAAAATATCGATCACGGTTAAAGTCATAATAATTATGAAAAAGTATTTTTAAGCCATTCTGGTAAGGATAAAACTTATTCGTAACAATCGGCGTCGATTTTAGAAATAACCATGAAGGAACTTGCACATGTGTGGTTTAATGTTATTAACAATATAACAATCCATTGTAACAACGATTTTGTGTTGAAAGAACTTTATTTATAGGTTAAAGTGACTACATCTAAATGTTATATATAGTTTGAGATCACATAAAATATTATAAGATATAAATTATTGTATTTTTTTAAAATACACTTTTCAATGATAAATATAATTTTAAATTCAAAAAAAACTTTAATTCACTGACCACTTTAAAAAATAAATGTATCCTTTGCCTTCTCAGTAAATATATAAAATGAAGAAACCTAATGCTGAACTTTGGGTCTTACAAGGAACTATGTATTTTTTAAAGTTTCAATCAACAGATCCATGAGTCTAGATAATCTACTTCTAATCTGGCTTATAGTTCTATTAGCTAATTTATCAGATATAACTTGTAAGGCGTACTCTTTATCATCTTCTTTTTGAAGAGTTTCCAGGATGATTGTATCTTCTTCTCTCTTCCACGCTGGTTCATCATTTGTATTGTTGTCACTCTGTGAACCTTTGGCACTTTCCATTGATGAACTTGAGTCATCAGATGCATAGTTGTCCTGTGATGATTCTTCAAGGTATATATCTACAAATAAACATAATTAAGTATAGACTTGAACAACAATGGAGATATTTAAACTAACTATGCTTAGTAAATACTCCATATTGTGAAAAACTTAGTGTAGCGACGAGCACAACAAACATAGAAATCAATTTAATATATACTGACGTTCGTACTGATTGTGAAATGCAGAGCGTACTGAAACAAAAGTTTCTGCCACATGCTAAACTGTGTGTGTAAATAAAACGATATGTTTTTTGCAAACACTTTGTAATATGTTAAATATTTGAGAAATGATACGATATCAAATAATGTAAATTCCTATACGAGATGTTTGTCACAAGGTATCGAGAGAAAAAGTATTTTAAAAAATGAAGTCATACTTTATAAACATATAGAATTGAATGGGTGGTAAACTGACTATTGATTTCCAATTATTTTAACAAAGTTTAATTTTTTTTTCTTTTGGAATCTATGAAAAAAAGATTGACCATTTCGGCAAAAATCACCATTTTCGAAATATTTTAACTGTTATACTTTGAACCTAATTATACTGCACGATTGGGAGAAAACAAATATACGAGTTTTTGCTTCCTTTTCTTTTTTGTTATGATACCTTCCATTTACTTGGTCTTTTTAGGTCTTCAAATCTACAATCACAGAAAAAAAAACATTTTTTTTTATAATTTCTGGCCTACGCTAATACTGCTTGGACTTTTATACATTTCTGTCTTAGGAATCCGTACGATAAAGGAACTCGTGGATCTGAAGTAAAAGAGTACCGTTTCTATATGTCCAAATTAGAAAATGAAAGAGCACGCTTCGTTCTGAATTAAACAATTTAAAAGATTCCAATCATTTGCCTCCTCCCGATGAGCCTCGTAGCCAGAATTAATTAGAATAATAACCCAGTGAAAGAGGTACTGAAGTAAAGGAGTATCGTTTCTATATATCCAAATTAGAACATGAAAGAGCAGGCTTCGTTCTGAATTACACAATTTAAAAGATTCCAATCATTTGCCTCCTCCCGATGAGGCTCGTAGCCATAATTAATTAGGATAATGACCCAGGGAAAGAGGAACTGAAGTAAAGGAGTATTGTTTCTATATATCCAAATTAGAACATGAAAGAGCAGGCTTCGTTCTGAATTAAACAATTTAAAAGATTCCAATCATTTGCCTCCTCCCGATACGGCTCGAGCCAGAATTAATTAGGAAAATGGCTGAGTGAAAGAGGTACTTGACGGTTTTGGTGTCGACACGAAGGTTATCAAATCAGTCAAGCTGGGTCGTCCCGGAAGTGATTAAAGACCTCTGAAGGTAATATTATCTAGCAGCGAATCTGCTAAAATGTGTCTTAAAAATAGAAAAAAAACTATTAGAATTCAACTTGTTCACTCTCATAAGTGCTGACATGACAGTGGCTCAAAAAAATTTAATTCAAGACCTTCATTCAGAACTGTTACGTCGCAGAGAGCAGGGAGGGGCTGACCTGTATATTTTGACGGCTCACCCCGTGTTGTTAAATCGAAATCGCTCAAAAAAAAAAGGCAACCACTGAATTGATACTTTCAAAATGAAGGGAATGGGACTGAGCTTCGAGAATTTAGATTGGCTGTTGCGCTCTGTGATTATGATGTGGTGATTATGGTCATGGTTTTCGGACGGCATTTGATCTAGTGAAATGTATCGTGAGAAGTGCACAATGATCGTGATAGTGGCACCAGCGGGAAATAGAGAGGCGGGGGTGTATTAATTGGCATCTGAAATAATCTTAAGTCCAAACAGGTCCCTCATTTAAGGTCTAGTATTGAACAACTGTTTGTTACAATTAAGCTTGAGCTTTGTAAATATATTTTTGGCGCTGTATATATTTCGCCGAGATCCAGTCAGGAAGTTTATGATGCCTACTGCTCCGCTATAAGTAGCCTAAGAAATTACTTTCCCGAGAATCATTTAGTGATTTTTGGTGATTACAATCTGCCCGAGGCATTATGGAGTAATGCTAATCTTGGTACTCATTCGGTAACTCCGCATGCCTCCTTGGCGCATGGTGCTGGTGATATTGTCGCTTATTTAAATTTATATCAGGTAATAACCGTCCCTAATGGTAATGCTGTTTTTCTAGATCTTTGCTTCTCGGATTTGCGGAACTGGGTTTTCCGTACAGCTGTCGACTTAATTCTTCCAAGCAGTAACCACCACATTGCATACTCTTGTGTAATTTCTGGCGGTAATAGGGATATATTCTGTTTGCCTTTCCATGCATCAAACTATGGTATGCACTGTCCGCTGATGAGACTGCAGCAGAATTTTAACAAGAATAACGATTTTCTATGTATTCAAGTTTCTAGACTATAATTTCTAAAGTGCATTGTACTCTTACATTTATATGTATAGTATCTTTGTAAATGGAGCTTTCATTTGATAAATAAATATTTACAAGTAATGAAGTAAGACGCCATACGGCATAAAATTTTTGTAACTACCAACAAATCTATTATATTTTTTATAATTGTAGTGACTAAAATTATTCTTACCACTTTCAGACTCTGCAGTTTGTTGTCCAGGGGTCAATGGTTTTTCTACAGATTCTCCAGATGAATCCATACAATCATCTACCATGGACTTTTCTCGTTGTTCTTCACTGGTTTCATGACAACTTTCATCAATTTCTGCAATAATTTCGACGTCTTCATCTACTACTTTTTCATCTGTCACCTCTGTTCCTTCAACCTTATCAATTTCATTATCAGTCTTTTTACTATCTTCTTTCTTATTTCTTTTACCGGAGTAAGTCCTTTTTCGTGGTTTGATATTATCTTTTTGAACATCTATATTTTCCATACTCCTGGCTGGTGACTTTTTTGGTGACGAAGGTTTTCCGCTATCCTGATATCTTGATGGGTCAGTTTTCTTACGTTTTCTGGGAGATTTTTGTGATACAGATTTTTTTCTTTTACCTATTTCTTCATCTTCAGTGTCCTTTAAAACATATTTTTAGAAAAAAAGAAATATAAATTAATTGAAACGGCTACTTCTAAAAGTACAAACGTTTTATTGATAAAATAGGTATTTTATTCAAAATATAGAAAACCACCTTTCATTCGGCATTATATAGGGAACTAGACTTAATGTAAATGTAAAAAATTAAATGGATAGACATTTTTTACTACCGAGATGAAATTTACACAAAATAATTTCTCATTAGGCATTATACAGGTAAACATTTTATAATAATAAAAAATGAAATATACAAGGTACAAGTGGTTCAGTTGGTAGAGTGTTCGATTTTGGAATTGGCATTTGCAATAGATGCAGGTTTAAATCACACGTTCGGATCTATCTTTTTTTAACTTTTTCTTGTGGAGTTAAATCGAATACATATATTCAATGTAAGAAAAGGGTTTTAGAAATAATAGAAATGATTTCAAAATATATTATTGATTTTTAAATAAAACCATTTTTAAATATACTCTACTTATGTTTTATTTTTTCATGTTTATTTTTCTGATCATGATTAACCCTTAACACATTTATTTTTTATTATAAATATGATCAATTCAGCTCTGCTTACGACTAATAGGTACTTTGGAATTTGACCAATGATCGGACAATACGTTTCCAGAAATAAGTCTTTGCAGCATTTGTAGCAGTTCAGTATATTTTCTCAATAATGCGGCAGATATAAATTATATCTTTGTTGGGATCATCATTTTTGGTTTTACAATTCGGAACATGGCAAATTTAAAGAAGACCCTAATGGGATTAAAGTCGGCACCTATTGCGAACGCCAAATTACCAAGTCAAATGGTTTACCAACAGAGCCACTTGCACCTGAGGTTGACTAGTTTTACTTAGCCAATCATGTGCGATTATTGAGAGATAGCCATCCACCTATTTATTTTCCTTTCTCTTGAACTACTCATGGTTCCGCGCGCCTTCAGGCTAGTTTGATGGGGTCAACACTTAATCCTTCCTTTGTGCACCAGCTACTGATTACGTTTAAAGTACTAAATCTTATTCTCACAGTAATTAATTTTCGAGGATGATTTAAAAATTTTTTTCTTCTATAAATACTTTGTAAGATTTAAAAACAGACATAAATTTTAACAAATGCAAGACTATAACTTATCATCGAAAAGAATCCACTTAATTTTGGTTCCAGGTTTAGCAATCACATTTTGGAACAAGTTTTTACTATACATGACTTTGGTTTTCACTTTGATGTATATAAAATTTGATTTTCAACTGCTTTATGAAGATATTAACAAATTATTAAAAATATAAGACTCTATAGGCAGAAACGCCAAAAATTTCCAGACCATGGTAAACCGTAATAGCGTATACAAAGCAGTTGTTGATTTTGTTTAGAATATTCACTTTTTGCGTGGTTACCTTCTTACACAGTGCATATAATATTGAAAGAGTTCGGAAAAAGTTTGCAAGGCAAGTTAATTTAAGGTCTAAAATACCATTTGATTATGATCTATGGTGTGAATCGAGACTGAACTCTTTATCAGGGCATAGAAGTATGGCAGATATATACATTCTATTTAAATATTTCAATGGTTTTGTCAATTGTCCTGATCTTTTAAATATGATTACTTTTCGAGTTCCTGCTAGAATCACAAGAGACCATTCTCTCTTTGCCTTGTATTATTATGGGAAATACAATTATGGTACACATTCTCCTATGATTAGAATAAACAGCAATGAAAACTGAATGAACAATTACTTTTAACTGTTCCTTTAATTTATTTAAAAATAAAGTGATTCGCTAAGAGACGTCTTTGATATTCGAATGTAGTCGATCCTATCAATTTTAACATTTTTTTTTGTTTATAATCACATTATATAAGAATTTGGATTAAGTTCATACTCGTCACCCCTACTATAACTTACCTCATCTAAATTTTCCTTTCCGCTTGAATTTACTTGCTTACTTGGACTAGTATCTGATCTTTTCTTTCTATGGGAAGGTGTAGCAGCTGCTGACTTTCCCAACAACCTCGCATTATGATTTACATTCGGACTTAATTCAAACGTAATGGTTGCCGGTTTTAAACCTCTACCACTTTGTAAAACCGGCTTTCCATTAGCAAACTAAAAATAAGAGTTAAATATATTTCTATGTTTATGTCAAAACACAAGTAAAAAAAAGTACAGTTAACAAATAGGACTGACTAAAGATCAATTCAAGTAAGTAGTTCTTTTTATTTTTTGTTACTTCAATTTATGTAATTATGTACAGACTGAAAGTCGTTCAAAGTAAAATTTGAATCTTAACAACTAAAATGTAACTCCAGCTTTATATCATTTGGTTAAATATAATTCTTCAGTTATGTAGCATTACCCTCGTGGTGTATTGAGTTTTTCTAATCAAAGAATATAAGTTTTTCTACTTTTGCGCCCTTTAAATATAGAAAAGAGGTTTAAAATATTAGGGCACAACTACATGATGAGCCGGCGTAAGCTTTATAAGGGTTGTTGGTTAAAAATCGAATTGTGTTCAGACAGAAAATTAGAATATTTTTATATCAAGAAGTGCTATAAACGATATAAAAGTATCCTGTATTTCAATTAGAACCGCAATTTTGTTTGTTAAATGCAACTAAGCCTTAAAACTGATAGAAAAAGTGATAATAACTCCTTACTGACCTTTAGACCACAAGATTTACAATGCTTGTAGCGACTTTTATATTCATTGTCTTCTATTTTATGACAATAGCATATACAATTTGGACCACCATATTTGTCTTCAGTATTAGGAACTATAAATGTTTCATACCTTTCTTCATTATCTTGTCTGGCTAACTCCTTATTTATATCTATTGTTTCATATGGACCATTCAAAAGACTAAAAATAATTATCCTTATTCAGAGCTAATACATGGAAATGGCTATTCTGCTACACTAATTCGCCAATTATATATATATATATATATATATATATATATATATATATATATATATATATATATATATATATATATAGATATATACAGGGTTACTGGTAATTCGATAAATTCCTTCGGGGATCTGAATATACAAGAGTTAAGGAATATATTTAGCCCTAATATGCATTATACAAAATGTAATAGATTTAGAGATATATTTCGATGTTCAGTTTTTTTTTAAATAGCCTTTAATCTCTACAAATGAAATTTTTCGAACATATAATTTAACTTTGTATAACGATTTTGCTGGAATACTTGACCAATACTATGCTTTGTCAAAGCGGCGTTTATCTTGAGACAACGGAAAATTTCGAAAAATGTTTTATACAAAAATTATAGAGTGACAGGGGGGGCTAACTAGCAGTGACCTAGAAAATGACCGTGACCTTGCCCTTCAAGGTCATTTGAAAGTCAACTTCAGAATTTTAAATGGGATTTGTTCGCAACGTACCAGATTATTCGGGCACTTGCCGTTTGATCTACCCGACAACACTAATTTTTGAGATTTCACTATCACATTCTCGCAATTCTCTCTCGCGAAATATTTCGATTTTTCTCACCCTAATTTTGAGTTTATCAAAACTTGCTCTTTTTTAATGGACTGTAAATGAGTTGTTACTAAGTTTTGTAACGTTTGGAAGAAGTTTAATGTATATTTTAGTTTTTAAAGTTTAATTATTTGACTAAACGTTGATAAAGAAAATAACAAGAACAAATGCTCGATTTAGTGCTACAAAGACTAAATTTGAGTTCAGTTGTTTATGGAAAAATGTATTAGGAGAATAATACACGGTTACGTAGAAGAATCAGGGAATTTTCCCACAGTTATTATTAAGTGAACGCAGAAAAAAAACTTGATGATGCCTTCTTCTAGAAATTAAATTTAATTCAATTAAATTAACAAAAAATTAAATTAAAATAATCATTTAGCTAAAATTAGAAATTATCTTAATTCTGTTTTACATTGATACACATAGAAAAGTTTAGATTAAAAATCAATGTATATATATATATATATATATATATATATATATATATATATATATATATATATATATATATATATATATATATATATATATAGGTCAAAACACACAAGAAATATTAAAAAAAAAGCTATCCCCATTAATTGTAACTTGAATGTATTTTTAATTTTGCAAATAGGAACATTTTTAACCAATTCCTATTTTTAAAATGGTAGGCTTGATCATGATTTAATTAGTAGTGATATGAATTGCTACTATTTAACCCAAACATTTGTAAATTATAGGTGACATATAGCTGAGACATCATCAAAATCGTTTAATGTTTAACTAATTACATTTACGATTACTTAATCAGTGACTGAGCAAAAGTATCTTTATCATATGTATTTCGCGAAAAATATTGTCAAAGTGAGCATAACATCATATCAATGATCAGTTAAATGACGAACGTTATCGTCTACGCCTACTGAATAAAAATTACTAATACTCTCCAATTTATTTTTTAACTTATCAACAAAAATTGTTATTTCGATTTTATTAAAAGATGCATTAAAATAATTTAGCATTAAATATTCAACATTTTTTTCAACAATAACTTGGTTCTTTACATCAATAAATCCTGTGCATATTGCTAATTGCAAATAAAATAGAAAATATAAGCCACAATAGAAATATTTCAAAAATATTACACTTTTATCTAATAATTAATTCAATTTTATCCTTATTAAAATAATTTTTTTTATCCATAGAAAATTCCCCATTTTATTTCATAAAAAAAGTAGATCAAATGACAAAGTTATATTGTCTCTGAAATAGTAAATGAAGTGTTATCTCAAATATTTTTCACAAAAACAGGTCTTGTTAAAATTTTGTTGCCATGGGAAATAACTAAAAAAGTAAATATATAAAAAGTCATAATTGCTATGGGAAGTGCGAGTTATTGGATTAAAATAGGATTTTGAAAATATTTTAAAATCAAAATCAAAGATTACTTAATTAGAATAGTTTTACCACAGAATAATTTAAATCACATAAATACAAAAAAAAAGCATAAATCCTCCAGAAAACAAAATAAGCAATGTTTTCACTAGGCGGAGATTCTGAGAGGGGGGGGGGGGGCAATGAGTGAAATTATCCTGAGTCGAGCAAAACGTACTTTATATATTTTTTTTAGAATAAATCTTCTGAGATAGGTGAATGAATAAATGAAAAAGGGGTGGTGATACTAGATCATCGATGTCTAGAACTCTACTGGGTCCTTTACATCGCACCATAGCTGCAGGTCATTCGAGACCGATCGACTTTGCGAATCCAAGCAGCCTCGTTAGTTGAACTTGCCCAACTTCTTCCGGTAACAAAATTGTATCTCCGAAATATCTTTTGTCTCAGTCCGTTGAAAGCTGGGTACTCTCTGAGGACATATCAACAGTTTCACGTCATCTGCACGTTGGGTCGTCTTCGACGCCGATTCTATGAAGATGGCCCCTCAGGTGACGACGTCTTGTCAATAATCCCACCACAATTCGCAGCCCTTTTTTTCGTAAGGAGAGAAGCTCCTTAGTACGCCGTGCGCTAGGTCCGTTTATACGTTCCTTAGCACACCTCATTCCAGGAGCTCTCCTCCACGACACAATAAACTTGCTTTCCAGCAACGATCTTAATTCCCTTGTGCCAATAGCAATTGGGAGCGGTAGTATTGGTTGCGGTCTATACCGTTCAGTTGCCGAACCCAAATTTGCCAGACGGTCTGCTTCCTCATTTCCGCGTACGCCCGAGTGACCCAGAACCCATACTAGTCTGAATGTGTGACGTTTCTTGTCATACCATTCAGTACGTCCTTGCACCAGACACCAGTCGCGAAGTTAGGACACGGGACTTCAGTGCTAATATCGCAGCCTTACTGTAGTATATATTTATTACCCCATTCCTGTCTATATTTCTCTCAAAAGAAATAGATAATATTGAATAAATTGCCCCCATCCTCTTTAGCTAAATCCTCTATCTGCGTCTGGCTTTTGTGAGAAATTAAAAGCACAAATTTCCGACAGTTAATATTAGACATTCTTTTTGACTTAAATGCCGCTAAATATTGCGCTTCATAAAACATTGCGTGCAGGGTCGGGTTTACATAAGGGCGCTCATCCAGGACCCCCACAAGTTTGAATCGGAGGTTAAGATTATTAATTCATTTATTCGTTAATGAAATGTGTTTTGAATAATACTAATTTGTTTTCATATAACTTGTTTGTTGTTTCATGGATTGTCTTTTGATAATTGGAGTTTCTTAAATGTTTGTTAGAAAATTTTTAAATTCCTTAAAAAGGTCTCCACATAATTTGTGCCCAGAGCTTCATAATCTTTAAATCCGGCCCTGATATTATGATTTGTCTAGAAACTTAAAAATTCTTTTTGTAGAATATGTTGTTTTTTAAAATTTTTGAAAACTCAATTTGAAAGAAACCCTTTAAATGTTTGATATTTAATGTTTTAAGGATTTTAATTCTTTAATCAAAGAAATTTTATCAGCTAAATTTGTCTCGTCACTTACCTTGGTGGTGGCCTCTCATCTCTAAAATTTTGCAAAAACAGATCTATTAAAATATTGTTTCCCTTCAACATTGGCAACAAAGCATTTTTAATTTTACTCATGCTTAAATTTTCACTTTTCGTTAACTGCATTAAACAGTTATAAATTTTTCTTAACTGCGCTGGCTGGTCTTTAAAGAATATTTCAAGTTTACGTAAGAATTTTGACCTTGTTTGTACTTCTAACCAAGGTATAAGCTGACCTACAGCTGCTGCTTCTTTTTCTCTTAGGAAGTAAAGAAACTCTTCAGCTAGCTCTTCATATTTTGGATGAAGTATAGGCTGAATATTCTTATATAAATCTATAATATCTCCTGTCTCAAAATCATTTAGAATTTGCATTATTTTGTGATAATCCTCTAGTTCTAATGTTTCACGGAGTTTATCATAAAATGCAATGGCAAACACTAAAAAGTAAGTAAACACATAAATACTACAGGACAAAGATAGAGTTACAAAGGAATTTTGTTCCTTTGAATTAACACAAAATACAATATATTTTAAAAATATGTTATCCTCACGATCTTGGTAATTTTTCCCTACATTTTTGTACACTTTAAACAAAATCTAGATTGATAAATATTTATAATTAAATAAAAATCGACGAAAACAAGGACGACAAAAGTAAAGCCACGAAAAACATTAAAACGTTTAAGAATTACAGCAGCTAGAAGTATTATGTTAATAACACGGGTTTACAAAAAAAAAGTGGATGCCTATTTGACCAGACCATTTTATTCTTATGTAATTAGACGCCCTGAATCCAAATCTGAGGTCCGCTAACCTCTATCAGGTTTAAGGTCATCTCAAGGTCAAATGGAGTAAAATTTACAAAATAAATCTGAAGAAGCAGTACGTTTTTGAGGTCGCTGAATCCGAAATCGTGATTTGTTTATTTCCCCAAGGTCAACTAGAGGTTATTTTAAAGTCATTAATAGATCAAATTAATAAAAATCCACCAAATAAATCTGAAAGAAAATGTAGGCTTTTGGGATTGCCGACTCCGAATTTGTGGTTTATTTAATCCCCAAAGGTCAGCCAGAGGTTATTTCAAGATCAGATTGAGAAAAATCCACTAAATAAGTCTGAAAAAGAAGGTATATAAATTTTTGGGGGTGCTGAATCCAAATTCTTTTTTTTTAAATTTCCCAAGGTCAGCAAGAGGTCATTTCAGCGTCATTTCAGGTCAAATTGAGAAAAATCTACTAGACATTTGAGGGCGCCGAGCCTAAATTCGTGGTTTGTTTAATACGCCAAGGTTAACCAGGGGCCATTTCAAGGTTAAATTGAAAAAATCCACTAAATAAATCTGTAAAAGGAGAGAACCCACGCGCAGCTAGATCAATATCCGTTACATAGCAGATAGGCAAGCGGATCAAGATTTTGAGTCGAAACTCAAGTTCCCAAAACCTTGCACTCCACGCATAACTAGACTAATGTTAGTTACACAGCAATTATGCAAGCTGAGTTAGTTTTTATGAATTAGTAATCCAAAACCCAAGCTCCCAAACTCAAAACCCGCACACAGCTAAATTGATATCCATTACACAGCAGACAGGGAAGCGGATCGAGTTTTTAAGGCGAAACCTAAGCTGCCAAAACCACACACTCTTCGTGCAGCTAGATTGATTGCCACTACACAGCAGACAAGCGACCGGACCAAGTTTTTAGACATACTAAAACATAAGCTCTCATAACCACATATCCCACGGGCAGCGAGATCAATGCCCGTTTCGCAGCAGACAGAGGCAAAAAGCAAAATTTTATGAGTGTATGAAATAAAACCCAAGTTCTCTGAAAACCATATACCCTAGTCACAGCATGTATGAGAGTTTGGGTTTTGCGTTATACACTTATAAAAACTAGCCTAGCTGTTATGTAACGGATATCGATCTAGCTACGCGAAGGGTATGTGTATTCGAAGCTTGGGGTTCGCCTTGAGAATTCGCTACGTTCACGTGCCTGTGTGGGGTACGTGATTTTGGGAGCTTGAATTTTGGTTCAAAAACTCGATCCGCTTGCCTGTCTGCTGTGTAACAGATATCGATCAGCTGCGCGTGTGTTCTCTTTTTTTACAGATTTATTTAGTGGATTTTTCAAAATTGTACCTCGAAATGGCCTCCGGTTAATGTTGAGGTGTTAAGCAAACCACGAATTCAGATTCAGCGCTCCCAAAAGTATATATATATATATATATATATATATATATATATATATATATATATATATATATATATATATATATATATATATATATATATATATATATATATATATATATATATATATCTTCTTTTACAGACATATTTAGTAGATTTTAATCAATTTGACCTTGAAATGACCCTGAAATAACATCTGGCTGGCCTTGGAGGGTTAAACAAAACACGAATTCGAATTTAGCAACCTTAAAAACATACGCATCTACTTCTTCAGATTTACTTAATAAATTTTACTTTATTTGACTTTGAAATGCCCTTGAACATGACGTGATAAAGGTAATCAGACCTCAGATCTGGATTGAGGGCGTCTAATTACATAAGAATGAAATGGTCTGGTCAAATAGGTATCCACTTTTTTTTGTAAACCTGTGCAATTAACAAGATATCCATTATTTTTTATTACATGACCACAGCACTTACGCAACCAAATTTTGAGCAATATTTTTGGGACAATTTGTCCAAACTTCATTGATTTTATCCACCAAAGAGTTTATTTGGCAACATCTGTGTACGAATACAATGTTCTAATTTTTCCCCATATTTTCAATGGGAATTGTGCCAGCCACCGTAAAACCCAAACGTTATTTTTCTTAAAGAACCCGTTGAGGACTAGTTTGGATCCTGTTATAAAATTTAAAAAAAATCCCACCCGACAAAAAGTACTCTGCATGCTATACCCCTATGGACAAATCTATCCGTGGTGACACCAATAAAATATAAAGGACTCAATCCATTCCATGAGAAACAACCTCACAGAAAAACGCTGTCTTTATCATATTTAACTGGGATTAAATTTTTTATCAATTGAGCGTCTTACACGTTTCGCTCTATCTGAATTAAATGTCGACGTGCAAATGCATGCCTTGGGACTTTTTTCCTTTTCAAAATAAGGGCTTTGTTAATCGAGTTTCCTAAACAGCTTTGAGTCTACCAAACTTCTCTGAACTGTCCGTGCGCAAACTACACTGTAATTTCTGGAACTTTAGCAATAATTCTAGATGCGGACTTCCAAGAATCATTTTGAGAAATCCTTTTAATGATACTGATGATAATGTTTATTCATGGTATACATTAAGCATTTTCACAAGTCAAACATATTATTACAGTTAAACCGTTAAGTAGGCAGAACCAATTCAGTGTAAAATTATTAAAAAAAATTTTTTCAATGACAACTTTAAAATATAAATAGGTATGTGGATCACCGGCGCTTTATATGTCATATTAAAATATCAAATTTATTTAAAAGAAAGTCAATAATACTGTAGACGGCTTTTTTCTTTAAGTAATTTTGTATTTTGGATGTAAATTGCTTCATGTTGAGGATTTAATAAGATCTAGAAGCACATTAGAAACGTTTAGTCCATAGTAGTTCTAGCCATTTCTGTCTTTAGTACTTTTACCTGTAAGTAAACATAAAGTAAAACAATTCCCGCTTATTGTATTGTAATTCTGGTAATTACTATTACAGGTATATCTACCAGCATTCTTTCTCATATGCATATGCAGGTAAGGGTGCCAAGAGAGATAAAACTGGCGTTACGGCATTTTCTGAATCTAAGACCAGACATAATCCATATACGATGCCGTTGTATTGCAAGATTCTTGGAAGCATGTGATGCCCCAACACAGGGGGCAGGACGTAAGATGAAAGTGAATGTGACCATAATAAGTATTTACAAGATCATTGAATACCATATTTTTAAAATTACGAATTATAAACGTATTTCTGCTTACAATACACATGTGAGATTTTCAGCATGTCGATCCCATGTCAGTAAAAATATATGACCAGGAACCTCACAGCAGCAGACACATCTATATTCAAAACTCTCAGTGAGAAATTTATTATTTGTGATTTAGTCTCATTAACGCTTAATTTATTTGCAAATAAACCACACCGTCTGTGTGCTCACCCAAGATCTATGAAATAATATATAATGGAGAACATTTGATAAATAAGATTTAATAAGATTGATTTATGCAATCGTTACAAGTTATATCTATAGTCTTTTGAATCAACATATGCGAAACGTAATCAAAAGCCTTTGTTAGATCAAAGGACGACGCCCGGACATACAACCTTCTCTCAGAACAGCTTTAAATGTTAAGTGGTAATATGGCTTGGGGTTACACCACCTTAAGATTTCCAAAGAATTGATTTTTTTGGCTAGATAAATAATTTTTTACTTTTAGGAATATTTTTAGATTTCAAACTCAAATTATTTCGGGAGTTTTAGCAATAAAAAGTGAACCCGACGGGCATCGGCCCGAAGGATATTGTTGAATATTCTTTTATATTAGATATTTTGATCAAGTCCTTTATAATAAGATTTACTTTGAGGAATTTCAAAAAGTGAAAATAATTCAGATGCACAAAGTTGGAACTAGCTTAGACTCTCTGAACATTCAATGTTATAGAAGCAGTTTTCTTTTTAACGCAGTAGTATAGAGATCGCTCCGTTTATTACAAAAATTATATATTTTCTTTTAATTTTTTAATAGACACAACAATTAAAATGTCGAAACAAGTAGTTCTTTATAAAAAAAAAGGTGGCTACTTTTTTTTAGAAGAAAAAAATATAAGAGAAGCAGCTGAACGCAGAGTTGCCACCCGTTCCGATTTTGCCGGGACAGTCCCGATTTCGATATTGTACCGTGTCTCGATGACCTATCAATTTTGTCCCGATTTTTGTTAGCAAGCGATAATCACTCACATGGCTCACATAACCCGCCGCCCCGCGTCCGTCGCGTAAGTTAACTGCGTTATTTTGTGTTGTATCTCGTACTGTTAGCACACCTCCTTTAAATGCTTATGTTGAGCGAGTATTTTCCCTTGTGATGTTCAAATGATCAAATGTTAGAAATCGTTGCTCTATAGATTTTATGAAAGCAGAATTGCAAATTTCACTCAAGAAAGACATGCCTTGCTCGGATTTCATAAATATGATGCGGAATTAATGAAAGCGGCCCGTAACAATAAAAAATATGCATGGAAACATAATAAAATTAAATAAATATAAGAACAAAAAGCGTTTTTATTTTTCCCTTCAGTCAGATGGTTCAAATCGGTCCGAACTTCGATGACCGACTGATTGTTTTAATTTTTTTCCCAAAGATGGCAACCGTGGTTGGACTTGGGAACTAGCATCAGTACAATCAAAAAGTGGTGGAGGCATTGATTAAAACACTCAGAATAACAATGAAAGTCTAAATGATGTCATTATAGTCCCATAAGTGCATTACAGCGTAGCGAAATTTTTTTAGATCACATCTTAATTACACCTAGTATATTTAATGACTGATATACCAGTTTATTACAAATGTATCAATTATTAAACTTTACAACTGGTCCAAGCGTACATCCGAGAAGTTGGATTCTCAGCGGGTATCAATAGCCAGCATGAGAATTCAACAAGAGGCTAAGAAATTAAACAGAGCTGTTCAAAAGGAGTCGGAGGATATTGCCGCATCAATGGAAGACCTCATGCATGGTCCAGGAATCGCAGAGTAAAGGTAACTTTAATTTTTGGTTTTGAGGCACCGACTTTCTTCCGAGTTTTTCAAACTAGTGGTCAAGATATCTCAAGATCGACTTAATTGATTTTGATAAAATAAAAACCACATATTCTTTATAATGAAGTCTAATATTCCAATAAAAATCAGATTTTCTTTTCAAACAGATCTCATTTCATACGCCCTCGTATTCCGATGTGATGTGATTATAATGTGCCGAAAGAAATAGTGTATCGATGAGTCATATTTCTAGATAGATCTCAACTTTTATGTTCTGGATTTATATGGGAGATTCCATAGTTATAGCGTAGTATAGTTAGTTGTGTAGTGGTATTTGAATAGTGAAGATTAAGAAGTAATCATAAGATAGTTGTGATTTAACTGTATTAAGAAATAGTTAATATAAGTATTGGAAATGTTAGTGAAGTGTGTTGTATTTTATTCTGCGAACCCAGTGAGCGATTTTCAAGAGACAAAATCGTAACAATATATTTAATAGCTACATCAAAAAAAAAATGTTATTTTGGATATTCTGTATCTGGAAAAAAAAACTCATGAAATTGGGGTCTTTGTACCTTTAAAAATGCATTCACCGTTCTTTGCTTTAATTCTTTCGAAACTAAAATACCTCAGGGCACAAAATTACCTTAGCCTTTAATTTCACAAAACAATTATTTTGTAGGAATACATTAAATTTTTTTTTTTAATGAATTACTATTCTGTATTTAAAAGTTGACGCTTACGTTAACATAGTGGTAGCTAAATTACAAACTGAACTCGACGAGAAAAAGAATAAATAAAAGGATTTTCAACGAAATTCCTAATTTTTGAGATAAACGCACGATAAAGAGAATAAGAGCCACATAATTAATGCAAGCAGGAACAAAACAGTGGAGTTGATAGGTATGCAATATTGATTACAAAAAAAAAAGTCGTATTATTTTCCACTAAATGGCAAGCACAAGTAACCAAAAAAAGGTCAGAACAGCTAAACGACTGACTTTGAAACTGACCTTAGACTTGTATTTCGAGGTCAACTTTGTTGTTTTTTCAAATAGGAATCCCTATTTTTATTACAGAAATGGAAAGCCGGGTTTCTATACACCTTTTTGTGCTTTTCTCTCAGAAAAATGCAACCTCTAGATGTGAAAAAGCATATGAATTGTTTTAACTTTCCTTGCTTTCCATTTCTGCAATAAAAAAAGAGGGTATATACAAATCCAAGGTCAGTTTCAAAGTCATAAATGTTTAGCCCCCTTAAAATAAATAAAATTTTGTCTCATGTATTTTTTTAGTTGCTGAGATTTTTGAGTGCCAACGTTAAAATGGAACACTCTGTATATATGACCTATGGGAACATCCACCAAGACAACCATAAAACCGAGTCCCAAACCAGGAAATTGGAATCTTTCAATTTGACATACACGGATATGCTCAGTTTTTATAATTGTGGACGACGAGATATCCTTAGTTTTTTAAATTGTTATAATATATATGTATACCATGTACTTGCATGGTGGTGTTGGTATATTTGTCAGAGATAGCGTGAATGCTTTTATTATAAACGACATCTCGGAAATGTCAGTAGAATTTCATTTTTATATTTCTGGTGATGTGTGCCGCGACTTAATAATTTTAACTGTATATAGATCACCAAATGTTAATTTCAAAATTATCTTGGTAGTTGGCGCTTAGTTCCCTAAATATTAACAAGGGGATAGTCATAACTGGGGATTTCAATGTTCATTCTCATGCAAGTCTTGGGGAAGTTTAACAGTTTTGCGACTTTTTCCAATTATAGAAAGCACACGTGACTAGTCAGGCCTAGATAATATTTTTACTGATTTTTTACTCTCATCTTTTTATACTGCAATGACGATCTCGCGCTTCCTACTCATGCTGCTACTTTTTAAATTTGAAACTGAAGCAGGATTTTAAACAATCTCTTGTTTGGGAACTTATTACAGATGAAGGTTTATTAGGTTATGTGAGCTTGTGGGTCGCTTAGATTTATTCAGATTGATACCACTGATATAAATGTTAAAGTGAAATGCAAACAACTAATACAATTGGTCGTAAGGTAATATAAAAAAAATTATACAGAAAAGCTAAAAATGATATCATCTACTGGGAAATTTTATTTCAGGATTCACTGGTTTAATGCTGATATAAAACAAATGGGTGAACATCTTAAATTCTTAACTTCTCTTAACCATTCAACAAGAATCCTAGTTCCAAAAGATATTATTAAAAATTATCACAAATTTTGTAATCAAATGAGCCGTGAATGATCAATTCATAAAGGGATCACCCGGTAAACCAAAAGCACTTTGAAAAGTTATTAAAAAAAAAACACCAAAGTAAGGACGTGTACCACTACCTTAAATGACAATATTTTTAATTCCTATTTCTCTAGTATTGCTAGCACAATAATAATAATTTACAGTGGGATTGTAAAAGTTATGCGACTCTTTTAACAGGTTACTTTTACCACATACATAGTTTTAATATTGCTATTTGTAACATTTGAATTAAACATTTTTCTTTATCGTAGTGCCTAATTTAACTTTATACTTTTGTAATTATTTAGATTAGTTTATAATTTGACATGTGATAATGCTATATCGTTGGGGGCTAGCAACTTTTTAGGATACTGCTGAAAGCGATTAAGGTTAGTGCTTGTGTGATGATGCAGGTGGAGTCATTCCAAAGCATAGAAGTGTTTACTCTGCCATTTCTTTTTATACTTAACTTTTATGTATATAAAAAAAATGTTAATACATAAAACCCACCAGGATATGCAGTTATGAAACTGGACATTGTGATATTGCTCTCATTTATTGGTGACTGGATAAGTGCCAGAATCGCCCTGGATATTGACAATAAAATTTTTTCAATGTTCTGCCAGAGCTAATGAGGGGACTGCCTTTAACAGGACTTCAGAAATCTTTAAGAAAACATTTGATTGAGAATAGTTTTTATGTTTTAAGTGAATAAATGTTTAGATTTTAATGTGTATTTTAAATTTTGGCTCTACCTGATGTAGTTTTAATTATTATTTTATATTTGACTTATGTACATCACATTGTAGTATTAATATGAATAAAGATTAAAATCAACTCATTTGTTTTGATTGCTGGAAATAGCAGCCTACCTTGATATTTTAGAACACAATGTATTTAAATGGGATATCAGGATTTGTACATCTTTCGAGAGTATCGTTTTTTCCACAGTGTAGGTTGACACAATAACTTAAAAAAAATACTAAAAATAGCAACTTCCTATCTTTACCTTGAAAAGTGTACTTAAAAATTATATTACAATTTAATTTCAAAGTTACTTTTCTTAAAATTTTAACTGAGATTTCAATAAACAAGTAATAACTAGAAACATACTTTCATTCTTATGCTTATCACTCTCTGGATCCTCAGGTGTAGCAATAGATAGATTGGCAAGAAAATCTTTCCTCAATTTATTTTTTTTCTTTTCAGCTCCTGATAACTCTTTTCTAACATTTGGTTTTACTATTGTACTAGGAACTAGATGATCTGCTGAATTATCCTAAAGGTAAAAATATAAAAATAATTCAACATAAAAAATATAAATATTTCCTGATTACTTACTCTTTCAGATCCTTTCTGTAGTGTAAGAGGTTTTTCATACTCATCACTTTGCGATGTTTGACAAATTTGAATATTACTTGAATTCCTACAGAACTCTACTTCAGAGCTGTTATCAGCTTGCTGAAAATTACTACTAATAATTGTTGAAAATTCAAGATTTTTTGTAGACTTTTCCTTTTTATTTTCAGTGCTAGATGTCACAGTTTCTGGCTTTTTATGTTCAGGAGATAAATTAGGCCTAGGGATTTCTACATTAATACCATCTTTGATTGTAGAATCAACAGTAGTGGAACTCACAGCTGTATCATCTTGTAAAGACTCTTGTACATTTTCAATATTTTTCATTGGAGTAGTGAGGCTGGGCATATTGGGCAACATATTAGAACTTTCACACGGTTTTATTTTTAGAAAAACTCTACTGGATGAATTTTTCTTGTACTCATTATCAACTTCTGTTAAAAATGTAACCAACTTTTGAACAGGTATTGGTTGTAAAAAGATAGATATAAAAAGGTCAATAGTTATAGAACTATTTAAAAACCTATTATGTCCTTTAGAGGTCGATTTGTAGCCAAGTCTTGAATTATTTGTTGATATCTTCTCTGCAGATCCAGGACTTATTGTGCTCAACTTTTTAACACTATCATCCCTGCAATTAAATTGGTTCTTTAAACTCTTTCTTAATTTTCTAGTATTCCTATTTGTTCTATTATTTTTGCCGTTTTTGTAAATTTCAGAACTATTTACCAGAGGAGTGCCCAGAAAGGCCGAGTTTATCAGTACCACTTGGTAGGGTACAAAAGTTTGATAAGAACCAATTTTTATGCCCTAAAAAATAAATTATATACAAATACAAAGATTCAATGACTATTGTAAATCAGCTGTTAGAAATGGGCAGGAAAACTTGTCTAAAAATTTAAGTGACTATGTTTACACCCAGATAGATAAGGAATGGATTCATGGACGCTTTAATCAAATCACATATATATAAAATAAATTATAAGCATGTTGAACAGTCTTTGGTCCTAACATTTATATTTATATTTATTTATATATTGAAAATGCCGAATGAGATTTTGGCGAAACGTCGTGAAAACGATTTTTTGAACGGACTGAAACCCGGAATAATAAAACCACCATTCATTCCACCATCCGTGAAAACCTACGATATAACATATATATATATATATATATATATATATATATATATATATATATATATATATATATATATAAATTCAATATAAACTATAAAATCGGTACTTTTTTGGAAAAATGATTGGACGCGTCGAATTTTTTGCATGATACTAAAATATACAGGGTAACTCATGAATTTTTTAATTGTAAACCCCATTTTTTATTTCAGAATCAGAAAAGGCATATTTTTTTACATAAGACAAAGTACATATCGATGTTGGTTACATAAGGAAATTGTCTAGGAAACTTACTGTAAAACAATCTGACAATAGGCAAGTCAATGAGTACATTTTTTTGAACACTGTCGGCAGAGGGACAATTGAGGGGCCAGCCAGATCACCAGATTTGACCCCCCTTGATTTTTTCTTGTGGAGATACTTAAAACTAAAGTATATTTGATCCAGCCCGACAATACGGCAAAAAGTACAAAACATAAACGCAGATATCATCGATAATGTTCAAAAAGAATTTATTCATCGACTTAGCTATTGTCAGATTGTTGACAGGGCCCAGCTTGAACATTTCATTTAGAAGGTCCCAAATTTTTTTTTAATATTTTAAAGTTTTACAGTAATTTCTCTTGACAATTTTCTTATGTAATCAACATTGATATTTACTTTGTCGTATGTAAAAAGGGCCCATATTTCTAATTGTGACATAAAAAATGGGGTTTACAACTGAAAAAATATCATGATGTCACAGTTCCTTCTTGAGTTACCCTGTATATTTCAGTATCATGCAAAAAATTCTAAACTAAACTTTACGAAAGCACTATATATATATATATATATATATATACAGGTGTGAAAAATACAAAATAGAACCTCTAAGTAATGGTAATGTAACCAGACGGACAACCCGTTTAGCTCTGTTAAAGAAGCGAAATAAAGCATACTGTTGAATCGTAGCTTACTTTCTTGTTTCCAGCAGTGACGCTAAATGACCTCGTTGTCGATACGTCATTAATTAAAATTATCTCTCTTTCTCTCTCTCTTGTTTCCAGCAAATATGGTTTGGGGTTGTCAAAACACAGTGGGTCGAAAGCACGGATTTAGTATTAAAAATAAAACATATTGATTATCGGATCCAACATAGTAGACTGAATCTTTAAAATCATGAAATTAAATTCGAAAAACGGCTAATGTGATTCAATAGTTGTTAAATATGCAATTTAAAAACAAAATAAAAATAATAATTGTATTTTTGTGACTAAAATATCGCGCTTGAGTTCAAGGTCCATTTTAAAATAAATACACGGATATCGTTAATCGTTAAAAGGCGAAAGGTACTTTTTCCTGTATGCTTAGGACTCCTTAACAAATATCAATGTAAATAATTTGTAAGTAATATAATATTTATTGATTAACACAAATGAATAAATAATACGACTGTAATAAAAAGAACTTTTCAATCATTGCCTTCTTTGTTAACAGCTCTTTTCTCATTCTCCAATATGTACGAATTGTTATCCGAATCCTTACAATATCAAAAAACAGTGTAAGGATCCGTCGATTGCAAAAGTTTTGCAACACATCCTTTTCTTTTTGAGAAAATTTTCGGGCAAAGTCTATACGATAGTTTCTTATCAAATTGTTCGTTGATTTTTGTGCATCTTTCGATAGTTTACCTATCGGTAATATTGCAAATGCTATGATGTCTGGTCCATGGATCAGTAATTTGTAGATTCCTGTTGGCATGTTGAACCAAGAATATTCTTCGAAGAACTATCTTGCTGTTTGAAGTGTGTATTCTCAAATCTTCTCTATTGCAGTCTAATGTCCGCTTCAAATGGTTTGCAAAATGACGTGAAACCGAAAGATCAGTTTTCGCTTTATTCTTGTTGTAACAGCTGACTCATCATTGTTATCGAAGAAACGTCGAGGTGTGTTGTCATCGTTAGTGCTTCCTAACCCTCTCTTTGGCATATAAACAAGAAGTCCTAATCTCTCTCCTTAAAGGCCTGTAAGATGGTGGCCTCTGTCTGTGCTTTCACCTCTTTGTCTTTCTGCTTACGCGCATTCGAAGCATCGAATACATGCGTGTAGAGTTAACAGTCGTAGCTTGAAATACTCAATATTTACTGGGACACAGTATCAATGTTGTTGAACTCAGATGTTGTTTCGAATAGGTAACAACGTTCGAGTTCATAATTTACTTTTTTCTTTAAAGACTTTTGTTAGGTTTCCTTAATAAATTCCAATTTCAAAGGCCCGAAATTCATAATAGAGGAGGGTTTGGAATTGGAGAACATAATCTGTTCATGTTGAGTTAGCATGTTAACACCTGTTAATTGAAGTAGACCAAGAGAGGTGAGGAATAAATTTGTATCAGAAATATGCGGGTCAGTGAATTTCATTTTGTAGTGACTCTGACCTGACGTTCCATTGAAGCCCCATTTGCAAATGAAACTTATATTTACAAATCTAATTTATCGATTTAACCTCAGCTTTTGATTTAGTAGAGGTTAAATAATCGTCATGTGGATAATATGTTTTTTTTTGCATTTTACACACGAGAGTACGGCGAAAATATATTACTGCCTTTCTGTATAGCCCAATTTCGTAATCGTTGATATTTGTCTCTCGACAATCCAGTGTCAAATAGAAGAGCAGCACCTTCATTGGCATTAAGCAAGTTCGGAAAAAACTGGAAATTCAGCGGAATTGTGTGGAAGTCGTAACCTATACCTCAATTGTCAAGACATTTCGAGATAATTTGTAAAATTTTTCGTATAAAAGTTAATAAGAAAAAAATAAATGGCGATTTTTAATTAAGAGCATACTTCCTGAAGGAGCCTCCATTTTAAAATGTGGAGATCGAAGTATGCAAACCAGAAATAATTGACTTGAACGACGCCCAAATGTTCTCGACTTACTAACTGCGCACGACGCTCCCACAAAATCTTTGACCTGAAAAGAAACCTTAGAAAGAAAAGACTGGCCATTCATATTACCGAGATTTAATAGAAACGTTACTATAGCCAACCCTCTAGTTTAAATGTCTTAACTAGAAATTTTTTCTTTTTTATTTTGGCCACGTTTTCTCAAATTCTGACCCACTGAGTCTCTCTAACTTCTTTCGGGTTAGTTCGGGACAGAAGATCGTAGGAAACGTCAATGCGCCATATTACCCCCGCTAACTTCCGTGAGACACAAAAACGAACAGCACCTTGAAACAAATGAGAGGGTGTGTTTACTTTTCGTCTAAACTTATAATGTAATCGACGCAATTTGGAATATTTAATGACTATTTGATACATTTATTGTTTTAAATGCATCAAATAGTCGAAATACAAAAAAAAAATACTTTTTGTTGGCCATTGGGCGTAAAGAAAACTGATATTTCTGTTCCAAAATAAACATTCATTCTAATAAAAACACTAGTGAAACGTAACGGTAATTTCTAAGTAAATAAGCTAATAAATCACTTTAAAATTAAAAATCATTCTTAAAACTAAACTTTGATTCTGGTAAAAAATAAAAGTAACACATTCAGTAATTGTAAATAAATAAATAAATAATTAAATTTTAATTAAATCAACAAAAACACCTAAAAGTCTACAAGAGCTGTTCAAACAAGGCTCCACTTTGAGCGAGACAATAACCCAGCCTATGGTAAAATACGGTTCGCGTATTTGCCAAAACCTCAGGGGTTATATTTATTATATTTATGAGAACTTCATTAATTTTTGTGTCATTTCATCTAAATTAGCACGTTCATATCTGTGCCGATAAATTTATTGGGAAACATGACTTCAAAGAAAAAAATCATTTGGGGCCAAATCGGAAGACCTGGTTGGTATTTGAATGGTTCCCCTTGTGCTCTGGAGGTGCTCTGGAAATACAGTTTGTAATAACGGTTGCACTTCCCTCGCATTATGTGCAGAGCAACCATCCTGCTAAAACCAAATTTCCTCATAATTAATATTCAGTGCTCGAACAATTGAAATGACGTGATTTCGCAAAAGGGCTAAGTACTTGTTGGCAATTAGGTTCCCATTAATAAAAAAGGGTTCAATTCAACATACCAGCCCACACATTAACCTTTTGAGGGTATTATGTTCTCTGAGGAATATTGAGATGTTGATTCTCTCTAGAGTATCCTACGATGATAAGAGAATTGTGATGGCTGTGCAAGGAGAATGAAGATTCATCAGTAAACAAAATATAGCTGATGAACCTGTCGTCCCTATTAGCCATTTCCATCATGTCCTCACAAAAATTTCTCGAGTTGTTTGCAATTTGTAATAGCGTTATCTGTTACGCTTTAAAATATTCCGAAGTGTTAGAGTGTTCATATTGTGGTACTATTGCAAGGAAAATTAATTTCGGCTAAACTAAAATGTCTGTCTCCCGATTTGCTCGTTCTTCAGTAGTTTGAAGAACCGGTTGCTCTTCATTATTATCAGTCCTCTTTTTTGCAACTATTTAAACAACAGGTTGTCTCAAATTTTTTAATAATTTCCGAAATTCTAGATTTTGAAGGAATAGGATGATTTTCGTACGTAAATACAAATCTGCCGATTATCTCATCCATATATTTACCAGAATAGTACCACTTAATAATCTGCACTTTTTATCCCATGGAATAAACTTCCATTTTCAATAAAAAAATTTTGCGCGAAATCTGGAAATACTAATACTCGATACTTACGCTTCAACGGCCTGGATAAAAGCAAATAAATTAGAATCCTCTTGTTTTGCTAGGGAGTGTATATATATATATATATATATATATATATATATATATATATATATATATATATATATATATATATATATATATATAGGCAAGAAATTTTCTTTGTCTATATATGAGCAAATCACCTTTCAGAGATCTACATAATTTTATAAACACACATTTAAATTATTCAGATTCGATGTAAACGTAGTTAATGGACCAAATGAACTACTACAAACGTCAAATGTCCTTTTTCAGGTTATGTACGTTTTGTATTGTGTGTACCCCTGTATTTTGTAAACATTAATTACGGTGTCCAAAATGGAAGACTTTAAAATAGAAGAAATGGATTTATATGAAATTTTAGAAATAGAACTATCTAGCACAACTGCAGATATAAAAAAAGCATATCGAAAAAAGGCCTTACAATGCCATCCTGATAAAAATCCTGACGATCCAGAAGCTGCAAAGAAATTTCATCAATTATCTAAAATTTTAGAAATTCTTACTGATGAAGCTGCTCGAACAGCATACGATAAAGTTTTAAAAGGGAAAAAAGAGGCTGCTTTAAGACATAAAGAACTAGATGGAAAGAGACGAAAACTTAAAGAAGATTTGGAGGAAAGGGAAAGACGAGCAGGTAAAGGCAAGAGAGCTAAAACTGAAGCAGAAAAATTAAGAGAAGAAATTGACCGATTACGTAAAGAGGGCTCTAAAGAAGTTGAAGAAGAGATACAAAATGTATTGAAAACAATAAATGATGAAAAAAACAAAGTAAAATCTCATTGGGATAGTGGGAATAATCGCATAAAAATAAAGTGGAAAGCCGATAAAAAGGATCCAAGTAATGGAGGATATACACAAGAAATGTTACACAGATTTTTATCAAAATATGGTGAAATACAAGCCCTTGTGCTATCCCCAAAGAGAAAGGGTAGTGCTTTAGTGGAATTTAAGACAAAAGAAGCAGCGGAAATGGCGGTTGATTTAGAACTCGGACTATCCGAGAATCCTTTAGAGCTAGAGTGGGTGAGCGGGCCCCCAAAAACTAGTAGCAATATACCAAAGAGTAATTTAATAAAAGAATCTGATTTTGAAAGTGTTACATTAATGAATATGAGACGAGCTGAAGAAAGAAAGAGGTTAATTGCACAAATGATGGCAGAAGATGAAATTTAGTTTATTTTTCTAAACCACAAACTAAATCCTTTTGTAAACAAGTTATTAAAAAAGAATAAGTTGTTAAGCTATTTTGTCAAAAACCATATTATAAAAATAAAAAAATATATATATTCCACTGTGAAACAGATGTATTGATTAAATTTTTGTGCTTCATGTCAATAAATCTTGTTTTTTTTTTCACTGTACTTATTTTACTTGTCCTGTTTGTTTCTTTCTTTTGACTAACTGTAGCATAGTTGTATAAGTTCTTTATGTGTGAAAGTTATAATGTTGTCAATGTTCAATTTGGATGTTTATGACAAAAAGAATAAATTTAAAAACGACATCTCACTTTACTAACAGGCTCGAGTGGTTTTGCTTTATACAATTTTTAACAGTTAGTATCATAGTATAAAGTTCAGGACTGGACTTTAAATTTGCTCATTTTATATATTATTTAAGACATTAAATAGACAATGTTAAAGAAAAAAGTGAAATGCTGGCCAGTTGGTTTAAACCAGAGCCATGAAATGTAAATCACATTGCATTGGACCACACTCTGTAATCAATGGCACAATGCCGATTCATAAAAAATAAATTTATATATAATTATATATATATAATTATATATATATATATATATATATATATATATATATATATATATATATATATATATATATATATATATATATATTAATATATTTTCTTATAAATTCTTTCCATGTATTTTTTGAATTTATTTTATTACTGTTGTGAAACAAGTCACAACAAGAAATATATTTAATTTTGTATTTTCTTTATGATAATATTTTTCTTTCCTATTTAAATAATCTCTAAAATTCATTAAATATAGGTATCATACAGACATTTCTTTTTGTGTTATTTTTGACTATTGATTATTTTGGCGCCAGCGTTGCCAACCTTTTGATTTATGAATACCGTACCGAGCTCATATAAATTACCGTACAATACCGTACTAGCCTTGTAACTGATCGAATTAAAAAAAAAAGATGGAAAATTTATTGTGTTTATCGGTTTTGGTATTTTAAGCGGCCGATTTTCTATTCTTGCATCTTTCTTTTAAATCCATCACTCGAAATTTTGTTTCTTTTATGTCTAAAAATGTTAAAAACAATTTTTTGCTTAGAACAGTACTGTAATAATTTTAATATTTAGAGATCGTAATAAAGTAAAAAAATTGAGCCAGATTCAATAAGGTTTAAGACAGACTCGATTTAATTGCCAGGAAAGTTAGATCTTCTAGTCAGGCCAGCTTTGTTTTGCTTGTGATATTGATATAATTTGTATTACATACAATGTATCAACAAATCAACGCTCTTAGTGAGAGGAATACTTGTCCAGAAAATAAACACAATATTCTATTTTTACCCATTTAGTAATAAAGGAAAATTATTTTTTAAGGTTCTAAACTTGCTTGACTTATCGTTACACTTGTCAATTGAAACCCTCTACTATCATCTTACACTAGTTTTTAAGTGAATAAAGTGGCTCAACTTTAACATAAATAATATTTTTAATGTGAGAATAGATGGCATCACTTATTACAAAAAAAAATAAATGAAACCTTTTTTCAAAAATATCCTAAAAAAAGAAAATTAACCAAGTGTATAGATTTGCTTTCAGAAGCTTCTTTATTAATGAAACTCTCAATTTTATATATATATATATATATATATATATATATATATATATATATATATATATATATATATATATATATATATAGTGCTGAAATCACATTCAGCAAACGTACAACTATATGCAGCTCCGTGCATGAATGAAGTAATTGCATCTCACACGGAGGGATCCGTGAAAGCCGCATAAACAGTATTTTCATGCTTGGGACTGTATTCTCAAATTGTAAAACTATATTAGTATGATAAATAGTCATGTAATATAAACTAACTGTAGTTAAGGTGGGTACATGCAAGCGGCTTTGCTACTTAGATACATTTTTGTATTTGTATTTAATGTAAATTAAAAATTGTTCATGTTTTTTTTTTAAATAAATAAATAGCTAAAAAAGAAGAAAACTTTGTATGTAAATAAATACATAAAAAAGCTGGTTTTCACTATATTTGTATCTTTTACGCTATTTATGTAATTCTTAAAGTGGAATAATTTTATATAAGATAATGAAGTAAATTTAAAGACCTAAATTTTCTTATATATTCTCCATTTATGGCTTTTAGGATTTTTATCTATTTATTTATTCACTTTGTCATCCACATTTAAAGTGAAAGTTGACAATGTAATAACTTTCATACAATAAAGAACAACTATGCTAAAGTTAATCAAAAGAAAAAACAAACAGAACAAGTAAAATAAATACAGTGTCTGCGTGTCCTGTTAACAGATAGCCATAATGGAAAACAAAAAATAATAACTGTGCCATTTCGGATCTCAATAGTCTAGGTTCAATAGCAGTATCGAATATTTACGTATATCTGTTGTATTTTTGAAATTATATTTTCTTATTTGGTCTATTTTAAAAATTATATTATAAATTTTATATTATCTTAATGGTCTAGTATTATCAAAATTTTCCCAAAACATAATTATAGGGCAATATATATATATATATATATATATATATATATATATATATATATATATATATATATATATATATATATATATACACTTAAATTACTTTTTTGTTTTTATTTTTGTGAACCACTATTTAGATATATTCTTTTTTCTTGGGTTTTCGGTTCGGTCAGGGGAATAAAGATTAATTTATTTTCTCATAGACGTTTTATTGTTTTTGTGTTACAAAGGTTTCGACCTTATTATTGGTCTTCATCAGTGTGTTTTCTACAAACAATTCTCGACTAGTCAGCAGTTAGTTTACATGAAATTAAAATACTGTGAGACTTACTTATAAAAATAGCAATTCCCAAAACATAAATACATAACTATTAAATTTTTTTTTACAAAAGATCGTTTTTTTAAAAGGTATTTACAATCAAAGTACTCAAAACATAACAATTTAACACGTATTACTATATTAAGACCAGGAATAATTGAGTTCAGTATGTATCTATTTTCGACGGTATTTGTGTGTGTGTATTTATATTTTTCATAGTTTTTTATTATTTTACTGGGGACATGTAAAAACGACTTTTTTTTATTATAATGTTAAAATATATTTTACTGAAGTTTTTATGTCCATTTTGCCATTCACTGCTTTAGGATTGTTCTTAATATATATATTTTGTTTTTTCTTGTTCTTAAACCATTCTATTATAATACTTATTTTTATTTTCTTGGGTATAGGTTATGGTAGTACTTCAAAATTTTTATCTTCTAAACGTTTCGCCCATTATACTGAGTTTCCTCAGAAGGATGTATTAATCAACACAACAACAATATAACTTTTACAAGAAACAAGTAATTATTCTCGAGATTAATGTGCGATAATATAAAAAAAATAGACATCCTTCTGAGGAAGCTCAGTATAATGGGCGAAACATTAAGAAGATAAAAATTTTGAAGTACTACGAAAACCGATACCCAAGAAAATAAATAAAAATAAAATTTATATATACATATATATATATATATATATATATATATATATATATATATATATATATATATATATATTAGAAGCCCTGAAAGTGATAAATAAGATAAAAAACTAAAATATATAATTTGGGCAACACATAAAAGTCCGTAGTTCTCAGGATAAAAATTAGTACTTAAATGAAGTCAACCTAAAAAAATCTATTAGAATTTGTATTCACCTTTTTGATAAGTTTATTTAACCATTTACCATTGAGCGTAAGGCAATTGGGACTTAAACGAAATTTAAATTTGTTGTATAGGTTTGTTTTATTACTGACAAAAGCAATTGCCATATTTTAATGACAATGAAGTTGTATATCTTTAACGTGTGAATGTTCTGTTCGACACTTTTTTTTTTAGAATTTTAAGTTAAATTAATTTATTATTAATATTTTTTACATTCATTTATGTTTTTAATGTACAGCCTTGTTAAATTTACAGTCTGGCTTTGATTTAGGTTTTTTCCTGGGTAGTTTAATTTCAAATTACCTTTGGTCTAGTTTTTATTTTATACAAGCTGTCAGAAAATGTTCTATTTATTTATATTAAGATTTCCATTATTATCTATTGTCTCAAAAAATTAAAATGATAACCTAGACTTAAGACATTGCCTTGTCAGTAAGATTTTTTATCTTTGGTCAGTAAAATTTTTTGAATATCAAAGAATCAAAATTGTGGAGAGAATAAAAAAAGCAGATTTTCAATTTAGATCTGTACATCAGAAACTAAGCGGGCTATGAAAATATGGTTTGTGGCAATGAAAGTTTCACAAAAAAAAAATAGTACAGTAAGCCGCAAACCGCTAAATTTCTGTAATAAGGGATCTAGCATACGAAAACCGGATATACTGTACATATTTATAAATAACATATCAAATTTCCGACGATCCTAAAAGTGCGAATATATTGAATTCGTTAAATAATTCGACTTCGATAGTTTGATGCAGCTTGACGTTTAACGACTCTTGGATCTAGCGAAATAATACGTTCGTATGTCATAGTGACGCAGTCACGTTTTCTACTTTATATCCTTTTCTGTGGGACATTTTAGACGTTGGTGCTAAAATTTACTGCTTTTAAAACATAAAATGTACTCCATTGTAAAGTAGCCTGCACACAGTTCAATGCTTTACACTTGCATACAACATGCTGCAACATGTCCGACACCAAGGAGTCTAATATATTTACAGAGACTACTTTTAAAATGCACTCTTTTCAGAACTTATCTTTTACAATATTTTTTCATGATCCTGAAATAGTAAATTATTTATCTAACTTAAAAAATATCTTACCTGGGGATTAGCACTCTGGTTCCAAGCTGGATAAATAAAATTCTTCCACTGTTCCGGAAGTTCTAGCGGCAATCTTTTACATGGAGGCAAAATCTGATTTAAGTTGTAAATATAATGAACTATAGGTTTTAATCTACCATGCAAAATGTACTGTTGGATAGGATTTGTAGCACATCTAGGGTGTTTACATCTGTATATGTGGCTTAAAATCATGTCTGTTGTTCTATGGGGCATCAAAGTTTCTTGAATACATTCGACAGATTTTTTCAATATTCCATTGCAAATTTTTTGATCCAAAAGATGTTTTTTGAACATATCCAGACCAAACACCAAGAGGCTGTAAAAATTGTAATTTTTTTTTTTTTACTTGTAATTATTATTAGACAAGTAGTGTTTAATTCATGTAGTATAGTAAAATTCAAATAATATATGGAAAAACTTCTATTGAGCATTTTAAAAAATCAAAGTATAGCAAACAGAAACCAAAATATATATTGAAAGAAAGTTGGAAAACTACCAAAAACATCATTTTTTTCCAAAGTAAATAAACAAATATCCGTTCAAAAACAACATTTAGGTAGAATAAATATACTGACGTAAATAAACGTTTGGAGATTATAACCAGATATGAATAACAATAATTGAGATAAGGCATGTAATATCATAAATAAAAGCACATACTTAGAAAATACCTTCCCAACATAGCTAGCTATTAAGGAGGATGTAAGAAGAAGAGGTAATTCTTTGCAGGTCCTATGCCTTTAGCTTCCAGCAGGCCATGCATCGAATGGTGGCGCAGCTAGCCGGGAAAACCCAAGGAAATAGGACTTGCGAGGATGAGACGAATATGTGCTTTTCTCTTTCTATCTTCATCGCGATTTTAAAATTACCTTTCAAAATGTAAATAAAGCGTTTCCTTTGCACATATTTGTCGATGCATCACAATTTTCCCATTTTTTGTTTTTCACTTCCACTCACTGTTATTGTTTTTTTCTCAAACTCAATATGACTGTCATGTGTTCCACGAGTCACGTGGAATGCTCAGATGCCTACTTTGGCGCAGCGTGTATGTTCTGTCTAGGGAACAGCGAAACTTCCGCTTTTTCATTCCATCTTTCTTCCACCCTCCCTCCTTAATAGCTATTGGCAACTTTTCAAGTCGGAGTGACGATATGTAAAGGACTGAGATGGATCAAGCACATCTCAGCTACCATCAACAATTTAAAATTTGTTAGAGAACAGCTCTATCTGCTGCTCAGCAGCGAACAAAATGGGCCTTAGGAACAAGTTGACTATCATCACGCCCTATGGTTCGTCAGGAATGAGCAAAAACATAGGAAGATATACTCCTGCGATAGAATGCCGCCAAAGCCTTCTTAAAGGCAGAGATGTATGACAACGCGCTCATCAGGCAAACAGTAGACTACGACCCTGCAGTGGACCGCAAGAAACACAAAAGACCTACACACCAGGTCAACCAGCCAAGGAAGGAAGAAAGAAGAGACGCCGAGAGAAGAAATTCAAGTCCCAGGCAGGACACCTCCCAATGGGCGAAGCACCAAAATGAAGCGCAGGATCCATGATAGGAACTATGACCAGACTATTATAATATAGGTAAGAGATAATTATTATTTTAAATTACGAGACCAATCTGACATTGAAAGCGATTGTAAGGTAGTGCATCGGAAACACCAATGCTGTGAAGGTTTGTAAAATGTCCAGTTTCCATGAGAGCTGTTGAAAAAATCGGCGATAAAGATATTCCAGTCTGTTAACACGCACTCTGTATATTAGTGATCCAGCGAGTGCAACAAGTCTTGATTTGACGACGAGTGTACTTGTTACGCAACACTGTTAAATCAGAGGTTTTTTAATTATGCGCAGTATAAAACCCAACGTAAGGCACATTGGATAATTTTGTTTATATGCAGCCGAAAAGTAATTTTCTTGTGCATATTTACTCTCAGGCCTTTACCCTGATCATAGTTTTCGAATAAGGTATTTTCCAAAGTATATACGTGATTAATTTTTCATTATGCTTTAGTGACACATTCATTGTCTTGCATTTTTTTGGCACGGGAAGTTGTATTTCAATTATTTTGAAGACGAACACAGTCGTCCTAGCCGTGGATGTCCAAAAATATCTAAAATAAATGATGCAAAGTTACTATCCTGTGGGGCATCACTAGGAGCTTTGAGGGGAGCTGATTTGTCACCACTGTACTCTTATATTTTACGAGCGCTTGAAAATGATGAGAAAAGTGCAACTCGAGTTTTACTAGAACATATTTGAGACATTTAAGTTTCCACAATCTCATGGTCATCTCGTCATCTTGTCAATGGGCCTTGAGTTTGTGTCTATTGCATCAATTTGATGCTTTCATTAATGGCCTGATAAGTCTATTACAAAACTTTGCTTAGTGCAGCTGGTTGGTGGGGCTTCTCGGGAAGGCACAACTTGTCGACACGCACGATATATAGCTGTCCCAAGCTCGGATAAAGGAAGAGGGAGACAAACAAACGCGCACACGCGGGGATATCAATCCCAGGGGAGGGAATTTATTAGACTTCTTCAGTATTAACCATTTTGAATTTGCTGTCAGATCACCAACACATCCTATTTGAAATTGAAGTTGAATAAGACACAGCAGTGGCGAAATACCGAAACTCTAGAACTACAAACTGGGATCTCTTTCGGGAGGAACTGGGAAACAGAGTCGTAGGGTTCTTATCGAGATACAGTGATTTGGAAATCGCTATAAACAAGTCAGTGATGCCCTTCGGGGTTCATTTAAGCCTAACTGTCAACTAAGGCGAAGACCCATAACTCCCAAAAAATACTGATGGATTTCTCAAAATGGGGACCACCGGAAAAATGTTCGGAAGTTTTTTAAAAGAGCGCTGAAATACCGAACTGAAATAAGCTGGGAAGAATATAAAACTGCCCAGAGAGAATACACGAAGAAATATTGTGAGGGCATAGAAAGTATGCCCTCAGCAAAATATTATCTAGAGATTCTGGTACCCGGATTGGAGCACTTTCCTGAAGGAGTGCACTTTCCAGACTCAAATCATTACGAGAGCGAATCTGAAAGACGAAGACTCCCTTTAATGCATCATGACTACAAGTTAATCTTCCGAGAAAAGGATTTTGGTGGTATACAGAAGGATCACATGGACAAGATGAAAGAGCTGGAGCCGGAGTGTTCGGCAGGAGCACGGGAGTCGGAAAGTTCTACGCTTTCGGAACAACGTGCGATGAACTTCACAACGGAAATTTATGCTATTCTGAAGTGTGCCCATCTTTATGAAAAGGACATAAACAGGAATAGGGTAATAAACATATGCTCAGACAGTAAGGCTGCGATAATGGCACTGAAGTCCAGTGTCGCAACTTCGCGATTGCACAATCAAACTCGTATGGATTCCGGGTTACTTGGGTATACGCGGGAATGAGGAAGCGGACCGTCTGGCCAAGTTGGGATCCGCAACTGAATCATATGGATCCAAACCAATTCTACCTGTCCCAATTGCCGTTGGTAAAAGGAAATTAAAATTGTTGCTGAAAATCAAATTTACTGAATCGTGGAAAACAGTTCCTGGAATGAGGTGTGCAGAGAACATATAACTTATAAATATAAACATATCAATTTATTCATTCAAGTATATTACAAAAGCAGATTAAGTTTGTAACCGTAAATTGCCCTGGGAAGAAACCACGTTGTTGTGGGATAATAAATGTTTCACTACAAATCCTATATCCCCTAGTATGTATGTATGTATGTATATATATACAGGTATAGAAAATCTAAAACGGAACCTCTAAATAATGGAAAGGTAACAGAAAGAGACAGACAACCCGTTTAGCTCTGTTGAAGAAGCGAAATAATTCACACACTGTTGTATCGTAGCTTGCTTCCTGGTTTCCAGCAAAAATGGTGTCGAGCAAGGACTTTTCACTGGTTTCGGGTCGTCAAAACACAGTGGGTCGAAAGCACGGATTTGATATTAAAAATAAAAATCGAATCCAACATAGCAGACTGAAACTTTAAAATCATGAAAATAAATTCGAAAAACGTCTAATGTGGTTTAACGCTTTAAAAAATAAAATAAAAAGAAAAATTGTATTTCCATGAATAAAATATTGAGCTTGACTTCAAGGTACATTTTAAATATAATACTATAATAATAAATACATGGATATCGATAATCGTTAAAAAGGCGAAAGTACTTTTTCCTCTATGCTTAAGACTTCTTAATAAATACCAATGCAAATAATTTCTAAGTAATATAATATTTATTGATTCACATAAATGAATAAATAATACGACTGTAATAAAAATAATAAAAAGAACTTTTTAATCATTGCCTTTTTTGTTAACAGCTCTTTTCTCATTCTCCAATACGTGACACAGTATCAATGTTGTTGAACTGAGATGTTGTTTGGCAGAGGTAACAACGTTGGACCGATTTCGGTCCAGCCAAAGCATTCACCTAGCCGTCTATCATCGTCATAGATAAGTTGTACTGTATTGAAGCTCGGGTGGCAATGAGAACTCTTTTATATGGTGCAAGTTGTCTGGTTCGAGTTCATAATTTTCTATTTTCTTTAAAGACTTTTGTTCGGTTTTCTTAATAAATTCAAATTTCAGAAGCCCGAAATTCAGAGTAGAGGAGGGTTTGAAATTGTACAACACAATCTGTTTTTGTTGAGTTTGCGTGTTAATACCTGCTAATTGAAGTGGAATAAGAGAGGTTAGGAATAAGTTTGTATCAGAAATATTCGGATCAGTGAATTTCATTTTGTACTGGCTGACCTGAAGTTCCATCGAAGCCCCATTTGCAAATAAAACTCATATCTACAAATCTAATTTATCTATTTGTTCAAGGGCGTCTAATTGAAACAATATAACTCGATCCACTGTATGATCCAGTAAGCCTTGGAATTTAACCTCGGCTTTTGATTTAGTAAAAGTTAGATACTCGTCATGTGGATAACATGCTTTTTTTGTATTTTACACAACAGAGTACGGCGAAAATATATTACTGCCTTTCTATTTAGCCCAATTTTGTAATCGTTGATATTTGTTTCTCGACAATTCAATGTCAAATAGAAGAGCCGCGCACAAATGTAACTGGGCGCGACGCAACCACACTGTTGCATTTGATCTGAGACGAAACTTTAGAAAGAAAAGACTGGCCGTTCATATTATCGAGGTTTAATAGAAACGTTACTATAGCCAACCTTCTATTTTAAATTTCTTTGGGCCAAAATAATTTCTAAATTATTTTAGCCGTTTTCTCAAATTCTGACCCACTAAGCCCGTCTAACTTCTTTTAGGTTAGTTCGGGACAGAAGATCGTAGGGAACGCTTACGCCCAATATTACCCCCGCTAACTTCCGTGCAACACGAAGTCGATCAGTACCTTGAAACGAATCAGAGGGTGTAGTTATTTTTCGTCTAAACTTATAACGTAATCGACGGAATTTGAAATATTTAATGACTATTTAATACACTGATTGTTTTAAATACATTAAATAGTCGAAATACAAAAAATTAGTTTTTGTTGGCCGTTGAGCGTAAAGAAAAATGATATTTCTGTTACAAAATAAACATTTATTCTAATAAAAATATTAGTGAAACGCAATGGTAATTTCTAAGTAAATAAGCTAATAGATCACTTTAAAATTAAAAATCATTCTCAAAAATAAACTTTTTTTCTAGTAAAAAATAAAAGTATCACGTTCAGTAATTGTAAATAAATAAACAAATAATTAAATTCAATTTAAATCAACAAAAACACCTAATATTCTACAAGAGGTGTTCAAACAGGCTTCCACTTTGAGCGCGACAATAACCCAGTCTATTGTAAAATACGGTTCGCGTATTTGCCAAAACTTCAGGGGTTATATCCCCATCAGCCCTTTCTATCATGTCCTCACAAAACACCATACGGGTCTTTCGGAAAAATTTCTTGAGTTATTCGTAATTTGTAACAGCGATATTTGCTCCGCTTTAAAATATTCCGAACTGTTCGAGCGTTCATATTAAGTTCTTCGGCAATTACGGTACTATTGCAAGGAAAATTAATTTCTGCTTAACTACAAACGTCAGTCTCCCGATTTGCTCGTTCTTCAGTAATTCGAGGAACCGGTTGCTCCTCATTACTATCAGTGCATTTTTTACAAATTTTTAGACAACTGGTTGTTTCAAATTGTTTAATAATTTCCGATATTCTAAATTTTCAAGGAACAGGATGATTTTCGCACGTAAATGCAAATCTGCCGATTATCTCATCCATATCTTTACCAGAAACTACCACTTAATAATCTGCTCTTTTTGTTCCGTGGAATAAACTACCATTTCAAATACAAAAAAATTTGGAGCGAAATACGGAAATACCAATACTCGGTGAAACACGGAAATACCAATACTCGGTACTTACGCTTCGACGGCCTGAAGGAAGGCAAATAACTTGGAATCCTCTTGTTGTGCTAGGGCGTGGCGTATGCTCCCGCCCGCTCTCATCGCGCCAGCATTCTATTACCCCTCACCCGAGGGCCAAACTGGTTGGTCTGCGACACCCGGTATATATATATATATATATATATATATATATATATATATATATATATATATATATATATATATATATATATATATATATATATATATATATATCAGAAAATGTATAGAAACTAACCGCCAGATGTTAAGTATAAGTAAAAAAAATTGAACTTTAACAGGCTGTAATTCGAAAAGTTCAAGTTTTCGACTGTTTGTTATATTACTTAATACCTTTATTTTACAATTTAGAAACATCTTTCCAAGTATCCTGATGAAAATATATTTTGCTTGGACTTTTCTTAATACATCAGCTTGACTAATTATTTTTCAGTTATAAAAAGTATAGAAGCTAAATCACGAATTAAAATTAAAATATTAGATGTTCCATATTACTTGAACAAGAATAAGCTCGAAAAAAAAAACATTACACGACTGAACGACTTGAGAATAAACTTTCTCAAATGTGAATTGCTGCACTGTGTTGATCATTCACATATTGTAAAATAATGTTGATGGTTTAAAACTAGATTTTGCGCACCTAAATGTGCACTATGCTCTTTCTGAAAAAACTGAGTTCGCTTCGCTCGGGCAACAAACTTCACCTTCATAAAAAATTAACACTTTCATGGTAGTATCGAAGCGTGCTATACAATTTATTGCTCTACAGCGGGGGACACGCGTTCATTTTATATTAATTTTGTGTGTTTTATCACTTTATGAGAATGATTTTTGTGTCAAAAAGCTTCGCTTACGGTTTATGACTGTCTAGGTGAAATCAGAGTAAATGCTATTTTTCCAATATAAGGCAAAACACATAATATTCTAAATGAATTTGAGATAACGAATAGAGGAATTTACCAAATTAATAGAGCGAAGCACGGAGGTCGAGATGTTAAAAAATAATAGGACGATCGAGAAAAAATTCGTTGAAAAAGTACTAATTACTTTTTAGGTGAATTTTATCCCGCTCACGTGTGCGGGTTTCAGTGGGACGTACCATTGAATATAAACAAATTAATCGATCGATGTGCTAATAGTAAGCACCATAGAAATTACTTCCTTTTATAGTGTGATATAATATAATGATATTTTCTCGGACAATGAATTTTTTGTATATCTCAAGACTCAATAAATTATACACTAACGGTGAATATAATATAGTTGCAGTTGGGTGTTTAAATACATATATATTAGATAAACTATTTTAATTTTCGATCAACTGAAAAAAAAACTTATACCATAAGAGCAAATGAATTCTGTTCTAACATGGATAGATGACTAAAATAATTTCTCTAATATAAATGTACTTAACAAACTGATAATATAAATATATTTTTACAACTTGGCTTAGCAAAAAGAAAATTTCTTTTGTAACTTGCTGCCCCCCAGTTATGTGTTTTTAATTTGGGTTTATGTCCTGCTAAATATAGACCCACGTGCCTGCTGCATTGGGAACGTTGATCTCGCTGAATCCTGGTTATGCGATTTAAGTAGCATGGGTTTATAGTACATTGAATTCACTTGGTTCACTTGTTTTGACTTGAATACGAGTGGGGTGTCGGTAATTTCGCTCTTTTCTTTGTTTCCCCCAACCGAAGAGAAAGGCTGGACAATATTACACTGAACAATAGCCAAAATGTAACTAAAATAAAATCGACTAGATCTTACCATTTTTGTTGTACTAAAATAGAAACTAAACTTATCTTTTTAATATTAGTTCAAGTTTTAGACATACGTGATGTCATGTCTCCCTATTTAATAATGTAAACGCAAGAATGCACATGGTGTATTTGTATTGTTATAACAGAGGGGTGCGACGTTGCCAAATATAAGTTTTCTCCAAGTTAGGATTTTTTACATGACTTGGCAACGTAGCATGGGGATCTTCAGGGATGGCTCCCTCATATACGAAGTCCCAACCCCCCAGGGCTTAAAATAAAGAAAATAACCATTTAAACCCAGGTAAATCAACTTTTATATCTACTTTGTACTGAACAGCCCCTCTATACAAATAAGTGAGAAACGTCACTATTACTGCCCTCGATTCATTGGCATGAGCAGCTCAGAGCTATTCAGGTGCCAGAAACGCTCGATTTATTCAAGCAGTGCATTATGCCTCGGCGCTTGTCAGATCTGTTTTCCCCTTAGCCCTCAAGCAGCAATAAAAATATTTGGTGTATTAAGCCCTAGCCGCCATCAGTTATCGTTTCTAGATGCTATTTTTGGGTAAAAAACATTTTATACATGAAATGGAGACACAAAAATAAGATTATTTTACAAGCTATCGGACTTGTTCATAGTTTTTTTTTAACGAATTACGAAATATTTACGACCGAAAATGCCATGACACCAGACAAAATTCAAAACTAATAGACAAAATTCAAAACTAATAAGTAATAAAATAATATTTTTACCTTTTTGTCATCAATACGTTTTGCTATGCATACTAAAAACACCAATTCCGAAAAAAATAATTTGGAAGTTATTTACCCTTCAAATTAACACTTTGACCGGTTTATTCAGATTTGCTCGGCTCTACTCAGGGTTTGATGCATCCGACTTTAAAACTCTTGAATCGAGAGCAGTATATTGCGAAGATTATGGAATTGAATAGAAAATTATCGAATATTCTCCAAAAATGTAGAAGCCGTATTTGGGCATATAAGCAGTTACAAAGCGAAGGGGTTAGTCAGTCGAATTTAGTGAGTCGAATCGAATAGTTCAGATTGTAAGATGTCTCGAAAGAGTGTAAATAATCCAGATCACTGCTGTTATCTTTGTGGTGAGGTGACTTTTGCGTCTCAGAAGCGGTCTATTACCCCATTGATAAAAACGGCATATCAGCTTTATTTCGGTTTCAATATTGGAGATCAAGACATACAGTGGGCGCCACATATCTGCTGTAATACAAACGCTTCAAGTCAGAAAAACTGGGTAAATAGTAGAAAACTATCTATGTGGTTTGCTGTACCAATGATCTGGAGAGAGCCTTTAAATCATGTTAATGATTGCTATTTCTGCATCATTCTTCGTGTTGGGCAAGACACAGGCATTTCCAAAAAGAACAACTATCCAAATATACCATCTGCCATGAAACCTGTGCCTCATAGTGACGAACTTCCTACTCCAGAACCCCCAGAAACATTCACTTACGAATCAGATAATAACGATACAACGATTTCTCAAGAAGATATGCCATCAACATCAAGAGATCCTGATTTCATACCCAGTACGTTATACCGCCAACCGCACAAAATAACCTAATCAGAATAAAACGATCTTGTGAGTCTTAGAACTTCTAAAAGTAAAGCAGAGTTACTAGATCAAGATTGCAGCATTGGGACTTATTAGAAGATGATGTTTCAGTATGTGTTTTTCGTAGATGCTATAAAGGCCTAGCACCATTTTTTAACATGGAAAAAAACTTGGTTTTCTCGAATAACATTAGTGGTTTCTTGGTGGCTTTAAATATAAACTACAAGCCAGAGGAATATAGATTGTTTATATACAGTTCAACATTGAGTTTAAAAGCAGTACAATTGCATATGGGAAATATTTTATCGTCTATTCCTGTTGGATATGGAGTTCACATAAAAGAATCCTACGACAATAGGAAGTATCTTTTGACAAGTATAAAGTACGATGAGCACCAATGGCAGATCTGTGGCGACTTAAAGGTGGTTGCACTTTAACTTAGGTTGCAGCTGGATTATACCGTTTTGTTGTTTTTTATGTGAATGGGACAGTGTGGCAAAGGTACTTCATTACAAGAGAAAAAGCCGGTCCGTTCAACAATCATTAGAGCCAGGTGAAAAGAATGTACAACATATGCCATTGGTAGACCCCAAAAAGGTTTTGTTGCCACCACTGCATATCAAATTGGGCCTAATAAAAAACTTTGTTAAGGCAATGAAAATGGTACCTGCGTCAGAAATTCCCAAGGCTAAGTGAAGCAAAAATGAAAGAAGGTATTTTTGTTGGGCCACAGATTCGAAATATACTGAAAGACAAACATTTTGATGGCACTCTGTCAGATATTGAAAAAAAAAATGGGTTACAATATGTCTCTAAAGATCCATTTCCTACACTCACGTCCGAACTGAGTACGGCGAACGCTTTCGTCAGGACATATCAACAATGGAGAAAAGGTACCAGGGAAAGTTGAATGCTTCTATGCTTGCCGACTACTGTGGGACTCTTGTTAGAGATGCTCCAGAAACAATTCACAAAAGAAAAGCAAAAATACAGAATATTTAGTGTCTCTTCAAGTGTAAAAGTATGTATTTTTTATTATCTTGTTAAAAATAAAGTAAAAAAAAACTTGTTCTTGAAAATTGCAACTAAGTATAAGCCTTAGAATAGTATCAATAAAAAAAGTGTTTTTAATATATATATATATACTCGATCTAATTATGTGTCATGCATTTTTAATAAAACAAAAAAAAGTTCTCACTCTTTTTACCTATCTTCCGCATCAGTAAACCCCCATCTTGGGCCAAAAAACTGTTCTGATTTAAATGGAATTTTTGGTAACAATGATGGATACAAAAACACCTCACTTTTTGAAATAGTCTCTAAAACAAGCTTCGGAAAAGTCATTATATATGACCTATTTCCTGCCATCTTCAACTGCAGAGATCTTGCGAGTTCTTGTCTAACATACCTAAAAAATAAATTTCACTTCGGATATATAATTTTTATGTAACCATAGGTTTAGACAAAGCAATTTTTTCCATATTGTATTTTTGCCTTTGGAGGCAATGTGGGATTTTAAAATAATAATAAATTCTTTATTTGCATATCAACTAGTACAAATTATAAAAAACATGTACATCATTTTTGTATCGTCAATTATTTAAAAAAAAAACAAAAAAAAAGCAGGGGAGTAATGCTAACAAGCCTAATTACTGCTAACTACTATAAATAGGTAAATTCTATTGATGGTTACACTAACAAAATATAAAAAATATATAAAAAACATTAAACGAAATATAGTTTAAATAAACGTCATAAATAATGGTGTCTGGCCTAAAAAAGAAATAAATAAATTTGTCACTATAAACCTGTCCCGAAATAATCTTTTTCCTTGTATGGGCTAATAAGATTTTGTCTCATGATTATGTATATTTTCATGTCTTGCCAAATTGCTTGGGTTACCATGGGCATATAATAGTTGCAGGTGGACGTGGAGTGCTGACAGAGTCATAATATTTAATTGCATAAAATATTCACGGCAGGAGTGCCTTTGTGAAATATTGATAATCACCCATATACCTTGTATATGATATTAGGGATCAGTACCCCGTGACTTAATAAATCTATTGTGTTCCCCTTCTATTGCCAAGTCGTTAGGGATACTTTACCGACTAAAGCAAGTCCTCCAGTCCTATCTCCATTAGAATGTTAGACGGCTTTAAAGTGGATAATTCCCCTTCTTCAATTTGGTTTGCTCCCAAGAACCGCATTGTAGGGTTTTCTAAAGTACTGCACTCTGAAAGAATGTGAACAGAGGTTTCGTTCTCTTCCTCGCAGATTCTGCACTCTTCTCTATCGGTCAATCCCAGTTTCTTGAGGTGTCCTTTCAGGTGGCAATGCCCCGTCAGAACTCTAAGTTGATTTTTGCTTAGGCTTATGCATTCCTTGAATTTCTTCTGGACATAGTTGCCAAGAAGTATTTTCGCTTGTCTCATTCCTTGCAGATCCATCCAGTAATTCGATCTTCTACTATGGGCATATAATAGGTGCTGGTGGATGTGGAGTGCTGACAAAGTCATAACATTTAATTGCTTAAAATGTTCACAGCAGGAGTGCCTTTATGAAATATTGACAATCACCCGTATAAATCTTTTTTGTTGTTTAAAAATTGTTGACCAATCCACTGTACTACCCCAAAGTAAAATATCATAGCTTAATTTGCTTTGGAATAGACCCATATAGGCTTCTCTCATTTTCTCAAGAGAGTAGTTCTGTTTTATTTTTTGCACTAAAAAGATGACACTAGATAATTGAGAATAGTTTTGCTAGATGGTCTTTAAAAGTATATTCTGAGTCAATGTATAGTCCAAGAAATTTAACGGTAATATTTTCAGGGTCTTTTTGCAATGAAAACGGCAGAATACCTGTTTTTTTTTAAGAGTAAATGCCAAATCGTTAGCCTGAAACCAGTTTTCGATTTAATTGAACTCATTTTATTAATATATTCTCAGAAAGGCATACTGTATCACTTTAAAGTTACTATGGTGATAGGAGGAATCAATCAGGTCTAATATAAAAAACATTGGGCCTAGAATTGAGCTCTGAGGACCTCCATTACAAACAAGTAGACTAAATAACCAAACATGATCACACACCACAAGTTGACTCCTATAGTCTACATAAAATTCCAACAACTTAAACGCGTTTCCTCTGAATCCGTAATTTTTAATTTTTTTGAGCAGAATTTTGTGAGAGACACAAACGTCTTCGAGAGGTCATAAAAGGCTGCTATCACAGTTTCACCACTCTCAAAGGCCCCAACCATATCCGTCACAACCCTACAAATGCTTTTATGGTCGAGAGATGTCCCCTAAATTGAAATTGGGATTTATTTATAAGATGGTTGTGATCTAAATAATTTACAGCCATCTCTACTAACTTTGAAAACATGAGTATTAATGAAATATGTTGGTCATTATTTTTGTCATTCAAATTTCTTTTTTTTATGTATTAGGCGGACTCTGGTAACTTTTATTCTGTCAGGAAAAGCTTCCTAAAGAAAACAGTTATTAATAAGAATGGCCATTGGGACTTTTATTAGTTTATTACTAAAACCATATATATATATAGTATCTTTGGAATTGCTATTCCTGAGTTTACCTATGAAGCTATGTACTTCGTTCTTACCAACGGGGAATACAAACAGACCTTTCCTATTTATAAATTATAATGTAAATTTTTCAGAGTCTAGATTATTGCTGGAACCCTGTGCTGCCCTGACAAGAGATAACGGCATCTATATAAAATAACAGTTGAAACCATCTATTGAGCTATTATAATCCACAGTAGTTGTTTTAAATTCATTATTTGCCATATGGTCTTTTATTTTCAGATAAAATTACTAGGTTTTTTGTTTGTAAGTCACGCTTAGCCTACATCATATCTCCACCATGTTGACTACTAGTGCGACAATAGTGCCCACTTATTTGGTATTCACTTAGATTATATAGCATTATGTTCTCCAAACAGAGCCGACGCATACATAAGCCAAGACTTTGAGATCAGTCCACGTACTAGCAAGACTTCGTATGTTATAAAAAAAAACAGTAAATTTTGGCTGTAACTGTGATAAGTTATTTAGGTCTAATGAGGATCGCTCTTGGTTGTTCTACTGGCATCCTCCCGTTCTTGAAAAAACGAGACTATAGCACCATCATGCCAGAGATTTCTCGGCGCCAAGCTTCTCTTCGGTGTTTTGGTGTTATTTTTACTCTTAACAACACACAAATTTCAGGGTATCTCGAAGGGTGTAGCTCACAAACTAGTGTTGGAAAATATTTTCCAAGCTGTGCCGGTAGGTCTTCTGACTTGGTATTTGGCAGTAGATGTGAAACATGTAGATACATGTTTAGAGACTGCTTGAATCAAGTTATTGTCATTGTTTCCAATTAAAAAACGCTCGAATTGCGTCTTTTTTTTGGCTGCTGCCATTGTGGTTAATCATTATCTGTTTCGAGGTTTTGTAGTTATCGCATTTTTCACATTGTTTGCGCTGGCAATACTTCACTTTTAACCTGTTCCGTTCGAATTATTTGAATGTTTTGTCGGCCGTTTAAACTAATTGATTTTCTTAGCGTTCTGGTGATAGTGTCGCATTCAGCTTCAATTAAAACTTCGGTTGCATGTGTATCATGGCCTTGGCCGGTATGTTATCACCTGGCTCACGGAATCAGCTTTTGCATTCGGACGTGAAACAGTTGTTTTAAGTTTGAATCCATGAGTTTGTTTACATTTCTGTTTATTGACGCTTCACTTAAGATATATTTTTCATCCATTCTGGCTAACTATTCGTTAAGAAAAACAATTTTTTTTCGCACTAAGTTGCAATTTTCACTCAGTATCTCTCATTTTGACTCAATTACCCATAATATTTGCCTAAGTAACTTATTTTCGGTTAGTACAATTTCAGAATTTGAGTTGGTATTCGAGTCTACCATTACGGCTTGGTTGGGATTTGGAAGAGCTTCATGGCGACAAATTGCGTTTTTCGCTTTCGCTCTCTGTATCACACATGCAGGGTAAAAATTACCATTTTATAATATTTATAATATTTACTAAACTTTTTTTTACCCTTAAGGACTTACTTCTGGTAAGTACAGGTGTGGCAAGCCCGAGATACCCTAGGTGGATTCTCACTTTGCTTCAACTTGTCTTGGGTGAGATATCTTCTTCCTTCCTTTACTCCTCCTGTCGGCCTCGCTTGACCAATTCTTCTTTCTTTTTCTTTCTTTTCTAGTTCTCTGTACATGCCAGGAGTAACGGCGTGGAGAAGGGTGTCGTAGCACCTATGGGTCTGCGGGGCGCCGGGTGGGGGTCCTGGGGGAGTGTGTAGGACGGGGATGCTTGCTTTAAATAGCCGGCAAAGTGGATGGGAGCCACGAAGCTCCCCTCAAGCCAACGTAAAACAGCATGTGCCGAGAGCTGCGTGGTAAAGAGGATGTTTTATCTTTAACATACGAACTCTGAATACCTGGGGACCTCCAGTTTCAATAATCCTTGCTCCTGCACGTGGGGCTCTGCAGGAGTCGACCTTCCATTCTCTAGCTACTCGCGGGATTATCCATGGATAATAATTCTAAAAAACAAAAAACGGAGCATGTCATCCGAATAACTCAGGAAACTCGCCTCCTCAAGTGAGCCAATCTCACAAGGAAAGAACGAGTGGGGAAAATGGCCGAGAAATAAGGAAGGAGGAAGAGAGAAAAACTGCTCTCTACACTTTCCACCTCCTTAATGAAACGGAAAGCCCGCCGTAGAAAAAAAAGAAGGAAAGGAAAAAAACAAGAAAACTCACCTCCACACTTGAACAGGGAAAACCGGGAGGCAGAGACGATCCTCTGAGGCGAGTACCAAGTGGAGCAGGAGTAAAGTAGTATCTGCACTATTTCAATGAAGGGTTCGCACCAGAGCCAGGGGGAAGACGGCAGAACATAAAGCTGCTGCAGACCAAAAAAAAAAGTAAGTGGGAAGAGGTAGGTGCAACTCCACTGCAAAAAACGGAAACATAGAACAGAAGAACGGCCAAGACCACCGCCACCTCCTCCACTGATGGAAGCTATGCAGTTGCTCTGAATTAATCAAGATTGCTATCCTTCCCACAACGTTTCCTGAGACTACCCTCAGCGTGAACGAGCATTGGGGGAAGCATTAGTGGAAGAGATGTACGAAGGATCGGATGATAGGCTCCAGTTCAGAGTCATTCAATTCCGACCAGGTATGATCCTGATCGACTGTGAAACACCACAGTCGGCAGAATGGCTCCGGGCGAAGGCACTAAAGCTGAAAGGCTGGAAGGGAGTAGAACTGATGGTATGCGAGGGAGATGACATCCCAAAAGTTCACACAGTGACAATCTTCCTCCCTAAAAGCCAAAGAACAGCAGCAGAAAACCTTCTACAGCTAATAGAAGCCAAAAACGATGGGATAAAAACATCAAAATCGAAGGTTATTAACCTAAAGACGAAGGCAAAGGCCAAATACTGAGGGCAGGAATGCCAGAAAATCAGAGACAACGAGCACAACATCCACTCTCGATTTGGGAAAATCTCCGTGCAGGACCAAAAGGAGGACAAGGTGAAAATGGGAGAAGTGACCCCTAAGACTTCTAAACATGACGATGTGGGAAACGTGGGGAGTCCCACATCTCCAACCTCTATCTCGCAGTACCATCATCCGACGAAATGACAACGGAGGTCGAAGAAACCGAATTAGAAGATGATTGGGAGGACATCACCCTAATGGGAGTGGATGACACTTTCTCCAAATAACAGGAAAATGGCAGGCATCAACATCGCCCAAGTGAATGTTCACCATGCTAACTACACCTCAGCAGTAATCGCCAGGACGTTCACAAAAAACCAGCTGGGGATTGCGCTGATCCAGGAACCCAGGGTCAACAGAAATCAGATAAAAGATCTGAAACGGGCAAACTCGTTAATAGAGCTTAGCGTGACGGAGGATTCTGGCAGAGCTACATCGATAAACTTACAACAAAGAAGGAAAGGAAAGCTAAAAGAAACAGCTTCAACAAATTCTGTGAAGACATTCAATCTACACCTGTCGCAGCTAGACTACACCAAGTCATGGCGACACAGCACTGGCACTCAGAAAGCCAGGGGGTAGCTTCACGGAGAGCGAGGAGGAAGGAGCACTACTCTTACTCAATACTCACTTTCCGGGGAACGAGCCTAGCGTCGCGAATGATGTAATAGAACGTCACGAAAAGCCCACCGGAGAAGCTATAGTAATGACCAGACGGCGAAAAAGGACTCTACACACCCTAAATCCCTGCGATTCATTAGTCTCACATCGTTTATTTTAAAAACGATGGAGAAAGCAGTGGATAATTATATCAGAACAGATATTCTTGAACAGGCGCCACTGCACCCTCATCAACATGCGTATCAATCGGGTGGGTCTACGGATACCGTACTGATACAATTGACAGATGGGATTTAAAATGTACTGAACAATAAGGAACTGTAATATGTGTCATTCTTGATATAGAAGGGTCTTTTGACAACACTCCACACGAGATAGTAAAAAGAGAACTTGATGATAAGGGAGTGGACGAAAGGACGTCCAAATGAATAGCGCGACTTCTTTCTACTAGAATAGCAAAGACAGAGATAGGACAGGACACTATCGCCCTCTGTACCACCAGATGATGTTCTCAGGGGGGAGTAGTTTCTGCACTTACATGGAACTTAATTGTAGATTAATTCCTCTGTGATCTGACTGACCTCGGCATATCTTGTAAGGGCTATGCCGATGACGTGGTCGTGATCACAGGAGGCAAATTCTAGAATATCCTTTGTGACATAACCTAAACCTTACACCTGGTGGAGAATATGCTGAAGAGAACAATTTATAGGATGACGAGAGATGAGGTCATAAAACGAAGACCAAATCTCTCATCCAGAAATCAACAAATCTAGGACATGCCCCAAGATGAAATGAAAAAGAAATTCAACTTTGTGAAAAACTTCAGCACAAAGTTGCGAACGGGATTGAAACACTGTTGAAAAACCCAACAAGAAATCCATTAAATGGTATACAGATGGCTCCAAAACAACGGAGGAAACTGGAATAGGAGCGTATGGACCCGGCACCAGACACGAAAGCTTGGGTAAGTCATCAAGCATTTTCCAGGCAGAAATGTATTCATTTCAACAAAGAAAAAAACTATCGCGGCCAAGAGGTAACCATCTTATCGGATGGTCAAGTAGTCATCAGTGCGCTGAGCTATCAAGTAATTAGCTCCAAGATGGTCTGAGAATGCCTAGAGGAATTAAATGAATTGAGTAAGAATAATAAGGTCACTCACTTTGAAGCCGTCCAACATCCCAAGGTTTCTGAAAGAAATAGGACTAGAGGACCTGCTTTAGCCGGTAAAGTATCTCTTACAACATGGCAGCAGTAGGGGGGCACAATAGATCTATTAGGTCTCAGTGTACAGACTCCAATTCTACGTACATAGCCATATATACTAAATTTTTTTCAGTGAAAACACGATATCTTTATCTCCGGTCGAGAAGGCACATTAGCGAAAACATCCGCCATCTAATTAACTATTTAATATTTTAAAAAATTTGTTGTGGGTATTGTAAGTTTTAAGCAATAAAAAATTGGTATAAACTTACTCTTTAGTTTTCAAAACTTCTTCACTACTTGTAGCAAACAGTTCAATCCAAGATTCTGTTAGTTTTAATGCTGGTATCAAATTTATCGGTTTTAAATAGGTGAATGCTTTCCCATCAACCAGATATTTTAAATTTAACTAGAAAAAATATTGTAACTTTTAAAAAATAACAACACAAATAACATGAACATGAATTATATAAAAAAATTTCTTACCAAATATTCATGAAATTTTATACTATAGTCGTGGAACTCTGGATGTTCATAAGTTAATAAAAAATTTTGTGCTAGCATTTGGACATGTTGCCGCATCTGTTGCTCTATAACAGATATTTGCTGATTTTCAATAATTATTTTGCAAGAATCGTTTGTTTTCGAAGAACTTTTAGATTCCTAAAAAAATAGTAAAATAAACATAAGACAACAAATTAAAATCAAAAATGAGCCGAATATGGGTAATTTGTATACGAAACTTTCCGGAAAAGTCCAAAAATTTTTTTTTCTTTCCTGATTGCTGTAAAATATTTCTAGGGGTAAAATTATTAAAATAATTTAAAGTTTGAATAATTGAGATAAAAATAAGGAATTACAAGCTTCTAAGTGCTTTGACGGCGACTATATAATCCAACTTTTCTTTCTAAATAATATAAAGTATGAATGGACCTTCTTGACTATAGGTTATGAACTTTGACAGGTGAAAATAATTTTGTTGAATTCCAATCAATAATATTTAATTACATTATATGTAAATCTAAACTATTAAGCGCACATAATTATCTTACGTGAGCGATCTAAGAAATAATAATAAAGCGACATATTTTATAGTCTGAAGAAGGTAAACCAGTTTTTTAAGTTACTAATAATTTTCTTAAAAATATTTTTTATGATTTTATTATTATACTTACTTCACATTTCTTTTTCGGAGTAGAACCTTCAAACTTATTTTTATCTGTTTCATCCGTACCACTACGACACTCCAAGGTTCCATTAAGTTGATTACTTTCAGAAAGCTGTGACTCGTTATTGTCTTGAAAGACTGTGCTACAGGATGATTGTTCCTCGATTGTATTATCTAGTGTGTCTTGGGTTTTGTTATTTTCATTTCCATATTCTTCAGAAATATTGTGAAGATATTCAAAAAGTTCTTCCCATAATTCTTTGACCTAAATCATTATAAAGAGGGTAGATTAATATAAAGCTGAAAAAAATTAAATGAACGGGCTTTTATTTAAAATGGATCCAAAGTCATGTTCAAATGATAAATTTTTTAAGCGCAAGTGCGCCATGTTAAGGGTAATAAGCTATTAAAAAAATATATAAAAGAGGGTAAAAATTAACAATTATGTTTCTTAAGGAGATTGTGCACTCAGGAGTTCCACAAGGATCATATTGTGGACATTTATTTTTCATTTTATTTGTTAATATTATAGTGAATTTTATTGATCATTCTCAATTTCTCATGATTGTTGACGATTTAAAAAATATTTAGACAGATTGAATCCTTGGAAGGAGTGCGTTATGCTTTAAGGGGGATGTCGTTTGCTTGTTGCAATTGTTCACATTTGAATGAACTTAGTTTGAATACAAATAAATATTTCTGTATTTTATTTTGTGGGTTTCGTTAGTAGTTTGATTATCACGACACCATTAATAATACTGCTCTATCTAGGGTGGATGAGATTAGGAACCTCAGTGTGTTACTGGACTAGACCCTCACATTCGTTAGTTACATTAACTTAATTAAATAAAGTGTATATATTTCTGGAACTTGTAAAGATTTTTCTTGCGATACCTTTAAATTATTATACTATTCGTTTGTGAGGGCTGGTCTGGAGTTTGTCTTTTACCAGGTACATGTACATGCCATATAGAATAGATTCATGCGGTCTTGTACTAGTAAAAGGAATATTCGATTAGCTGGTTACCATTGCAACTGTTCACTGATTACACAGGTTTGCAAAAAAAAAGTGGAAGTCTATTTGACCAGACCATTCTATTCTTATGTAATTAGGCAGCCTGAATCCAAATTTGAGGTCAGCTAACTTCTATCACGTCACGTTTAGGGCCATTTCAAGGTCAAATGGAGTAAAATTCACTAAATAAATCTGAAGAAGTAGATACATACGTTTTTGAGGTCGTTGAATCTGAATTCGTGGTTTGTTTAATCTCTCAAGGTCGACTAGAGGCCATTTCAGCATCATTTCAAGGTCAAATTGAGAAAAATCCACCAAATACATCTGAAAAAGAAGATATGTAGGTTTTTGGGTCGCTAAATCCAAGTGTGTGATTTGTTTAATCCTCCAAGGTCAACCATAGGTCATTTCAGCGCAACTTTAAGGTCAAATTGAGAAAATCCACTAAATAGATCTGTATAAGAAGATATGTAGACTTTTGAGGGAGCCGAGTCTAAATTCGTGGTTTAATTTCTCAAGGTTAACCAGAGATAATTTCAAGGTCAAATTGAAAAAATCTACTAAATACATCTGTAAAAGAAGAGAATCCATGCGCAGCTAGATCAATATCCGTTACATAGCAGACAGGCAAGCGGATCAAGTTTTTGAGTCGAAACCTCGTACCCCACGCACAGCTAGATTAATGTCCGTTACACAGCAGATATGCAAGTGGGGTTTGTTACTATAAAATAGTAATCCAAAACCGAAGCTTCCAAACTTACATAACCCACGCACAGCTAGACTGATATCCATTACACAGCAAACAGGTGAGAGGATCAAGTTTTTAAGACAAAACCTAAGCTGCCAAAACCACTCACTCTAGGTGCAGCTAGATTGATGATCACTACATAGTAGACAGGCGACCGGACCAGGTTTTTATAAATATGCCAAAACATAAGCTCTCATAACCACATATCCCACGCGCAGTGAAATCAATGTCCGTTACGCAACAGACAGAAGAGAAAAGCAAGGATTTATGAGTGTATGAAATAAAACCCAAGCTCTCCGAACACCATATACTCCAGGCACAGCATGTATGAGAGTTTGGGGTTTATGTTATACACTTATAAAAACTCGCTTCGTCAGTCTAGTAGTTATGTAACGGATATCAATCTATAGGCTCGTGGGGTATGTGATATTAGAAGCTTAGGTTTCACCTTGAAAACTCGCTCGGTTCACGTTCCTGCGTGGGGTACATGGTTTTGGGAGCTTGAGTTTCGGCTCACAAACTCGATACGCTTGCCTGTCTGCTGTGTAACGGATATTGATCTAGGTGCGCGTGGGTTCTCTTTTTTATAGATTTAGTTAGTGGATGTTTTTCGATTTGACCTTGAAATGGCCTCTGGTTAACCCTAAAGCGTTAAATAAACCACGAAACGCCCACAAAAGTCTACATATCTTCTTTTACGGATTGATTTAGTATATTTGTCTCAATTTGACCTTGAATTGACGTTGAAATGACCGCTGGCTGACTTTGGGGGATTAAACAAACCAGGAATTTGGATTAAGCCACCCCAAAAACCTACATATCTACTTCTTCAGATTTATTTAGTGATTTTACTTTATTTCACCTTGAAATGACCTTGAACCTAACGTGATAGAGGTTAATGGACCTCAGATTTGGATTTAGGACGTCTAATTACATAAGAATAAAATGGTCTGGTCACATAGACATTCACTTTTTTTTTGTAAACCTGTGTTATTAATATTTCTGATATGTATTCACTAAAATCCACACGTTTTTATTTAGATAGGTATTTTATGTTTTCACTTTTATTTGGGTATATTGACTGTCATTATCTTCTATCAAAGCTAAACTTTAACATAAATCATTGTATCAGAAATAGGAATATCTTCTGTTTACCCTTCCATGCCTCAAACCATGGTATGCACTGTCCGCTGACGAGACTGCAACGCAATTTTAACAATAATAACAATTCTCTTTGTATTCATGTTTCTAGATCGAAGTTTAAAATTGATCTTAAACGTATGTTAAGAAATTATGAATATGCTGTGCAATATGTTTTAAGTCTCTATGATGTCTGTTTTTTTTTTATTTTCAATTATTTTATTTTCAATTATTGTATTGCTGTACGGGTGGTGTCCAGTATGTATATATATATATATATATATATATATATATATATATATATATATATATATATATATATATATATATATGAAGTCAAATGCGAACAGTAAATGCAAACTTCTCTCCATCATTCCTTTTTGTGTTAGAGGTTACACAGTTAGAATAAATTGTTATAGAACGCAATTTATCCTATTCCCCCACCATCGAAATGATGGCCTACCTGTACCACCATACCGAGAAGAAAGTCAAAACTTACCTTCCCCGCCACAGTGATACGGCAGAGGTACATGTTTCGTCTCTATTAGACTCATTAGGGTACCGACATGCACCTGGCTGTGCAAAAGACAGATCGGAAGGAAGCATGCAAATACTGAACGCGGCTTCGCCGACCTCCCGCCGGATGGCGTATATAGGAGGAATCCGTGAAAGCCGCATAAACATATATATATATATATATATATATATATATATATATATATATATATATATATATATATATATATATATATATATATATATATAAAGTCCATTCTAGAAAGTGCCTATCTCAATGTAAAGAAATCTTTCAATCTAGACTACCAAAAAAAAATTTAAAAATATTATTTTTGAGAGATAACAAGTTCTTTATTTCTCTAAGATTAAAATACAGAATTTTTAAAAATTTGACTACACCATCGAAAAGCCAAGAAAAAAAAAATTGGATAATTCTATTTCAAAATTTTTTTCGATTCATCTTAGCTTCGCAGACACGAGTTGCGTTGCCTTGGAAACGTTGAAGGGAAAGGCCCCTTATATAATTTATTATTTACACTTGGATACCAAATTCAAAATTTTGATACTTGGGCCTTTTGTAAATGAAATATTAAAATATGAAATTATTTTTGAAAAAAAAAAATATGGATAAAGTTTTATTTTAGACATTTTTATCGTCATAATTATAAGTGGGGTACAAAACTAACTAGTAATATTAAAATTTTTATTACTTACCTCTTTTTTACTTATTTTTACAGCCTTATCCACACGGAAGTCTTCATTGTCAATTTCATTAATTTCATCATCTGCTAAAATATTATACTCGGGATCATGCTCTTCATCTTCGGTAGGTTTAGTAACTTCTTCAAGAGGCTCAGTAAAACCCTAGAAAAACTTTCTGTCAAAATTCTCACATATTACTGTAAATGTCTAAAAAACTACGTAGGATAGCCAATAATAAATGGGGTCATAGAGTAATTATGTAAACATATTTTAGTAGAATGTTATTTGTTAACGATATATAGCGTGTTAATTTTTAATTTTATTTTTTATAGGTGTATGGAAATGAAAATTAATAATTGGGAAGACAGTATTAATTAATTAAATTTTGATTAGGCTTGCACAGGCAAAAAAAAACAAGTATCAGATGATTTATAATTGTAATAAAATGTACATTATTTAAAATCCAATAACATAGTTCTCTGAGCAGTAGTCTCACTTATTTTGATATTTAGACATCACCTGTTTCGTGTTTTTATAAGGTTTAAAAATTAGTACACCAAACTTAAGACTCAAACCACACTACCAAGTAGCTCACGGTTTGCTCTCGCTCCCGTCAAATATAAATACATATATGGCGTATTGTTCAAACCTATATGTTAATCATTTGAGAATATTTGACGTATCCACTAAAAAGGTCTAATTTTAAAACTTAATCAGTCAAAAAATGGTTTTAACTCGTAAGTGCATCGATATGTCTATATGTTGTGTGTCGTTGGCCATGGTTATGGTTTTTGGCAGTTGGTTTTTCAGTTTCGTGTCTTAGTTACGGCTTTTTGAGACACCGCTTGAATGATGGAAGGTATGCCCCGCCGCAGTTGGCATAGCAAGGTGTGTCACTTTTTGGTTTATTACATTTAGATTAGTGTTGTTCTAGGCCACAACCTATGCAACTGGGTCGGGCTTTGTAGTTTGCTGCTGCGTGTCCAAACAGTTGGTAGTTGTATAACTAAAAGATCACTGACCTGATTTTCTGGTACTCGACTTTAACCTTGTTGCTGTTATTTCTTTTACTCCAAAAATTTGATTTTTTCTGCACGAAAGCGAGAACCATGGGTTTAGGGTCCCAGTTTTTGTAGTGCCATCTGATTACTCTCAATGGTGGATACCATTGTTCAGTAAGGTTCCGGCTACTTCTTTTGTGATGGTCTCAAGCATTCCTTTTAATAGTGTCTACAGGGGCTTTCTTATTTAGGTGGGTGTGTACGGTATTAGTATTCCGTCTTTTCCAGGATGTTCTTCAGTTTTGTATGGTTATTTGTTGTCCTGGGGTAGATTTTCACACCCTCAAGTACTGTCGCTGGGAACCCGAGGGAGACTTGTTCCTGTTTACATTTATCTAGGATCTTCTTGCATTTTCCTTTGTCCCTTGGAACTAAGGAAGCTGGATGTGGCCTTGTTTGGGCACCATTCCGTTCTGAATTACTTGTCGGTTGTTTCTCGGGATTTTAACATTTGCTGGACTTATTGTTGACCGCTCGATTTCGTAGTCGTCTTCTGGATTTAAGAAACATAAACCTGTCTCCTCCGCCTAGCATCGAATGATCCGGACTCTCTGTTTCCATATCAGATTCTTCGCTACATTCTTTTCTTTTTGATCCTGTCCAGCTTGCTCTAGTGAGTGTATTTTATCCTGGGGTTCCTCTATTGTGTTCTTGAACTCATTATTTTCCATCAGTAAGTTATGTTGTGTTCGATGTCAGACAGTGGGTTGGTGTTCAGCGAATTTTTGTCTTATTTCTCAGAGAACTTTATTCTTATTTTTCGTGCCACCGTATTTGTCATTTTCTTAACGGCGTCCTATAGTATCATTAATAGGTTCTATTCTAATTCTGGGAGTTCCTTCTTTCTCTTCTGAATTTCTTTTATCAGTTAATCCCTCTGCTTCGCAAATTCTCTTATCTTTATCATATAGTTCCGGTCATTTGTGGGTCAGAGCACCGAAGATGTTGCTTCTCCAAATGTTCAAAGAAATATGCAATGGAACAATTAACAAAAGCCGTCGAGCCATAATTTGTCCGGTGTGCTGTCTCTATCGAGTACGTCTGTCTATTGGGTATTCTAAAATTAGCCTGACCAAGAAGTTCTCTATAATTAATCAAACCATTAACTCGTTAGTACGAAAAGAATAAATAGCAGTTTTTTTTTGGAATATTTCTAAACTGACGAGACCAACAAATAATAAACAAAATTCGTGTGATGTATTCCCATATGGGAATCTGAATTTGTACCGTAAAAATAAATTTTGACTGTACTCGTTCCAATCTACCTATGTGACACTAATAAATAAGCGACCAAATGATACAACCGTACTCCAAAATACTATATACTCAGCTGCAATTGAGAAACATATAACATAATTAATATTAGAGTAAAATACCCCAAATGACATGAAAATATCGTCTTTCGTCACTGTGAAGATGGTATCAACAAAAACATTGTTTTTGAACGCATCAACCCCCTCTTCTGTCGTAGAAAATCGTTGACTAAGCAGTTTGTCCTTCATGTACGGGAACAAAAAAAAATCATTGGTGCCAAATCAGGGCTGTAAAGCGGATGACTCATCAAGTCCATGTTTTGAATGCTCAAAAAGTTACTTGTTTGAGCCGATATGTGAGAGCTCGCACTGTCTGGTGAAGAATAATCGGTGGTCCCCGGTTTATTTTTGCTCATTTCACCGAAAACTTCCGGTAAACAAATGATTGTATACTATTCAGAATTGACGGTTCTACGATTCTCTAAACGCACGGTTGCGACATGGCCAATTTTTGTTGATACTGGCTCACCACGGACGACACATACTACTGATTACCTTCGAGTTCATACACATAGATCCTAGCTCGTCACCCCACGACTTTATGAATGTGGGATCCAAGGCGAACATATTAAACTATGGTAACGATTGAATCCACTACATCAGCCATATATAGTGGTTTTTGTAGGCGCTTCATCGCCATTAAATAATTAAGTTCATTGATGCACTCTGTGCACTGTTAAGATAAGCCCCGTTAAAAGTGAAAACAACACAAATAGCGTCCATATGTCAAAATGTTCTGAGTACGTATACAGTCTAAAATATCAAACTTTACAATGGATATGTCAAACGGCACCGAGTAACGCCAGTGTTGCTAGTTCCCGAAATATAAACGCCACCCCCTAGAATATTAAGTTGTATTATACCATAAAGAATTTTATTTTCTTTTAGATATCTAAACTTTTTAAGTTTTTATCAAAAATCGATGTTTGTATTTTTTATTATATTGAAAATGCAAACCAGCACTATTTTTCGCGGAGCTACCTTTACAAAAATTATATATATATAAAGAAATATTAGATATCCAAATCGAACATGTTTTTTTTTTAATTGGAATGCGCTTGTAAGTCACTTTCAGTGACACAAAATTTATTTAAAAAAAAGAATATTTTTCACGCTCTTGATATATCTGGCTATTGTTTTATTTTGTTATACAATTAGTTTCAAAACAAAATTCATTGCATTAGACATGTACTTACCTTTAGAAAATCTCTCCACTCGTCATCATCGCATTCCATATCGTACATGTCAGTAGTGATGTCAGGAGGTATAAATTTTTTTTCAATGACTTCCAGAGGAGTTGAACTTAGATTAATCTTTGAACGGGTCCTTAAAGCTATGTTTGCTGCTTCATCTATAGTTTCTTCCTAATATAAAAAATAATTGTTTAAATTATCTGTAACTAATATAAAATATATGGTAGAAATTATAATACAATAATAGGTTATTAGAAAAAAATACAAAAGTAAGCACTAAAAGAATTTACCAAGGTTGTTTTAGGCAGTGGTATTTTAAATACTCCATCATCTGTATAACTAGTTGTTTGAGTGGCGTGATCTTCCATCGACACAGTAGGCGGAGTTGGTGGGGGAAGAGAGCTGACATCTGATTCACTAGCAATTGATTCATCTCTGTCATCTTCACTCTACACAATAAAAAAATATCGTTTAATTCTCAATAAATCACATATACTAATATTAAATATTGACGTTATTTCAATCTATATTAATATTATATAGTGGAAACGTTTCAAGTTTTAAAATTCTCTCACTGTTGGAAAAATAAGTTTCTTCGTTTGAACAAGAGTACATTTTATCTGCTTTTATAAAAAGGGAATGGCGCAAAGAAGGCTGAAAATGCAGAAAGTTAGAAAAAAAGAAGTCGTAAGTGGCATTTGATATAGTTAAAAAAAAGTAAAAGACGCAATTCTTAATTCGCAATTTAGGAGCGATTTTGGGGGGTTAAATCAATAACATTTTTCTTGTTTGCGTGGGTTAACTAATGAAAGCTTTTAAGGAATAAAAACTAAATATATAAGCAAAATAATCGAAGTTTTTGACAATTGCGAAATAGTATGAAAACATACACTCCAATATTAAACCATTCGCTTCATAAACCTAATCTCCTGTAACAACAAGATTAAGATTACAAACAGAAAAATTATGACAAATAAACACCTAATATAACAAAAAAACTAGAAACGTCGGAGACACCTAATGTGAAAGATCCTAAAGAAGTCCTTACAGACATTAGGAAAAACATCAAAGGAAATGACATGGATGGTAGGCTTAAAATATTCTTCCAGCAAAAAGTGAATTAATTATCATAAAGAGTCACATGTAAATCCAACAAAGTAAAATATTAACTCCCTAGTTCACTATGAATGGTCTCACTTTAAAGCCGGTCTAAATTGACAGTAGAGGGTTTAATTTAATATGTGCAACAATAAGCCAAGCAAATTTTAAATCATAGAAATACGACTTAATATATATGTTTTTATCCTTAATATTCCCATATGAGAGTTTATTTATTGACATAGGCAATATAAATAATATCATAAGCAAAAGAAAATTGACCAGTTAGAAGATCTAATTTCCGTGGCAACTAGACCGGGAGTAAGTTTTAAACCTCCTTGGGGAATCTGGCTCCAAATGCTTTAGGAACCCAGAATGACAATGTAGAGACATTAGACAATAGAGATCCTTTTGTATGTACTATTCTGATGTATGTTATAGATGTCGTTTGGCCGTTGATATTTTACAGTCTAGCATCGAAAATGTCTGCAGGTTTAACATGCTCCCGACATATCTCAGAATTTAGATTTTATATAGACAGTTATTTTCTGAGAATGTTGCTTTTGGTTCGTTACAGCTACACTGAAGATACCATTAGGCTAGTCGTCCATTGGATCTGAACGTCGTCGCCCAGTGGGGAAAAATGGACAAAAGTCTGCATCAGACTCAAATTGTAAAGGATCGGGATATTTTTTTAATTATTCAGGACAACGTATTTTAACGGTACACCTGCGACAATAACTTAATTCATGAACCCGAAACCTATGGAATTTGCTTTCCTTTAACGAAATTGGTGTTTGTCGGTTAGGATTTACAGATATGGGGTTCATAGGTTTGGATTTTGTGGGTTTATGGATGTGGGGTTTTGGATTTACGGGTTTAGGGTTGACGAGATTGGTGTCTGTCGGATGGGGATTTATGGGCTTGAGCTTTATGGGTATGGGGTCCATAGGTTTAAGGTCTATGGATTAGGGTATAGTGGCAGGAGTGCCGCATACGTTGTCCTGAGTAATTTTAAAAAAATATATACAGATCCCTTAAAATTTGTGTCTGATGCAGACTTTTGTCTGTTTTCCCCCCTGTGCGTCGTCCCAATGGATGATCCTCAATGCAGTTGTCGGGAATGGAATTGTCCGCAGCATTTCGACAGAATTCGCAAGTTCGCATAAATTCGGATCTAGTGGACGGCCTCCTTAGGTGGTCGAAGTATGGAGAGAGGGTCAGAGATGCATTTTCAGGAAATAAACTGTCCTATCTCTTTTCCTAAAGTTCAGTTCAGATATGTAAGAACTTAATACAACAATAATCGATCTAGAATTAGTTGATGAACAAGAAATTGTAAAAATTAATAAAAAAACGTTAGGTTGTAGTCATACTAAATGGCGTTTGCATTTTTTCTGGAACAATTAAAACAGGCGCTGATTGCTCCGTTTAAAAAAAAATGACGAGTCAAACACTGAAAATTATCGTCCCATAAGTTTAAATACCTAAGATATTTGAGCGTGTAATATGCCAATATTGCCCACCCCAGCTCATTGATATCTCTCCTATTATCATGCCTTTACTCTTAAATTTTTCCCACAATACACCCTTTTCAATTCGTCAACACGCAGCAGTGAAGCGCGATTTTTAGATATTAAAACCCTTAACGATCATGAATTCCAAAACGTACGTTATACCCCAGGTAGAGCAAGATACGCATGGTGCCATACCGATTTATCGATCTGTCTCTTAGATTGTGGAGAAGGGACAAATATTCGTTAATACCGCACCGAAGTTCAACAAAGGAACGAAAATAAACCAAAAACAGAAAACTTAGAATTGCAACCTAGAATGTCCGGACACTATTATTGAAAGATAAAATATTCTAATAAGAATACAAACTAACGAATGTAAAGTGAAACATCATAAGATTATGAGCAATAAAACAAAAGGGAGAAGGCTGGATTACTCTCAAGTTTGCACATGTGTTATATAGCTCAGAAAATTAAAACAAGTGCGCCCAAGGTCATAGGCTCATGATTAATAAGAAACACAAAGAAGACATTAAAATTGTGAAAAATACATTGACTGAGTAGCATATTCGATATAAAAACTGAACAAGAGATACAAACTGATAGTAATCGTAGTATATGCTTCCACAATAGGCCATTTCGACGAACTTCTTTCAATGATGATCTGATAACACCACTGAACATATCATAAACACATTTCAACATTTTATGTGGTGATTTCAATGCAAAAATAGGCACCAAGTGGGATAAGTCCGAGACCATGCTGGGAAATTGTGGATATAGGAATAGAAAATAGCCGGGAGATACTTTGAAAAACTTTCTTTGCGAAACAAGCTATACTTAATGAATAGCCTCTTTTCCAAAAAAACCTAACAGACGATGGATTTGCAAGAGCTCGGACAGAAATATGACAAACAAAACAGACTTTTATCATAACTGATAATATGTCAATTGTTCCGGACGTCACAGTACTAAACCAAGTATCTATCGGTAGCAATCACATGATGCTGAGGTCTATGATAACCATCAAAACAAAAAGTGTAAGAATGATGAAAACAACAACAAATAAAATATGGCAAGACACATTAGGCAAAACTAAATTTGATGCGACTACAACCGAAGTACCAGAAAACACAAAGGCAACGGATATAAACAAGTTGAATAAAACAATAACTTAGATACTGATAAGAGCAATCAAAGAGCATTGCCCCAGACAAAAACGAGAAAATAAAATGTCTTCACACAAAAATACTAATGGCATAATTAAGAATGATAAACTGTAACAACCTAGACCTTCAAGTTATGAACAAAAAGTATTGGGAAGGACCCAAGACAATTCAATAAGAAATACATCGAACCAAAGGCGTAAAATTCCTTAATCCAAAGTTAAATCACGGCAGGAATTAAATTTTAAAATTTACAAACAATAGTCGAAGAATTTTACAAAGAACTTTAACAAAAACTAAGAAATGATTCAGAACAAACATAGAGAGTTAAGAAAAGAAAATGGAGTAATTAACCAATGCTCAGAGGACCTGCTCGAGATTAAATAAAAATGCACTCAAACAGATGAAACGTGGCAAAGCACTTAGAGGCGATGGAGAGATATGAATAAACATATTTCAAAAAATATTAGGAAGGATGTAAGGCAATTCAACAAGGAGTACATTGAACGAAAACAGTAAAATGCCTCAGTCGAAGCTAAATTACAGCAGAAATAAAATCTTAAAATTTACCAACAATATCGAAAAAGTTTACAAAGAACTTTAACAAAAACTAAGAAATGATTCAGAACAAACCTAAAGAGTCAAAAAAAGAAAATGGAGTAATTAACCAAGGCTTAGAGGACCTGCTCGAAATTAAATAAAAACTGCACTCAAAAAGATGAAAAGCGACAAAGCACTTACGAAGCGATGGACTACTGATAGAGAGGCTGTCAAACAAGGAGGTGATAGATTCCTTAGAAAATTTAAATGCTTTTCAATTTAGGTCTGAATAACGTTCTCGTGGCGTAGCGAGATCGACTGCAAACAGTAACAAGATATCTTACTCAATACATACACTAGACAGCACAACTATCTAGAAATCAAAGGAACACCACTAAATGGCATACAATTTTCTAATATGGCTGATTAGGGGTTCGTGCAGGCTATATACATCTAATAGGCACAAAAAGTCTTATCCGTCACCAACATCCTAATCGGGCATGGCTCTTGAAGAAGACATAAATATAAGCTGATAGAATGAAAATTTGAATTTTTACCAACCAACAGAACAAGTAAGCTTACGTTCCTTTTGGAATAGATGGTCACCTGTTATCACTAAAAACCTTAATAGAAAATATCATTGAATACAAATGATTTCTAGTGCTTGTATTTATAGCCTTTCAAAAGGTATTTGACACTGTTGAGAGCAATGGAATAATCAAGGCCTCAATCCACTGTCGTGTAGATTAGAGATACACTCAATAGCAATGTCGCCCAATCCGAGTAGTTCACAAACGTCAGCAATACGGGAGCACAAATTAACGGAAAACGATTAAATAACCTTAGTCTTGCAGACGACATTGTCCTCATTACTGATGGCTTATATAAAGCTGAAGAAATGCTGAACGAACTAGCACGAGCAACCAAGGAAGTAGGTCTACAAATAAGTCAAAAGTAAAACCAGCTTTATGGCTTATGATTACTTCTTTTTTGGAGGAAAAGTCGAACTTCGGAACAAGGTCAGAAGTCAGCCAATACGTGGATATGACATTAAAATTAAAATAATCAGACACAAAAGATACAGAAAAGAATCGTCTCGACCGGGCTGCCTACGACAATATGAACGACATATTCAAAAGCAAAATTTCTACGAAACAAATGTAAGAACAATGAGAGTAGCATAGACAAAAATGGAGTGGTCAATAATGGAAATTAAACTTATTGAGAACATGAGAAACACTGATATAAGCAAGAGAACGGAAATAGAGGACATTGTCGAAAGAGTAACGAAACTTAAATGGAGATGATAGCAAGATTCGAAGATGAGAAATGGATAATTAGAGCGGGATGTTGTGCAAACAGGTGGAGCAGAAGTAGACCCGACCTGACAGGTGGATAACTAAACTGTAAGTGGGTCGCTAAAGCTTTTCTCGTCATTCTGCAGTACCTCGCCCTATAAGATGTTTTGTGCGTTACCCTAATATAACCCGAAATATTTATACTTTTCAAGTAGTCTATTATTTTTCTAGGGCGTAAGTGCTTTATCTTCAGGCATTAAGGTGACATCTTTTAGAAATTTGGGTGACATAAGGAGAATAGAATACAAATAAATGCAACTGGTTCAATACAGAAGTCCTTGGAAGTGTACGGAGCAGGTTTATGATGATGGTGATAAATATGAAATAGAATTTATAAGATTTCTGACTAATAAGAAGGTTTTGAGTAAAACTCAGCATAGATATATGAAGGGCAAATCCACACAAACAGCATTTTTTGAGTTCAAAACAAACAGCTTGGTAATAATAGTGAACGGCTTGATTCTTTTGGGGCTAAGGTGCATTAGATCATATCTGCCAAATAGGTAACAAAAGGTAGTGGCTCACGCAACAAATGAATTTTTCTGAATGACTACAGGAATCCCATAGCAAAGTGTAACAGAATAGATCTTATTTGTTTCTTACATTAATAACATAAATGAATTATGCACACCAGGACTATAGAATTACTGACTCAGGGAGTGATACTAACCTTTTGGTATCATATAATAATTTTAATTCATTAACAGTTTATGGTGGAGGTAAATTATTGGTTTAATAACAATAAGAATAACCTAATTTTAAACAGTAGATAGACAAATAAACATTGCTGTAGACAAATTATTCAAGAGTAGAAGAACCAGAATCTATAGTAATTAATAATCTAATTTTAAACAGTAGCAAGACAAATAAACATCGCTGTAGACAAATTATTCAAGAGTAGAAGAACCAGAATCTATAGTAATTAATAGATGCTATATTAAAGTTTTTAAGAATAGTAAGCTGACCTTGAAATGTCACATGTACTAGGAAAATGCTCTATCATGCAAAGTTTGAATCTAGAATACGGCATGGAATAGCAAAAGGTATATTAATAATTTTTATTTGTCAGAAAAGAACATTAAGAATAATCCTTAATTTAAATTTTAAAGAAACGTGTAGAGGTAAATTTAAACAGCAAAAGATGTTCTCGCAGTTTACATACAGATGTGTATATTGCTTTTCTTTAAAAACAAGCACTTTCCAGAAAATGGTGTATATTACCAATGTATCAAAATTTACAGCTTTCTACCAAATACTATAAAGCGAACTAGTCCATTGAAAATATTCTATTTTTAACTTCTATATATAAAGCCTTACACCATTAATGAATATTATTATAAAATATATATAATATTTAGAATGTAGCCCTTTGTAGTGGCGAATTCTGATTAGTATGATTTTACCCGCTAAAAAATTATTTTTACCTCTAAGAGGGTCAAGAGTTCATTTATCAAAATAGACAATGTTGACGCCATCAAAATTAGCCTTATAGACTCAAAATCAACATTTATTTTAGCGTTTCTAGAAATTCTTCGACAGAATGAAATAAATAGAAGCTTCCTTTTTCAAAAGGATTTTTATATCTCGTGAACTGTTGTTAAAATTAGAGGCTTGACAATTCGCATGTACCTTCGATCATATCCTATAGATTTAATCAACAATAGATTTGTTTGAAGGCTGTTTGTGGTCGGTGGGGGAGAGGCATTTTTGATGTTTGACAGACGTATCGTGTTTACTTTTCTTTCAGTTTAATTGCTTGTCGTGACTCTTTTCAGTGTTTTTAAGTGTTAGAAATTACTATTAATGCGAAGTTTACAATTAGCATTAACAAAAAGACGATTTAAAAACTTATTTTTATTTGTAAATATTGTTAAATATTGTTTACATATTGAAAACAACAATAAAAATAATTTAGGCAACCATGTATTTATATATAATGTATTCAGAATTAACGATTATCATAATGCAATTAGAAAAGGATAGCATAAAATCGGTATTGTGTACCAAGAAATTAAATATCTACTGTTTATCACCACTTTTTCAAATATAAATAAAAATATTATTACATTATTCCGCGTTCAAACAACTGGGCCTTAGTTCTGACGTTATGCTAATTATACAGGGGTATATCCGAAGGTATGTAGCCTCTTAATAACCAATAAATTAACATGTTTCAGCATCTTTCACAATTCCACTGCAGGAGGGGTAAAAAGCGGGCTATTTTTTTCATACAATTTCTACATCCTAAGAAAAAATGGGATAAGCACAGGTATAGGAGTTTCAAGGTAAAGCAGGAGTAAACAAATGGCCATAAAACCAAATTCAACGAGTGTAAACCAACAGCAACAGCTTGTGTTTAATAAAATGAAAATTTGAAAAATTATAAGAATTAAACAAATGGCTTTTAAAGGTTCTCCTTGCAAAATTTGAGACTGAAAACTAAAGAAGATTTTAAAAAAATAAAGAAGTACTTATGAACTTATTTATGAAGTTTAAATTTTGATATGATACAAACGCTTAAAAAATAACTGAACTATATTACATTTATTTTTTGTCATATTATTATAATATCGTTTGAACTCGTTTAGAAAATTGAGTTTAGTAAAGGGAAATTTAACTTTGTTGCTTTTTCTTAAAATAAAAATAAAATACGGTAGTTCTAAAATGGTTTAAGGTAAAATACAAAATATCAACAAAGTAACGGTGTTATAAAAGTCAACAGCTACCCCAAGAAAAAACACTAAAATCTATTGTTTTTAGTTTAAATATTATAAATAGTAATAATATTAATAAGAATAACCCTCCGAGGATATTCTTAGTTTGATGTACTTGTGGGGTTTCCGTGCTTCAATGATTCCGGGAGCTATGCTGGGGGTGATTTAACTACTGTTTAGGTATCCCATGCTGGACAGGTCGAAGGTGAAAAGCAAGACCAAGAGGAATACCACAACGTAGCGTCTGATCAGGAGCGGGCGGCTAAAAATGGGTGGATAGGGCTTAAAACCGTAGAAAAGGATCTAGGGAAGAACGCTCGATAAAACCAGACCTTAAAAATTTCTTATGATGGAGGAACAAAGGTATAGGAATTAATTACCCCAGGCGGGCACACGTTGCAAAAAAAGCTACAGCCCAATAACAACAGCAACAGCAACAGCAGTTACATCAGTCCAATGAACTGTGTTTAGGAAGAGAGACGATCAGCTACAGACGACAACAACATGTCAAGTTTTGCAGGGAGTATCTAAACTGGGTATTCCATTAAATATCATAAAGAATAGATTTTTGGCAATTTATGTTTCACACACTAGAACATTCACATATGCAGATTTACTGTGCCGTAACTGAAGCAGCTAGAACTATGGAGATTCGGTTCACTATTAGCCAGCGAAAAAAATACCCAAGCTTAGAACCTACGATCTCGCACTGGGAGAAAAGACTTAAAAAAAAAGTTCAAAATTTTCGAAAAGACATAGGACAGCTGACACAGTACAAGAAATATTGAATCGGGTCAATTACTAAACATGGCAGATAATAAACACCCGAATAAAGAACAAGTAGAACAGTTTTCGGGAAGCCACCAACTAGTATTTTGACAAGGAACGGCTGCATGATTAGACTCGTGTGGGTCCCGGGTCACTCGGGTATACACGGGAATGAAGAGGCGGATCGTCTGGCAAAAATGGGATCTGCAAAAGAATCATATAGACCTTAACTAATTCTACCTGTCCCAATTGCAGTTGGTAAAAGGGAATTAAAAATGTTGCTGGAAAGGAAATTTATTGAATCGTGGAGAGGAGCTCTTGGAATGAGGTGTGCCAAGGAATACATAAATGGGCCTAGCGTAAGGCTTATTACGGAGCTTCTCTATTTAGGAAGGAAAGAGCTGCGAAATGTGGTGGAATTATTGACAGGACACAGTCACCTGAGGGACCATGTCCTCAGAGAGTGCCCAGCACTCAAAGGATTGAGACAGATACATTTCGGAGATACAATTTTGTTATCGGAAGCAGTTAGATAAGTTCAATTAATGAGACTGCTTGGATTCGTAAAGGCGATCGGCTTCGAATGACTTGCAGGTATGGTGGGAATGTAAACGGCCCACTGAGGCCTAGGAATCGATGATCAAGTATTGCCACCTTTTGTTCATTCATTGATTCATTTAAGCTACTTCCGCATCCAGTGAGTAGTGACAATGCAGAGAGTTGGAGAATATTGGATATAGTTTTTCCAAGATTTGCATCATGGGATATAATAGCCTTGTTATCGGTAAATATGATTTCAAGTTAGTAGAGTTAGGATTTGTATGACCATGGTTATAAAGATTGTGGCAAAATATATTATATTGGAAGGGAGATAAGGGGGAACCTTCCGATAAACCCTGCTGAGGAGTAAAACCATCAGAAAAGGAATTATTTAAACGAATTTTTAATTTTCGATAAGAAAGACATTCTTTTAAGAGCAATATTAAATAATCGGGACAGTTAATTACATGATGTTTGTACAATAATCCATTCGTCACGGACTATCAAATGATTTTCTTATGTTCAAGGAAAAAATAGCCGAACACTGGTTTTCTTTATAGGATTCTTGAACATTGGATATTAAAACTGCTAATGGGTGTATGGTGGATACAGCTTCTTTAAATCCAATTTGGTAACATGGTATACTCTGTCCAATTGAAGAACTTGGTCTATTTTTTTGTGGAGCGTCGTAGATATTTCGATTATTTTTTAAATAATTGCCTGCCCGTAAATTTATGTTATTTTGGTGATCTATGGCCAACATTGGATCGTCACTTATTTTAAATGTTTCGTTAAAATAATTTCCAAATATTTCTGCCTTGTCTTGGTCCTCAGAGAAATATTTCCACTTCTCGAATATGTATCTTATTGGTTTATTATCTTAATATTTAGGACTCTAGGAATTTGTTGCCAGGAAATTTTTAAACTGAATTTTTATTAATTATTTCTGCGTGACCTTATACTGTCTGTAGAGCTGCTTTTTCCTTTTAATTAAGAGCAAGATAAATGGAGATAACGTACTTCAAAAGGATTTCGTTTTGAATTGAGGTGTATATTTGGTGATGGTACTTGTAATCAGGTTATAATTAGAAATTCAGAAATTTTTACTTCAGTTCCTTGTTTAATTTAGTCATATTACATTATGTTTTCAGTATCAGAGCAGAAAGCAAGTCCAAGGAAAATTAATCGCCATATGATTAAACCCCAGGTCTGGTAAAAATTTTATGTTGGAAATATTACTCCTTAAGTTTTTCTTACAGAAAAAAGATCTGAAGTGGTCTTCATTTTCATCCATAACAAATACAGGTGGCGTTCAAATCTGCATAAAATTGGAATGGCTTAAAAAAATTTCTATTTGTTTTTTCTTTCTGGTATAGGGGTTAAAATCTCCGATTATGAAGGCATGCTGGTATTTAGAAACTTTAACAAAAATATTTTCTTCCAATAATAATGAATTAGAAACATCAAAGCAAAAACAAGTTCCAATCTTGATATTGAAAAATACAGTAAAGTGTTTCACTTAGAGGATTGTTAACAGGTAGAATTTGTAATGCACAAAACCAGGCTGTGATGGGTTTGTATCATACTGCTCCAACTAACATTGATATTTACTATGTTGTCACATTTTTCAATGTTAGTCCGATTGATATAGACGTCGTTGGTAAGTCTAAAAGACTGGTAAGTCTTTTAATTTTAGTTTCTACCAGGAGTAAAAATGTAACTTAATTTTACTCTATTTCGTGATATCTTGGGTATTTTTTTTGGTATATAACTATTGATGTTGTTATATAATATTTTCAGTTGAGACATCATTGTCTCGTTCCACCTGTGGTCGTTCTGTTGGTTCAGTTAAAATAAAAGAACTAGGTTCATTAAAGCCAAATATAAAAATTAATATTCTGTTCCCTGAAAAAAACAATCGCTGTGTCTATATTGTAGTTATCAATAAAGCACTTCTAAAGTTTTTGTAAAAACTCTTGTCCATTTGTGTGAACAGGTTTGTTATTTTTATTTACATATATGTTGATAATTGGATCATGTACGGTTATTGAACTGTAAATGAGGTTGTTCTTGGTAAGCTGCTTGTCCAGGTACGCTGATCTTTTGTTAACTAATTTAATTTTAATGTTTGCAGCTCCTTCAATAAGTTGTCTAGGTCTGTTAGCGACACTTGGTTGACCATACTACATGACCGAGGGCTTCACATCTTGTACAGGATGATGGAAGTGAGGTATTACACCTGGAATCCATTCTGAGCATTTGGCGCATGGTCTCGACAGAGGTGTGGGAGCAGTGCTAGGGCTTATTCCACAGTGTTTACAGGTAAAGAATATACCCTAGTTTAATAGTTTTTCAAAAGATTTCTAGAAACTGGTGATTATTCTTACGTGAGCATATGGTTTACTTGCTGCTTTAGCTACTATTCTTTTATAATAAGGACGGTTTTGTAGTTTAGTATTTTCGTGCGATTTTCGAAATTTTATAATAATCTTGGTAAATTTTTGAGAGCCACTAGGACAGTACATTTAGATGAATACTTTTTCAAAACAAAACCTCTTTGTGTTTTTAAAATAATGCCCTGAAAAGACAAGAAAATAGAGTACCATGAGTCAGTTACCTTGATTCTGTTTCATTTGTTCAAGTGTAGAAAAGCAAAAAATGTGTTTATATTTTCTCCGTAATGTATTTTGAATATTTTGTGATATTGGAAAGTAGGATTTATCAACATTTAGTTTTTGTGTACTACCTGAGTGATTGGTGATAACCAAATTTGTTTTTGCATTCTGAATATTTTGTACCACTTCAACTATTATTCAAGTTCCTGCGAATAATTCGTTTTACACGTAACTTGAGAATTTTTTTTTGCGCTTTCGTGGAGTCTCAAATTCCTCCGCCATGCTTGACACTTCACCATCGCTTTGTGAAGTCATATTGTATAAAGATTAATGCAGGAAAAAGGAATAAAAAAAAGACACAAAAAATGACTTTGACAAAGACTAGTGCGTTCTGCAGCAACCACAACACAACTCTGAATTATAAATACCTAATTTTAAATTATTGTTCTTTTCTTTCCTAAATATTTTTTTAGTACTTATAGTACATTCGAGATAGATAGAGAAACAGTTAGGCTAGATAGGAATAAGCTGAAGGATAAATTTTTAAGAAACTCTCTTTGAAAGTTATAACTTTTAGTAAAAAACAATATATCCGAAAAAAAACAAGATTACAGACAAAAAAATTAATTGAAAAGGGACAACTACATTCAAGTTTTCATGTTTAGCAACAAGAATACAAGCCAAAAGATTTTTCATGCAGATATAAGGAATCGATAATTTTTAAAGTAAATTGCTCATCAATCATAATAGTTGGTATTCAGGTTCTAACAAAATGAGCTGTGCTGAAATAATAATTTGCTAGTAAATATTACCTCTTCTTCACCTGGAACATACTCATCCCCCGAATCATCTTCCTTCAAATCTTCACCAATCAGAACATGAGTCTCAGATGGAGGAGGTAGAGGAACCCATGGAATATTCACTGAAGGCACTGGAGTGTTTGAAGAAATTAATTCCCTAAAAATGAATTATCTGGTTTTTATTCTTTAAAGGAATTCACAGATTTAGATGTTTTTTAAAAATGATGCAAAAACAGAGGTTTATAGTATAAAAACACCATCTTTATATAGAAGAGGATGGATATAGTCGTAAATCTAATTTACATTATCTCTTTAAATAAAGCTAGGAAAACACAGAAACCAAAATGCCCAATGTCAAACTAACAATGAAATTGTGACGTTTTATTAAGATGTAAGCTTGCTGGGTATAGGTAATACTCTTAAAAATAGTTATGCATAAAGTATGGAGTCTGTACCCGGAAGCGTCAACAACTAACTAGACCTCTTAACATTTGTATATGTCCAGTTAAAATCCTGAATATATTAATCTACTCAAGTATAAAAATTAAGGAAATTTATTCTAAACTATTGTACGTCTCTCATTAATTAATTCAACAGTTTACAATAAATATTCACAATGTTACCATTCTATTTATTAGATGGTAGATAAAATAGGGTTCTATGACCAGGAATATAGAGCAGAGAAGTATTTTAGGCTGACAATATAATTACTTATAATATTCAAAATAGATACTATGTATCAATACTATCTTCTGCACGTAAAGTGCCGTATATTTAAATACATGCATTTTGAATATTTAATTAATTTACTTCTATATTTAAAGAAAGCAAATATCAAAACAATAAAAGACCGATTGGATAATGGGCTTGAAACATAATTGACTAAAAAGCGTGACATCTTTTAGATGTTTCGGTAGTTTTGGCAATTGAACAAGTACAAGGGACACAAGCTGGCCATGGCAAATAACAGACCTGTGCCCCGTTTGTTCTCCTTATAAAAGGTTTTTGAGAGAGTAATATGTACTCGTGTCATGACTTTTCTGCATAATTTTAACTTCCTTGCCGAACACCAGCAGGGCTTCAGACCTAATAGATCTATTCAACTTGCTGTATTTAAAACAATTTCCTCTATTATAGATAATGTTGATACTAACAAGAAGGATGTTGAGTTATTTTTTGATTTATTGATTTGCAAACATCCACACTATGGTATAAGAGGACTGTCTTTTTCTTGGCTAATGTCCTAGAAAGCAGGTAATGTGCATCACAAAGGACCACGAGAAATATGCTTGCTGTATGTGAATACTCTCTCGGATGGAATGCCTGCTGATATACTCTACCAATATGCTTTGTGTTGTTTGTGCTGGCTGGAGCGGATTTTGTGGATCTGTCTTGGAGATGCTCGCGTGCGGCGGAGGCAATGTGGGATTGGTGCGCTGCGGTTGGGTTAATACTGAATTGTAAGAAGAATGGCCTGGTATCGTTCCAAAAGAATCGTCAGTGCTCCAAATCTATCTATATCGATTTGAAGGGAAATACGATTCCGGTGGCTGAGAGCGTTGGGTTTTTAGGTGTTACCTTGGATGCTACCCTTAGTTAGGAGCAGCAGATTGCTGTCCTCCAACCGAGACTTAATAGTGTTTGTACGTTGATGCGACAATTCTATTTTGCAGGAGTGCGGTCATCTTTGAATGCCCAACAAATTTTTATTACACAAAAAAGGATTATCGGAGTTAAGCTGGTGTTGCACCATAGAACATCATGTAAACCTTATTTCAAAATTCTTAAAAATCGTGATTGCACCATCATTGTATTTTATGTCTCTAGTGATGTTCGTCAAAAAACACCCTGATCTCATTGTTGTTAACAGTGATCACTACAGCATTGAAATGTCGGTTGTCATAAGAGGCATAGATGGATTTAAGGGTGCCGGTCCATAATTCAGCATATTTCGAAAAAGGCCTTATTACATGGGTGCCAGAGCCTATGGCTTGTTGCCACTAAAAATAAGGTCTGTTGACAATATTTTAGACTTCAAGGTATAAATATGTTTCTCTTTTGTGACGTTGCTTTGTCAAATTTGAATTGATTTTGTTGGAAATAAAGGAATTTATTATTACTATTCCATAGACTTAGCCAACCGGCACTCGCGTTCTCTTCAGGGGAACATTCCTACAGTTACCAGATGACAGGAATTTTCCTGACATGTCCGGAATTCTTTCTGCCAGGAAAACAGGAACAAGCTGTAATTGTAAGGATTTTTTTGAAATTCAAAGACGGAAAACTTTTTATTGTTGTCAGCACTTACGGAGTCGTCAAAAAGTATTCTTTTAGAGGCAGATACATTTTCATGATTCGTTTAATGGCTGAAAAAAGCTAAAGCACTTTGTTTTGCTACGGTAAATTTTATGCGTGACGCGTGAAATTTTAAAATTAGGCGTGCAGCGCGCATTTTGAAAATCTCTATGTTTTCACATACCATATACGACATTCAGATAAAATGTCAGAAAATTTACTGAAAAATCAGGGTTATTGTTAGGTAATCTGATTATTTGAACAGGTAACCCTACTCATCCCAGATACACTCGGATATCAAAAGGATGGATATTTATGGGGGCCTTTTTCATAGGTATATTCTTTTGAGTAATTATCACTTTCAGTTCTGTCACTTGAAGTAATCATGATCACGTCGACCCAATGACAAGTAAATGCATATTCAAAAGAACATGAAGTTATCAGTTTCACTTTGTTCACTTTGATCAGTGATAATTTTCTCAAAAGAATACAGCCCATATTGTCAGGCCTTAGTTACGCATTTCCCATAAATTTCCGGGCAGTTCGTGCGATTCCAAGTAGCACTGTCTTTTGCATACAAGTGTTCACTAAGGCCCAATTCTTTGACGTTAAGTAGAAGACGCCGGTACTAAGCTGATTGATAGAATTATGGAGATCGTCCAGACGATACTCATTTTCCACTGTCCGCGTATTTATACGTCGAGGTTTATGTATATGACGATCTTCGTTCTCCTTGTTCCGTAGATTGTTCTTGTTTGGGATGGCGACTTATAGTAGTGTTGTTTGTTTGGATGTTTTATATACTAAAATGAGGTCTGGTCCGTTATGTGCAGCAGTATGATCCATAAGCATAGTTCGATCCCAGTACAGCTTGTCGTTTTCCAGTATAGGCTCAGGACTGTATTCATAGTATGGCACTTTCTACATCTGCAATAGTTTGAATTTTACTGCCAACTTTTGACAGATGATCTTGGCAGTTGAATCGTGTTTCTGCTTGTACTCCGATGCGGCTAATGCTTAGCATCCTCCTTGGCACTGGTCGTTCTCACTGATCGTTCTGGATCGAGGAGTTTCTGATTATGAGTTTTAGATAGTTTCTCGTTAGGATTACTTGATCTTGGATAGTTGCTAGAAAGCCTTGGGTCTCTTTTTCTACATGCTAAATCGAAAACAGTTACATTTAGGTATAGGACATGTAACAGAAAAAAGTTGAGAATTTTGCAGAGTGTCTAAATGTGTACAAAGAATTGGGATCACTATTTAAAATATAAAAGTTGATTATAGCACAGCGTCTTTTGAGTCACCCTGAATAATTTAGTATATAGGAAAAAAATCTTACCAAAAAAAACAAAGTCGACGTGTCCGAACGATTTTTCAAAAAATCCAGCGTTTTTTAAGTAAATGTAATGACTTTATCCCAGATTTTATTATATATATATATATATATATATATATATATATATATATATATATATATATATATAAATCGAATTTAAAACCTCCTTGTTTTTGGAAGTCGGTTAAAAATTTTTTTAAATTCGTTATTTACACCTCCAAAAAGTCCCAGTACCATTTTTGAACAAAATCGGAACATGTAAAGGTTAAAAATGGCACCAAATCTTTTCTTTTTTCAATTATTTTTTAAATATTTTCAATATTGACAAAACTGCGTTAACCGGAAAGCATCTTGCGTTAAATTAATTTTTTAAAGTATAACATAAAAAACTAATATAAATGACATATCCGATAAATATTTTAATTTTGTTGAAGAGTAATTACAAATGCCGAAAATTATATTCTATATGAATAATTATGTTGACCAATAACGATATTAAGGGGTAATTCGTATATTCTATATGTTAAATTAGTAACATAGTTCGCTACATTTCCCTTTAAAGCAATAATTAGTAACAGTTATTAATCCACAACTAAGAAAAAATATTTTTAAAATATATTGTTCTACTTGTTATTATTTCTTTCCTACTTCGATTCTTTAAACTTTTTATAGTATTCAACTTAGCAGTGTTGTAAGACTGTATTTAATGAAAGCAATGAAATCGTAAAAATAAACGATCAGTAAATATTAACACGTCAAGTGGTGGGATCACAAAAGACCTTGATGTTAAATTAAAGAAAAAAACAATCAAGCCTTATAGGTTCAAAAGTATAACAACAAACAAATTATATTATCGGTCATAAAATTTCTGGTGGACGCCAGTTATCATAAAAGGACTCTAGATAGCTGGATATATACATTAGCGAACATCTGTATAAAACAATGCAAAATACAGTGCTACTCGAGACGTCTCGAACTGTCCGAAAGCTTATGGGAATTGTAGAGGACTATAATATCATATAGGGCCCGTCAACATACAATGAGTCCTCTATAGAGCTCCATCCTTATGATATCAGTGTATATCTAGAATGAGCAAACGTACCTTAAGGTAGTACAAAAGCCGTTTGATTAAGTATATGTGATAATAATAATAATAATAATCATTTATTTTTCCCATTGAAAAGTAAAAACATTACAATAATTGAAGACAATGTCAAAATATACAATATTTAAAAACACATAAAATAAACTAAAATTTTACACAAGTAAAAATGACAGCTTCTCTAATATTACTATTTAATTTGTTGAAAAATTTACATCCTGTAAAACAAATAAATTTTTGATAGTGTTTAGATCTGTGATTTTTAGGCAATAAAATTTTCTTAAGTCGAGTGCTATATTTATGCACAGATCTAGTAGATTGAAAGATTTTTTATTCCGATAAACAAAAATACACATCTCGTATATGTAAATACCAGTAACCGTTAAAATTTTCAACCCCTTAAAAGTATTTTTATATGTGTCTCCATCCTAAATAAGCAAGTATTCGAACAGCATGCTTCTGTAAAAGAAACCCTATTTACATAAGCACTTCTTCCCTAGTTACCATATCGTATTCGAGGAAGATGAAATCATTATATAATTTTGACGTTTTGTATGTTATATTTTTTGGTTATGCAACCGGTGTTTAGTAATCAGCAAAACATCACATTCAAATTTTTGAAAAACCACATCAAGCACTAAAATTTTATTAGATATAGATTGCACAGTCTGATGGCAATTTACAATTGGATTCAATTCTTTCGGAGGTACTAAAAAACTGTTTGTTTATAATTTGCTGATCCCTACTTCCTCTTACAATTTTCTGCCTTATATCATTGCCATCACTTCGCCGAATTGGAGAGGAAAATCGTACAGTAACATTAAATTCGTCGGGAACGCTCCCATCAGAAATAGTCACAATACTAACTTTAGCCAAATTACCATAGTATTCCTAAGGGTTTGTTAAAATACTTTGATGAAATTCCTTAAAAATAATTTTCTCACCTAATACTTTAAAAAGGGGCACACGTTTTTATATTTATACAAGTCAAAAATATAATTATGGTCAAGATAATTCACCTAATCAAAAAGTTGTACCCATTTGTAAAATTTGCAATTAATATTATAGACAAAATTATTTAAAATGCGGCATCCCACTGAAAAGACAGTACCAACAAAAGTAACATTTGTGTGATACAAAGACTCGACACATTTAGGAAGTTCACTCAAGTGAACATTGCAACAACTCAGTGCATCTCTCACTAATAACTAACTTCGAATAACAATGACATGGTTGAACTTGGTAAAATCACGGCACAAAAGACTCAAATCCTCGATTATGTATTTAATCAATACATTTGATTTAAAAAAGGGAAAAAACTTTATAGGTTTCACAATTTAAAATACCATCTAGTATAAGCTGACAATGCTGCGCGTTATCATCCCTTACTAGAAGAATTCTCTTTTATGGTTCTTTATTCACATATGCTGTTTTCGCATATACACCCGGCACTGAGCCACACTCGTCTACGTACATTTCAATGTTATGAAGACTACTCGTTTTGGGACCACCATCGTAAAAATTATTCACCTTAAAAAATCTTAAACGATTACGCAGAGCCTCTATGGAATTAAACATCCTAGAAACAGTTTACCAGACCATGAATGAAATCCTGACTTACGCGCCCTGTTTCACCTCTCGTTAAGCGAAGGCTAATGTTTAAATTCTCTTATCTATATTTCGTTTTATTCTGTAGAAAATCACTTTACACAGATTTAAAGTAATCTATTTCCTGGTGAGATAAGAGATTTTCAGCCTATAATACTCGTATTCACGTCATCATGCTTTCATTTAGAGTCTTGAGGTCATTTAATTCTTCAATAAGTTTTCATGGTTTTCACACTCCATAACCCGCACCGACTCTATCATAAACTTATTCAGATTTCCAAGTTCCAGCATATTATTTTCCATCCTTTAATCTTTCTCTGCATAAGTCAACCTTTCCCCTTCCAAAATGGACTTTACCTCCCATTAATTTTTATATATATGTTCTCAATTTCGTTAACTCGTCTCTGTTTTGATTTAATGTTTTGATATATCCGTTTTGGATTCAAATAGTTCATTCTCATAGTTGTGGGTTCTTTCTCTATCCTTGCTATATTTTTCTTCCCCGTCAGTCATCGCCAGGTATCTCAGGCAGTATACTCGATGTTTGTCCAATTTTCGATGATGTTTCCAATCTTTTTCCAGACAACAGGGTTGCGGGACATCGGTGCATACCGATTACGCTTTAAGCGTAAAAAAAGTCAACAACGTGCAGGAGATTCCAACAAGCACAAAAAATAATAATAATAAAAAAGAAATCCGAATAAACTTCTGATAGTGAAGGGCATCTCTGGCAATTGGTGATTGAAAACTTAATTTTTATGATACTGGTATAATTTTTCGGTTTGAAATATATTTTTTTTCTTATTCTTTGGTTCATATACTATAATAACAACAAGAGGACTAAAATTAAAATAACACACAGAAAACTGTGCATTCAAAAATTTTATACATCTACGAAAATTCAAGTTTCATTCTTAGATTTGGGTGAGGTTTTTTTCTAACAGTGAGGGAAATAAATGCTATCAATTTATTTTAAAAATAACTTTATTGAATTACCTTTACAATGATTTATCGAAACCCGTATCAATAAAATATTACATACATTAAATTCAGTGAAGATATTCATATTAACAAAATTAATAATTTTCTCTATTCAGTTTTTCTTTATTTAATTAAAATACAAAATATTTAATGTATTGCATTGGATGTTCCGAACGCCTAAAAGATGAATTTTTGTGTTTCTGTTCACCAGGCCGTTAATTATTTTTTCTAAAATAAACATAAACAAAATAAAAACACCAATAGATAAACAAGCAGTTTTTTTAGCCAACCATACAGATGATATTGGCTTTAGTGCTGGTCGCAAACGTCTTGCCATTATATTTTATACCAGTTCAGTGTTCACTTGCAAAATTTCAAATTGCTTTGTTGACAAAACGATGGCTACTTTTTCCAATTTAGAATACGCTGATATACTTTTCATGTATGATAGAGCAGACAGCAATGCAGCTGCAGCTCAACGACTATACCGAGATCGATTTCCTGGAAGAAGGGTTCCCAATGTACAAGTTTTTATTATCACATATCGCCGTATTTGTGAAATCGGTAATCTTCATTTCAGAGAAAGATTGCATGCAGACAGATATGCTGTCAAAGTAGAACAACAAATTTTGGATTCATTTGATGCAGATCCAACCACGAGTACTAGAAAGGTGGCTAATCAACTTAATTTGTCTACTTGGAAAGTGTGGAAAGTTTTGAAAGTTGAAGGAAAACAGCCATTCCATTACACCCCGGTTCAAGACCTTGAAGAAGGTGATCCAGTACGCAGAATTCTGTTCTGCCGTTATTTGTTAAATGCTGATATGGAAGACGGACTTTTCTTAAAAAGTATTTTATGGTCCATGAATCGAAATTTTCTCGGGTGGGAATCACCAAGTTCCACAATCTTCATTATTGGGCTGATGAGAATCCGCATATGAAAAAAGAAATATCCTTCCAACAGAAATTCAGTGTAAATGTATGGGCAGCAGTAATGAGAACAACTTTCATTGAGCCATATTTCCTTCCTGAACATTTAAACGGAGACAATTACTTAGAGTTTTTACGAAATGATATGCCGAACATCGTGGATGAAATACCTTTGAACGTAAGGGACAGAATAATTTTCCAGACGGATGTCCAACACATTATCGGCTTGACTCTTAATGAAACATTCCTTAATGGTTGGATCGGAAGAAACGGTCCCATATTGTGGCCTGCGAGGTTCCCCGACTTGACGCCTATAGATTTTCACATGTGGGGACGTATGAAAGAACTTATCTATAAAGTTGAAATAGTGGACCGTAATCAACTGATTGAAAAAATTAATGAAGCAGGTGACACACTTAGGGAAGAAATGAGACTAGGCGTAATCACCACCTAAGTAGGGAAAAGGGCCCGAAAATGTATTAAGAATAATCGTTCACATTTCGAACATAACATGTAAAATAATACTTAACGAGATTTTGGTAATTTTAAGAAACTAACAATAAATAGGGACCTCTGTAAAGGTGATTCAACAAAGTTATTTTTAAAATAAATTGAATGCATTTATTTCCCTAACTGTTAGAAAAAAACATCACTTAAATTGAAGAATGAAACTTGAATTTTCGTAGATGAATAAAATTCTTGAGTGCACGGTTTTCTATGTTATTTTAATTTTAGTCCTCTTGTTGTTATTATAGTGTATGAACCAAAGAATAAGAAAAAAAATAAGCGAAAAATTATACCAGTATCATAAAAATTAAATTTTCAATCACCAATTGCCAGAAAACCGAAAGATTATAGAATGTGCTGTAACTCGACAACCGTGCATTTTTGTACTAAGGCGTATATGCCATAAATTATTCAAAATGACATTCTCTATCACCTCTTCCAAACTTTCTATCAATGTACCACACACCCTATATATATATATATATATATATATATATATATATATATATATATATATATATATATACATACTTTAAAATGCGGTTTAAGCTACATTTAATTGTTACTAACTTCAGATCGGTGATTGTGGAGACATTGATTTTGACAAATCGGAGGTTTTTTGGGTTTATTTCATCTTCCCTACTTGCTTAATTTCTTTATTTCAAAACTTGATACAATAAATTCAATATTACATGGAATGAAAAGACGTCAATCAAACAAAGATTACGTATAAAATTTATCTCATATGTTCGAGTGGTTTAAAGCTTTTCTGTGAATTTATACTTTCAATCTTATCAGAGAGCTTATACAACTTTAAACACATATAGTTAGAACTTTTCAGTAAGTATTAGTCAATGTATGGGATAATTTGCATTTGAGGTTTTTGTGTTGTATTTATGATCAACTAGCTTTATAAACAAGTTTTTATGGTTAAAGAAGAACTTTAAACATTCAAATGCATATACAGTTAATAAATGCATGTTTTTAAATACTGATCGACGATTCTTTAAAACCCTTTGCTTAATAAATAAATAAATAAATAAATAGCTATTTATTCCCAACAGGCCAACGGCCCCCGTACAGGAAATTCAAACATAAATTGCTTTGTTATGTGATCATAATTTTGTTGGCAAATAAAGGATATTATTATTATTATTATTATTATTAAATAAACAAAGTAATAGGATAAAGTAAATAAACTAACTAAAGCTACAGTTAATTTAAAACTAAAAACCCATTTAAAATCAATTCACTATCCATTAGAATATCGGATTTACAAGCTGTAGGCTTACAATATACTCATAAACTGTCCATGTACAAGCAAAGTAGCAAGCTATAAATGATACCCAGACACCTCGCGCAGATGTTTCAGAATAGTTGGTAGACCGTCAAAATGTATGTCGTATCGTGTAGAAATACGATTAAAATAGTTGCACATTTTGTAGATGTGACATTGGAATAAAATGTTTGACCTAGCAAGGGCAGTGGAGAAAGATGGTGGATGCCTGGAACCAACACGGGAACGTGAAATGATAGTTGCTCTAACAGAAATGGGCAATCAATCCTCGCGTTCAGAAGCTTATAGAGAAATGATACGGATTGGGAGTTACGACGTACAGCCAATGGCAGTTCCTTAAATCTTGCGAGAATGTGGTCATGATTGAAACACCACGGAGGATAAATAGTGTCCTCTCTAAACATTAAATATATTAGAAATTTTCTTTGGATGGCCTCTATGGCAAGGCCATGACAATTGTATATGGGAACCACACAATTGATCCATAATCTAGCCTCTATTTTACATAACTATAATACAGCAGTTTGAAAGTGGCTGTGCTAGAAAAAGGTTTGCAGTTTCGCAGAATAAAACCCCATGTTCGAGATGCGCTAGCCACCATCTGATCAATGTGGGGAATAAAGGAGATCTGGTCAAAAGCTGTAAGGAAATCAGTGTAAAAAACATCGACTTGACTTTTGCTGTTAACGGCGTTGCAAATGTAATAGGAAAAAGAGCAAAGATTAGTCATACATGATATTTTAGAAAAGAAGCGGTGTTGCTGGATTTTGAATTTTAAAATATAAATATTTTTTAAAATAGTTTCGAAGACCTTGGAAAAATTGCATAAGATTGTAATGCCGCGAAAGTTTTCAACTAGAGATGGATCATCTTTTTTCAGAATAGGACAGGCTTTGGCAATCTTCCAGACCTCTGGAAAAACCCCGCTCTTCGAAATCACTTGGAAGATATGATCAAAGAGAGCGCTCAGAACAATGGAACAGTCCCTCACCAGAAAACTAGGAACACCACCTGAGCCAGATGTGACCTTACTTTTAAGTGACAGGCAGGCCCAAGAAACATCCGTGGGAGTTATTATGGGAATGTTAATGGTGACAGAAGGTTCCCCAGAAGTAGGGCTCTGAGTCTTTGTAGTACTCTGTAAGCGCTGAGACAATATTATGAGGCCCATGACATGGATGGTTCTCATAGATCATTATAGCTGGAATGCGTGACTGAGCTTTTTTACTTTGAAAGAAAGTCCAAAAATTGGAAGGATCACTGTTTATATTCTGCTCAGCGTCTCTTATAAAGGTCTCGTAGGCCCGTTGCGACTGTGACTATGTTAACTTATGCAAAGTCCTGTACTTTTCCAGGTAATAAGTAGTTTTATGAGTCTCAAGGAAATAATTCTTCTATATTTTGGTGAGGCCAAAATACCCATTTATGTTATATGGCTACTAATATTTGTTTAAGGTTATAGACAATGATGTTTGATGCGAAGGAGTAGATATCTGTTGGACTTCCATTGTCATAATTTTTTTGTTGAATATCACGTTTTGGCTAGTAGTTATCAATAGTCTTTTCAAGTGAATTTGAACAAATTCCTAAGCTACACATTGTTGTATGTGTCTAGAGATAACTAATAGCCGAAACAACAACGTGATACCCAACAATGTTAAGACAATGGAAGTCCAACAGATATCTACTTCTTCCGATGGCTACTAATAGTTTATTAACTACTGTTTTAAAGCTTTTCTGTGAATTTATACTTTTAATACCATCAGGAAGCTCATGCATGTATGTTTTGCTTAATAATTCTTATTATTCTCTTTTGAATGACAAATAAGTTTAGAATTAGGCTACCATCTTAGAATATTATTCCCTGTTTTACTAAAGCCTCAAAGTTAGGAAAGAAAATAATGTATTTCTTAGTGGCCTGAATATTTTAACACATCATATTTAGTTTTTTTATGAGACATTTGATATGAATAGTCCAATCCAAAAATTGATTTATTTGTATTCTTAAAAATTTAGCAATAATACAAATAATAAATATTCTTTTATTAAAAATTGATCGACAAAACTACAATTCATAGGTTTTGAAGTTGAAAAAAAGCATATTTTCTCTATTTTTTTTTAAACATAAAAGAATTATTTTATTCAAATTTTTAAGCATATAAAAGAACAACATTTGAACAATATTTTATAAAACTTTTATTTAAAAAATTTGAAAATCAGTCACTGAGAACTATTTTTTTGGAAACTCCTTAGAAAAAAGTATCCTAGCGGTGGTCAGGATAACTCATGATAGCTTTATCCGATATCGAAAATCAAATATTTTTGGTTAGTAGGTGAGTATCACTCATGATTGAACAATATATTTAAAAAAAAATGAAATTTAAATTTTTGGCAGAGTTGTATGCAAAAAGGAAAATTTCTGCTAAAAACTAGAACATGTATAAGTTGTGATAAAAAATATCTTTATTCTACCTAAAAGAAGAGTGCAAAATTGATGCCTTACTTTTTGAGGAATTGTATCCACCAACTTGACATATAGAGTTTTGAGAAAAAAGCTATACTAACATCAGCTGTTGTATAAACCATAATAATCATTTATCATAACTTTAGTAGCTGCATTTTGCAAAAAAAAAAACAAAAGTAAAAATCCATAACTCACATGTATAACCACTTGATTCATAAACAACGCCAAACTAAGATGTTTATAAAAAGCATAGAAACTGAGTAAGGAAGAGAGAGAAACAATAGCTAAACAGTTGCCTCAAAATACCTTCGACTCTATAAGCTTGTTGAGTCTACTGTTCTAGTTTTACTCCGATTGACTTGAAACTTTGGAAAAAATATTCTTGACATGTTTATACTATTAGGTAAAATAATTAAAAAAAAAAAAAAAAAACGGATTTTTTTAAATTTTAAAACCCATGTAACCCCTTAAAGGGTGAAATTTAGCTCACTGTTCTCAGTCATTCAACATTAATTCTTTTATACGCTAATTCCAATTAAATCTGTATTATAAAAAATAACTAATCAAAATAAAATAAGATAACATGAGGGCTGTCTTTACCTTTTACCTTACCTAATACCGCAGATTATTCATCAGAACTTCATTAAATAAGTAGAATGGTTTTTCAATTTCTGACACCTACTCGAATCTCTTCATGCCAATACCTAAATCACTAACGTTAAAAATTATTTAACCCTTACATATCATAAGAACAAATTGTTTAAAATGTTAATACCTTTTCAAATAAGAACGTTACAGGGCATTATAAAAATTGTTAACTTTTGAATTTTACCCTGTATCTTCAAAACAAAAGAAAATGTTTAAGTTCTGTATGTAGGATTTTTAGATTATGTATGTCATACAATAATGTACAGGACTCATGTGACATATTTCACTGTAGTTATGCGATTTTTAAAATGAAGCTTTAAAGATGTATTTTATTTATTATAAGTGATTAGTATTAACAGTATTAGTTTTAGTCACTGTACTTTGTAATATGGTATATTTTTATATGTACCTGTTAAGTGCTGAATAAATAAAAAAGATAAAATAAAATCAGTTCTGGTCTAAAACAAAGTCATTTCTGTACTAAACTACATTCTAATAGAAGCAACACACACTTCCATTCAATCATAAATGCATTACATAAAATACATATAGAACCATCTTCCAACTAATTTACATCACGTCTACTAGCTCTCTGTTTATTCAACAAAACGACTTTTGAAATGAATGAATAACCAAATAACAGAGAACAATTCTGTTCTAGTAGCTAGTTAGTTTTTAGTGCTAAATAATGACCAGTAAAAATAGAATAATTAAACACATTAAAATCCTCATACAAAACACTAAAATGTGCATTAAAGACAAATTTTTAGGGACTAAAATAATATGAAGTATTTATTTTAAAATCCAAAAGAATAGAAGCATTTTTCTCTTAAGAAAAGCACCACTGCCTTTCTAATTTGTGTTTGTTTTCTATACTAATTATGTGAAGCGGCAACATTTTGTAATCATTTATCACTCTGTGCAGATGTAAAATTATTTATAAATATACTGTAAAGCTTCACAGTATTGTAAGTAAACCTATGCTTATAGTGATGGGCATAGAGAGGGAATTAAATATTTTCAGAACAAATAAAACTTTCATCGTTAAGTTCTTGTATTTAGATAGTTTTGTCTTAAATAAAAGTAAATTTTGTTTTATTTATATTTAGTATTGATCTGTCATATGAAAAATCATTCCATTACTTTTTCATCTATTATAGAAATATTCCATTTTTTATACTGCTAGCTTTATAGGTACAAATTTGTATTATATATTTTGAAACTTAATATACATAAATAGTATCATTAGAATTCAAAATAATTTAAATATTCACTTATCTCAACAGCACATATAACAAATATGACATGTTTGAGATCTACAACATATAACTCTTAGTATAGGTACTTACTTTGCTTTAGCTCGTGTTAATTTTGGCTCATAAGGAGGTATCATATCTTTATTGTTCACCTCTCCTTTTTCAAGTAAAGCACGAACATGTTCATTTGTTAAAACTTGTCTTATAATAGTCTTCACATTAGTCACCGTTAAATTATTTTTCTCTGCTTTCTCTGTAAGATGTTTTCCAATTTCATGTTCAATGGTTTCGATAATATCTTCATCAAATTTCTCTGGATTAGGACTAGATGATTTACAGGGCGTTAAAGTTTGGTTTAGGTCTATTTCTAATTCGGTGTCCGAGTTTTCTGGGTCAGAATAATTTTCAAACTTAATTTTCGACTGATTTGGGGAACTTTTAGAGTTATCTTCTATACAATCCTTTTTTTCAGTTTCCATATTATTGAATGTAGAACAGTTTAGAAATTTTAGGACGAGTTAAGAGTAAATATAACTAAAAAAATAATCGTTTTTCCAGCTTTTGTAAATATTTCTAATCAATCCAACCTCCAAAACCAAGCATTATCACCTGTTTTTGATGTTTATTTGGGAAATATGACAAGCTTCCAACCTTCGAGCATTTGTTATTGGAGGAAGGAATAGTACTTTACGCGTATAATAGGATAGAAAGAGAAAGAGAGAGAATATGAGTATATACTATGTCTCCCGCTCCCGGCCAATTGCGATTGGAACATTACCAAAGAGGATTCAGTTATTGTGAATAATCTTTGACATTAACAAAGTGAAACTGATAACTTCATGTTCTTTTGAATATACATTTACTTGTCATTGGGCTGAAGTGATCATGATTACTTCAAATGATAGAAGTGAAAGTGATAATGACTCAAAAGAATAGCCCTTAATAGGGCTATTCTTTTGAGTCATTATCACTTTCACTTCTATCATTTGAAGTAATCATGATCACTTCAGCCCAATGACAAGTAAATGTATATTCAAAAGAACATGAAGTTATCAGTTTCACTTTGTTCACTTTGATCAATTGATAATTACTCAAAAGAATATAGCCACTATTCGCTCTGTTTCTCTTTCTGGGTACCTATTCTCGTTCTTGAGAGAACGATCATCTTGATGAAAAGTGGGAGTGGTTCTCTCGAAAAAGTATGAAACCGTACTCTGAGTAGCTATTCTCGTTCGCAAGAGAACGATCATTTTGATGGAAACCGTATTCAGAATACGGTTTCGTACTTTTTCGTGAGAACCACGCCCACTTTCCATCAAGATGATCGTTCTCTCAAGAACGAGAATAGCTACTCTGCGCTGTAACGCGAGTGAGGAATGTCGCCTCCAGTTTATATATGGTCGAAGATGGATCTGGTTGACGGACAAATATTAGTGTGGCCAACTTTCCGCATGTCCAAAAGATAAACCAGCTTATGCATGACAGTGACAGACAATTTTTTTTGTTTGTTGTGGAGTATTCGGAATTATTTGGTTTTTCACAAATTATTTTAAAATTAGTGACTGTTGAAAAATTTTGCATTAAGAATGAGTGACCAAGAAGAAAAATTGCAGCAATTTATTGCGATAACTGGTGCAAATCCAGATAGAGCCAAATTCTTTTTGGATTCGGCAAGTTGGGATGTTGAGGTTAGTGGAATTTTTTTATGTATTTATTTATATATTTTTTGTAGAATATTAATTTTTAAATTATTCCATCACATTAATTTGATGTTTTTTCAAAAGTTATTCTGGTTTGAAATCAATATATTAAGCATACGATTTTTTAAAAAAGGCGTTAGATTTAGAAATTAAAACAATTATAATTCCCTGTAATCTCCAAAATTGGCTATACTGTTTGTTATGGAACGGAAGAAGAACTTAAAAATAGGAACTATGTATTTCTGTATTTTTTTAAAATATTTCTTCTTTTTAATAATAATTTTGAAATGTATTATAATATGATGATGTTCATCCTGAATAAGATTATTTAATTGTTATGTTTATTAGATTGCAATGTCCCGATACTATGAGAATGAAGGCGATGATGTGGAGCTGGTTGATGATACTCCTGTGGTACCACCAGAGACTCCTAGCCCAGTAGTAACTCCAATCAGACCAAAACCTCAAAAGACAACTAATTTTGCTACAATTAATACTTTAACAACATCTAGTGATGAAGAAGAAGAAGGTCAAGCATATTATGCTGGTGGATCTGAACATAGTGGACAGCAAGTGTTGGGACCACCTAAGAAAAAGGATATTGTGGCAGATATGTTTAAATCTGTGCAGGAGTAAGTACAAATAATTATATAAGTATGTTCATTACCAACTAAGAGATAAACTAGTAAACAGGTGAAACAGGTATAAATACTTATATTTCAAAACCTTACTTTTTTAAGGTTAGCCAGTATATAGCATAAGTGCTCATAATTTGCTATGATCATGTTGTATCTTACTAAGAGTTAATAAAATAATGATTTTTTAGAAGATCTGATCAGAATATATTTTTTTAGACATGGAGTAGAAATTTTAGAACCAGGAGCAAGTAGTACAAGTTCTGGTAGGGCTTTTAGGGGTACTGGTTATAAATTAGGGCAAGATAACACAACTTCTGAAGTGGTACCAGGTGCAGAAGAACCTTCCAGGCCACAGGAAGTCACTCTAAGGTAAATATACTATTTAGGAAATCAAATGGAAGTTTGCATTTCATTACACATCAATTATTAGCAGAAGATTTTTGCAGATGCTAAATATTTCCCTAAAGAACCTGCAACCTTTTGTCTTTGAAACAAAAAAAAAACTTTTAGATCCACTCAAAATCAACTGTATTGTCACAAGAAAATAAGTTCTTTGATAAAACACACAAAACAATGAAACACCATAATGAAAATATTGATTGATTGACAAATCCTACAATCTTTTAAAACAATTAAAACTTTAAAATAATGATACAAAAAAGGCATATAGCATACTTCAGGGTTTACAAAATATTTTGAATTTTACATCATATGGTGATGTTCATGGATACTTTTTAACTAAACTATGCAGTTTATTGTTTTCATGTCTATTACTCTTGTTATATTGTATTTTTTATTCCATATTTTATTTTTACCCTTATTAGCAATGTTTAAATTATAGCATGACATGTAAGAGCACATTGTGTATTTATTACGAATAAATATCTATCTATCATAATTAAAATTTGGAGCATAGTGCCACCTTAGTGTATGTTGACAAAGATGCACGCACTCTAAAATATACATACTGCATATGCTGGATCCTATTCCCAATATTATTCTAATAACTTTTTGAAGAACAAATATTTGACTTTATTCTACAGAGTTACCCCAGAATGTAATTCCATATAAGACTCTAGATTTGATGAAGGCATGATATTCTATAAGTGCTGGCTGCAAATTAACAGTATTACTGATTACTCTCAGTACAAAGATATACCTACTGATATTCAATGAAAACTGTTCTGGTGGTGTTTCCAGCACATTTTTTGATCCAGAATAAGAATTAAGAAGAAAACATCTCTAATTTTAGTTCAACGTTTTGATACACCAAAGTAATATCATTTCCTGGTTTTAAAGTAATATGTTTTAATTGTATCTACAAAACATTCAAAAGTAACTTGTTCTTACCTGGCAAGCATCTACACTGTGCTCACTAACAGTCAGAGTGGTGTCATCAGTATAATTCAAATTTAAAACTTGTTTTAGTATATAAAGTTCTTTTAGACAGGGCTATATCTTAGGATACATTACCAAGCAAAGTCTATATAATACACAAGTAAAAGTAATTGATAAGGCAAACAAATTATGAATTATAAAGGCAAAAATATATACATATAGCATAAGATGCAAAGAACAGCAAAAGATAATCGAACGAATACATTACTTTGATGGTTGATGGCTTCATCATTCTAGATATTGAACTGAGAGGAAAACAGCCTAGAGCTCACTTCTTGGTCAGCTTACTACCCAGGTGTAAATGTAAAAATTAATCGAATAATATATTGTTTAAAATACATTTAAATGTAAGAACATTAATTTTTTGTTTTCACGTTAAATGTTAATAAATTGTTTTCACACTAGACCCTGATTTTATCCAAATCTTTATTTATTCTTAATGGTAAATTACCCAAATCTGAGCCCTTCTATAGAATAGTTATGTCCTAGGCAAAGAGACTAAATTTGCCACTGATGTTAAAGTTGTAAGGTTAATAATGTACAGAAGAAACAAAATCGGTCCAAGAACAGAGCCTTGGGGAAGTCCAGAATTGACTTTTCCAAAGTTAAATCTCTCTCCTGCAAAAGAGACCACCTGGGTTCAACGATAAAGATAAGATTGAAACCGATTTAAGGAGGCATCGTGAAATCTATTGATTTGGTGTTTTTGCAGCAGAATTTCACAATTGACATAATCAAATGTTTTTGTTTGGTCAGAGAAAATTGCAGCAGCTAGTTCTCCTTCATTATGGGAATATATAAAGTTTATCAAAATGCAAAAATTGCATTAATTGTGGTTTTTCCATTCTGAAAGCCAAATTGGCTACAATTTAAAATTTTACATCTCAATAGCAATTGAACATTCTTTTTTTAACTTATTTCTTAATGATTTTTTTACAGGGTAGGCTAAACTAGTATTGGTCTAAAATTTGAGGAAGTAATGTCCTCACCACCATTCTCAATGGGAATCACTATACCTTGTTTTAAGAACAATAGAAATTGACCACATATGGATAATCTATTTATGGCGTCAGCCATTGTAATTAGAGCACTTATATTTAACTAACAAAATATTCTTATGGACAACTCATCCCAGCCTAAGCAGTTTTTCTTTTTAATAGTTAAAGAAATTGTTCTTAACTCATTAGTATCAATAGGGTAAAGAAAGAATGAGTTATTAACAGGTTGTACACCGTAGAAATCAAGAAATAGACCGAAAGCGCTTGGCCGATATTAATAAAACATACACCGAAATACAAAACCCGTCTATTTCTTAAAGAAAGAATGTCTGTGGTACAAACACTTTGAATAAAAAACTTCCAAGTCGCCATTTTTTCTTATTTTGTTTTATTGAACCTAACCAATTGACCAATAATGGTCACTCAACTGATTAGGCGTTAAATTAAGATTTGTTTAGTGAAATTCTTTAATTATCGACCACGCCTCTAGTGGCATTCCTCGACCCTAATATTCTCTGCTATAATACAGTCTCTTTGCTGCGCAATAAATTCTTCCAGTTTTAGGAACTCTCTTAGTTATTTGTATACTAATCTGAAATTAGGCCACAGTCAGAGAGTCATTTTAAACACAGCAGTCAACACCCGCCATAAAGAATTACATCACAGCCCGTTACACGTGTAATGTTTTTTGAGTATAAAATAAAAAGCAAGAGTCCCAGTATCAAGCCCTGAGAGACTTCCTTCCTTGCTGTTAAAAAATTTGACTTCATTATGTCCCCATTTTTGCTTAAACACTGTTGACGACTCGACAGGTAGGAAACAGTCAGGCTCAGTGCCACTCCCCTGATCCCATACCTCACAATCTTACAGCAAAGTAGTGAGTGGTCAACACTATCAGACGTGTTCGACAGGTCTAAATACATTTCATGGTTGTTTTGTTGACTCCAACACCCTTCTCAGTGCATGGTACCCAGCATAAAACGATCTGTGAACTCTGTGTTAGGGAACACCAAATGAAGAATTGTCCAAAATAATATAAAAAATGCATAAATTGGGTGACTCAGAGAGGCAAATTTAAACTGAATCATAATATAAATCATGCTGTGAGGGATTCAAATTGTCCTTATATTTACTTACTGAAAATTTTGCAATCTAAAATAGATTATGGTAATGGAAATGGTTGTTGAGCAGCGAGAGCTGATTATATTACAAAATCTAGAATCATTGGAGAACAACTTTCAGCAGGAGAGTACTAGTGTCGGTGCAATACGAAGTAAAATTGATATAGACTATAAACTAATGTACATATTACATCTAAATATAGGAAGTGTCCATAGAAATTTTGACGAGTTTTTGTTTTTTTTTCAAGCCTATGAATTGCATTTCTGTGATTTGATAGTTCTAAGCGAATTCCATGTTTTATAGCAATGCAACGAGTACACATAACAGAAATGATGGAGTTGGGATATTCATTAAGACCTAATTGATCTTTGATATTAAACATATTTTGTTGATAAAGTGTAAGTGTAACTCTGAATAACATTTATCTACAGAAAAATAATAAAAATATTTTGATAAAATGCTTGTATAGACCACCTAGCACAAACAGGCTAGGGTTTGGAGGGTATTTGTTAAGTGATGGAGATTATCAACTTGACGTTCTGGTAGGGGATGCCAATATTGATATTTTGGATAAAAATAGTAAATACCTATCTTTCACTTCGGAATCATAATGGTTTTCTGTCGTTTTAATGCCCCATCCTGAGTTACTTCAGAAACAAGCTCTTGCCTGGATCACAAAACTGAACACAAACATTTTCAATTATAAATTATATATACTTAATTCTGACATAACTGATCATTACCCAATTATGTTGAATATAGATTTAAGAAGTAATAAACCAGAAACGGAAAAAACAATTCTTAAAGTCAAAACAGTAATTAATGAGCAAGTTTTTAGTGAGTTGATAGAAACTAAGGACTGACATGAAATGTTAAGTGCGACAGATTAAACGAATTTTATAGAGTAATCATGGAAACTGTCAGCAAGCCAGTTTTAAAAGGACCACTCATACTATTAAAGAACACTTTAAACGTAAAGCGTGGATAACAAATGGTATAATATCTAGTATTAAAACAAGAAATAAAATGAAAATAAGACTATTAATAAACTATAATGAAATTGATGATCAAATATTCAAAAACTATAGGAACATTTGGCAAAAAATTATAAATAAATGTAAACATGATTTTTATAAAAACGAAATCGAAACTGTTGGTTATAACTTGAAAAAAGTATGTAAGATAATATCTGAAGAAACTAATGGTCAATCCAGCAAATAACAAAGTATTCCTCCAGTTACTAACCAAAGCAGACTTGCTTTCTCAGATACTGGTAGCATGGCTAACTTCTGTAATGAAATTTAAAAATTATAAATCCTGTTAATGAATATAAGATAAAATCTAATCAGCTTACTTCCCTATATTTGAAACCAGTTAATAAAAATGAAATCATAAAACAAATAAATAGTCTTAAAAATGATAGTGCTCCCTGGTATTGACACGATAGACACAAAAGTTATTAAAAACATTTAAATACCCCCTTGTTCATATAATAAACTTAATATTTATGAGTGGCATAGTTCTAGATCAAGTTAAAACCTGAATAGTTACCCCAATTTATAAATCAGGAGAGAAGTCTAATATTACCAATTATCGACCTATTAGTTTAATAAATAATTTTTATAGTTATTTCAGAAGTGTCTTATAGACAGATTTCTGAATTACCTTTAGGTAAATGGCATTTTATCGAAAAAATAGTACGGATTTCTCAGTAGATTGAGCACTTCTGATGCACTTTATCAATTAACTAAACAAGTAACAGAAAAAATCGGGGAACAATGAACGATGCATAGTGGTCTTCTTGGATCTGACAAAAGCTTTTGACACGGTTCCTCACAAATTGCTTTTGCGTGTATTAAATAAATATGGCAATAAAAAAAATTACCAATAAGCCCCAGAACCTGAATATTTTGTCTACTCATCCTCATCACCAACCGAAATTTCCACCATAAATGCAAATATCCTTCTCAAACCCTATATGAATCCCTTTTAGAGCTGCAAGTTTGTTTTTCTTTATTTTGTAGATGTACATGATATTTTTAAACTTTTTTAATGTGATAAGTATTTTCAACCGTTTCTGTTACTATATGTTGTTAATATTAATCCTAGAATGTTATTTATATTTAATTATTTGTATCAAATATTTAGCAATGTAATCGGCAGGAAGACCTCGGTCTTTAGCTTTTTGGATCATTGTGTCCCATAAAGTTTATTATTGAATTATACAATGAATCTCGTAATTGAATTTTAATAAGTTCTGTTTACACACCAAGAGCAAAGAGGTGAAGATTGACTAGAACCTGGAGAATTCAATTACCGCATAAAAACTCTGCCCCACAAGATTCCTTTTCAAGGCAGCATGAAATATTTTTCCAGTCTGAATATTTCTCATGATTACATATTTTTTGGTCCATGTAAATAACTGAATTTTATGTTAATTGTGATATTAGGATTGGAAGAGGAAGATTCTAAGACTGCCTTGTGACATGTGACGTCTGTGTAAAACGGTCTGTTTTTATGTGTAAAAATTGAAGTAAGGGTCAGTATGCCATGAGTTATAAATAGGGATCCTCCTCTGTTTCATCACCAACGACATCGTACTGCTCTGGTCTACATTTTTAGCACTTTAATATAAAGCAAAAACAATTTAAAATATGATTCGCTAGGATTAAGTAAAATATCCTAACTAAACAAAATATTATTTTTTTAATACAGTTTTTAAGTTGAAAAATGTTTTCATTATTAGGAATAGAAAAGAGTAATCAAATAAAATCGCTATAATGCAATATATTCATTTGATTACATGCACAATGAATTCGTGTAATGATAAATACCTCCAAAACAACTAAAAGAGAAAATATGTTTTTTTCCACAGTTATTATTGATTCCTTTTAGTTATAGAAAGACGTAGAGTAGTTTTATTAACCCATTTGTATAAAAAAACATTAGTAATTTAAGATATCAGGCCAAATCGCGAATTAAATAACCAACATAGAATGGCTAATGTCCTCCACAAACGAAAGAACGAAACATTCGGGAATCACCCTAACAAAGCGAGTACTAACAATGGTGATTTTAAAAATATATAAGGTCTGATACAGTTTGAAACTCGTTAGAAACGGTACGTTTTGCAATCTGTTACAGAAGGTTATGTTTTTCGCGTATAACCGGTTTTTCGTTTATTCATCTTCAGGAAAGTTAAGGAGAAATTTTGTTCTATTCTATAGGGGAGAAGGGCGACTTTAGTACTATTTTATTTAAACAATTTAAATAGAAGATCGATTAGAGTGCCTTTGTCACAGTGAGATTTACTTATAGGTTTATAGAACAGCTACTAATATGGGATAGCAGTAAATCGTGTGCGAAATGGCCATACGCTACCAAATTATTCCATTTACAGGAGTCTACTATCAAATGTTGTGACAAAGCTTTGCATGTAGGCGATGTGCTGCTGGTGGCGCTCTCTGGAATGTACATCGAAACTGTAATCAGATCTTGGTTCCTCATCCTAAAAAACCCTAAAGTACCAAATTTAATCAAATCAAGCTATTATTATGATAAATACATATAAAAAAATTTCGAAAACTGTAAGCTTTTAGATTAAAGTAAATTGGACTAAATTCTCACTTTTTAGCTTCAAGAGGTTGCGCTAGCGTTTTGTACAGACTTTTTAGAAATAACTTGTATTCATATACAGAAGTAACTTAGAATTATTAGCATGCGCCTAAAATAGAAGCGGTAAAGAAATACAGTAAATTTTTGTAATAATTTTTTCTTATAGGTTATGGCAAAATGGCTTTAGTGTTAATGATAGTGGATTGAGAGAATATACTGATCCATCGAACAGAGACTTTCTAGAAAGCATCAGGCGAGGTGAAATTCCGCATGAGTTGCGACAAGGAAGTGCTGAAGTAAGTTGATTTTTAAATATATTTCTAACACAGAATGAAACACAAGTTTTCATAAGTGGTGCGTGAAATTTGTGGTTTACCCTATGTTGGTTTCATGTATCAAAAAAAAAAGTTAGGAAATGATTTAATACAATTTTTTGTCCATTGTCAAAAAAGCAGTATTTTGGCTTAATCTCCCACGTATTTTAATTATGTACTTCACTTTATTTATTTCATATCTTTTGAAATAATTACAATAGCAAAATTTAAACAAGAATGAATTTCAGCGATAATTTAATATTTATCTTAAATTTTGACATGAAAATTGAAATACCTCTAATAATGAATGAATGTAATGTAATGATTGGAAATGTAATTCTGATATTGTGTGGTAACTAAGCTAAAGGACAACTGTCTAGCCAATTAAAAATATAGTAGACCCAGATACGTATTTAACAAAGAACAAATTTGCCTCCAATTTTAATATTTATTCTGTTTAGATTCATCTAGCTATGGAAGATCATAGAATGGAGCAATTTAAGCCACCCAAGAACAAAACTAAACCATTCCAAGGCCATGGATATACCTTAGGTAGTCCTGCACCAGTAGTAGTTGGTTAGTATTTGCATTTTGTCTAAAAATTAAGCCAAATTACTTATACAGAGATTCGTAATTAAGAGTCGCGTTTCCTAAAATTTTATTTTGCTTTTAGGAGCTTGTACTAATGAAGATAAGCCAGCAAATGAAGCTCGTGCCAAAGAAATTATTAAAGCAGATGCATCCAAGCCAGTAACTAGGTGAGTTTAAAATGTCAAATAAATGTTATTTTTGGCATTATTAAACAAAGGTTGAAAATATATTTGTTTTTAGACCATACTTAAATTCGATAAAAAAAAGTTGCATGTGTGTATGCACTATTCTCATTTATCCTTTAATCTGTTTACAATGACATAAAGTTACAAAATTAGAGGCTTATTATCAAGATTTTGCAAGACTTAGAACAATTTGTAAATCCTTAAAGAGAGAATCTTACAGTCATTTTGTGTTTTATATTGAAATATCTATCAATAATAACTTAAAATAATTTTGGAATGAAGTATTATAGTATTATGAGTACTTTAGGTGTTGAAATTGTAGAAGTGTTGGTCCAATAGATTTTGGCTTCATATTTTATTTATTTATTTATTTATTTATTTATTTATTTATTCATTGTATCAACAACTTTTACAAAGCCAATTACAGATACAACTAAACTTAATATACTAAGACTACAATCTAAATTAGAACCTAAATAAAAAGGCACTACAATTGCCTACATAACTCATTTCTCACTTCCCTTCTAAACCTGTTACAACTTAGGTTAAAAATGTCAATGGCACCACAATACTTATTAAAGTATGAACATAATCTTAATGGTGAATTTTTATTCAGGTTAGTCCTAGGGGCATTATATTGCGACAACTGTGATTATTGATTGATAAATGATTTAATATCTGTAAATATAACGATAATTATTCTGAATAGTGGAAATATCGAATTTCCTGTGATTTTTTGGCATAACCCCTATTTTCGGATAGTAGAACAACACAAATCTGATTTTTCTTTGGCGGTCGCAAATAGTTTTCCCAAAAAGAAATTTTACATTCTCACTTGTTACTTTTGTGTATTTTTCGATTTATTTCTTTAAAATTTGTCACTTTCATTAAAACACTTGATCATTGTGAACTATATCACATTTTTCTTAAAGTTGTACACATTGTTTTGTTAAAATATAGCCAAAAATACAGTAACTTTTTTATTTGCTGATGATGTCAAAAGATAAAAAACAAGTTTGTAGTGTATGCCACTGTAAATGCTAGTTGATGTTAAAAAACTCCTTTTGTTAGTTTTTTTTTATGGGATTAAGACAAGTGGAGGGTAATTATTACAGTATTGATAGACTGATCTCTTGAAATATTGTTGGTGTCCTTGGGATGATTTGTGACCATCGATTATCATTCTGTGACCAACTTAATGCCGTGATCACCAAGGCTTCAAAAATGGGTTGAATCACAAAAACTATAGCTTCGTACTCGCTTCTCTGAAATTGTTGTACTATATACTAGTACAGTCATTATGTGTATAAATTAAATATTACTGTCGAAAATCAGCATTCCAATCCTATAAGGTATAGAGTAGGTCTTGATATGTTGGCTCAGAGAAGAATTACAGTAGAAACAGTAAAGAAGAGTACTAAAGGTAGAGCAAAACATTTTTCGAAGCCTTCATTAAATTTCAGGGTATAGACGTCAAACGTCTAGCAAAATTTACTATCCACTATATTTAAATTGTAAAACACCAACGGTAAGAAATTCGAAGATTGCCAAAACAACAGCATTAAAAAAAGTTTTTTTGTAAAATTGTTCCTCTTGTATGTATTGTAATGAAAGACTAACGGAATTCGGACGCGTCCTTATAGAAATGTTTCTAGAGGAATTCTAGACTTTTAAACGATTATATTCTATAGGTGTATATAAATAGGTAGAGTATAAGTTAGTTGGTCAGTCGTATTTGAACAGTGAAAGTTTTAACAAGTAGTTATTAAAGATATTTAGTAATTAGTGGACCCCAGTGAGAATATAAGGAGAGCAAATTGTAACAACTGGTGTCAGAAGTGAGAATTATCACTAGATTTCCAGAAAATTCCATCAGTAAAGCAGAAAAGATAAAGAAAAACTGACTTCACCATTGGATTTGCTATCAAGAATATGACTAATTTTCGATAAAGTTCTTGAACATTTTATTTGACTTTACCATCGGATTTGTCATCAAGTTAGAAAATAAGACTAATTTTCGATAAAGTTCTAGAACATTCTGTTGGAAGCTAAAAGAGATAAGGAAAAACTGACTTCACCATCGGATTTATCGTCAAGAAGGAAGTTTAGAACCGAGTTTTCAGCAACCTTCTAGAAGTCTCATTGGTAAATACTAGACAACAAATAGTCGAAATGGAGCAAATAAATAAAACATTGGCTGATTTTATGGAACGTATATAAGAACGTCACCAAAAAGAAAAAGATCGAAGCCTCAGAGAAAAACGGGGACAAGTACGTCCCCAAAAAGAAAAACAAGAAGAAAGAACGTCGCCAAAAAGACGAACAACGTTGTCTGAAAGAAAAACAAGAAGAAAATGAATGTCTCTGAACAGAGAAACATCGAGATGAAGAACTTTGCCAAAAAGTAGAAGAACGTCGCATTAAAGATGAAGATAAAATTTGCAAATGGATATAAGAGGTCATTGTACAAGGAGAGCAAAAATGCGGTCAAATAATTCAGAGACAATCGTAAAAGTTTAAGAAAGAGATAGGTGAAATGCGACAAGACATAAGAGAAGTACGCCAAAAAGTAAATAGTCTGAATCAATTGTGCGACAAGACATAGGAGAAGTGCGACAAGAAATAAAAGAAATTGTAAATGGGATAGAATCAAAGGTACGCCAAGAAGTAAATAGTATTGAATCAAAAGTTGATATAGATTCTAAAATAAAGAACCTTCAGGCAAAAGTCAATACAATAAAAAAGCGTGGCCCTTCTGATAAAAATAATAACCACCGAACAGAACATTAAACCTTCAACTTAGCACGGTCAAACATCTTCGATAATGTACAAACGCCAATTTGAAGTAGCCGCTATAGCAAATAACTGGAACTTTGAAGAAATGGTTACTGCATTAGTAATTGCACTTCGTGGACCAGTACTGAAGTTATTGCAAACCCATCTTGTAACCCAGCAAAGATACTATGAAATCCTTAGTGCTGCAATGAAAAAAAGATTTGGAGATCAACATCTGCGCGAGTTATACCAGGCGCAGCTCAGCTGAAGACACCAGAAAAATGTAGAAAGTTTGCAAAAATGTGAAACAGATGTCCAACGCCTTGTTCATCTGGCTTATCCAGGAGCTACGGAAGAATTCTGAGAAGTGCGTACTATCCGATATTTTATTGATGGAATCGAAGATCAAGAAATAGAGCTTATGATGCGCATAGGCAAGTTTAGTTATTGTAGTTGAAGCCTTAGACAGGGCCATATATAAAAATACTAGGTTTTTAATTGAATGCATTCTATAGGTGTATATAAATAGGTAGGGTATAAGTTAGTATTATATAAACAGTGAAAGTGTTAACAAGTAGTTGTGAAAGAGATTGGAAGTAATAAGTGAAAAGTATTGTTTTATTTAAACCCAGTGGGAATAAAAAGAAAAACAATCATAACAATATATTTTTTTCCTCTGCGGTCAAATTTTAAATGTCTTGTAAATTTTAGTTATCAAGGGCGAATAACTCGGGTCGAAAGCGTTTTGAATTATTAGGTGTAAATATAATAATTCAATAAAGAATATCAAGAAAGTAAAGAGGTCATACTTGGAATACTTAGGACATATTATGAGAAATGAACAGCGATACAACCTCCTCCAATTAATTCTGCAAGGGAAGGTGTACGGCAAGAGGGGGCCAGGACGAAGACGAATCTCTTGGCTCCAAAACTTAAGAAAATGGTTCAACATGAGCACGACTGGACTGTTCCTCGCAGCTGCCAACAAAGTAAGAATAGCCATGCTAGTCGCCAACATTCGGAACGAATAGGCACCGCAAGAAGAAGAAAGAGGTCAGAAAAATGATTGCTAATTCATACTTGCTTCTCTCAAATTACTGTACATAAGTGCGGTCGATAATGCAATATTCTAGGGGTGCAGAGGCGTATCCGGCCTCTCTCTTTGGGAGAATATCTCAAAAATACAGTATGGTAAGTTTACGTTCCTAGATATGAGGTAGAGTCGGGTCTAATTTTCTGAATTTAAAGCTCTTGGTGGGGTGATCGCAAGAGAAAGCGAGTTCTCGACGGGGGGGGGGGGGGAGATGCCAACAGCATTCATATTCCTAGTGTGAGAGGCAGAGTTGATCCTGAATTCGAAGCTCTCCCCTGGGATCCGCTCCTGTTTAGGATATGGCTTTGAATATACGAATTGAATTGCATAAATATGGAAGATAAGATGCAATGGTTTAAAATAGATTTTTTAAAGTGTGTGTATAAATTAAATATTATTGTCGAAAATCAAGATCTTGATATGTTAGCTAGCTCAGAGAAGAATTATGTTTGATATTAGTTTCCTTGGTAAAATAATTGTGAATTGTTTCTTCTTACCTCTTATGTTGAATATATTTAAACGTTCATACCACTGACCTTCATATTGGACTTCGACTCTTGTGGTCCATTGAGGCAAAAAATGGCGGAACACGGATAAAGTGCGTTTGTGCATGTCGGCCATCTTTTGAAGGTTTATTACTTATCGACATGCGTATAACTGATTTCCTGTTATCGATCGGTTGGTTTAATAATGTCACTCATAAACAAACAGTACGTGTTCAACGCCATTTTTCTGTTTTATGTATTTTGCCTTGTGAATTGTGTGCGATTTATAGTGTTTTAGGTGACTTATTTATTTGTGTTTTGTGTGTTTAGTATAACGAGCTCTTCAAAGTGGATGATTATGTTTTGCCAAAACAAGGGCAAATAGATTTTCGTAATTCGGTCCTGTAGGTGGTCTTCTGAACATGTAGTGCGCATGCCCAGAAGTACGGGACCATGTTTACGTTTTAACGTTGTAAAGTAGCCATTTTTGAGATTAAACCTTGTATTTAATATATATTTTGTCTAGGGTTCCTACAAGGACTCTTGGACATTATAAAGTAATTTGTATTGGTTAACATAGTATCTACCAATTATGGATAATAATTAGTGTAGTATATTCTTAGATTCCCCACCTCACTTAAAATTAAAATTTTCTGAGGAATTTGTCATATTATGATATTTTGTATATACTGTAATCCTCATAATACATATAGAGGGGTGTGTCCAGATATTTTGCAAAATAAGACAAAAATAAAAGCAATCTTCTTACATTAATGTTTATTTTAATAAGGATTTTAAAACCACGGATGCTGTTAAGCTTTTGAAAGACATGAATTTGGATTTATAGGCACGATCTAGATTAGTATGTAACATTACCTTGGTATACCGCATATAACGGTTTCACATTATCCATATGAAAATTGAGAAATCGTGATGAAAATTTAGGTTAATTTGCATCAAAAAAATTTAAAAATCAATAAAACTCAAATAGAAAAGGGTAGATATTTTTTTTTGAAAAGTTGAATGTTTGGTCCCATTATGAACTCAGTCTGTGGACAAGCTGTATATCTTTTCTGTAATACAAATAAGAAGCGATTAACTTAACAAAGTAGTAGATATCTGTTAGACTTTCATTGCCTTTATTTGTTTTTGTTGAATATCACGACGTTTCAGCTAGTAATTATCTCTAGCCGTTTCAAGTGAAATTGAAGAAATTCTTAAACTACACACCTATTTATACTAAAAGTAAATACAGTGGAGCGTGACCAAGATGACTGAAATCATGCGTGTTAACCTAAGGTCCCATTTATGCCGCGTTTAGTTTGAATTTACAATTACTAAGAAGTGGTTTCCATATTTTTATATCTAAAGACGGTTTACTAAAGCAATTCGGGTTCTGATGTATAACCGCGGCTTCTTTGAATTTCCGTTTTCTCCAGTGTTACTTCCGGTGTACCTTCAGTCCATTTTATGCGATGTCCATGAATCCAGGCGTAGTTGGCGGCACCACATTTTTCTGTTTCTCCATAGGATTTTTTGATCTTTACTTCAAGGGGTCTCTTTGTTTCGCCAACGTACGGATTGCCACATTCACATGGTATCTGATACACACAGTACTGCATGCCCCTTTGAATCGTTGATTTGACTTGAGGGAGCTGGTTTTTCAGAGAGTTATTTGAATTGAAAACAGCGTTAATGTTATATTGTTTTCCTATTCTAACTTTTTCCGAAATGCTTCTAACGTAGGGGATGTTCAATGCTGGTTTTTGTTCCTTATCCGTTGTCGATCTTGTCATATTTCTGCGTTGTTTCAGAATCTTATCTACCTTATTTACTGGGTATTCGTTCGCTGTCAGATCACTTAATGTGATCTATCTCTTTCATTAAGTTCTCGTCGCAGTTGCAAAGAGTTAGTGCTATATCTACGAGGTTTCTTACAATTCCATATTTGGTATTGTTGGAATGGTTGAATGAATAGTTTGTATTGCCCTGGGTGTGTGGATTTTCTGTAAACTGAGGTTCGAATTTGCCTGCCATTTCTTTCAACCAAAACATCTAATATTAATTTATTTTGTAACTCTTTCTCCATAGTGAGATTAATGGTTGGGCTAATATTGTTGAGATGAGAAAGAAAATTTTGAAGTTCTTTATCATTTTTATTCCAGATAATAAAGGTATCGCCTACATATCTAAGCCATAATTTTGATTTCCTATTTGCGGATTCAGTTGCAAAGGTGTCGAACCATTCCATGAAAATGTTTGCGATTACCGCTGAGAGCGAAGATCCCATTAGTAGTCTATCATTCTGGACGAAGAGTGGGAATAGGAATTGATCAAACAATATCCCAACAAGTCCATGATGATGTGTGCTAGTAGAGATGTTCTTTCTGTTAAGGTCTGGTCTTATTGAAGTTTCTTCCTTATGACCTTTAGTGACTCCTTAACTGAAACGTTGGTGTACAGGCGTTCCACGTCAAAGCTAATAAAAATATATTCTGGTTTTACTTCCATTTCAGGTATAATTTATATAAAATACGCGAATTCTTGATCCCGGACGATGTATTTCCTTTTAATGGTTTCAGGATTGAAAGAAGGAACTTGACAAGCTCAAAAGTCGGAGAGTTCGAAAACTCATGGCAGTCTTGTTTATGTATTTTCGGGAGTCGATAAAGATGTGGTTTTGCTGTGGTGTGACGTTAACTGACTTCGGGTCTTCTCAGGAATATACCGTTCATGTTTCTTAAGATAGATTCTTCCTTCAATTGTAGATGTAGGATCTATAGCAAAAAATGTATAATTTCCTTTCCTTAAAAGTTCGCCAATTTATTGGTTGTATGCATCGGCATTCATTACGACTGTGGCATTTTCTTTATCCGCTGGTAGAATCTTAATACTGGAATTTTTCTATAGGCTCGCTAGGGCAGTTTTTTGATCTTTGGTTATACATCAGAACTTGAATTGCTTTAGTAAACCGTCTTTAGATATTGTAAATTAAGTCTAAATGTAGCATAAATGGGTCCTTAGCGTTGCACGCATGATTTTACTCTTCTCAGCCACACTTCGCTGTATATACTTTTAGTATAAATAGTTGTGTAGCTTAAGAATGTTTTCAATTTCACTTGAAAACGTCTAGAGATAACTACTAGCCGAAATTTCGTGATATTCCACAAAACATAAAGACAATGGTAGTCCAACAGATATCTACTACTTCGCAAAAACATCTTTGTCTATGATCTTCAAACAAACATAAGAAGCGTTTAACTTGATTTCTTGTTCTAGCTTGCAGATTCGTCTTGCCGACGGCTCCAGACTTGTAGGTCAATTCAATCATGAACACACTGTAGCCCAAATAAGACAATATATTGTAACTGCCCGACCTCAATACGAGATGCTACCATTCAATCTTATTACCACCTATCCATCAAAGGTCTTAGATGAGTCACAAACCATAAAGGATGCCGGATTACTTAATGCTGCTATAATGCAGAAATTAACTTAGATAGTGATATCCTCGGAGACTTTTTTGACTTCAAAATATTTGAACATAAAATTTGTAATTGTATAAAGTATTTAAAAGATTAATACTACTATTACCATGGCTTCACTTGTTTTAAATTAAAAATTTTATGTTAAAAATGCTAATTTTGAATGTCATAAGCCTTATTAATATTTATCATTAGTTTTAGGAAGTTTAAAACTTTGTATAATCGTTAAAATGAATAAAATTAATGCTGTGTTTGACCCTAGGCCAATACTTATTTGTTTTTTTGATATTTCTCATATATTTAACAATAAAAACTGCGATATTTCAGTTATTTTTTTTTGTTTATTTCAATAGTGGTATCAGCTAAAAAAATAATACACTGCATATGATAGATATTCTATTTGTACAGATAATTTGTCTATGGTTAAATATGATATAATAAGTGCTTACTTAAAGCCTATCTTCCCACAGTACATACTAATTCTTGGAAATAAAAATTTCAAGTAGGATTCAATTTGTTTTTTTCATTTTTATGTAAAAAATAGGTTCTACAGAAAAATTGTGAATATCGTTTTTATTTTATTTAGAAAAAGCTATTTCTTAAAATGGAATGCTAAAAGCTGCATCAAGTATAGAGAGCCAAAAATCAGATTATAAATTCGAGTTGAATTTGTGTGCGTGAAAAAATAATGAGGACTGAAATTTACTTGCTATGGGTTTTGGTTTCCAAAATAATCAGTCTCTCTTTTTTTGATTCAAAGGTTTGAAATTTGCCATTAAGTGTTATTCCGCTAAAATAGACATAAAAAGTCGAATGTATTCTTTAATTTTAAACGAAAATAAGCGAATTTGGACTGTTGGGTGTATATAATACAAACAAGGAAGTTGAAGGGATAACGGAAAGCTGCAGAAATAGGCTAAAAGTGTTGAAAATTATCCCAATTTGCAGAAAATTAATGTCATAAATTGACATAGTCTATGTGGACTCGGTACAAAAAGAAATTTCATAGTAAATTTGTTATTAAAATTGCATGAGGTTGTAACTAGAAAACGACAGTAGACTTTGCGGAAGCGTCTCGACGTAGTCTTTACTATGTGCGTTCATTATCATTAGACTTAAAATTATTTTCATTTATCCTTGTTGTGCCGTGCGGTGCCATGAGCGCAACTTCAAAGTTAGTATTTATGTATGTTAACAAAACATATGTGCAGATTTTTTGGTTAAAACAATACACCAGTGTATGTAATTATTATTTAAATCCGGTGGCCCGATCCCGGGAATTATTTTTGGTAAGTTTCTTATATTTTTTTGTTTGTTACCTTAAAGTTATCTCAGATGGAAAGAGTTAAATGTCTTTCAACTAAAAATAATATAGATTTGCGCAATTCTCGCTTAGAAGGGGTGGCACACCCCCTATCGAAAATAATGTTTTATTAAATAAAACACCCTTAAGAATTTTGGCCTCATAAAATTAACTTAGATGGAAAGGGTTAAATGTCTTTCAACTAAATATAGTATACATTCGCGGAATTCACTCTTAGGAAGGGCGTTACATCCACTTAAAATTAACTTAGACTGAAAGAGTTAAATGTCTTTCAACTAAAAATATAGATTCGCGCAATTCTCGCTTAGAAGGATTTGTACACTGCCGTATTGAAAATAACATTTTAACTAATAAAACACCCCTTAAGATTTTTTGCCACCTTAAAATTAAATTAGATGGAAAGAGTTAAATGTCTTTCAACTATAAGCATTAATATAGTATCGTATTACTTCGTTTTTGCCGAGGCACGAACGTGGGTCCCGTGAGAACTTGGCGTTTGTGTTGTCCGCTTCATTTAAGTCCCCCACCAGGGATGTAATGTATTACTTCGTTTTTATCGCGTGCGAGAATTTGGCTTCTCCCATGCGCATCACGGCGAATGGTGTCGATGTCCCTGTCAACTATGCAATGGTTGGAGATGCAATGAACTTCGCGCCTGAACATATTGAGAATCGTCGCGGAATAGTGCATCGTCGACCGAAGCTAACGAGTCGTGTACTAAATTCCTAGGCGTCTGAATGTTGAGGTTGTAGTGTCCCGTGCGTGGATTTGTCCCGCCAGGTTGATTCGAAGTGACGAATCAATCGTTGTACTGGTGGTGAAGGACCAAATTGAATTTCATTTTGAATGAATAGATTATTAAAGCTCATCAAGTCATGGGCGCCCCGTTTGGGGCCGCAGAGGTCCCGCCAAAACCATCCGGGAGCATGGATTGCCGCGCGTCTCATTTGACTGCAAGATGTCGGGTCACTTTTAATGTGATCTATCTCTTTCATTAACATGGAGTTTCTATTTTTGAACATTTTTGCGATGGAAGTAATGCTTTCTGTTTTTATCTGTAACCAAAGCTCAAGAAGTGATTACTCAAGCTGGACTTTCGGTAAATTAGTCAAGGATGCTGATTAATTAAGAAGCGAGATTTGAAACAAAGAGGGCTTTTGCTTGTCTGCGTACCTAATCAGGAATTTGATTAAGATTTTGGGCAATTTTAACTGAGTTAAAATCATCAAGGGCGTAATTAACTCATAAGAGTTATGAGTCGGATCGTTTTTCAGACTGTGCGTGAATAGTCTCTGATCCTCACTTTATTTTTCTTACTGACATTTAAATTTTGTTTTCATCAGCTAACTGATAAGGAAAAATTAGTTACTTGGAATTTGTTAATTATTTTGTAAAAAATGCCAATTGAGTGAAGAATACGTCTTTCAAACATATTGAGCCAATCTAAATCGTTTATTAGAAATTCTTTGATTACGTTTGATACCAAACATTAAGCGTATACAGTTATTTTGCATTTTTTGAATCCTTCGCCAAGCAGTAAAGTCTAAAAATCGTCCATAAATATGATCGTAAAAATTGAGGTGAGAAAGTATTAACGAGTCGCATAAAACTTTTTTTGTACTTTAGTCAAGGTAATGTCTATGAGGATATAACATTTTCAGTGCACAATAAGCTCTTTTAAGACATTGAGTAACATGTTCAGTAAATTTTAGTTTATTATCCATTAAAAGATCCAAGTTTTTCTCAGGCGTATTGATATTAATGAGAACTTGACCTATATTTAACTGAATATACTCCTGTAAATTATTCCGCAAATTTTCGCTACAAAATAGTAAGACAAACGATTTAGCTGGATTCATTTTAAGTCAATGATTGTTAGATATATTAAGTATATTATTTAGATCTTGGTTAATTCGATTATTAGCGATATCAACATCATTTGCTTTGAAAAAAAAAAGATAAATTTGTGTATCGTCCGCGTAAAGATGATATTTACTGAATTGTACATATAATACTTTACAAAATTAGATGTGTACAAAGTACATAGAATTGAACCTAAAATACTTTCTTGTTGCACTCCACATATGAAGCTGCACGACTTTGACTGTTGGCCATCGATAACCGTCCTTTGTATCTTGTCCGTCAAGAAGGACAATGAAAGAGATGCAGCGTGGTCATCAAACTCCAAATATTTTAGAATAACAAGTATGTCGTGATCCAGCATATCGAAAGCCTTTGCATAATCTAATAGGATGAGTCCTGTTGCTTGAGAATTATCGAGCGCAGCCACGACATCATTTGTCACCTCAGAGACATGGGCGTAGCTATCGCCGTATCAACGATATGAGACCCCCGGGCAACAGGGCCTCGACCTGCGTGAGCTAAAATTGTGAATAAAACCAAAAGTGCCACACCCCGGAAGTGTGTAATAGGAATGAGTGCACACCCAGAAAGTGTGGAATAGGAATGAGTGTAATTGAGAACTTTTCACTTCTATAAGCAACGGAAGATAGATAGATATTATTAATCAATATATATTTATTTTATTAAATGTGAGCTTTTTGTTTCTTTTTTGAAAAATATTTACCCTTCATTTGGGCTTCACTTCAGTTGTGTAGAAGGCCCCCCCGATAAATTTTTGATACATGGCCTGTCTAGAACAAGCTACGCCACTGCTCACAGCGGGCAGTTGAGTAGCTGAATCCCACCCTCAAACCAGACTGTTTTTCAGGAATGATATTATTAATTTGGGTTTCCATTACCTTTTTAAGTATTTTAGAAAATGTTGGTAAAATGGATATAGATTTGAGATGTGTAAATTCAGTAGGATTATTAATTTTAAGAAACGGTAGAACATGGGCAGATTGTTGGCGAAATTGTAAATGAAAAAGGTTTAATTTGTAATATGATATGCGCTTTATAGTTTACCAGGAACACGCCCAATCGCTTAACATAGATGCCACTCACAGCAAGTTATGTTTTTAGAAAACTACTTTTTCATTTTCGGCGATTCCGCCTAGTGCACTTTTCACCGCTTTTAAAAATGCTGTTCGGTAGCAGATTCTGAAAAAACGGCGCTAGGAAACCATTTCTACAACAATAGATTCGCGCAATTCTCGCTTAGAAGGGTTGGTGTATCCCATATTGAAAATAAGATTTTATTTAATAAAACACCCCGTAGGATCCTTTGCCACCTAAAAATTAACTTAGATGAAAAGGCTTAAATGCCTTTCAACTAAAAATAAAATAGATTCGCGCAATTCTCGTTTGGAAGGGTTGGTACACCCCCATATTGAGGATAACATTTTTTTAAATAAAACACTCCTTAAGATTTTTTGCCACCTTAAAATTAACTTAGATGGAAAGGGTTAAATGTCTCTCAACTAAAAATATTACAGATTAGTGCGAGGCAGACTGGGAAAGAGAAGGTATACCCTATATTGAAAATAATGTATATAAAAGGCTCCTTAAGCTTTTTTGCCACCTTAAATTTAATTCAGATGGAAAGGGTTACATGTCTTTCAATTAAAAATAATATAGATTCGTGCAATTTACGCTTAGGAAGGATGGTACACCCCCGTATTAGAAATAATATTTTGTGAAATAAAACACCCCTTATAATTTTTTGCCAACTTAAAATTAACTTGGATGGAAAAAGCGAAATGTCTCTCAACTAAAAATAATATACATTCGCTCAGTTCTCTCTTAAGAGAGGTGGTACACCACCCCATTTAAAATAACATTTTATTAAATAAAACACCCCTTGAGATTTTTTGCCACCTTAAAATTAACTTAGATGAAAAGGTTTTTCAACTAAAAATATTATAGATTCGCGCAATTCTCGCTCCCCATATTGAAAATAAGATTTTATTAAATAAAACACCCTTAGATTGGGAACTTGAGGAAAATAATCAGCTTCCATTTCTAGACATCCTCGTAAACAAAACAATGGATGGAAATCTGCGACACACAGTATATCGAAAATCAACTCGCACGGACATATACCTGAATGCCGAGTCTCACCATCACCCCTCACAAATACAGGACGTAGCCATTACCTTAATATCAAGATTTTTTTGCCTGATGTCCAGGGAAAAGAAAAGAAACTGTCACACATAAAAAGGGCTCTCAAACAAAACAGGTAAAAGACACTAACCATAAATAAAGCAATAAAATTGCAACAAAAACCAATGCAAGAAACAAGGCCACTTGCCGAGGATAGACAAATCACCATACTTCCTTACATATAGGCCCAACAGACAGAATCGGCAGATTGCTGCGGAAACATGACATATCTACAGCCTACAAACCACACAAAACAATAGGCTTTTCTTTAGAAATCCAAAAGACAAAATCAATCTAGAAAATCAAGGCGTATATAAAATCGCATGTGGCACCTGCAATAAAACATACATAAGCCAGATTAACAAAAGAATATCAGCGAGACTTGAAGAACATAAACTTAGTATAAGAGACAGACAACATCGACACTTTCAACACCAGCACGAAACAGGACACAAAATTGATTTTGACACCTGTCAGCAAGTCACTAATATAGACCACTACAAGGTAAGATTGATTCGTGAATCCATCGAAATTGGAAAGAACGGCACTCTGAATAAGAGAAACGATGAACTTAATCTTCCTTCTACATGAAAAACTCTCTTTAAGCGGGACAATTGTACCAAAACTCCTGCCACGCTTAACCTGACACCAACAGCGGCGCTCGAGAGGAAGGCGGAGCCAACGCCCACCAACCGTTACTATCTGCGACTGTGTATTATTGTAAATATCCCTTACGGATTAACAAATTTACAATGGAATGAGAAATTGCATAAGAAAAATCCAATCGATTGCCGCAAGATTCGTCGCGATCCGACGGATAGAATGCCGGTAATCGCACAATGCAATTTTCTTATATAGTTCCAGCGTAAACGAAAAAGTGTCCAATCAAAAGTTCGCTTTGTTCCGATTGGTTACACACAAGAGAGTAGAGCCAGCTCTCGGAAACTATATAAACCCCATGTTTTGTGCAATAGTCAGCCAAAACGTCACTGCCAACATTTTATGCTCAAGGAAGAGACAGAAAATCACGAAACATCAGTTTTGAAGAGAGAAAACATCAGTTGTGAAGAAAGAACGTTAGAATTTGTCGGATATCGAAACTTTTTGAAAGAAATTCGCATTTTCTTAAAAGAAATTCGTATTTTAGGGGAAAGATATTTAACAAGTTCGAGAAGATAATTCTGCAGGAAGGCTCAATAGCCCAGAAAATATCAACCTCGACGATCTTTTCAGACGGCTGCGTGGCTGAAGGATTATTTCTGCTAATTTTAAGTTTAAAACAAAGCACCTCCGAGGCCCCTGGACGAACTAGTAGCTTTTTCCCGGGAAATTGCCAAAGGCTGGGGCGCCTGAAGACTAAAAATAATTTAATTTTTGTTTTTGCTGAAATCGGATTTAAATACGGTATATCGGGGTTCCTCTGATTTAAATTTTCAGGTTAAGGTAAGCTAGGTTTTCTAAACCTCAGAGCCCGATATACTAGAGTTCGAAAGACGGGTGTTATTCGTAATTGTATACACGAACTGGGGTTGCAATTACGGATCACCGTCATAAACTTCGCGAAACAAATTAAATAAAGAGTGTTCCCAATAAACTCACCCTCCAAAGACATTAAAGGTTTGCAAAAGCCTTGAACCATCCCCATATATTAAACAATACCAAAAAAGTACTTAGAAAAGCATTTTTCTAAGGTTGGTCCCGCACGAATTTTTTTGTAAATTGGTAAATACTTTTGGCACAAAAATTTGAGCGCGAAAAAATTAACAGAAAAGTCCCATCAAATCACCGTGATATAAAATATCGTGAAATTCGGAGAAGGCAGCGGATTTCGGATACAAACGAGAAATACAATTAAATTTGCGAAAAATCTTTTCCGACCAAAAGACAAACACTTGACAAATTTAGATTGACTTTCTCGTACAAACTCCCACACAGTACATTCAAAAGTTGCAACCAACCAATCTAATTTTTCAATAATTAGATTACCCCAATCACGTTGCACAAGGCCCGTAGAGCACTTCAGCTCACCTCCATACGCGTCTTGTATTAAATTAAAGTCCCCATTTGACTTTTGGCTCACACAAAAAACAACAAAACTTCAAAATTCTTCCAAATTTAAGAGCGTAAAATGGCTCAACAATTCCCAATGCCACAAATAAACAGCAAGAAAGGTGAGGAGGCCTGGATCTTTCCTGGGTCGGGAGGTTACGGTGGGCCCTCTCCGGCACCCCTTGGGTGCCTTTCCTTTCGCCAACAAACACAACAACCACAGCACCACAGTGAACAGATTCAGAGGAATCTTTTCGATTTAGACAACCCCGTTACGAATACTGCAAGACTTGGCAGACAATTCATCGATTACGAAAACGAATCGTACTACGAGGTTTCTTCAACAATTACATCGGTACATCCCCTGGAAAATCTTTCACAATTCAACCAATTCCCTGGTTTACGACCTTTGGGTCATCGAAACCAAACGCTCGCGTCTACAGAGAGACACCCCGCTCACTCATTTGATACACACATGGAATTTACTACGATCGGTTCACTTCAAGAGTCAAATCAATTCCATTCACCATAATCAAAAATACAAATTCAAGAAAAATCGACGGAGCCAAGTAGTGCACAAATGAGAGAAGCTCAAAACCGAAGGCGTTCCCCTATTCCGATATGGCATCCCTGGTGGGGATCAAAATGTACCTATGACTTCTCATATACGATTGCAAAACATGGAAAAAGATAATCTTTACGATTACAATCCAGATACTCATTTTGCAATGCAACAGAATACATATAAGCCAGAAGTACATGATTTCTCGAAAATTGAGAGAAGAAGCCCACAACAATTCGGAGAATTGAACGTCGACCCGCATTACGTTACAGGCACGCAGATGCTTCAACGTCCAAATCCACATCAAACGCCACAAAATTTGGCCTATATGGCACAAATAGAAACCGCGAAAGCATTAACTGCTGACACAACAAATGGCTAATCAACAAGCACAACGACGGTCTGTCTTAAGAGCCGGTTTTGCAGGATTAGACCATGAAAATCCACATGATTTCTTGATCGAATTAAACATATGGTTCAAAGAAAATGGAATCGCTGAACGCGAAAAAATTTTCTACGCACGCGAACAATTATATGGTGTAGCCAAGAAATGGTTCGAACCATACAAACCATATGTCAAGAATTATGATGATTTTACTACAAAATTCCTAGAGAGATTCCAAAACGTGGAAAAACTTGCTAAATTGCAGTCAGATCTCTACGGAACACCACAAAAACCTACAGAAAATGTGGAAACATTTATCTTGAGGAAACATGCGCTGTTTACAAGGATAAATCCAGATGGCGTTATACAAACATTCATACCTGTTTTGATTACCCAATTAAGACCAGAAATCAGGTCGAGATTACGCGGTATACCCTTGATCAGTTTGGAGAGGTTAACGACGTTAGCTCGAACAATCGAAAGGGATATCCATGAGGAGGAACAATCAAAACAAATCGCGATGAAAAATGTCAAAAAGTTAGAACAACAAACTGGCAACATCGCATCATCAAACAAGAATAATTCAATGGCATCCCTGACAAATAAATTCAACAAACCAAATAAATTCAACAAACCAAATAATCCAATGATCCCTCAAAGATCTGGATTATCCAATAACAATCAACAACCTGGCTTGAAAAATTCTTTCCAGACCACAAACCAACAAAAATTCACACCAAAGCCACCACCAAACCCTTGTAGATTCTGTAAAGGACTACATTGGCATAGTGACTGTCCAACAAAACGAACTTCAAATGACAGAACACCGGTTTTAAAATCGGAAAACACAAATGAAGTTCGAATCAGTCAAGTCCAATCCAAAATTCAGACAAAACCCAAAGGTGTTGAATTAAAACACAACAAAACAAATCAAAACAAGACTCAGGAACGGTTTCGGAAAACTCTTCACGGGCCGACCTGAACAAGCACAAGAAGCCGAAGTAAGTGTCGGCCCTGACACTTTATTCAGCGCATTTCAAACAAGCAATCAACCATCAACAATCACATCAGATATCTCATTCGATCTAATTTCATTAGACGAAGATACTGATGATGAATCAAACATCAACACACACGAAACGTCGATGCATTCAACCAACCCCGCATTTCGATGCGAACTTAACAACAATTTAATCGATGCACCGAACGAGGACATTGGTATCACCACTCTTCTGGATACCTTTGTACCTCAGGAAAATCGTGACACACATCACAATGTTGATCCGCAGCCACAAGATTGCGACGTCATCGCTGAAATTCACCACTCTGATATCGATATACAACATCACCGTCCTGAAGACTTGTCTGTCTCACACATCACCAGTGACATACCTTCAACTCACGTTCAGTCCACAACTGAAAATCACCGAAGTATGATCACACATCACCGTGAACAGGAAGATCTGATTGACATTCACACCTCACCGTGTATTGATATTAGGCCACCACCCCTTCAGCATGATCTAAACGATTTGCGAGGAAACATCATCACAAGCAGTCATGAATCACTCCTGGATACAGATATTCCAGAATCACTCAAACTTCAAACCAGCCTATGTCCGAGTTCACCAAGTCAAATCATCACTAGCACACACATCGATCAACAATCACCAGTAACAGATCACACTGAAATCAAATTGAATTCTACAGGATCTGGAAACAATCCTGTAGTGACTGTTACACACAAAGGCAACCAATTGCGTGCCTTATTCGATTCTGGAGCGGAGTATAACTTGGTTTCAGATCGAATTCAAATTGATAATATCAACACTGCATCATCGACGTTAGTGCAGCTAGCATGTAGCAACAACACTGCCGAAATTATTGGTAAAACAACAATGAAGATCACATTGGGCCAACACGAGTATGAGGTTGACTTTCTAATAATAGAAAGCCTCGACTCCGATATGATTTTAGGAACACCGTTTCTAGAGCAAGAACGAGTCGTCTTGGACTACGCTCGCAAGAGCATATCTGTGGGACAAGAAAACAGGCAGACTTTGTACTGGAACCGAGCTTTTAATGACCTGACCAGCATTGTTGAAGTACCAGATATGACGGAAACACCAAAGGAGTTACAAACGCTAGTTGAAGAATATCAAGAGATATTCCAAGTTGATCTAGTTCAACCTACCACTAGAACAACTCAACACAAAATAACATTGAAAGAAAATAAGGTGATTAACAAAAGATGTTATCCCTTAAATCCAAACAAGAAGAAAATCTTCTACAATCAAATCGACGAAATGTTGGCAAAAGGCGTCATAGAGCCTACCACGTCAGCTTTCGCATCACCACCAGTCATCATTGAACGACCAAACAGAGAACCCCGCTTCTGCGTTGATTATCGTCTTGTGAACGAAATCAGTACAGATGAATCGTCGAGTTTACCCAGAGTGACCGACGCATTAAAAGATATATCCACGGCAAAATACTTTTCAGTATTGGATCTCAAGAAAGGATACTGGCAGATACCGATGGAAAAAAATTCCAAACAATACACAGCATTTAATACTCCAGACGGTGCCACGTATCAGTTCAATGTAATGCCATTCGGGCTGAAAAATGCTCCGAGTACCTTCCAAAAGCTAATGACAACTGAAGTACTCATTGGGTATATTCAAAAGTTTGTAATTGTCTATCTGGATGACATAATCATCTATAGCCAGACTAAAGATGATCACATGAAACACTTAAGACTAATCTTCGAGAGGTTAGCACAACATCACCTAAAAGTCTCTGGAAAGAAATGCCAGCTGTTCAAAACAGAAATAGACTATTTAGGACACAGGATTAAAGGGGGAGAAGTTCATCCTTTAAACTTACACCAAATAAAGATAGAAAAATTCAGAGTACCACGCAATAAAAGGGAAATACAGTCTTTCATTGGATTGTGCAACTGGTTACGTGAGTACGTTCCAAACTTAGCTATCTTGACAGCTCCGTTGACAGATCTGATTCATCAAGATCGTAAGTTCAAATGGACTGCAGTTGAGCAGAAAGCTTTTGAAGATACGAAACATGCTTTAACAACATGTCAACCACTTCACAGACCAAATTTCAACCTGCCATTCATCTTACAAACAGATGCTAGTAGCATTGGCATGGCAGCTGTATTGTATCAAGAAGATGAAGGAAAAAAATACATTATAACACATGCAAGTTCCAAATTTTCTAGCGCTGCTAGAAGATACCATATAAATGAACAAGAGTGTTTAGCCGTTATTTGGGCTATCAAGCTCTTTAACGGTTACCTCGAAGGAACCAAATTCATACTACGAACCGACAGTAAGATCTTAACCTGGCTAAATAGGTTCAAGGGATCTAAAGCCAAACTTACTCGTTGGTCAATGTTGCTACAAGAATATTCATTTGAGGTGCAACATGTAGCTGGTAAGGAGAATGGATTATGTGATTTCATGAGTAGAGAACCCGCGGATGAAATAATTCATGACGACGAGCCAGATATTAATCGCATGGTAGTACCACTGATGAATAGTTCAACAACAACAGAACTAAATACAAGTCAATCAGACACAACGTCAGATCTACAAGCAGATCTGATAAAAATCAACCAAATCACCAATTTGACCAAATCAACGTTACATGATCAAATAGTGGCAGCACATAGCACCACTCCATACATTCAACGAACCATTAGAGTTTTACGAGCATTAGAAACCATACTTCCGGAAACCGTAGCTCAACGACGGATGATAAGAGAGTTTACGGTAAAAGATGGTCTTCTATATCGTAAACGGAACGATGGAGATAAGTTAGTAGTACCACGGAAATTCATCGAGAAAGTATGTTATGTACATCATGACATAGATGATGCGGCACACCCAGGTACTGACGAAACTTACCGAGCAATAACATGTAATTACTTTTGGGGAAAACAAAAGGATTACATAGCAAAATACGTTAAACAATGTATCAATTGTAGCTTGTGTAAAACACAACGTCAGGAAAGAGCTCCTTTACGGGCTCATTTCCCAAAATTTCCCTTCCAGATGCTCTCGATAGATGTACTAGGTCCATTCGACGTACCAGCAAGAGGCACTGGCAAAAGATATGTAGTCATTTGTGAAGATCTATTTTCCAAATGGGTCGAAGCAAAAGCTATAGACAAAGCTACATCGCGAGAAGTAGTTTCATTCCTAGAAGATGAGGTCTTTAGTCGGTACGGATACCCGGAAAAGATCATTTCTGATCTTGGAACAATTTTCACGGCGAACAAATTCCGCAAGATGTGTGAAAAGCTTCAGATCGAACACGTCTTCGCCAGTCTTGCTCATCAGCAAGCCAATCCCGTGGAAAGGAAAATACAAGAATTTAAGAAAATTCTGAAAATCTTAATGATTCAAAGACCACCAAATTCTTGGGAGGAGCTAATACCCAAGACATTACAAGTACTGCGTAGTAGATCATGCAGAGCCACAGGCGTCACCCCTGCATCGATCGTACTAGGTCATGAATTACCTGCACCAGGAGAATTTCTCAGAAAATGGCCTAGAGAACGCAGAAATAAAACTCTTAAAGACCGAGAACGTAAAGAACACGACATACGACGTAGGCAGAAAGAGTATCTACTCAAAGAGATTCACGACGAGTCGGAACCCCGAGTCACATTTCAAGTCGGCGACTTGGTGAATACCAAAGTACGTCAAAGAGCAACACATCAATTGTGTCCTTATTGGTCCGGCCCGCACGAGATTGTGAAAATCAACGGAGATACCACCTACGAAGTATTAGTTAATGGCAAGCAAGTAAATCTTCACCTTGATGATCTGCGACCAGCTCCTCGCGGATATCAAATTAACACAGAACCAGATGATGACGAGGTTACTTCCGAATCAGACATCTCTGAATACGAATTTCCTCAGGAAAATCGTCAGGATACCGATTCAGATTCAGAAGACGAAGGAGGTAGCTCGTTAATCCAAACTTCAGCAGAAGTTCACACAGAAGAAAGTGTTCATTCTTTACCACCACCCATTCACGTCACAACTCTGGATCAAATTCCAGAAGACCACATCAGATTACTGGAAGAGTTAGAATCCCTCGACCAGAATCAAGATTTATCACAAGAATGACACTTATCAGAATCACGTACGAAGTATCTAGATCGGAATGGAAAATTTAGATACTGAGCCCGTTCTAGGTGGGGGGGTATTGTAAATATCCCTTATGGATTAACAAATTTACAATGGAATGAGAAATTGCATAAGAAAAATCCAATCGATTGCCGCAAGATTCGTCGCGATCCGACGGATAGAATGCCGGTAATCGCACAATGCAATTTTCTTATATAGTTCCAGCGTAAACGAAAAAGTGTCCAATCAAAAGTTCGCTTTGTTCCGATTGGTTACACACAAGAGAGTAGAGCCAGCTCTCGGAAACTATATAAACCCCATGTTTTGTGCAATAGTCAGCCAAAACGTCACTGCCAACATTTTATGCTCAAGGAAGAGACAGAAAATCACGAAACATCAGTTTTGAAGAGAGAAAACATCAGTTGTGAAGAAAGAACGTTAGAATTTGTCGGATATCGAAACTTTTTGAAAGAAATTCGCATTTTCTTAAAAGAAATTCGTATTTTAGGGGAAAGATATTTAACAAGTTCGAGAAGATAATTCTGCAGGAAGGCTCAATAGCCCAGAAAATATCAACCTCGACGATCTTTTCAGACGGCTGCGTGGCTGAAGGATTATTTCTGCTAATTTTAAGTTTAAAACAAAGCACCTCCGAGACCCCTGGACGAACTAGTAGCTTTTTCCCGGGAAATTGCCAAAGGCTGGGGCGCCTGAAGACTCTAAAAATAATTTAATTTTTGTTTTTGCTGAAATCGGATTTAAATACGATATATCGGGGTTCCTCTGATTTAAATTTTCAGGTTAAGGTAAGCTAGGTTTTCTAAACCTCAGAGCCCGATATACTAGAGTTCGAAAGACGGGTGTTATTCGTAATTGTATACACGAACTGGGGTTGCAATTACGGATCACCGTCATAAAAACTTCGCGAAACAAATTAAATAAAGAGTGTTCCCAATAAACTCACCCTCCAAAGACATTAAAGGTTTGCAAAAGCCTTGAACCATCCCCATATATTAAACAATACCAAAAAAGAACTTAGAAAAGCATTTTTCTAAGGTTGGTCCCGCACGAATTTTTTTGTAAATTGGTAAATACTTTTGGCACAAAAATTTGAGCGCGAAAAAATTAACAGAAAAGTCCCATCAAATCACCGTGATATAAAATATCGTGAAATTCGGAGAAGGCAGCGGATTTCGGATACAAACGAGAAATACAATTAAATTTGCGAAAAATCTTTTCCGACCAAAAGACAAACAGTTGACAAATTTAGATTGACTTTCTCGTACAAACTCCCACACAGTACATTCAAAAGTTGCAACCAACCAATCTAATTTTTCAATAATTAGATTACCCCAATCACGTTGCACAAGGCCCGTAGAGCACTTCAGCTCACCTCCATACGCGTCTTGTATTAAATTAAAGTCCCCATTTGACTTTTGGCTCACACAAAAAACAACAAAACTTCAAAATTCTTCCAAATTTAAGAGCGTAAAATGGCTCAACAATTCCCAATGCCACAAATAAACAGCAAGAAAGGTGAGGAGGCCTGGATCTTTCCTGGGTCGGGAGGTTACGGTGGGTCCTCTCCGGCACCTCTTGGGTGCCTTTCCTTTCGCCAACAAACACAACAACCACAGCACCACAGTGAACAGATTCAGAGGAATCTTATCGATTTAGACAACCCCGTTACGAATACTGCAAGACTTGGCAGACAATTCATCGATTACGAAAACGAATCGTACTACGAGGTTTCTTCAACAATTACATCGGTACATCCCGTGGAAAATCTTTCACAATTCAACCAATTCCCTGGTTTACGACCTTTGGGTCATCGAAACCAAACGCTCGCGTCTACAGAGAGACACCCCGCTCACTCATTTGATACACACATGGAATTTACTACGATCGGTTCACTTCAAGAGTCAAATCAATTCCATTCACCACAATCAAAAATACAAATTCAAGAAAAATCGACGGAGCCAAGTAGTGCACAAATGAGAGAAGCTCAAAACCGAAGGCGTTCCCTATTCCGATAGTATAAAGCACGCTGTACCTTGATTTTCTTTCAATTGATCAAACAACCAGCAAGCACACAATATGCCAAATGAGATTTTGGCGAAACGTCTGCAAATTTTTACACGAAACCACACGAACTGATGTATTCCCGGATTAATACGTGAAACACTACGCAACAACATATAGATATATATATAGTTACAATTTTAAAAATCTTATTAATTTTTTTCGATGTTAGTGAACCCTTTCGTTTTCAAAGGATCTGTGAAGTGGGTTTTGCTTCCGTTTAATGCATTTTGAAATTAACATGGTTCCGTTTTAATGTCCAACAATAGTCGGCTATCATGTTTGTATTCAAACGAACTTGGCATCTTTGCTCCATCTCTTTGATGTCTTGATGGAAAATCATAACTCGATGGGGCAATTGGGACCCTGATTCGGAGTCAGCCCATCTGAATACATAGGATTAGGGGGCCAAGCATGAAGTTACTCTGATAGGAGTGATTTGAGTTTTCAGAATTAACATTCAATCCGATAAATGGCCCCATTTCATATTACACGATTAAGGGAAAAGATCGAGATTATCTCTACCTTATTCGTATGACAAGCGAAAGCGAGTTGACAGAATGGACCATCTAAAGTCTGACGCACGAACTTGAGATATAAAACTGGACTGCTCGTGTTCCATATCTCCCTTATAAAAAAAAATGACCCCACCGTGCTCCGTGCCATTTGGTGCAAATAATTGCTTTGGCAACAATGAATTCCCTAAGTTTTTATGATATTGGTGAAAGTGTATTTTTGACATTGACTGAATACTTTTCATTTTGATAAAATTTATTTTTGATTTTGCTGTTTTATGGATTTTATCACATTTTATGTAACGTTTTATTGAAAATTTCAAACAGGAATGTGAACTTTTAAGTTTTTTTTTTGTATTTTAAAAAATGTGATTCTTCATCGTAAGACGTGCAAATACCTGATTTGGTAAATTGGAATTTATTTAAATGGTAAGTTATAAAGCATTCGATAATAATTATATAAAATTTTACCTTAGAATCAAATTGTAAATCTAAGAGTAACAAGTTTAATCTTATGGATATGATATATGATAATTATTAAATGCTATCAATATTTTAGTTTTCTAAGAGAAGAGTCTTCAAATTCAAGAGCTGAAGCAAATTGGTCATGATCATAATCCTTTTATATATCAGAAATTAACTCTGTTCAGAGCATTTTTCTGGAAATTGTTTTATACAAGAAGATGAGCAAAAAGTTTGTGTTGTGCTTCTTCCAAATAAACTGCCTGAAAAAAACTACGAAGCACTGTTTGATGTAAACATCTTGAAGCAACTAAACTTGGACTTAATAACATACACTGGCTCTACAAAAAAAAGTCCTGAATTAGGTGTGCATTAACCAACAACAATATCGTTTTACCATAAAGTTAATGTTCCACTGACATATAAAACTGAATATCGAAACTGGTATGGTGTTAAAATTTAAAATGATTATACGTTTAAAAACCAATATGCCATATTAAAATAGAAATAAATGATTGCATATAATATGAAATTTTTCAATATTATTGGAAATTACATAATAATAATAATAATAATAATAATATCCTTTATTTGCCAACAAAATTATGATCACATAACAAAGCAACGTCAGAGAAAGAAATGTTTAACACTAAGAATTGTAAATATGTCGAACTAACTACAGTTAATATAAAAACTAATCGACATTCCGATAGGAACCTTACACAAAGGAAAACAAAAGAAGAAAAAGACAGATACAAGATAATTTAAAAAAGTAGTAATAAGAAACTCAGTTTAAACTGAACAAAGTTTTACAGTTTACAAAATAAGATATTCTAATTTAAAAGGAATAAAATTTTTTACATACAAAACACATGCTTGAGAAAAATCCACTAAACAAAAAATATTAAATTAAAAATATTGACATTACAAAAACTATTCATTAAAATTGAAAGAGTAAAAGCACCTATCAGAAAGCCATTCATTTACGCGTCTCTTAAAGCAATTAATCGACTCGGTAAGCCAGATTTCTCTTGGTAACATCCTTACGGCTTTAATCGCCGTATAGTATGGTCCTCTCTCATAGAAGGTGGAGTTATGTAAAGGTACCCTTAGGTCATTCGCCCCTCTGGTAGTCATAACCATGTTTCCCCCATAAAACTGTCTATTCAGCGGAAACAATTCCGTATTCCTTCTGACAAGCATGACTAAAGATCTAAAGTATAATGAGGGAACAGTAAGCAACTTAAACTGAGTAAAAAATGGTCGACATGAAACTCTTGGATGTAGGTGAAAGATGCATCTTATTATGCGTTTTTGAATTTTAAATATATTAATAGCCTTTCTTGATGATCCCCAAAAGGAAATACCATAAGAGACAAGAGATTGTATTTGCCCAAGGTAGAAAAGCCTAACAGTCTCTGCAGTGATCACGTCACGAAGCCTTCGGACTACACCACACAAACTGCTAAGCCTAGCCCCAAGGGCTGAGATATGATGTTCCCAGTTTAAAGAGGGGTCCAAATGAACACCCAAGAACTTAACCTGTTCCAAAGTAGTTATATATCTACCCCCAAGCCACACAAGCAGTGACTTAGACCTTATTGCATGCTTTGAAAAAAGAATGAGGCCGGTCTTATCTACGTTTAGAGCGAGGCCGTTATCAGAACACCACTGCTGCATTTTCAATGCAGAGTTTGTGCACTTTTGAGACAGTCCTGCCATAGAAGCGTCCGCCAGAATCACTGATATGTCATCAGCAAACTGGCAAACGCTATCCGCGGCCAATCCATCCCCCAGATTGTTTACATATATTAAGAATAATATGGGTCCCAAAATGGAGCCCTGAGGTACCCCCTGCAACAATTTAGTTCTATCTGAAAAGTAATGATGATTATTTTTAGCAAAGCAGACTGTTTGCTGCCTATCCGATAAGTAGGATTGCAGCAAACTGGCAGCAACACCTCTGACCCCATACGCACCAAGCTTTGTCAAAAGCAAGTTATGATCCACAGTGTCAAAGGCCTTAGACAAATCAAAATATAGGCCTGCCACTTTATCATTTGTGTCAATTCTTTCATTTATATAGGAAATTGTGTTAAATATTGCCATTTCAGTAGATTTGTTAGGTCTAAAGCCGAACTGATTTTTACTCAGGATATTGAGTTTGTTTAGATGTTTAAGTATTCTAGTATATATAACTTTTTCAAAGACCTTTGACACTGCTGGAAGCAGCGAGATTGGTCTGTAATTTTTGATGCACTGGCGATCCCCTTTTTTAAATATAGGAATCACTTTGGCTGTCTTGAGATTAGTAGGAAAGATCTGTGTGGCAAAACTTTCATTAACAATATTTGCTAAGGGATTACTTATGCAGTGTGCGACAAATTTTAAAACATATACGGGCACGTCGTCCAGTCCCGCTGAAAATTTATTAGGTAAACTCATAAGTGTTCGAAAAATTTCATCGGAATTAACTGGTGATAAAAATATTGTAGGATAATTAACTTCAGTTTGAAACGTAAGGTTAAGATTTGAATTATTGGGTACATTGAACTGTCTGCTAAACAGTTCAGCAATATCTTTTGGGTCACTATGAATATGATCATCTATTTTTAGGGTTATGTCGTAATTCTTTTTAATCTCATTGCATTCGGTTTTAAGAATATTCCAGGCAGTTTTAATTTTATTTTTGGAATTAATAATCCTACTATCATTTAAATTTTTATGATAATCAGATAGGTATTTTCGATAAATCTTTCTTTCTGACCTATATGTTCTATACACAGCTTGACTTTTTGTCTGCTTGTACCACACATACAGGTCTTTGATGTAGTTTGAATAGTTACGAATTTCGGTATTTACCCAGCTTGCTTTATGATATTTGATTCTACTTGTACTGGTTGGGAAAGAAAGGTCAAAATAATAGTAGAATATTCGAAAAAATGTGTTATATTTTTCGTCAGCACCGTATGCTTGATCTACCTCATTCCAAGGCTCATTTATAATGTAGTCCTTAAAACATAATAAATTATGGTTATTGAAAAATCTTTTTTTTGTATAAGTGTGCTGGTACTCCCTATTTACCCTTATTTGCAAAACCTGGCCCCAGTGGTCAGAAATATTGCTGATATGTATCTCTGAATCGATATTATCATTCTCTATGTTGCTAAAAATGTTGTCTAGTTGAGAGCCGGACTGATCCCTGGTAATCCCAATAATATGAGGTTTTAAACCATAACTGTCCAATAATTGCAACAGTGAATGTACATTACTGTCTTCAGGATCATGAAAATGAAAGTTGAAATCCCCACCCACTATAAAAGTTTTGGTTGGGCAGTATAAATCATCTAATAATTCATTAAGATTATCAAAAAAAATTTTACTTTTATGTATTTGTTTTTTCTAAAAATAAAATAATAACCTTTTGTTTGAATATGTTATTAATTAATAAAACAAAAATTCTTGATTTTAGCTCAGATAGGAAATTTGTGTCATGAAAATCCTTTATCAAAGTAGTGAAAAGCTGCAATTGATTACCATTCCAAAAATTCAACTCTAGGAAAGGTCAATTCCAGATCCTTAAACAGTTAAGTAAATTGAAAGTTTGACCTAGTGTAAAAATTAAATGTTGCTAGTAAATCTTTATGTATATATTTAGATTAAAAATGATTGTATTAATGTAAGAATTCTCTTGTATTTACAAGCTTCTTTATATTTAAAGTGTCTTAATAAATATTGTTTTGTTTACAATTAAATATAAACTGCTTTAACACTATCCCCTTTAGAGTTTATTTTTTTTTATAAAAATGGTTTAGTATATAATGTTATTTTACTTCATTTAAATTAAAGCTCCGTTTTTATGAAGGAAATGTTAACATTATTATGAATGTTGTTAACCCTATATAAATACCTAACATATCGGTTCCCTAAAAGCATCGAGGAGAAAATAATTTTAACAAAGACCTAATCGAAGCTATTTTTAAATGATGAAACTCTCTAACTTTGCAATAGATTATGTGAACATTTCGATACCTTACATTAAACAATATACTATATTAATTCATGATATAAAATTTTTAAAAATAAATGCCTTAATACTTTTTTTCGTTAACTTCTTTTACTCTACATCCGAATAAGGATGTAGATTATACTAGTTATTTACAAAAATTCCCACTGATTTCCACAATCTTTTTTAAAACATATTTAAAAAAAAATAGTCTCGATTTGTTTTTGGCGCATATTTCACATTTTAGCTATTTTGTTGAATAACAGTTTTATTGTAAAAAATAAAATATGTAAACAGTCATAGAAAAAGCATTTTCATTTATTTATAAGAAACATTTCATGCTTGTTATTTAAAATTAATAAAATTGTTACATATTTACGCTGTTCCAAAGAAGTTAAAAAAAATAGCTTTATTGGAGTTGCTTTAAACAGAAAAATTATAATTTTGAGGAAACTAAAAGTAGAAATTCAAGTTAAATATTCTTTTACAGAAACAATTATCCTGGGCTGCGATTCTATAAGAGGAAAGGGAAAGAGAATGTCATAATAAGGATCTTCTATCTTTGTTCAGTCTGTATTAACACATAAGTATATCACTGTCCTAAAAGAGATAAGGAAATATGCTTACAGAATCGAAGCTCTGGGTACCTATTCTCGTTCTTGAGAGAACGATCATCTTGATGGAAAATGGGCGTGGTTCTCACGAAAAAGTACGAAAACGTATTCAGAATACGATTTCTTACCTTTTCGTGAGAACCACGGCAGCCTTCCATCAAGATGATCGTTCTCTCGAGAACGAGAAAAGCTACCCAGAATACGGTTTCATACTTTTTCGTGAGAACCACACCCACTTTCCATCAAGTGATCGTTCTCTCAAGAACGAGAATAGGTACCCTGGTCTTTTTTATTGAATATACTCGATTAACCTGTCAAGTAAAACAAGGAAGAGCGATTTATTGTTTTAGATATAGTATAGAAAGAGAGTTATTGTCTAAACCTGTTGGTTAGAATAATAGAATTGACATTCGCACACGACACATTCACGCCAATGTAAGAAACTAGCAGGGAATTCAATGTTGCCATACAAATCATTGACCACGACTAACCACTTGACCTTGACAGCTTATTTAATTTCAACCCATAGACGTAGAAGAAATTAAATAAAATTACATTTTATTTAATTAATAATTAGTTTATTCTACATCTACGGTCGCCATTAGTCAAACGTCACCCGATTCTAAGGTTAAGGACAATTCTTCCTCTTCCTCTAAAAGAACGCCTAAGACATCAATTCCTACTGAAACACCATCTCCCTACCCTGTAAACAATGACCAAGTTGTTGACTTAACTTTAGAAAATAAAAATGAATCAGAAGGGCACACCCAGAATTCCTTAATACAGAACGATGGATTCCAAACTGTTTCCTACAAGAAGAGAAAGCAGAATGCCCGACCAAATCCAAAGAAAGGTGAAAACACCGATGACTTGCTAAAAATTGCAACTAAAGCAAACAAAGCATGGATATTTATTTCTGGGCTGGCTCCAGAAACCAAAGCAGACGACATAATTGTCTTTCTTAAAAAATATGAGTTGCACGAAGACTGTTTCTGTGAAAAAATGGTCACAAAAAAGGATCGTTTCTACAGCTCATTTAAAGTGGGCGCTCCACAACAAAACAAAGAGGCGGTGATATCCACTAACTTGTGGCCGGTTGGGACAACCATCAACCATTTTCTCCGCATCCAACGCCCACTGTCTACCAGGAAGGATTAACTGAAGACTCCCGAGGTTTTGTAGAGACAACTTCTTCAACACAAAACAAAGTGTCTCCAAGTGAACATTTCAAAGTTGTTAAATCTTTAAAAATTGTCCACTATAATGCTCAGTCTTTACGTAATTTCTTTTTGGATTTTGAAGTGCTACTCGATGACGTCTCGGCGGATTGTTTGTGCATAAATGAGCACTGGCTGGTGCCGGAGGAGCTAAACACTGTCTTTATTAAGAACTACAGGATGGTTTCTGGATTTTGCAGGACGGTCATGACTCATGGAGGCGTTGGTATCTATGTCAGACAGGACTTAAGTTATGGTCTTTTGAATATTGAAAGCCTCTCTGCTGAGCAGCACTGCGAGATTTTTGGCATTTTGTTAAAAAATTCAAATGTGCAACTTATCACTGCATATCGTACACCAGACGGTGATTTAGACAAGTTCTTTAACATAATGGCAAATACTCTTAAAAAAATTGATGTACACAAATCTCTTATCATAGCAGGAGATTTTAATGTTCATTTTAATGAAAAAGACATTAGAGCTCTAAAACTGTGTAATTTTTTCCGCTCATTTAATCTCAAAAAAAAAGTTAAATTTAACACTCGTGGTGATAGATGTCTCGATAATATCTTCACAAATATTGATGGTATTGCAAAACCAGTAGATCTCACGCACATCTCAGACCACAAAGGTATTTTTTTTCAGACTAACTATTCATCCACAAATTTTCAAACTAGAGTATGTTATAGGCCAATAACAGAAAATGGCCTCTCCAATCTATACCAAAGCATGCTTAAATACAATTTTAATTTTGTTAATGATGATAATTTGGATATTGACCTTAAATTCAAAATGCTAATTGACGCGTTAACACATTGCATAAATATCTCTTTTCCAGAAAAATCAAGACTATTCAATAAAAATTATCCCAATAAAGGAGTAAACTGGTTCAATGATAACTTAAAAGAGATGCGTAATAGACTTCAGTTTATGACAGCATTAAATAAAAGAGATTCTATTGCCATGCCAACGAGTACCATAATTGAATATAGAAAAAATTACAGAAAATCAATTAGGCTTGCAAAAATTAAAGCTAATGATGAATTTATAAAAAAAATCCAGTAACCCTCAACAAGCTATGTGGAAACTTATTAATAATAAAAGCAACAATAATACCTCTGACTCTAATTCAAAATCAAATGCAAATGATTTTAATAACCACTTTTGTTCAATTGCTGCATGTATGATGAATAAACTTGAAAGTTCTCAACAGCCTTTTGAAGATTACCTAAAATCTATGCCACTGAAAAACATCCCGTCCTTTAAATTTCAATCAGTTAGTTTTAGTGATGTCGACAAGGCCATTTCAGAAATAAAAAATAGTAACAGCAAAGATATTGACGGAATTAACACAAAAATTATTAAAAAAATCAAGGATATAATAGTTCAGCCCCTAACAATATTGATAAATCAATCTATAGCTTGCAGTACATTTCCTAAAGTTTTCAAAACTGCAAAGGTGGTACCCCTCTTCAAGAATAAGGGCTCCATTGATGACTGCAACAATTATCGCCCCATATCTTTATTACCAATCTTGTCAAAAGTTTATAAACGAATTTTGAAAAATCTGGCTAATGATCACTTTGAGTCAAACAAATTGTTTGCCTTGAACCAGTTTGGATTCCGAAAGAACAGGACCACAACTTTAGCTATTGATCACTTTACTAGTAATATTTTACAGGGCTTTGAAAAGTATCTTGACACTCTTGCATCCTTTTTAGACCTCACAAAGGCATTCGATTGCATTACACATAGCATTCTTCTAAAAAAACTACCATTCTACAATTTTCAGGCTGATGCCATTCAACTACTTAATTCATATCTATCGGATCGTGATCAGTATGTTCACTTTGGGCAGTGTAATTCTAAAAAACAATCCCTAAGGTATGGTGTACCTCAAGGGTCGGTATTAGGTCCCATCTTATTCCTCATCTATATAAATGACCTGGCATACTGTAAGGGCAAGGTAGTCAATACTGTTTTGTTTGCTGATGACAACGTTTTATATAAGTTATCACCCTTCAGAGATTGACAGTCTTGATTACAAAACTTCAGAAAGAGAATTATTTCAATGGTTTCGAGCCAATCGCCTATCCTTGAACAACTCCAAATCACAAAATATTAACTTTACTCTAAGGAATAACAGTGAAATTGTACAGTCCTTTCTACCTCAATGTGCAATGGAGGTCAAATTTCTGGGAGTACACCTAGATGCAGGATTAACCTGGGAACAACACCTTGTTAATCTTTCACGGGTAACTTCCAAAGAACTCTTCTGACAGCATATCACAGTAACTTTCATTCTCTTTTGGCTTATGATATTCTTTCCTGGGGTCATTCTTGTCATACTGATAAGGCGTTTGGACAACAAAGAAAATGCATTCGTATTATCTCTGGGCTTGGTTATAGAGAAGACTGTCGAAATTCGTTTAAGAATTTAAAAATTTTAACTCTACCTTGTGTGTACATTATGCAGTGTTTGTTGTACGTTAAACAAAATCTTGATCTATACAGATCACACGAAGATATTCACAACTATCCAACAAGAAACAACAACAATCTTGTACCAGACTTTGGTCGGCTTGAGAGATCGAGAAATGGTTCAAGATATTTAGCAATAAAGTTCTACAACTGCGTGCCAGCTAGAATTAAAGCTCTTAACTTCTATCAGTACAAAAAACAAAGTATTTCGAATCTAATTTTAATCTGTAGTATTGTCTTTGTTGTCAGCTTCTTTTAGCTTTTTTTTACCAAAACTTTCTTCTTAAGGAAGAATCAATATCGTGTAATGTTTTATTTGTATCAATGATAATAATTAATTGACAAAATTTTAATATTTTATTTATTTGACTTGTAAAAGTACTATTTGTATATTATGGGCTATATTCTTTTGAGTAATTATCAATTGATCAAAGTGAACAAAGCGAAACTGATAACTTCATGTTCTTTTGAATATGCATTTACTTGTCATTGGGCTGAAGTGATCATGATTACTTCAAGTGATAGAAGTGAAAGTGATAATGACTCAAAAGAATAGCCCTATTACTAATAAATTATCTTATCTTATTCCTGGCAAAATTACTGGCAGAGGCAAATGCCAGGAATTACTGGCAAATTGACAGCCCTGGTTCTACCCTTATTTCCATACTTTGGAAGTGCGTGCTTCACGTGTTGAACAGTTTCCAATGAGAGAGGTAGCATACACTACTATTTTCTCTCTTCCTTTTTCCGCTGTACAAAGCTTGAAGTTGAGGCAGTTGAGTGCTTCGCTCATAGATGAAATAAGTAGGGCTTCGCTCGCGTTACAAGACAGAAAGAAAATGAGTGAATAGCAGATTCATTATAGATTAAATATGGGATTCATTACCTAATCATTAATTATCCTATGTCCGTTACTGTGTAGCGGGTACCTCTACGCTTCCACCAGATTAAATAACATGTTCTACTAATTTAAAGTGTGTAATTAGAAAAGGATAGCATAGAATCTGTGTGGGTACGAATAAACAAAAGAACTCATACTATATCTTAAGATCTTTCGAAATCCTAGGGTGAATTCGTTGAGCCTACTTTATGTTTGATTTCGATACTGATACTACAAAAAAAGTAACGATACTTATTTAAAATCGGAATAAAATCAAAGAGGGTAACAAGATGGTACAAAATCGTTCCCTCGCAAAAGCGATTGTCCTTGTTCCGCAGACAACGTTGAACCGAGAGAGAGTTATCCAGGGCTGTCAATTTGCCAGTAATTCCTGGCATTTGCCAGGAATAATTAGCTGTGCCAGTAATTTTGCCAGGAATACTATCGTGCCAGGGATTTGCCAGGAATAGATGTCTTGTACTCAGAAATTGATAAAATATTAGGGCGAAATGTACATATTTATACAATTGATGGCAAGTGTATGAAAATCGATAAGATGCCCCATCTTTAAAATTAAATCTACTATCTCTTTTTGCTTGCCAGGAATAAATATAAAACTTGCAAGTATTTTTCTGTGGAACATTTGACAGCGCTGGAGTTATCGACATTTGACAGTTGTAAATGATCTTTCAACGAGAAGCGTGTTAATGTTGTTTTGACTCTCTTTGCTTAAAGTTTTTTTGTGTCCTTTGGAATTTTAGTTCCTTTGTAGTAATTTTCTATAATAAAACTTGTGTTATGTCACTGACTAATTTTCTTGTTCCGGGGTCACTTATTTTAAAAATGTCACAGCAAAAAGGCAGACCGTGCTTTGTACCCCAATGCAAATCAAGGGATTTACTTTTTTTAAGTTCCTGTCGGATACTTCTAAGTAAGTACAGACATTATTTTTTATTAGTAATAACAGTTTTTCCTAGTATTATCATGAGACACATATACATATAATTTATTTTAAAACTAACCTATCAATAATTTGTTTTTGTTTTGATGTAAAACAGGCCTATACTGCCGTGCTTAGGTAAAAGACAGTAAACTATAAAAATAAAAACAGAGAGTACTGGACTTTTAAGTTTTTGATATTTCTAAACTGAATGAATATTAAAATTTTGTTCTGTTTTAATAGATTTTATTGATATTAAATTGCAGTAATAAGTGATATAATAATTTTTGTCTATTCAGTATCGAATCACAAAATCTTAAAAATCAATAATCCAAAAAAAGAAACAGGTTAAATTACCACTATTGCTTTTTTTCTTGGTAAATACAAATGAAAATATAATCATAACAGATCATAAAGAATAGAAAAGCAGTACTTATATTTTTCAGTGGATAAAAGCAGTACAGTTTGAAAACTATCGCTTTTTTACTTTGAAAAAAGATTTACTGCTTTTATATTCAGAAAATGTAACCACTCTGAAATATTTGACAAACTTAAAAAATTAATACCTTATTGAAATAACATTCTTAATGATTAATTTTATAATTAATATCTAGAAAATTATTGGAAAAAAGGCAGTCAATGAAGTTTACTGATTTTTACCTAAACACAGTAGTATATTTTTAAAGTCTTCTTTTTTTGTATAGATAAATTTAAAGCTACCCAATTGTATTTTAAACATTTTTCATGAAAATTTTTTATAATTTTTAACAAAATTTGTGGCTAAAATTTGACTTTTTTCCTTTAGGTGTAAAATCTGGCTTGAAGCTTGCTCCAGACAAGATTTACTTGAAAAAGACCCTAAAACGTGTAATTTTTCCTATTTAATATGTAAACATCATTTTGGGAATAAGTACAAGGCCAAGGGTGATGTTCGTACAACATTGTTTGCTAATGCTTTACTTGCCATTTTCTCAGCTATTATAATTGTCTCTTTTGTTTCAAATGATGGAGCATTTGAGGGCATACCTACCAGATTATTGGAAGTTACTGGTGTGTATATAACTCATCTTTTAGTTTAATTTTTGTTGCCATTATATTACCAATATTTTTTTTGTGATGTGGGTTATTCTTTTAATATGTAATAAAAACAAATTACTCTTACTAATGAGACACTTTGTTCCTCAATGACAGAACTGTTCCAAGTTTAAATATTGATTTGTTACTTTCTCTGTACTGTTAATAAATCTACACTAAAGAGATAATATTTTAAAAAATAGACTACTTCTAGTTATTTGTTTAATCCACATGTTAACTGATACATTTAACTATTATTTCATAGTAAAACAAATGCATTCTACGTGCTCCCTAACAGTATATAAGAAAATATTAAATTTTTGACTTAAAATACTACAGCTATTATAAGACAATATAAGTATAATATTTTTTATCCAAATATAAAATTTGTTCACCATATTTTTTATTGCAGTTAAAGAAAGTCTATTTCAGATTCCTGCTTCACCTTCTGTTGATTGTGATCCTACATCAAGTATAATCCAACCTTTTCTTTTATTGTCAGCTGAAAAAGAGAGAACTGGTGAGTAAATACTTATTGCGAAGTAGTAGATATCTGTTGGACTTCCATTGTCTTTATTTTTGTTGAATATCACGACGTTTCGGCTAGTAGTTATCTCTTGCCGTTTTCAAGTGAAACTAAATAAATCCTATAGCTACATGAGTATTTATACTAATAGTAAATGCAGTTGAGTATGACCGAGATGGGTGCAGTCATGCCTGCTATGGCAAAATCATATTTTATTTTTGTGTTTATTCTGCATTTAGTTTTAGTTTACAATTACTAAGAAGTGGTTTCCACACTTCTCTTATATCTAAAGATGGTTTACTAAAACAACTCAGGTTCTTATGTATAACAGCGGCTTCTTTGAATTTCCGTTTTCTCCAATGTTGTTCTCGGTGTAGTATTTTAGCTTCAGACCATTTTATGTGGTGTCCATGAGTCCAGGCATGACTGGCGGCACCAGATTTTTCTGTTTCCCCTCGAGATGTGCATTTTTGGTGTTCTTTGATCCTTACGTCAAGAGGTCTCTTTGTTTCGCCAATGTAGGAATTGCCACATTCACATGGTATCTGATATACACAGTTCTTCATGTCTCTTTGAGTTGTTGGTTTGACCCTAGTGAGCCGACTTCTCAGAGGGTTATTTGAATTGAAAACAACGTTGATCTTATATCGTTTTCCTATTCTTCTAACTTTTTCTGGAATGCCATTAACATAGGGGATGTTCAGTAATGGTTTTCGTTCTTCATTCGTTGTCGATATTGTCCTATTTCTGCGTTGTTCAAGAAATTTATCCACTAGATATACTGGGTATCCGTTGGCTGTCAGATCATTTTTAATATAATCTATCTCTTTTATCAAGTTCTCGTTGGAGTTGCAGAGAGTTAAGGCTCTATCTACGAGATTTCTTATAATTCCTTGTTTGGTGTTGTTGGAGTGATTAGATGAATAATTAAGGTATTGTCCTGTGTGCGTGGCTTTTCTGTAAACCGAAGTTCGAATTTGTCTGTCATTTCTTTCAACCAAGACATCTAAGAATGGTAATTTATTTTCTACTTCTTTCTCCATGATGAGTTTAATAGTTGGGCTGAATTGTTGAGATGAAAAAGGAAGTTTCGAAGTTCTTCTTCGTCGTTTCCATTCCAAATAATAAAAGTATCGTCTACGTATCTGAGCCATAACTTTGGTTTCTTAGTTGTGGATTCAACTGCAAACGTCTCGAACCATTCCATGAAAATATTTGCGACCACTGGTGAGAATGAAGATCCCATCGGTAGTCCATCATCCTGGATGTAGAATTTTTCCTTTTCTTGAAAATAGGAGAAATGTTGCGAGTTCTTAACCCAGGACGATGTATTTCCTTGTAATAGTCTCAGGATTGGAAGAAGAAATTTGGCAAGTTCAGAAGTCGGAGAGTTCCGGGAACTCGTGATAGGTCGTAAGGTCATGTCTTGCTTATGTATTTTCGGGAGTCCATAAAGATGTGGAATTTTGCTATGGTGTGGCGTCAACTGAGTCCGGATCCTCTCAGGAATATACCGTTCATGTTTCTTGAGAACGCGGTAGATTCTTCCTTCAATTGCAGATGTGGGATCTTTAGAGATGTATAATTTCCTTTGCTTAGAACTTCGTCAATTTTTTGATTGTATGTTTCAGCATTCATTACGACAGTAGCATTTCCTTTATCCGATGGTAGAATTTTAATACTGGAGTCCTTCTGTAGGTTAGCTAGGGCAGTTTTCTCGTCTTTGCTGATGTTTGGTTCGGTTTTTCTAGATTTTTGTAGAGTTTCTCTTATTTTCCACCTGAACTCTTCTGCAAAAGGGTCTTCGATGTTCGCTGAGTCTGCGGCGCTAATTATATCGAGAATGGGAACCTCTAATGCCGTGATTAGGTAAAAGGATGTAAACTGTAAAAATAAGAACAGAGAATACTGGAATTTTAATTGTTTGATATTTTTAAACTGAATAAATAATATTATTTTTTCATAGGAATTATTTAGCGATGAATTAAAAGTTACATTGCTTACCATCTTGCATTTTTGTAAATCTAAAAGCATACTGCCTTTATACTCTTTAAAAAATAATTCAGCTTTTCACTGGTTTTATTATTATTCATATGTTTTATTTTGTCAAAGGTACAACACAGTAATGCAGAATAAAAATTTTGTTTTATTTTAATATATTTTATTGATATCAAATTGCAATAAGTGATAATAATTTTTGTCTGTTCAGTATCGAATCACAGAATCGTAATAATCAACAATTCAAAAAAAAAGAAACAGGTAAAATTACCACAACCACTTTTTTCCTTGGTAAATACAGATGAAAATATAATCATAACAGATCACAAAGAGAAGAAAAGCAGTACTTATATTTTTCAGTAGATAAAAGCAGTACAGTTTGAAAACTATTGCTTTTTTACTTTGAAAAATAGATTTACTGCTTTTATATTCAGAAAATGTAACCACTCTGAAATATTTGACAAACTTAAAAAATTAATACCTTATTGAAATAACATTCTTAATGATTTATTTTATAATTAATATCTAGAAAATTATTGGAAAAATCTATCAGCATCAAAATTAATAAAAGACAGTATATGAAGTTTACTGCTTTTTACCTAAGCACAGCAGTATATTTTTAAAGTCTTTTTTTTATACAGATAAAATTAGGAATACCTAATTATATTCTAAAACATTTTTCATTAAAATTTTGTATAATTAGCATTTATTTTTAACAAAATTTGTGACTAAAATTTATTTTTTTTTCCTTTAGGTGCAAAATCTGTCTTGAAGCTTGCTCCAGACAAGATTTACTTGAAAAAGACAATAGACGTGGCATATTGCCTATTTAATATGCGAGCATCATTTTGGGAATAAGTACAAGGTCAAGGGTGATGTTTCTACAACATTGTTTGCTAATGCTGTACCTACCATTTTCCCAGCTCGTGTATTACCTCTTTTGTTTCAAATGATGAATCACTTAAGAGAATACCTACCAGATTGTTGGAAGTTACTGGTGTGTATATAACTCATCTTTTAATTTAATTTTTGTTGCCACTATATTACCAATTTTTTTTGTGATATGGGTTATTTTTTTAATACGTAATAAAAACAAATTACTATTACCAAGGACAAAACTGTTCCAAGTTAAATATTGATTTGTTACTTTCTCTGTACTGTTAATCTACACTAAGTATTTTAAAAAATAAACTACTTCTAGTTATTTATTTAATCCACATGTTAACAGATATATTTAACTATTATTTCATAGTAAAACAAATGCATTCCATGTGCTCCCTAAAAGTATATAAAATAATATTGAATTTTGGACTTAAAATACTTCAGCTGTTATAAGACAATATTGGTATAATATTTTTTATCCAAATATAAAATTTGTTCACCATATTTTTTATTGCAGTTAAGGAAAGTCCATGTCAGATTCCTGCTTTACCTTCTGTTGATTCTGATCCTACATCAAGTATAAGCCAACCTTTTCCTTTATTGTCAGATGAGAAAGAGAGTACTGGTGAGTAAATAGTTATTGCTAAAATACTGTGTTGTTTTGATTTAAATCACTTGATTTTTCACAATAAAAATCACGATTTAAATAAAAAAATATTTATTATATTTCAAACAATTCACAAATGACTTAATAGCTACAATGCAACATCTAAGTACATAACAAAGATAAACTTTACCTTAAACTACCTAAATATCATAAACTTTTAAGTCAAATAATTTATCTCCTAAAATATTGAAAACTTACAGCAGCTAAAAAATATAAATATAAAAGACAATTTGAAATCATAAACTTCTAGTTTGTGATCATTTGCATTTTCATTGTAAAATTTAAAAAAATTAAATAGAAATTCCTATTTTCTACCTTTTTCAATCCCCAATCTATTTCTTAAATCGGAATTCACAAACCAGAAACTGCTTTATTATTGATAACTGTTTTGTAATTTTAGACCCATCATTTTATTGCTGGTGGTAACAGTCCCGTATCTTCAAATAATTTACCATTAGTTTCTAATGCCAAATTTATTTCTTCTGAAGATAACTTATACTTTTGTTTTTAAATATCAAACATACAAGCTACAAAATGATATGGTGTTAATGCTTGGTCATATCCACAATGAAATGCTTATTCTTTTGTAGAGAAGGCTCTGGCTCAAAGATATGCTGTAAGTTTTTCCATTGCTCTACAACATCTGAAATAGTTCCATTTTTTCTTTGCAAAATATTAAGGACCACTGCTATAAGTTTCAAAATATTTAGATATTCTTCTGCTGCACGTTTAAATTTAATATTGCGTACTTTTTAATATATGGCAGAATCCATCTCTTTTTTTTTGTCACAGATTTTTATTATTATGCCACACTGAGAGACATACATTTCTAAATAGTCAGTAACTCTATTCCAACGCCCATCGCTTCGAACAACTAATGTTTTCTCCTCCACTATAGCGTAGCTACTTTTTAACTGGTTCTTTCGTCCATATTTTTTCTTATGCCAACCATGTTTGCTGCATTATTGTCTGTCACGAAAGATTTTACATAATATTTTTACATATGTAGTGTTTTTTTCTCTCAGCTATTTCAACGAAAGTAATTATTTGAATAAATTTCTATTGCATTAAGCATGTTATTCAATATGATATTCGATTGATAATATATCACTTGAAATTACAAAAAGTTCAAAGACCTAGGAGTATATTTTGATAGTAATTTAAATTTTAACTTTCCTGTTAATCATATTACTAATGAAGCATTAAAATCACTGGGCTTTATTAAAAGAACCTTGCATGATTTTAATAATATTGCTTGCTTTAGGACATTATTTTTTTCCTATGTTAAGTCAGTCTTGGAATATGCTTGCCAAGTATGGTCTCCTTACTACGGGCAGTATATTCAACAGATTGAAAGAGCGCAAGAAAGATTCATTGGATTTGTGGGTTTCAAAATGGGGATACCCAGTGAAGACATCATATATGAAGAAATACTCAAGTCCATTAATTTGATACCTCTTAAGGAAAGGAGAACATATATCGATACGCGCACCTTTTATAAAATTTTGCATGGATTAATAGATTGTCCTGAATTATTAGCTATAATAGACCTAAATGTTCCACAGAGAGTTTTGAGAGAATTCAATCTGTTTAGTGTTCCTGATCACAGAACAAACTATGGCTTATCATCATCTCTCACTCTCTTTTCAATTATGGCGAATAAATTCGAAAATGATGTCCATTTCTTTAATGATACATTGAATTTATTGAGCTCAAAAATAAAGTATATACTGTAATATGTGTATCTAGTCATTTTTCTAAAGATGGTAACTTGTTTTAGTATATGTATTTTATATTTTCCCACCTATTGTATACCTCTTTGTTTTAACTTTTGTGTTTGTAGGATTATCTTATACCCTACTTTATCTATAATACATTTTTAAGTTCATATATTTTTGTATTTGCCTAATAATTTTATTATTTGTTCAATGTTTTATTGTATCTTACTGTTCATGCGTGTGCTTACTAGGGATTTTCTTATAATATAAAATGTTTTATTAACGGTTAAACCCGTTTAAAATTTACAACACTTTATAACTTACAAACAAGCTCCCAAACAGATAAAAAAAATACCAAACAATAAACAAACAAATCCAAAGTATCCATTAAACTACAGTATGTTCATATTTAAGACCACACATAGAAGAGTGAGAAGTAAAAATTTGCATAGATATCGCTTTAAAAAATTTTTGGAACTATTTAAGGACATGCTAAATTGTACATTCTATTTAGTGGTGCATAGGTGGAGTAGTTGGTTCTATGAGTATCCACAAAGAATACCTCAACCCATCGACTATTTCTCTGAGGCACATGGAAACCAATATGCATTAGTAATTCTGAAGAATTTATTATGTCATTAACGATTTTAAATAAATAAAGTAAGTCAATGTATTCTCTGTGATGTTAAAATAAATAAAATAAAATAAATGTTTATTGATGGACCAGCCATTTACAAAGGAAAAAAATCAATACATACGTATAATATAAAAAATCCCTAGTAACACACGCATGAACAGACACATACAATGAAACATTGAACAAATAATAAGATAATTAGGCAAATACAAAAGTATATGAACTTAAAGATGTACAGGGTGAGTCAACGATTGGATGAAGTAAGTTTGTGCCTTTTCGGTGAAATTTACAAAGAAACTATATTTATTGTTTGATACAGTTTATTTCTACGCAGATTTTAAGAATATTTAGGACTCTACAGGGTGAGCCAAAAAACTAGGACAGCATAAAGTTGTATTTTTTTAAATAGAACACCCTATATACGAATCGTATTTTCGATTTAGCTTATAATTTTAAATCTTTTTTATTAAGGGTTTACTATAACAAAAAAAGTCACATTTTCAAGCATCAATTCAATCCTAAATAACGTTTTCAATTTTGTGACAAATATATTCAAATTTGTAATTTAGCAAGGCCAAGGACAAGTTAACATAATTTTTACCTAATATTTGCAATAAAAGCTACAGGGTGTTGAACACATCGGCTCAAATTTGAACAAGTTTAAATGATTAAATATCTTTTTTTTTTAAATGGTACACCCTGTATATTTTCATGTTATTTAATAGAGTAATAAAAACCCTAAAAGTTTTGTTCAATATATCCTATACCTATTTATAATAGTTTTTGAGATATTTCAGTTTTTCTTATTTTCCATACTTTTTTACAGAAATAGTCTTCATTATCATAGTAGCCATGTAAAATAATAAAAAGAAACTACAGAAACAAACAGAATGTGGTTAAATATGATGAAATACATTATTCGTTATATTACAACGGCAATAGTTTAATTAAACATAATGTGAAAAAATTAACACAACAATAACGACAAGGCAAATTCATATTTACTTTTATACTAAATTGAAACAAAAAAAATACCTATTAAATACTGAGATTAATTATTTCTTTTTAATAAGTGTTCGAATAAACGACCCTCTTGTGCAATGCACAAATTTAGTCTTTTTTGCAGATTTTCTCGGACCCTGGACAAAATTAGTGGCGTTATTGTTCTACAGGTATCCCTAATCCTGTTTCGCATATCTTCCACTGTTGTTGGTGGATTAACATACACCTTATTTTTAATATAACCCCATAGGAAGAAATCTAATGGGGTGATGTCGCAAGACCTTGGTGGCCACTCAATGAAACCCCCACGTCCAATCCATTTTTGCGGATATCGTTGGTCCAAAAACGCACGAACTTCACGATGGTAATGCGGAGGCGCACCATCGTGCTGGAACCACATACTGTCGAGCTCATCCCTATCGAGACCTTGAAGCAGTTGGGGTAGTTCTTCTTGTAGAAAGTTCAGGTAACTATGGCCATTTAGTGGTTCATTAAAAAAGTGGGGTCCAATAATTCGATTATGATGAATACCACACCAAACATTTAATGACCAGTGGTTTTGACGTTGCACCTCTCTAATGGAGTATGGAAAATTATAAAAACTGAAATATCTGATAAACTATTATAAATAGGTATAGGATATATTGAACAAAACTTTTAGGGTTTTTATTACTCTATTAAATAACATGAAAATATACAGGGTGTACCATTTAAAAAAAAAAGATATTTATTCATTTAAACTTGTTCAAATTTGAGCCGATATGTTCAACACCCTGTAGCTTTTATTGCAAATATTAGGTAAAAATTATGTTAACTTGTCCTTGGCCTTGCTAAATCCAAATTTGAACTATATTTGTCACAAAATTGAAAACGTTATTTAGGATTGAATTGATGCTTGAAAATGTGACTTTTTTTCTTTAAACTTAATTATCTCAGAAACTATAAAGTTTTGTTATAGTAAACCCTTAATAAAAAAAGATTTAAAATTGTAAGCTAAATCGAAAATATGATTCGTATATAGGGTGTTCTATTTAAAAAAATACAACTTTACAATATAAAATACATATACCAAAACAAGTTACCATGTATAGATAAAATGACTAGATACACATATCACAGTGCATTCTTCATCTTTGAGCTCAGTGAACTTAATGTATCATTAAAGAAATCGATATCATTTTCGAATTTATTCGCCGTAATTGAAAAGCGAGTGAGAGATGACGATAATCCACAATTTGTTCTGTGATAAGGAACACTAAACAGATTGAATTATCTCAAAACTCTCTATGGAACATTTATGTCTATCATAGCTAATAGTTCAGGACAATCTATTAACCCATGCAAAATTTTATAAAAGGTGCGCGTATCGATATATGTTCTCCTTTCCCTAAGAGGTAGCAAATTAATACACTTGAGTATTTCTTCATATATGATGTCTTCACTGGATATCCCCATTTTGAAACTCACAAATCTAATGAATCTTTCTTGCAATCTTTAAATCTGTTGATATATTGCCCTTAGTAAGGAGACCATACCTGGCAAGTAAATATAAGTATTTCTTCATATATGAGAGGCTTCAAATATAATTGGAGTAGTATATGTGGGTAGTTTATATTTTCTTTAGGAACGCCTGATTCATAAGCTACGAATCTTAAAATGCGCTTCGGCACCCTTTCTAGCTCCAATTTGTGTACATTGTAGAAAGGTGACCATATTGGTAAGGCATACTCCAATACAGAACGCACAACACTGCAATAAACCTTTTTGATATATATAATATCGTTGAAGTCAGATAGATTCCGTGTAACAAACCCCACTAATTTTATTCCTTTATTTGTGATATTATGTATATGCTCTTTAAAAGTTAACTGACTATTCAATATTACACCAACATCAGATATAGAGTCGGTCAATTCCACAGACACACCATTAATCTTATAATTGTACTCGATTAAAGTTCTCTTTCTACAGAACCGCACTGTCTTGCACTTTCCAATGTTAAGGTACAACCTGTTGGTAGTACACCCTACACGAAATGCATCCAAATCAGACTGCATATCAATACAATGCTGCAGAGATTTAATGCACTTAAAAATTTTAAATCATCAGCGAAAAGCAGTGCCATTCCAAAACAAGTTGAACAGAAGAGGGGCCAAATGCGTTCTTTGAGGAACCCCAGATTGCACCCTAATTTCACGCGACGAATAGTTCTTATATCGTACAATGTGTATTCTCCCCGTGAGATAGCTTCGCATCCACGAAAGGAGCGGATCTTGAATACCAATAGATTTCAGTATAGTTAAAAGACAAGTATGATTCACTGTGTCAAACGCCTTGGAAAAATCATTATATATAGCATCAACTTGGAAACGATCCTCCAAAGCACATAGCAAAAAGTCAACATCAAAGATTTGTAACTATGGACTTCCCCTTACAAAAACCATGTTGTTCTGGAACTATATAATTTCAAAAAACAGTTGTTAATTCATCAGTTAAAAGAGAATCGAATATTTTTGAAAGAATAGAACATTTGGAAATTGGCCTATAATTTTCTATATGTGCTCTATTCGAAATGGTATAAATAGGGTATAAATAACTTCTCTTCCACTCATCAGGAAAAAGCCCACTTTGAAGGGACAAATTATATAATTTGCTCAAAATAAGTGAAAAGATACATTGGCATTGTTTTAAAAAGAACATTGTTATATTATCAGGACCAGAGCCCAAGTTGTCCTTAATGTGTTTAGCTTATTAAAAATATCAGTGGGTGAAAATGTACAAGTTGATAAATTTATATTAGAGTCACAATGAAAGTTAAAAACTGCCCCAGGATTGTGATCAAATATATATGAAGATGAAAAATGATCGGCAAATAAGTTCGCGCTATCGAATTTGGATCGTCACTAGTTGTATCATTATATGGCATTGTACCCAGAAGAGTGTAACCACCCTTCTTCTTTTTTACATACTTCCAAAATTCTTATCACCACCTAATAACTTTTGCAGGGAAGAAATGTATTCTTCATAATTCAACCTAGATACGATCTTACATTCAGACCTTAAGTTTGAGAACAACACATAATCAGTCTTAGAGTTATTATTAGTCTTAAATCGTTTATCAGCAATCTTTTTATGAAATATCAATTCTTTAAGCTCAGAACTAAACCAGTTAGGAAACTTTGGATTCTTTGATCGCAATTTGGGAACAAAACATTCAACAGCGTAATTTACATGGTGATAAAAATAGTCTACAGCAATATTTATATCTAAGCCCTGAAATAGTAGTTCCCGAGAAATCCCACCAAAAAATTATTAATTATCTGAAAATTTGCATTTTTAAAGGCATAATAAAAACTACCATAGTCCAATAAATCTTTTCCATTGGCATAATCCACTTGAAAACACAAGGCAGGGTGATAACTATTACAGGGTACCAGAGGGTCCGGTACTAACTGAACTAAAGTATTACAGTCATTAAAGATTAAATCAAGAAAATTGCCATTATAGTTGGCGATTGTAAAAGTAGTCATGTCACTCAAGACCTGAGCACGATTAGTAATATTACCTACTCACCTATCACCACAGATAATCAGACGATCATAAGTAGTTTCAAAATTGTCTCAACAGATGAACAAAATTCTTCAAAGGATTCAAAACAAGTTGTCCCTGGTCAACTGTAAAATTAAATGTTCAGTATGTGTAACCACATTTGAAAATTCCAGTGCTGAATATTCACTACGGACAGCAATAAGAACACCTCCACCCCTTTTACAATCACTTGTCAGTTCAGACCGATCATTATGAAATACTTGGTAATCATTAAATTCTAATTCACTATTTGATATTTCTGCTGTAAGCCAAGTTTCTGTAAATATAAATATCAATGTTAAGATTTATTATTAGATTCTTTACTTTGTCACGTGATTGAATACTACGAACATTCTGGTAATAGACTGTTAGTGACCTTACCCGTTTTGGACCTGTGTCTCTATCATGGCTACGACCATTATTAAATACCCTTACTAGTGATTCTGAGGTTGTTCGTTCGGAATTCTTATAAAGTAATATTTCAAGCTGATTTACTTTGTTCTGCAGGCTTTGTACATTGGGATGAAGGACAAGAGGAAAGTCAGTCTTCTTAGTTGTAACCCCGGCGTCCTTGTTCCCGTATGGATTGGCTATTGTATCTGGAATGGTTGTTATTTGACTGCTTCCGAAAAAAATTATACAATGTCCTGAGGCCAATTTGATTTATTCAACATTGAGTTTTGCAGCGATGGGTTAGTGTCAATTCTAAAATATATATAATATACTTATCTATTGATTTTTTCCTTTGTAAATGGCTGGTCTGTCAATAAACATTTATTTATTTATTTAAAAACTAAATCACTCCACTGAACCAGAACACAACCAGGATTGTAACAAAATGAGCACGAATTATTGCCCCTTAACAATGTATAGACAAACAAGTAAGTGAGTCTTGACAAGAATTTTCTGGCAGTAAGAGCCACTAAACACAAGTTCCGACAAACCAAAAAAAAAAGGAAAATATACCGTGATTTTTTATTTGGCGAATGAAAAAGTGAAATGTAGTAGAAAACCTATTAGCACCTTGTAATACAGTTATTTATGCTAAATAATAAATAAGTAAAAAGTGGTTTAGGTTTTTAATTACAAAAATATTTTATGACTACCTATTGGGCATTGATTATTATTGATAATAATAAATTGCTTTTTTGTTGAAAGATATTTGTAAAAAATAAAAATTTAATTTCTTAATTTTTCTTAATAAAAATAAAAATATTCAAAAAAATATATGCATATATCTATTTGTAAACTATAAGTTTAGTAACATAAATATATAAATAATAAAAATATTCAAATAATATTCAGGAATTATTTACGTGGGTATTTATATTCAATAATAAAATAAATTTTATAAATATGATTGAATTTTCTCGACTTGCTCCCTATGAGTTTTAATGTGGAAATCTAAAAAAAAATCAAAATCAGCCCAACTCTGTTAAAATATCTTAAGAAATAATTATTTTTTCAAAAGAAAACATAATTTATATTGAACTAATACTTACAGAAAATGGATATTATAGTTCACATACCATAAATAATATTGTTACGCCCAGGTTTAGGGTATGACTAAGGACCTATCGGAATTGGAAATTTTGATCTGCAGTGATTAAACTCTAAGCAACCTCTTCAACTTCGGTTTATTAAAAATGAATTATTGAATTTCGAAAACGCGGGTTAATGACGTATTTTATTTTTCTCTATGTAACAATATTTTTATTGTTCTTTTAAGTATCTAAGTCTATTTTAAAATGTGACAAATTACAAATTTTAGGTGATGCTCATGCTGATGTAAATGAAAAAGCAGACACATGAGATTAAATGGTACAGATACCTCTTGATAATGAAGACTTATTCTCTCCCAGTACCTCAACCACAATGTTAAAAGAAGATCCAGGATTGATTTCACCAACGTCATTAATACAGACTTCAATTTGTTGTCACATTCTTCACTTGGGAAAAAGAAAATGCGCCAAATCATCAATAGCTTAAAAAACGTGATTCTAAATATATTTTACAATGGAAAAAGAGCAGATTTCCACTATTGATAATTTTTATGAGTCTGATTATCTGTGGTGATTTTAACTTATGTATGTGATCAATTTTTATCCAAGCCTTTGGCAAAAATTATAAAATTTCAGGCTCTAGAAGAAAATAAAAATCCTACTGCTAGGCGTAACAGGTTTGAATATAAACAATTTACATTAACCTTGTATATTTTAGGCCCAAGAACATATAATTTTTTGAAACAATTTCTTTATTTTCCATCAACCTTTTTGAAATTTTTAATTCATTAGAAAAAGAATATTATTATCTGTACGAGAAGGTTTTTGATGGAAGTAAACTACAGATAACTTATTTGGATAAGATGATACATTTTTTTTTCTAATTTACTTCAGATATAGAAAATGCCATATAATTTGTTTTTGTATTTTTTTTAGATACCCCAAAACCTAAACTATTTTAAAGTATTTTTCAACATTGTAAAACAATAAATAACATAACCCCTGAACTAAAAAAAAAATAAGAGCTTAAAATCCCAGGACTTACGTCCATTTCAAAGATGAGACAATATGCTAATTGTTCTGTTTTTTTTTTATATCTCCTTTTTTGCAAGTTTTTATGTCTTTATTTGCAAATTTGACGCTATAAAATAATTTTTATCTTATAAATAATTTGATAACATAAATACGGGGAAATTGTGGACAAGGATGTAGGATTTGTACATTTTTCAATTCATCAAAAAAAAAATTCTAGATATTGCTATTTTTCTACATAAGACATTTTGAAGTAAATATGTTTTCTAGTACATAGATAAAATAAAGAAAATTTTTATTTGGGGATCTGGGTGTGTTTGTCTTGAAGGTTTAAAACTAATAACAAGTTGGCTCTGATCCAATGTATTTGATTGTTGAGAAAAATCCACACAACATAAACAAATCCATTTTAAGTAGGCAGATATTCCTTTCTATACTCATAATTGTGTAAAAAAATTGCAGGAATTACTTTGTTACTAGGTTCAAAAATATCTTTTTGCACCTCCTGATTACTTTCATATAATATATTATATAATAGAGAGCTTAAATCATCTTCAAACTTCATAGATGAATATTGCAAAAAGTTTTGACAAAAAAGTTTTTAATATGCCCTTTCAAATTGAATTGGGGTTGTGTTATCATAATTTCCCCCCTGTTGCCGTATACTGCCAAAATAATTCTCTAGACAATTTTGATTCACTAAATGAGTTCTTAAATACTTAAAACCTAATATTGCTAATTTTACCCATAGTTTTTTTAGACTATTGATAGTTATAATCGAACAAGTTCGGAATTTACATTTAGATGTTAAGTCTTCATCACTTTTGTTTAAAATTTTTAAATTAGAAAAAAAAGTATCATCTCATCCAAATAAGTTATCTGTAGTTCACTTCCATCAAAAACCTTCTTGTACTGATACATACGTTTTTCTAATAAATTAAAATTGTCAAAAAGATTGCTCATTCTCTCTATTACTTCAATTGTAGTAGATGATTCTGGAGGTAATAAACCCAGTGATCTATATGTTTTCATTCCCCTTGCAACTGTATAGCTTAAAACTTGAACGGCATTTTATCAAAATTGGATGGAAAAATATGAACATTTCTTAAGTTTGGGCTAAGCAAAATTCCTGTTTTTTGCCTTCTTTATAAAAATATTCTACAAATGACCATGATATTTTTTTTCATAGAAATAAAAAACATGGCTAACCTAGTTATCTTTAGGAACTTCAATCTTATACCCATGGAGATACGAAATACTGTCAGGTTTGTCATTTAAAGAAAGTTGTAGAATACATATTATTGATGATATGGATAGATTTAATTGAATTTTTTACTAAGTGTAATTGTTGGATTTAGATTTGCTTAAATTACCATCAAAGGCACGCATAAAAAGCGCTCCATATCCAATATACACACTCCAACACACATTTACTTGCATATACACACATATATCCAAACGCGCGAGCACATGTGTACACGTAATTTTGACCTTATTCATTTAGCATATACAGATATTAAGTCATCTAGACTCTTTTTCCATGTATATTGTCATTATTCTTTATGTGTATTAATAATATAATATTGTATTGTGTTAGGCTAGTTACTTGATGGAAATCCATTATATAATAGTTAAAAAATACAACGTATTATAATTTCCACTATATTGCATTAACCATAACAATTGTTTCAACACAGTGTCATCTTCATATGGTAGATAACAACTAAACAAAGTAAAAACTACTCTAAATCTACATTCAAAAAGGTGTCATCCAAATTTACAAGACTATAAAATGTTGGAAAAACCAGAATTATTTTTATTAGTTCAGGCATTGACGAATTATACTAAGACGTCTCATTCTTATGGGAGGATTGGAAGCGCTAAGTATTAAAACTCTGTCATCGATAAAAGGTAGTTTTTACTATAAGTAGTAAAACGTCAAAGAATGATGTATATGCAATATTGCCGTATTGGATAGTTGATCTAAAGTACGGATACAAGTTTTTTTATCCCTTAGTTTATTATATTTGTTTAAGTTTACAAAGGGAACGTTCTAATGATCAAACCGTTCAGTAAAACTTCGTAAGGCTCCGGCAACCTTACATTTAAATCGATAAAAAGGTGGAGCTTACCTCTCTTACTCGGTAGGAAGGGATATGCAGTATTGCCACGTTTTCAACATAAATCCGAAAATTTAAATCTTTTATACTTGTTTCTAACAAAAGCAGGTATATCACATTAAAATACTGATATCTAATCATTGACAACATTGTAAATTGCTTTTTATGAATAAGACGGCGTACCAGTTTGCGTACCGTTTAGGAGCGTCAAAATTATAGCACAGGATAGGAATTCTTGGTATATTTCTTCTATGGTTCAGGTTATTGAAATTGTATATTTAATAATGAGGAACCATTTAAATCCAATTGGTCATTTAATAAAATGTTTAGTTTTTTATGTCTGTTGATTTCTAATAGATTTAATTTTAACGTTTTTTTTTCCAAATATAAAATATCAAAATTATCATTAAAAGTGCGATGTGCATTGTTTAAATGTAAAGTGCAGTGAAAATTTGTGTGCTTTTTTAAATGACTTGTTTTACGTTCTTTTATTCTTTTAATAAAGCTTCTGCCCGTTTGCCCTATATATATTTTAGGGCAACTTCCACATTTTAATTTATAAACACCACATTTATTTTCTTTTTGAGTTTTGGTTTTATTATTATTAGTTCTATCTTGAATCCTTTTTTGATCAGATGTTTGGTTACTTGTTTCGTAAGTTTACTGGTATACGTAAGAGTTTTATACACTATGTTGGTTTTGAATTTTGTTACTGAATACGCTAATTTAATTGCTTTATTGTGTTGTTTTTTATTAATAATTTGGTCAACCATATTGGCCTGATATATCAAAACCAACATAGTGTATAAAACTGTTACGTATACCAGTAAACTTTCGAAACAAGTAGCCAATCATTTGACCAAAGGATTCAAGATTTCATATAGAACTAATAATACTCAAGGCAAATTAATAAAAAATAATAAAACCAAACCGAAAAAAGAAAATAAATGTAGTGTTTATAAATTAAAATGTGGAATTTGCTCTAAAATATATATAGGGCAAACGGGCAGAAGCTTTATTAAAAGAATAAAAAAACATAAAACAAGTCATTTAAAAAAGCACACCAATTCTCACTACGCTATATATTTAAACAATGAACAACACACTTTTAATGATAATTTTGATATTTTATATTTGGAAAATAAATTGTTAAAATTAAATTTATTAGAATGCCTGGAAATTAACAAACATAAAAAACTAAACATTTTATTAAATGACCAATTGGATTTAAATGGTTTTCTATTATTAAATATGCATTTTCAATAACCTGAACTAATAAAAATAATTTTGGTTTTTCCAACATTTTATAGACTTGTAAATTTGGGTGACACAGGTAAATACCTTTTTGAATTTAAATTTAGAGTAGTTTTCACTTTGTTTAGTTGTTATCTACCATCTGAAGAACACACTGTGTTGAGAGAATTGTTATGGTTAATGTAATATAGTTGTAATTATAATACGTTGTATTATTTAACAATTATATTAAATAATATAATAATAAATAAATAAAAAACTCTTAAACAGGGCGTTCAGATAATGCATCAGGGTACTTGAACCACGGTAACAGGATTTTTTGCTTCCTTGAAAAACTGATCTAACGAGCAGTGAGAACTTTAATTTGAACAGTGTGATTTATCAAATTGAATAAGGAGTACCTTTTTTATTAGGTATTCTTTTGTTTTTAACATGCTTTTTCTAATATCTATCAGAAACATTTTTATATTAGAGTGATAGAAGTCATTAAGGCTAATCCCTGTACCAAATATCAACTTGATAAGTTAAAAACTGAACGCAAGATGTTAAAAATAAGAGACAACAATTGAACTTTGACAAGCTGTAGCTCGGGAAGCATTGGGTTTTCGAATTTTTATTATATGGCCAACTATCTTCATTTTACCATGTAGAATCACCTCTCGCAAGTATCCTGTTGCACTATCCGAACACCCTGTATACATAAATGCAAAGAATTTTGTTAGCTTCATATTTCTAAAGAATACTAGTTTGAAGAAAAAAACGTTAAGTTACAATTTTAAATAGTTATAACTGCCAACATATAGACTTAAAAAATGATAGTGTATTGTATTTAATTTTCTCTAATATACTGTTTACTTTGGGTTCATACTGTTGTTTTATTACCTTTGTGAGTAATTTACTTACTGTACTTTAGATAGTACTGCAAAAAAAGAACGGACATACATGCAACAAACTTTTGCTGCAAAACCGTACAAAGTCGCATTACATTTTTTTATGATGGCCTTACAAGCTAGAGTTTTGGCCCAGATTTTAAATTTCTATAAAATTTTTTAGTATTTGAACTTTAAATCCAACTAGATTAAATATACATACGCTTTATATTGTACCGTAAAAACAGAAAGCGTTACTGGCTTGCAAAAAGCCTTTCAATTTATGCCTACTTCTATTTTTTTTTGTTTGCATTTTGATTATCATAATTGCTACCACTCAAACTATTTTAATAATTTATTTTGGCAGATAATTATTTTTGTGATTAAAAAAAACAAATTTTAAACAAAAGTAAAATATATTGCATTATAACATGTCGATAAATACCTAGTCAGGTTTTATTGTGTATGCTGAAAGAAAAAGTCATTTTTACTGTGTAGAGTAGTCCAACTATCGAGTTTTAAAGATTCAAGGTCAGAAAAAACGTTTGCCTTTTGCTTTTTCAACTGATATGCAGCTCATGTGCTATCTTCTTTGTTAACGTTCTTGCTGACAAAGATAAAAGGAGGTCGGGGATATGATGAATGAAACGAAGAGGCCAAGGTGTCCCAACTTATTATTGTGAATAATCTTTGGCCTAAGTAGTCACCAATGGATGCTTACTTTTAAAATGTGAAATAGGAAAGTCGTTCGAACTTTGAAATTCTTGACGGGAACGGACAATAGAGCTATTTCTTTTAACCGGATTTTTAAATTAGTCCCAAACGTCATTGGATATCTCTGTTTTTTGACCGAAATTAAAAAGAGAGGTACTGCTCCTCGGAGATGCTCTATTTTTTTTATTTAGCATGCGCCAATTTTTTCTATAGGATAGTTTAAATACGGGAAGGAATGATGTGCCTGAAGACAGCAACGAACACAAACTCGGATTTGCCAATGAATTTCAATTTTATAGAGTCACTTATGTGAAATGACGATAAAATTAATTCAAGACAAGTAGGGAAAAATAATTAAAACAACAATTTAATTCGGAATTTTTTAACTAATAACATAGCAGAACTGCATAATGTCCCTTTGAGAGAAGTAAAAGACACCTGAACGGTATTATCCATATCGAAAATAATATTTCAATAAAGAAAACACCTTAAGATATTCTGCCTCTTTCAAATTGGCTTTAATGGAAAGGGTTAAAAATCTTTCAACTAAAAATAATATACATTCGCGCAGGTCCCGCTTAGAAGGGGCGGTACAGTTCTATATTGAAAATAATATTTTACTAAATAAAACACCCTTTAGGATTTTCTACCTCATTAAAATTGGTTTAAATGGAATTGGTTAAATATTTTTCAACCAAAAATAATATAGATTCCCTCAGTTCCCGCCTTGAAAGGGTGGTACACCCCTATATTGAAAATGATTACTAAATAAAACGCACTTTGGGATTTTCTGCCACAATAAAATTGACTGAAATGGAAAGGATTAAATGTCTTTCAGATAAAAATAATGTAGATTCGTGAAATTCACGCTTAGAAAGGGTGGTACACCCCTATATTGAAAATAATTTCTACTAAATAAAATACCCTCTAGGATTTTCTGCCATAATAAAATTGGATTAAATCTTCGATCATACTCTAGATTTAAACAACAATAGATTTGTTTGAAGGCTGTTTATGGTCGGTGGGGGAGACGCTTTTTTGATGTTTGACAGACATAAACATGTTTACTTATCCTTTCTTTCAGTTTAATTGCTTGTCGAGATTTTTTTCGGTATTTTTAAGTGTTAGAAATTACTATAAATGCGAAGTTTACGATTAATATTAACAAAAAGAGGATTTAAAAACTTATTTTTATTGGTAAATGATGTCTACATATTGAAAATAACAATAATACTAATTTAAGCAACCATATATTCATTTCAGAATTGACGTACCGATTATCATATGATACTTGTTTAAATAATCCAATTAGAAAAGGATAGCATAAAATTGGTATGTGCGTACCAGGAAATTAAATATCTACTGTTTATCAACACTTTTTAAGACATAAATAAAAATATTATTACGTTATTCAGCGTTCAAACAACCGGGTATGTTCGAAGGATTAAATGGAAAGGTTAAATGTCTTTCAACCAAAAATAATATAGATTCGCGCAATTCCCGCTTAGAAAGGGTGGTACGCCCCTATATTGAAAATAATACTTTACTAAATAAAACACCCTTTATGATTTTCTGTCACAAGAAAATTAGCTCAAATGAGAAGAGTTAAATGTCTTTCAACCAAAAATAATATAAACTCGCGCAATTTCCGCCTAGAAGGAGTGGTACACCCCTATATTGAAAATAATATTTTACGAAATAAAACACCCTTGAGGATTTTCTACCATATTAAAATTGGCCTAAGTGGAACGGGTTAAAATTTCAACCAAAAATAACGTTCCGGACGGCCGATTTTTGAACACACACTATATTATTGAACACACTCTATTATTTTGGAAGCTTTTTATTGTCAACCTTAATTGTGACACTTGTCAAACTAATTCAAGTTGCGTCGACAAACTCTCAAACTATACTGTCCCCGAAAGCCGATCTGGACCGCTTATATATCCTTTTGGTTGATGTCGGAAGATTCCCTAATTTTCTAGAAGGATTTCCATACTACATGATGTAATAAAAATAAGAAAAAGGAATAATCCGGTGATTTCTAGACCTACTATTATAGGCGTTTCATATTAAAAATAAGGAAATAGAATTCTCTAAAAAGTTCCAAACCTTCTTTCATCGACGTCTCATGAGGAAATTAACAAAAGGTAAAATTAAATAAATAAATTATACACTCCTAGAAAATAAACCTAAAACCATATAAACTACAAACACAAACTAATACTATAAAGTTCGTTATATTGCCCCCTTCCCAGTCTTGATCGTCCCGATCAACATTCTTCATATCGATAATGGGTCAATCTGTCAAGATGCACGACTTTCATCTTCGCATGAGGGCTTCTCTGAATTCGGTACACCAGATCGTTTAATCAGGTCACTACGTTGTACGGACCTTCCCATGACTTCTGAAGCGTTGCTGAATGCCCTTTGGTTCTTTTCGAATTTTACAACTACATTTTTTCACCAACCATGAATCCTCCACTATTTGCTTTGAGGTCATAGAAGGTCTTCATTCCGTCGCTTTTTATTTACAGTCGTTTCTGTACCTTTCCGAGGATGACCTGTAGGGTATTCTTCTTACGTAGTGCCTTTCGCGGTCGCGGTCCCTCGCGACGTACCTTCTCGAGTCTGACCTGTAGAACGTTCTTCTTCCGTAGCCTCTTTCGCGATCATGATCCCTCTCGTCCACGGTCGCCATGAGTACTCCTTATATCTCTTCAGTAATGGTCCTTTCTCCTATCGCCTCCACCAGCAGAAATTTCACGGCAATCTCTGTACAAGTGACCATTGTATCCGCACTGGTAACAACGCATGTTATTCGAATCGTACTGGCGACCCTGACTTCTTCTCGGTCTGGCATAAGTCACTCTGATATGACAACCGCATATTTTAACTCCATCACAAGCCTTGACGGCAACTGCAGCATTTTTTTAATCTTTGTAAACAACAATTCCAAAACAGGGGATACTATTACTTAACCAGACTTCTTTAAGTTCACCATGAGGAGCAAAGACTTTCTCCAAGTCGCTTCTGCGAAGTTCATCACCTACATTAACAATATGAAGCCGATAGCCATCAAGCTCTCTGTCAGGAACAGTACTGCAAGTACAGTGGTTTTGTACATGCCCCTCTTGGCCACACTTCCAACAACGAATTCTGTTTGTGTTACGAAAGGTTGTATTTTTGTTGTCTTGGGTTTTCCCTTCGTTCAAAAATTTTTGCAACTCCCCCATTAGCCTCATCAAAATTTCCTCGTTGGTCTTGCGATAATCTCTGAAAACTTTGACTTTTCTTATGAACCTTCCTTGGTTCCTCGAGGTCTGTTTGGCTGTTTCAAACTGAAGGGCATAAGTAAGAGCCTCATAAATTTTCTTCAGTCAGGCCATTCTTATAGTTTGACTTGTTTCTGTGTCACGTAAACCTTCGATAAAACTGCTAACTCTTGCTTTATTTCTTCCAGATAGCTCGGGTAAGTCAAATTTATTAGTCTCCTTATATCCGCCTCATATTCTTGAAGACTTTCCTTGTATTTTTGTCTACTTCCTTGGAGTTGGGCCTTATAAACTTCTTGGAGGTGGGCTTTCCCATTCTAGAAAAGTAACAATAAACTCGTAATTATTCTGTTTATCTTCAGGAATGTTGCGTAAAACCTCTATAGCTTCACCTCGTAGTGCTAGAACAAGAGCAGGTGCCTTTTCCGGTGAACTCCAGTTATTGTCGGTGGCGACGTCTTCGAACTGACGGACATATATAAGCCAAGGTACTTTGCCGTCAAATGTAGGTGGCTTCATCACATTAGTTGAAAGAACACCATCTACCTTTATTATACCTGAACTGGCTACCTTCTCCATTTGCAAATGTATTTGTTACACCTGTTTCTGGATTCCTATTATCTCATGTTGTATTTCGCCAAGTACGTCTTCTTTAATTTGCAGATGTAATTGTTGCATCTGTTTATGGATTCCCGTCCCTTCGCCATTTTTGTCTTCTCAAATTTTGCTAATCTTCTGTTGCATTTTTTGTTCTATATGCTTCATGTTTTCTTGATTTTTTTTTTGAGTTCCAGTCTCATGTCCTCCAGGCTTGTTTTTAATTCTTGTTTTATATCATCTTGGCTTGTTTTTATTGCTTGTTTCATATCGTCTAGATTTTTTGTCATACCTTCTTGGCTTACCTTTAATTCTTGTTTCATATCGTCTAAATTTTACGTCATACCTTCTTGGCTGTTCTTCATATCTTCTTGGCGTGTTTTCATATCTTCTTGGCTTGTCTTCATATCCTATATCATCATCAACATCTGATTTAAACTAGCTTGAAGTTATTCTTCCATTTTTGCTTTCTGTCTTCTAGTTTCTACTGGCATAACATTTCAATTAACTTTTTTCTAACCTGAACTAACCTCTTCTGGATTTAATCTCACTTCTGACACCAATTTATTCCGGATTGCCGATTTTTGAACACACACTGTATTATTGAGCACATTCTATTATTTTGAATGCTTTTTATTGTCAACCTTAATTGTGACACTTATCAAACTAATTCAAGTTGCGTCGACAAACTCTCTCTATACTGTCCCCGAAAGCCGATCTGGACCGCTTATATATTCTTTTGGTTGATACCGGAAGATTCCCTAATTTTCTAGAAGGATTTCCATACTATGTGGTGTAATAAAAATAAGAAAAAGGAATAATCCGGCGATTTCTAGACCTTCTGTCATAGGCGTTCCATGTTAGAAATAAGGAAATAGAATTCTCTAAAAAGTTCCAGACCTTCTTTCATCGATGTCTCATGAGGAAATTAAAAAAAGGTAAAATTAAATAAATAAATTATAAACTCCGAGAAAATAAACCTAAAACCGTAGAAACTACAAACACAAACTAATACTATGAAATCTAGAACGCTATAAAGTTCGTTACATTAATATAGATTTCCGCAGTTTCCGCTTAGAAGGGGTGGTACACCCTATATTGAAAATAATACTTTACTAAATAAAACACCCTTTAGGATTTTCTGCCACAACAAAATTTGCTTAAATGGAAAGAGTTAAAGGTCTTTCAACCAAAAATAATATAAACTCGCGCAATTCCCGCTTAGAAGGGATGGTACACCCTTATATTGAAAATAATATTTTACTAAATAAAATACCACTTAGGATTTTCTGCCACATTAAAATTGGCTTAAAAGAAAAGGGTTAAAAGTTCCTCAATTAAAAATCATATAGATTTGCGCAATTCCTGCTTAAAAAGGGCCGTACACCCCAATATTGAAAATAATATTTTATTAAATAAAACACCCTTTAGGATTTTCTGCCACATTAAAATTGTCTTAAAAGAAAAGGGTTGACAGATTTTACTAAATAAAATATCCTTTAGGATTTTCTGCCACATTGAAATTGGCTTAAGTGGAATGGGTTAGATGTTTTTCGATTAAAAATAGTATAGATTCGCGCAATACCCGGTTAGAAGAAGTGCTACACCCCTATAATGAAGACAATATTTTACTAAATAGAACACCCTTTAGGATTTTCTGCCACAATAAAATTGGCTTAAATGGAAAGAGTTAAATCACCGAAAGCTGACTTTTCTTTCTCCAGAACCCTTCTTCAATTTTCTAAAGCAAAAATATGTCTTTAATTTAATCTTATATTTAAAAATTTTGTCCTCATCAATTTTTATTTTTTTAGGCCGTCCAAGTCGTGAAGCCATTTTCGAAGCAGGGGTTTATAAATATAATTTATTAATTATTATTCTCATGCAACAAAGATTAATATTAGAAAGTAAAAAAAAATGCAGATAAATTTGCTCCCTTTAAATATTACCACTGAGCAATATATAAGGATCAATTAACCCATGCCGATTGCAAACTAAGGTCACTGAGGTAGACTCTCCACGAAATTGAAACCCCATTCTGGTTTATTATTACGTGTAGGAAACAAGGAAATTGGAAGGGGATGGAAAACTACAAAAATAGGCTAAATGCCCAAAAAAGTGTTCCACCATGCAGAAAATAAATGTCATAAATTGACATCGACTGGCTATATGGAGCAAGCGCAAAAAGAAATTTCGTAGTAAATTTGTTGCATGAAGTTAGCAATGTGAGAACGGGAAACCAGAGCAGGGTTTGCGACACGATCGGCGTCACGGCGTATTCTTTATGTTTAATGCGGTTGTTTGTCATCGTCCTCAACGCTTATTTTCTTTGTTGTGCGGTGCAGTATCATTAGTTAAATTTCGGAATTTATATTTGTGTATGTTGTCAAGACATTTGTATAGACTTTAATTTATAACAATGTATCAGTGTATGGTATTGTTTTGTAAATCGAATGGTTCGATCCCGGAAATTCATTATTTTCGGTAAGTACCTACGTTTTTGTATTACATCAATATGTAAGATTATATTAAAGATCTTTTAATAGATCGACGATTTTAAAGTTTTGTTGGCGACAGTGTGTAGTTTTTATAATTTTTTTCATTTTATTTTTTTTTTTTGATCAGAAATTAATTATTTTAAAGTTTAGAAGGTACATGGAAAACACTTTACTTAATAATAACATAAAGGAAGAGTAACATATAGTTAATCCCTATGGCCAGATCCTTTTTAACACTGTAGATAAGATAAGATTTTATTTCGAATTATGTTTAAATTTCTTTTAAGGCAGTGTTTATTTCACTAGTCGTATTATTTTCAATATAAGGGTGTACCACCCCTTCTAAGCGGGAACTGCGCAAATCTATATTATTTTTAGTTGAGGAACTTTCAACCCTTTTCTTTTAAGGCAATTTTAATGTGGCAGAAAATCCTAAGGGTGTTTTATTTAGTAAAATATTATTTTCAAAATTGGGGTGTACCACCCTTTCTAAGCAGGAATTGCGCAAATCTATATTATTTTTGGTTGAAAGACATTTAATCCTTTCCATTTAATCCAATTTGAATGTGGCAGAATATCCTAAAGGGTGTTTTATTTAGTAAAATGTTTTTCAATATAGGGGTGTACCATCCCTTCTAAGCGGGAATTGCGCGAATCTATATTATTTTTGGTTGAAAGACATTTAACCCTTTCCATTTATTTAGTAAAGTATTATTTTCAATATAGGGGTGTACCACCCCTTCTAAGCGGAAACTGCGCAAATCTATATTATTTTTAGTTGAGGAACTTTCAACCCTTTTCTTTTAAGTCAACTTTAATGTGGCAGAAAATCCTAAGGGTGTTTTATTTAGTAAAATATTATTTTCAATATTGGGGTGTACCACCCTTTCTAAGCAGGAATTGCGCAAATCTATATTATTTTTGGTTGAAAGACATTTAACCCTTTCCATTTAATCCAATTTGAATGTGGCAGAATATCCTAAAGGGTGTTTTATTTAGTAAAATATGATTTTCAATATAGGGGTGTACCATTCCTTCTAAGCTGGAATTGCGCGAATCTATATTATTTTTAGTTGAAAGACATTTAACCCTTTCCATTTTAACCAATTTTATTGTGACAAAAAATTCTAAAGGGTGTTTTATTTAGTAAAGTATTATTTTCAATATAGGGATGTACCACCCCTTCTAAGCGGGAACTGCGCGAATCTGTATTATATTTAGTTGAAAGATTTTTAACCCTTTACATTAAAGCTAATTTTATGGTGGCAGAATATCTTAGGGTGTTTTCTTTAATAAAATATTATTTTCGATATGGATAATACCATTCAGGTGTCTTTTACATCTCCCAAAGGGACATTATGCAGTTCTGTGATGTTATTAGTTAAAAAATTCCGTATTAAATTGTCGTTTTAATTATTTTTTCCTACTTGTCTTAAATAATTTTTTATCGTCATTTCACATAAGCGACTCTATATAAAATTGAAACTCACTAACAAATCGGATGTCATTTCGTTGCTGTCTTCAGCCGTTTGAAGGAATGCTAAAATTCCCCGCGCAGTCATTCGTATGATAGCCAAGCTATAAGCAGGAGAGTAGCGATCGCGAATTTTTGTGAAGTGCTTGAAGTGAATAAAATTTTTTAAACTTTTTAAATTAATTCAATTTATAAAAATAACATGGGGAGACCCAAAGTCTTAAAACGTGGCATGTAAGTATATTAAAAATGTGATTTCTTTTAAAATATTCTAAATTTTGTAACTTTTTATCGCTGGCAAATTTTGTTCGAACTAGAACTCTAGCCTCTTTTGTACTGTTATTTAGTATAATAATTAGTTATTACATCAGGAAGAAGTGTTTTGAACTAGTAACTAATTAATTACATTAAGGTAAATCTGGAAAAACGGCGCTTTTTTGAAAAAATTTCGATACTTCACCCCTATTTCGTGGTCGTAGAATACGATTTTGACCTTTATTTTTCACCATTTTCCTCACTTTTCCGGAAAACTCAAAAAACGCTAAGCGTCTCTTTACAAAGCGCTTTTATCTGAAGAAAACACCTAATTTATGTTTTTATTTTCAATGATACTAGTTAAAAATGCGGCTGAAGTATCGAACGTTCAAGAAACGAATTGTATGTACGCTCAAGAAATATTACTGAAAAATGAGAAAGAAAATGTTATTTACAAAGTATTCCATCCTATATTGTCATAAAAAAATTTTCCTGATTAAGACTGGCTTGGAAAATTTTATAGTAATTTAGGACACCGGGCAGGACGCTATTTAACAAAAAAAAAGATTTTAAACATGGTTTTGACGATTTAAACGTTGCACACAAATTTTTTATTGACAGGTTAAGTAAAGACTTTAATATAAAAATATTCTAAATAAAATTTTTATAAAAAAATTGAACCGACTTCTAAAAGTGCGCTAAAAAGGGAAAAATAACTAAAAATTTTTATATGAAATTGAAATTTTTGAAGTCGGCGCCAAACTAATTCCTGACAAAATGTGATTCGCATAAAGAGATTAAAAATACTTTATTTGTAATTGCTTTCTTACCATAATTTGTATATATTAGTAGTTATTTATTTCATTTAGAAATAATTTGGCGCCGACTTCAAACATTTCAATTTCGTATAAAAATTTTTAGTTATTTTTCCCTTTTTAGCGCACTTTTAGAAGTCGGTTCAATTTTTTTATAAAAATTTTATTTTTCGATTTTTAGTTTTGAATTCTTTATGATATTCATAAATTATCTGAACTACATGCTAATCGAGATTAATGTACCTCGCAATGACTCCAAATCACCCGAAAATGAACCACTAAAAATTCTTTGATTCTTAGAGTTCTCCAAATACCAATGAAATTGTGTCAAACAAATATTTAGTCTGTCATAGTAAATCCAATATCTTAAATTTCAAATTAATTTTAGATTAGTAATATAGGCCCCAAAACTTTCCATTATCAATATTTAAAGAATTTGAGACGTAAATTTCTTAGCCCGATATATTTTATATTGCATATTGAGTTTGTACACGCCCCAAGAACCCCACAATATCAATTTTAGATAAAATCGGTAAATATAAAATTTATATTGTATCTTATTAACGTAATAGTTGTAAAAAATTAAATTCGCAATACATCACTCTCCAACGCCCTAATACCAAATCTAAAAAAGTGTGAATAAGGTAAAATATTCAACCCACCATATTGGATCTGCCATAATGAATTCCAAAAAAACAATTTTAACGTCTTAATCTAATCTAAATCTAAACCCTTCAAAGCCCCCAATTACTAATTTTAGATGAAATCCAGAAATTTAAAATTTCTAAATGGTCATATTGCATCTGACGTATTAGATTTTCTTAAAATAATTTTATATTCGCTATTTACATGCTCAAAAACGATTCAGTTCCACATTTGAACAAAATCGAAAAATGTAAAATTTTTTGTCAGCTATATTGCATTCGCCATATTGAATCCTGAAAAAATACGATTAAATTCACAATTTACACCCTCAAGAACCATCTATATGAGTTTTGGAGAAAGTCGAGATATGTAAAATTTTTAGAACACCATATTGAATCCGCCAGATTGAGTTTTTCAAAAAATATTTTAATTTCGTAATTAACACTAACAAAAATCCCTCTATACTTACTTCAGACAAAATCGAGAGATGTAGAATGTTTAATCCGCCATCTTAGATCCGCCATATTTATTTTTTTTTTAAATAATATCAGATTCGTAATGTGCTATCCCAAAAACCCCCTCATATCAATTTTGAAAAAAATCGAACAAAATTAATTTTTTATCCACCATATTGAATACGCCATATTGAATTTTTTAAAAATAATTTTAGATTCGTCATGTGCGACCCCGTAAACTCCCCCGTACCAATTTTGGTGAAAATCGGACAAAATTGATTTTTTGTCCGCCATATTGGATCCGCCATATTGAATTTTTATAAAATAATTTCAGATTCGTTATGTGAGACCCCGAAAACTCCGCCATACCAATTTTGGAGAAAATCGGACAAAATTGATTTTTTCGTCCGCCATATTGGAACCGCCATATTAAATTTTTTAAAAATAATTTTAGATTCGTCATGTGCGACCCCAAAAATTCCCCCGTACCAATTTTGGAGAACATCTGACAAAATCTATTTTTTTGTCCGCCATATTGAATTTTTAAAAAATGTTTTGAATTCATAATGTGCGACCTCGAAAACTCCCCTATACCAATTTTGGAGAAAATCGGACAAAATTAAATTTTTTGTCCGCCATATTGGATCCGCCATTTTGAATTTTAGAAAAATAATTTCAGATTCGTTGGGTACAACCCCGAAAATTCCCCCATACCAATTTTGGAGAAAGTTGGACAAAATTAATTTTTTTGGCCGCCATATTGTTAGCGCCATCTTGGATATTACTGAATCAATTTCGTCCAAAAAAATATGGGACCGACCACCGCAGCAACTTCCTTTACATTACGTAAAAAATTTCATTCAAATCGGTGCAGCCGTTCCGGAGTAATCGGTGTATATATATATATATATATATATATATATATATATATATATATATATATATATATATATATATATATATATATATATATATATATATATATATATATATATATACGCGACGAATTGAAAACCTCCTTCTTTTAGAAGTCGGTTAAAAACGATTTTGCTTAGGACAAAAAAGCCACCATCATTTTAAAATACTTATTAAAAATCATGTCCGGAGTTCCCAAGTAAAAAATGCATTGCAATTTTATATTGACAGGCTAAGTATATCCATATTAAAGCCCCTTATAAAAAAAAATACAAAACGATTGAGGACGGGACACATATATCCACTCTTATATTCATTTAAATAAAAAAAAATCGTCTGGGGTTTCACAAGTAAAACTCCATACAAATTTTATATGGACAGCCTAAATATCTTCATATAGACCATTTATAATTTGAATTTGACGGGCTAGGTATATTCATATTAAAACCCCTTATAACAAAATATTTCAAAAATGATTGCGGACGGGACACTAATCACTATTGGCCACCCTTAAACTCATTTAAAAAAAAATCACCCGTGGGGTTTCACAAGTAAAATTCCACACATATTTTATATTAACGGGCTAGGTATATTCATATTGAAACCCTGTATAAAATATTTTTAAAAATGCTTGCGGACGGGACACTCATGACCACCCTTAAATTTATTTTAAAAAATCGTCTTTTGGATTTTACAAGTAAAATTCCACACATATTTTATATTGTGGGGCTAGGTGTATTCATATTAAAACCCTGTATAAAAAAATATTTCTAAAAATGCTTGCAGACGGGTCACTTATGACCACCTTTAAATTCATTTAAAAAAATTGTTAGTGGGGCTTCACAAGTAAAATTCCACACATATTTTGAGTTGACGGGCTAGGTATATTAAGTATATGCAAAGGTTAAGTATATTCATAGTAAAGCCCTTTATAAAATAGATTTTAAAAATGATTGCGGGCGGTACTACAAAAACCACTGTTCTATTAATATAGTTAAAAAAAAAGTCTAAGAGGATTTGCAAGTAAAAATGCACTCAAATATCATATTGACGGGCCAAGTATATTGATATTAAAGCCCTTCATAAAAATAAGGTTTTAAAAAACGATTGCGGACGAGACCCAAAAAGCCACCCCCATATTAATATAGTAAAAAAAAAATCATCTTTGGGTATTCACAACTAAAATAGATGTAAATTTGATATTGACGGCTGGATGTGTTCATATTAATGCATTTTGTATAAAAAAAATAAAAAAAACGATCGCGTTTGGGACTCGTATTCATATATTTTTAAAACATGGTCTATGGAGGATATAAACGAGATGAGGTGTATTGATATTAAAGCTTTTTACGCAAAAAAAAAATTAAAATCGACACTTCATAACCCATATTTATATACAACTATAAAAAATTCTTCTTTGAGAGTTCATAGGTAAAAATATTTTAAAATTTTATGTTAGCAGGCTTAGTTTTATTTATATGAATATTAATTAATCTGAAATTTATAGTAATTTTTTATTATTAAGTCTGAAGCCCGAAAATAGTACCTTTTATTTGATACATGCCATGGAACACCTACCAAACAGTTGTTTGTAATTTATGAACTTAACAACTAAGAAGGCTTTTTATTGGATGCCCATGAAAATGTAATGTAAAATCTGAACTACTTTTTTAAATTTGACTGATGAAAAGATAAGTTTTTAATGGAAAATGATCTATTTCTCGGAATAGAACATATATTTTTCTAAACATCAAAAGAATGTCGGGGTTTGTAAAACTTTTGTACGTGAAAATGTCGCTATTTGTGAAAGGGGGGGGGGGGGTATTGCGATATCTAATTATAGGCCATAAATCAATTGAATTTTTCTAATACAAAATATTTGTCCACAAATAGGGTATTTCTTTAGGTTGAAATATTGAATAGATTGTAAATTCAAAATTCCCACATTTTATGATCATTGGATAATTGAAATGTAGCATCGAGCGCCAAGATTGTCAGAGGCGTCCCTTAGAAGAGAAATATACGTGCGAAAATAGATTCTAAAATAACACTGCTTTTTTTCTTGGGGTTCCTTATTGCAATAAATTATGCGAGATGAATAAAATCACTTATTATTTTAATTCGATTTCTTGCTTGCATAATGAGAACAGAAGTCCATTTGATAACATGCCGCCCATGAATATTTACATAAAGGAGGGCTATTCTTTTGAGTCATTGTCACTTTCAGTTGTATCACTTAAAGTAATCATGATCACTTCGACCTAATGACAAGTAAATGCATATTCAAAACAACATGAAGTTATCAGTTATACTTTTCTTCAGTTTGATCAATTAATAATTATTCAAAAGAATACAGCTAGCGTAGTAGGCTGTGAATTTATATTGCGTTGAAAAAGTTATTGGAATTTTAGTTTATTACGGCCTTTTGTGAACGAAGTACTCCCATAACTCATTTTTCGTCTGAATATTTTTCTTTCACTTACGATTCGAAATCTTCAACTTACCGAAAACTTTATATTAATTAAAACTATTCTTACTTGCAGTGGTTTTTGTGTTTAGTTATTAGTGTTTTATACTGTATGATTAGTTATTAGTGTTTTCTAGTTAAGTTGTATTCTTAAATATGGGGAAACATAATCCACAAATTCTTGCAAAGTGGCTTAGCTTCCGTAACTTCAAATTGTACTCAGTTGTCTCAAATTAACTGGTAAGAGACATTTATAAAAATAAGTTAATCATTATATAATGAACCTGAACTTTTAATCGATTAATATAGTCGAAAAAGGATATTCGCCAGTGGTCAATTTTATTAGCGAGGTTAGCAAATTAATAATTTAAAAAATAATTGCACATAATTTTTTTTTCTTAAATTGTTTATTTCGGTGACAGTTGATAGTGAAAAAAGTATGGCAGAGATTTACTCCCCGAAACCTACCCTTAGCGACGAAAATAGGGTTGAAAATAGAATTATATTTCTTATTTCCGACCCTGTAGGTTACAATGAGAATTTTATTTTCTTAAATTATTTAGTTCGAGGACAGTTAATTGTAAAAAAAGTTTGGCCGCGATTTACTCTCCGGAACCCACCCTTCGTGAAATAAATAGGGTTGAGAATAGAATTATTTTTGTTATTTCCGACCCTGTAAGTTTCAATGAGAGTTTTATTTTCTTAAATTATTTAGTTCGAGGACAGTTCAATGTAAAAAAAGTGTGGCTGCGATTTACTCTCCGGAACCAACCCTTAGCGACAAAAATAGGGTTGAGAATAGAATTATATTTTTTATTTCCGACCCTGTAAGTTTCAATGAAAATTTTATTTTTTTTAATTATTTAGTTCGATGACAGTTCATTGTAAAAAAAAGTTTGGCTGCGATTTACTATCCGGAACCCACCCTTAGCGACAAAAATAGGGTTGAGAATAGAATTATATTTTTTATTTCCGACCCTGTAGGTTACAATGAGAATTTTATTTTCTTAAATTATTTAGTTCGAGGACAGTTCATTGTAAAAAAAGTATGGCCGCGATTTACTCTCCGGAACCAACCCTTAGCGACAAAAATAGGGTTGAGAATAGAATTATTTTTGTTATTTCCGACCCTGTAGGTTACAATGAGAATTTTATTTTCTTAAATTATTTAGTTCGAGGGCAGTTCATTGTAAAAAAAGTATTGCTACGATTTACTATCCGGAACCTACCCTTAGCGACAAAAATAGGGTTGAGAATAGAATTATATTTTTTATTTCCGACCCTGTAGGTTACCATGAGAATTTTATTTTCTTAAATTATTTAGTTCGAGGACAGTTCATTGTAAAAAAAGTATGGCCGCGATTTAGTCTCCGGAACCCACCCTTAGCGCAATAAATAGCGTTGAGAGTAGAATTATTTTTGTTATTTCCGACCCTGTAAGTTTCAATGAGAATTTTATTTTCTTAAATTATTTAGTTCAAGGACAGTTCATTGTAAAAAAAGTACGTCCGCGATTTACTATCCGGAACCAACCCTTAGCGACAAAAATAGGGTTGAAAATAGAATAATTTTTTTTCCAACCCTGCAACTTTCAATGAGAATTTTATTTCCTTAAATTATTTAGTTCGAGGACACTTCACTGTAAAAAACGTATGGCCGCGATTTACTATCCGGAACCTACCCTTAGCGACAAAAATAAGGTTGGGAATAGAATAATTTTTTTTATTCCCGACCCTGTAAGTTTCAATGATAATTTTATTTTCTTTAATTATTTAGTTCGAGGACAGTTCATTGTAGAAAAAGTATGGCTGCGATTTACTATACGGAACCTACCCTTAGCGACAAAAATAGGGTTGAGAATAGAATTTTTTTTCCGACCCTGTAAGTTTAAATGAGAATTTTATTTTCTTAAATTATTTAATTCGATGACAATTCATTGTAAAAAAAGTATGACCGCGATTTACTCTCCGGAACCTATCCTTAGCGACAAAAATAGGGTTAAAAAAAGAATTCTATTCTCAACCCTATTTTTGCCGCCAAGGGTAGGTTCCGGATAGTAAATCGCGGCCATACTTTTTTTACAATGAACTGTCCTTGAACTAAATAATTTAAGAAAATAAAATTCTCATTGAAACTTACAGGGTCGGAAATAACAAAAACAATTGTATTCTCAACCCTATTTATTTCGCCAAGGGTGGGTTCCGGAGAGTAAATCGCGGCCATACTTTTTTTACAATGAACTATCCTCGAACTAAATAATTTAAGAAAATAAAATTCTCGTTGAAAGTTGCAGGGTCGGAAAAAAAAATTTATTCTATTTTCAACCCTATTTTTGTCGCTAAGGGTAGGTTCCGGATAGTAAATCGCAGCCAAACTTTTTTTACAATGAACTGTCATCGAACTAAATAATTTAAGAAAATAAAATTCTCATTGAAACCTACAGGGTCGGAAATAAAAAATATAATTCTATTCTCAACCCTATTTTTGTCGCTAAGGGTAGGTTCCGGATAGTAAATCGCAGCCACACTTTTTTTACAATGAACTGTCCTCGAACTAAATAATTTAAGAAAATAAAATTCTCATTGAAACTTACAGGGTCGGAAAAAAAATTTATTCTATTTTCAACCCTATTTTTATCGCTAAGGGTAGGTTCCGGATAGTTAAATTGCGGACATACTTTTTTTACAATGAACTGTCCTTGAACTAAATAATTTAAGAAAACCAAATTCTCGTTGAAACTTACAGGGTCGGAAATAACAAAAATAATTCTTTTCAACCCTATTTATTTCGCTAAGGGTGGGTTCCGGAGAGTAAATCGCGGCCATACTTTTTTTACAATGAACTATCCTCGAAGTAAATAATTTAAGAAAATAAAATTCTCATTGAAACCTACAGGGTCGGAAATAAAAATATAATTCTATTCTCAACCCTATTTTTGTCGCTAAGGGTAGGTCCGGATAGTAAATCGCAGCCAAACTTTTTTTACAATGAACTGTCATCGAACTAAATAATTTAAAAAAATAAAATTCTCGTTGAAACTTTGACGGTCAGAAATAAAAAATATAATTCTATTCTCAACCCTATTTTTGTCGCTAAGGGTAGGTTCCGGAGAGTAAATCGCAGTCACACTTGTTTTACAATGAACTGTCCTCGAACTAAATACTTTAAGAAAATAAAATTCTCATTGAAACTTACAGGGTCGGGAAAAAAAATAATTCTTTTCTCAACCCAGTTTTTGTCGCTAAGGGTAGGTTCCGGATAGTAAATCGCGGCCATACTTTTTTTACCATGAACTGTCCTCGAACTAAATAATTTAAGAAAATAAAATTCTCATTGAAACTTGCAGGGTCAGAAAAAAAAATCTATTTTCAACCCTATTTTTGTCGCTAAGGGTAGGTTCCGGATAGTAAATCGCGGACATACTTTTTTTACAACGAACTGTCCTCGAACCAAATAATTTAAGAAAATAAAATTCTCATTGAAACTTACAGGGTCGGAAATAACAAAAATAATTCTATTCTCAACCCTATTTATTTCGCTAAGGGTGGGTTCCGGAGAGTAAATCGCGGCCATACTTTTTTTTTATAAAGAACTATCCTCGAACTAAATAATTTAAGAAAATAGAATTCTCATTGAAACTTACAGGGTCGGAAAAAAAAATAATTCTATTCTCAACCCTATTTTTGTCGCTAAGGGTAGGTTCCGAATAGTAAATCGCGGCCATACGTTTTTTACAGTGAAGTGTCCTCGAACTAAATAATTTAAGAAAATAAAATTCTCATTGAAAGTTGCAGGGTCGGAAAAAAAATTAATTCTATTTTCAACCCTATTTTTGTCGCCAAGGGTAGGTTTCGGGGAGTAAATCTCTGCCATACTTTTTTCACTATCAACTGTCACCGAAATAAACAATTTAACAAAAAAAATTATGAGCAATTATTTTTTAAATTATTAATTTGCTAACCTCGCTAATAAAATTGACCACTGGCGAATATCCTTTTTCGACTATATTAATCTATTAAAAGTTCAGGTTCATAATATATATGAGTTCCATTTATGTATTAATCGGTTGATAATGATTTATATCGATAAAATTATATCGGCCAATAAGCGACAAGTATCTTAGTATACCGTCATACACTGGGAAAATGTATAAAACTACCTAATTCAATAACAAAAAGGCCGCAATTTAATTGTTCTTTTCGAATATATTGAAAAACCGTTTTTTTTTATTTTTACATAACTTTTTATTTAAAATCAGTTAGAATAAAAACCATTCTTATATACAGTATTCCTATATAGTAAACCCCTTCTTTCTCAAGTTAGACAAAAATAGTACGTAATAATAATTATTTTTGTCGTTGGAGGGTACTTCTGGAGTGTTGACTTTTTTATTGTATTAGGGATCCAGCATTACTTATTTGATTTTAAAAGGCGGTTACCTTTTTAATGTTGTATTATTTCACATAAAATGTAAGATAGCGGGAAGTAGTAGCATATTTTAAGGTATAGGGAGATTGGCCCCTAGAAGTGGAATATAAATTTAAGAAAATATGTACGGAATTTTTTTATACATTGTATCCTCGGCGAACATAAACTGTTTTTGTTTACTTTTATGGAAAAATATATGCATAATAAAAATGTTTGCTTAATATACTTAAGATTGACATCGAGTAAATCTGCCTCAAATGTACAAGGTGACCGGAAAATACGAAAGTATGAAAACTATATTGGAGTAAACTAACTTTTATTTCTAAGTTTAGTGAAAAACATAAGAAAAAAAAAGTCAAATGAAATCATCATCTTCAATCTGAAACTTGTGCCTCATAATCGTTGAATAGAGATTTTACTATTTTATTATTAATCTTGAAAATTTTTCTTTGATACATTGTTGTGATGCACTAAAAAAAACAGCAAAATTTATATGTATACATAGTTTATTTCACAATTTATAAGAAAAATGATTAAAAAACATCTCCACCAAGTTGGCCTTTTTCTAGATTATTTTGGCCCCTAATTCTTTGATCTTATTTAGAGTACTACAAAAATTTAACTATTTCTACGAGACAATTGAGATACCTTATGAAAAAAAAAATTATCAGCATTACAAATATGTATAAAAGTTTAATTACCAGTGAACATATACAAATCACAATAAAATAAATGTAATGCAGTTGCTAACATTAAAATGCTAAACCCCAAGACAACACATTTAGCTTTTTGGTATAGTGTTAACTGAAAAATGATTGCAATACATGGTGTTAAGGGGAATTATGTAGATACTTAAAGATGTAAAAAATTAGTTGTCAAGCATATCTTTTGCATTTTATTGCTTGGTCAAAAGGTTCTTGTTAAATAGTAGAAAATCAATATTTTTTAAAGCGTTGTTGTTGTAGTATTTCAGTGATACTACAAAAATGGTCTATTAAGCTAATATTGACAAGAACTATTTCTAAAACTAAAGGGATATGCCCTAATAAATGCATGACTGAAAATGTTTTAAATAACCTTGTGTCGCGCCTTAAAATTTCTGAAAATGCCTACATCATTCTTCTTAACATCCTGCATATTTCAAATATTACATAGTACAAAAACTACGATAATAAAAATGTAATATATTTAATATTATTATAAAAGATGTTAGACAATTTCCAACCAAGCGTTTAGCACTTCTATAAATTTAAGGGTGGTCATATATGTCCCGACCGCATACATTTTTAGAAATATTTTATTATAAAGGGTTTTAATATTAATATACCTAACCGATTTTGGACGATCAGTTCGTGAGCAAACGGTGGCCATTATTGAATTCACTCCAGCGGTATACAATGGTTTTTATATATGCTTCATCGCCATATAAAGAATTCGATTAATCTATGCGTTTTTGTTGAAAAAAACCACGTCTGAAGTTGCGAAAAATAGTCGCACGGAAATATTAACGAGTTAATTCCATGTTTTAGCCGAGATGAAATTTGAAAGTTTCTGTAAATAACACAAATAGCGTCCTCATTTCAAAACGTTTCGAGTATGTATACCGTATAAAATGTCAGACTTTACAATGGATGTGTTGGATGACATCTAGCAACGCCGGTGTTGCCATTCCCCAAAATATAAATAGCCTTCGAATACTCTTTGACTTGTGTAATGACTTTTGTCGTGAAAATATCTTATTAATTTTAGTTCTAGTAAATATATTAACACGTTACATGGCACTATAAGATTTTAAAAAGCCTGTGATATATAAAACCAACAATTCCAGAAGCAAATTTATAAAGAACAATAAAATAAAAAATGACAACACATTTATGAAATCTTGCGGAAATATCAGGGATGAAATTCGATTATAGAATCAACGTTCATTACTTTCGTGTCAGACATCATATGTCATATATTTTCTATTTGATGATGATACGTTATATATACTTCCTTTATCGAATGTCAACTCGTTTTGAAGTTATGGCATTTTTTTATATATTTATGGGCGAGTAAAGTTTGTTTTACAACCGATGTCCACTTTTAACTCGTCAATCAACGATTAAAATACAAGAATGGATGGACATTAAATAATTCTAATTCTTTATTTTTTAGATATGAGAAAGATGCACAAAGACCACCGAAGAGCAATATTACTGCCAGACAGAGTGCACGAAAAAAAGTACCCCAACTTAGGGTGAGTTTTACCAATTCAAAAATATGCAAGTTGTCAAGTATTTTGCGTATAGTGCTCTAAATTAGCTAATATATATTTAATTATAGTTTTGAATTTGGTTGCATATTTACCTCTTCTACACTGCCAAAATTCATTTTGCTGTTTAGGACCATTTGATAATTACATAATGAGTAGTTTTATGGGCATTGTCTTGTTTAGTTAAATTTAGGGGACCATTGTCATATTAACAAGTGTCCACTTCAGGAGTCATAGCTTAAAAGGGTTACCATTTATCCATTGTCATATTAACAAGTGTTCACTTCAGGAGTCGTAGCTTAAAAGGGTTACCATTTATCCACTTATCCTTGTATTAAAACAATGAACTTTATTGATGTACCACATAGCTAAAAACAAAATATATTAGGTACAGTAGAAACTTGATAATCTGGACTAATTGTGGTTGAAGATTGTTCCGATAATTGAATCAATAAATAATCAAATTCATAGGAAAAAGTGACAGGTCTACGATGCTAAATAAACATTTATTTAAAAGGAACCAAATAGTAAACTTTAAAATAAATCGTAAATCAAGAACACATTGTTTACTAATAATTAATAATGAAATACATACACTTATGTATTTAGTAAATGCTAAATTATACATCTATTTAATTTAAGTATTTAGTAGGTACTTGGCTTCGTTGTAATATCAACTAGATTCACTAAAATGGTTGAATTTTTAAACCCGATTAAGTTGCTGTAGAAGTTAGATATTCTAGTTGGTCAGTTTTCATTTATGGAGATCAATATTGAAATAACTGTCTTCCAAAAATAAGTACAATTTTCCATTTTTTGTCAATTTGATAATAAAAGAAGTTGATTTTTTATTTTCGTATTTTTAAAGTTCAAAATTCGAATGATTTATTGTTATTAAGGGGTAAATGTTTACCTAGAAACATTAGTTTTAGAAGTAGTGGAAGATTTTTAGTTTACGGTCACTTAAGATTGCCTTGATCTAAAGTAGTAATAGTAGCAGGCCCCAGTCACTGGAACGAAAAAGACGACATAATAGTCAGATCCTATAAAAGACTGTATTTAGCCTCACTCGAATCTAGTCTCCTTCATCCTGGTTCTGATGTTAGCTCGAGTAGTCGAATTTTGTGACTGCTATGAATTTTATTTAAACTTACAAGTAGGTATTTGTATAACAATTATTGAATTGACTTAAATAGCTTACAGCAAATGCAATATCAGGTCTTGAATTTACAGCTAAAAACATTAGAGATCCAGTAAGACAACGATAAGGTATACTTTCATCGCAGTTTAGTCCTTTCTCTAACTTTAAATTCGCTTCAATAGGAGTTAAAGCACCTTTTGAATCTAACATCTTAAATTTTTCCAACAATTTTAAAATATAACGCTTTCGATTTATTTTAATTTAATCTTTATCGCTTTGTATATTTAATCCCAAACATTTCTTTGGTTCCCTCAAATCTTTTATTTTAAAATTCTCAGACAATGTATTTTTAAGTTTATTTCTTTCTTTATCATTATTTGAAAAAATAAGAAAATCATCAACATACAAAGCGACTATTATTAAAGTATTATTAAATTTCTTAAAATAATACAAGACTCATATTTAGATTTTTCATATTCCAAACCAATCAGGATTTTTTCTATGGTTTTATTCCACATTCTGGATGATTGTTTTAAACTATAAATAGCTTTATTCAGTAAATAACCCTTATTTTTATTTTCATCAGAAACAAATCCCTCAACCTCTTCCTCTAGATCACTACTAAGAATAGCTGTGGAAACATCCACATGATCTATACTTAAATTTAAATTTACAGACAAAGCAAATAATAATCTTACGGTAGAGTTTCGCACTACGGGTGCAAAAGTTTCCGTGTAGTCCTCACCGTATTTTTGGGTAAAGCATTTTGCCACTAACCTTGCTTTATACCTTGTTTCACCATTAACATCATTTTTCACATGAAAAACCCTGCACTGCACTACTTTCTTATTTGGTGGCTTTTCTACAAGAGTCCACGCGCTGTTGTCCATCATCAACTTAAATTTTTCTTCCATGGCGTGCCTCCATTCATGATGTTCTGAACTTTCCATGACTTTTTCCAATGAAGATGGGTCATCTGGTATTTGTGAAGTGTGGTAAACGATGTGATGTGGAAATTCTTTTCGTTTTTTCTGTCTTTGAGATCGTCAAACTGTAATTTGTTCATTGTCATATTCAACATTACGAATGTATTCATTACCTCCATGCTCATTTGAATTGTCTATAGATAAGTTTGTGTGTGTAACATCACGTGACTTAATTATTTTTCCTGGATTCTTTGGGTCAAATAATCGATAGCCTTTGGTGTACTCACAGTAACCTACAAAAATGTACTGTTTGGTTTTTGAGTCGAACTTCTTTCTCAATTGTTTTGGTATATGTGCATAAGCTATGCATCCAAATACACTAAGATGGTCTAATTTTACTTTTTGTCGTGACCATTTTTCTTCAGGCGTAGCATTTTTAACAGCTTTATGTGGAGAACGATTTTTCAAATACACAGCTGTATTGGCTGGTTCTGCCCACATTCTTTCATCAACTTGAGTTTTTTCCACTAAACACCTTGCTGTTTCTACAATGGTTCTGTTAGTTCTTTCAGCTACTCCATTCTGTTCAGGTGTATACCTTACAATTAAATGATGCTGTCTGCCCTTTGACTTTAGATACTTTTCAAAATGAGCATTTACATAATCAATTCCATTGTCACTTCTAAGCTTTTTGATTCTTTTTGCTGTCTGGTTTTCTACCATGACTTGAAATTCTTTAAAGACTGAATATACTTCTGATTTTGACTTTATAAAATAAATAAAAATCTTACGTGTATAATCATCAATAAGTGTAAACATGTATCTAGCTTCACTCCATGATTCTTGTGGCATTGGTCCACAAAGATTTGTGGACATTGCTTGCACGTCTTGCTCCTGTCTTTTGAAATGGCTGCCTACTCTGTTTGCCTAGTAGACAAGTACTACATTGCCCACCTTTTATATTTTTCAAATTCATGCCTGTAGCCATTTTTTCATTTAACAATCTCATACTTACTCTGTTTCAATGACCATGTCTTCTATGCCATAATTCTTCTGAATTACTTGTTGCAGCTACACATGCTTGTTCCTGAGATAAGCCTGATTCATATAAACGTTTCTTGTTTGATCCTGTGACGAGAACATGACCTTTTACTTGAAAATCGTCAGCATCATAAATTTTGCATCCTTCTGAGTGAAACCCTACAGCATGTTCCAATTCTACCATCTGACTCGCAAACGTAAATGTGCTCTTAGATCTGGAACATAAAAAACATCTGAAATGTTCTTCAAGCCATTTTTGGTATTGACTGTAATATTTCCCAAACTTTTACTGGTTATTAATTGATTATTAGCTACAATTATATCAGTTTTAAGTTTACTCTGTGAAACTTGCAAAATTTTTTCTTGACAAGTCATATGTGAAGTTGCACCGGAATCTATAAACCAACTTTTGGTTTTATACATGGTACATTTGTCTCAACTGAAGTTTACAACACTTTTTCTGTATTTCTTTTGTTGTGCTTTGGTTGACTCTCTTCATTTTTCTTACACTGTGATTTGTAATGCCCTTGTAAACCACATGTAAAACATTTCACATTTCTTTTCTTCTTTCGTGAAAATAACGCCGATTCATGGCTCTCTTTTTTATATTTGTTATCTTGCAATAACTTTGTTTTTATGAAATCTCTAGTAATTTTTGCAACAAAGTTTTCAATAGCCATTACCATGGGGTCATATTCGGAAGTTGATCCGCTAAATAAAATAACTCCCAAAAATTCATTTTCTGTCAGATGTCCTGTGTTTGCCAGTTTCTGTGCTAGAGACATAGCTTTATTAAGATAATCTTCCATTGTTGAAAAATTACTTAGTCTTACTTAGTCGTACTCTTACTAAACCACATATTAAGCCTAGCCTTCTGGATAAACCTTTATCCTCGTAAGCTTTTTCTAGGTTCTCTCATGCTTCTTTCGCAGTTTTTGAACCTCTAACATGAGCATATAAATTCGGTTTTACCATTAAGCATAATTTGGCTAATGTCATTTGGCCAACGCTCCCTTTCTGATTCTTTAGAATGGTCATTTTCTGAATATCCAATAATACATTGCCATAAATTTTCATATATAAGAGACATTTTCATACAAAACTTCCAATTACTGTAGTTATCCCGACCACTTAGCTTTTCAAACAGCATTTGAACGTTACTAGCTTGGGCCATCTTGAGATTTCACAGTAAGAACTTGTGTCTACACAAATCTCGTAATAAAACTGTTTTTCTTAACCCTATAGAGTTATTGTATTCCTGTTGGTTAAATTAAAGGCAGAACATAGTTTTACTAATTATCGTTTAATTATTCAGACAAAAACATTAATAAACGAACAGACAATATATAAGTTGTTTTTTTTTCTTTGTTTTAGTCTGAATAAACGATAATTAGTAAAACTGTGTTCTGCTTTTAATTTAACCAACAGTACTCATTATATGTATAGTTATAGAGATACTAAGAATGCATTTTCTTTGTTGCCCAAATGCCCCGTCAGTATGACAAGAATGACCCCAGGAAAGTAAAGCGTAAGCCGAAAGAGAATGAAATTTACTGTGATATGCTGTTAGAAGAGTTTCTCTGGAAGTTACTCGTACAAGACTCCTGAACAGGAACAGTTGTCAGGATAATTTTTATGAGATATTAAGAAGGTGCTGCTCCTAGATTAATCATTCATTCAAGTGTACTCCCAGAAATTTGCCCCCCATTGCGCGTTGAGGTAAATAAGGCTGTACAATTTCATTATTATTCCTTACAGTAAAATTAATACTTTGTGATTTTAAGTTATTTAAAGATAAGCGATTAGCTAGAAACTATTGAAATAGTTTTTTTTTCCTGAAGTTTGGTAATCCAGATTCTCAATTTCTGAAGAGTGATAGCTTATGTAAAAGGTTGTGTCTTCAGCAAATAAAACAGTGTTGACTCCCTTACCCTGACAATATGCCAGGTCATTTATATAAATGAGGAATAAGATAGGACCTAGTATCGACCCTTGAGGTACACCGTACCTCAGGAATTGTTTTTTAGAATCACACTGGCCAAAGTGAGCATACTGATCACGATCCGAGAGATACGAATCAAATTACTGAATGGCATCAGCCTGAAAATTGCAGAAGGGTAGTTTTTTTTTTAAAAAGGATGCTATGTGTGACACAATCGAAAGCCGATACAAGAGTGTCAAGATATTTTTCAAAGCCCTCTAAACTATTACTAGTTAAGTGGTCAATAGTTAAAGTTGTGGTTTTTTTTTTCGGAATCCAAACAGGTTCTAGGCAAATAGTTTGTTAGACTCAAAGTGTTCATTAACTTGATTTTTCAAAATTCGTTCATAAACTTTTAACAAGATTGTCAACAGAGATATGGGGCGACAATTGTTGCAGACATCAATGAAGCCCTTATTCTTGAAGAGGGGTTTCCACCTTTGCAGTTTTGAATACTTTAGAAAATGTATTGCAAGTTATAAATTGATTTATTAATTTGTTAGTGCTGCACTATTATATTTTTAATTTTTTAATAATTTTTGTGTTATTCCCGTCAATATCTTTGATTTTATTATTAATAAGTTTTCACATAGTATGTTGAGGGTTACTAGATTTTTTATAAATTCATCATTTGTTTTAGTTTTTACAAGCCCAATGGATTTTCTTTGAACCACTTCTCGATCACCTTTAAGAACATTGATAACAGCGCAACAGGTCTATAATTTTCTACCAGAGACATATTTCCCTTTCTATGAATTGGCACCACAACAGCATTTTTTAAATTTTTAGGAAAATACTTATACCTAAAAGAAAGATTGATTAAGCACTTCAACGGGATTAGTGACTATCTCCTCACTATCTCCATCAATTTAAACATTGTTGCTTACTATAGTTTTAGGAATTTTAGCCTTCGACTTTAGATTTATTAGTATGGGAGTTGATAATATATCAAGCAGTCTTAGAAATATTTGTTGAATTAAGTAACTTTTTAGAATTATACTGTGTTTTAATTAGAGATATATTTGTTTTGTGATTTCTCTTTTTTGCTTTAAAAGATGTTAATAGATTTGGATCTTTGGTGAGCTTAATTTCTCTATGCATCTGCTCAAGTAACCTATCCTCGTCAATAATATCAGGTGTAATCCATTGTAAACTCTTCTTATTCTGTCTGTCAGGTTTGACTTGCCATGGAAAAGACATTTCATGCAACCTGTAAAAGGTAGAAAAAAGTTAAGTAAATTTGTTTTCCAGGTTTAACGGTTCAAGTTCAGGTTAGAGTACAGTATTGGGGTGGGCGAGGGAATTGTCATATCAGGCAATTTTAATGTCCACTTTGGAACAGACGAATGGGAGGCATGTTCTCTCGTTGACTTGCTCGAGTCTTTCAGATCAAAGAAAACAATTATTACTCCAACAGGAGGGGAAGGATGCCTTGATAACGTTTTTGTCTCCTGTTTTGTGTCCCTGTCACATGCGCGAAACCCATACTTGAGCCTGTCAGACCATCTGAGACAGATTGTTGATGTTTGAGTCAAATGTGAAAGGCCAGTGGCCGGGCGTGAATGGAAAGTTTGTTGTCTCCTGACTCAAGCGGGTAAGCACAATTTTTACAATATTATTGCGAAGGACACAACTGGGACTCGTTAATGTGGATGAAACTGGTAACGAACAAGAATGGGTTAGGTTTGTTAACGTTTTTAAAAACGCTTATGACTTATCTTTTTCTTCTAAATCTTACTGTGCTAGGTCAGATTAAGGTTCCCATATTAGCTGGTTTAATGAGCGACTTTAATCCATGCGAGAATATCTTAATTTATTTGAATGATTTGAGGCAGGGTGACCTTAATCAAGGATCTCAACATTTCCGAGATTTTTGAGAGCACAGGTCTGTAATTCTCGCATAGTTCAGGATTATCTTTTTTAAATATAGGTGTTACAAGTGCCCTTTTCAAGAAGTTGGAAAATTTGTCTTGTTTTATATATTTGTTAATCAGCTTTATTAGTGGAACAATAATAAGATTTCTGACAGATTTGTCGCCTAAAGAGTTATGTATGTAAATTTTAAATTAATGTGTTTTAATTTTGTAGTTTCTATTTTATATTATATTGAAGTATATAAACACATCGTGTATTGACATAAAATAAATATCTATCCAGCTATCTATCTAATGTAGTATTTTAGTGGTTCTTGTAAAGCTGTTAATATGCATCAGCAGCACCGTCGACACTTGTATTGGCGCTGTTAAAGTTTATTAGCAGCGCTGCTGAGTGGTCATGTCTGAAGGAATTCGATTTGTGTAATCATCTTTACAACCTATAACTAATCTGAACTAGGCAAAGCTCTTAATAATTTCTACAGTAAACAGGTATGATACATTGTAACAACATAAACAATGTATAGGCCGATAAATTCTTTTGCAGTGATTTGCACTGCAGTTTCAAGTGTTTAAACTTCAGAACTGTTACAGATTTATTTCCCTTGGTTAAAATCCATGCAAAATTTAAATAATAGCTTACCTCTTCCTCCGTTGTATATTATTTCTTTATTGGGATAGTAAATCAAAGCAAAGATATGCAAAGTTTTTGTTCTCTATTGAAATGATTAAATGTACATTTTTGATTTTGTGTATAATGGGTCTTTTTTTTTTATGGTTCCTATTTATTATTATACAAGTTCATTTATAACAATGCTATTCATAATATTGAGGCAGCAAATTTTAATTTAAATAATATTTTCAGTCCGATTTTAAGACAATGTTTCTTTATCAGTTTCTCTGACCTTATCGCTATTAAATATTATATTATTACCTTCTTATAGACTCCTCGAGTGGGCAGAAAAACAAATGGCTTTAATCTCGACATATTTTGAGTGAAGGCTCTTCGGAACCTTTTTGGATGTCCCATCAAGCTTCGGGGCACTTTTATTTCCTCTCTATGTGAGTTATTTTGTGACTGTCATCATGCTAAAAACAAAATCATGTGTCAATAGGTCACAATCGAATAATAACAAACTTTACAACTTCTCGTTTAAGAGAGTTTTACCTTAATAAAAATGCTTTTTAAACCATGTGGATTTTTATATATTTCTCAGTTTAACTAATGACTTGGATAATTGTTCAAATAATTTTAAAAACTTAGTATTTTTTTCTCTTGGCTTATGAAATGATATGTCAAATAAAGATCCCTAAAATTTTCGCGAGTTTATTAGAGGTCGTTTTTGAGACAAAAAAAGTAATTAATTAGAAACAGCATTCCTTTGCAGAGTTGTATAGAAGGAAGTCGTTTGTCAGTTTTTGCTATTTTTAAGTTGTGAAAATTTCGGGCACCAAACCAAGTTAGGTGACAATTGGTTTGTGCCTAATTAATTAGCTTGGAGATATTCTGAATTTGGTTGCCTCTGGGAATATACCCAATTTTCAGTTTTCCAGTCTCATCTTAAAAGGCCACACAACACCCTAGGCAAGTTCTTACTTTCATTTCTTTCTTAGGTTCTATAATTATCAATGTAATTTCCAAGTATTTCTTTTGTTACAGAGCTTTTTCCTCTCTTTCCTCTTTTCTTTCTTATTTGCCATTGGTTTGTTTTTCTCTTTCTAGTCACCTTGCTTGATGTTTTAGTCATTATCATCATAGTTGACCAGTTATCTACCAAGTTCAATTTTAACCACGCATAAGCCACAACTCGGTGTTCAAGTACTACTACTACTACTACTACTACTACTACTACATCTACTTCACTGCTAGGATTGAAGCTCCTGTGTCTCATGTATTTCCAGAACTTCTGATTTTATCTGTTTCATGCTGTATTATGTGTACATGAACTTTTAATTTATCGCACAGTGCCGGAACTATTTAAATTTTACGCATATAACTCTTTTGATTCTTATATAACAAGTATTAGATAAGAGGACACACATTTTAAGAACTTGTTTATTCTTTTCCTTTATGTAGTACTATTACTATATTATCTAAACCGGTTTTAGTGATTTCTTTGATTGAATAACGATTTATTTGCGCTGGTTAAATTTACACAGATTTATAAGATTATTAGCAAATGTTCTTTTGCTTTACAAGGCATAAAGCCTGTTTGTAAATGTATTATTTTAAAGAAAATATCTAATTCTAAAGTCCCCATTGTGGTAAGAAATCAAAAATAACTGTCGCCATAAGTTCAAAAAAAATTCACCAACCAGCTTATTGTCAGCTACGTTCTTTTAAGGCCAAGATACGAATTTCGCAGTCTCGTAATACTAGGGTGTAGTGGGTCCTAATTTAAGGATCCGTGAAAGGAGAAGTTTAAATTCAATTTTTAAATCCTTTTCTTTCTTTCATCAAAATTTATTTATGTACAAGATAACTAATATAAAAGTCCTTGTCTGCAAGATTAGGTGTTTTTTTTTCTTGGAGTTTACTTCAGGTTTTATAGAGAAAAACGGACTGTATCCTAACTGTTAGGGCCTAGAACAGGGGGTGCTTTTACTCCGACCATTCAACGACTCCTTTCTACGCTAACTGGATTAACGCCCTAAAGAATAAAGATCATATAGATAATCACCTGACCAAATGATATCGATAATTAATAACCTTCTCTCTCTCCCCTCTTAATCTGTTTATTTTCAAATAATTCGCTTAATAACGAAAAGATTTATTTTTTATCTTACAGAATATCGATGGTTGTTGTACAAACAATTCACATTTTGCATTAACGCCTGCCTAGCTATAGATAAGTTATATATATATATATATATATATATATATATATATATATATATATATATATATATATATATATATATATATATATATATATATATATATATATATATATATATCATTTTTCTTAATTCTTTATTTTCTTGGGTTTAGGTTCTAGAACCTAAACCCAAGAAAATAAAAAATTAAGAAAAATGATATAATCTATGGTTCAAGAATCAAGAAAATAAATATATATATATATATATATATATATATATATATATATATATATATATATATATATATATATATATATTTATACATTAGTTTAAAATTTAATATTATTTGGAATAGCCCAAAAATTCAGGTAATGGGAAACTTTTGAAAGTTATAATTTTTATATTAATATAACAATTATAACTTTCAAAAGATTCCCATTATCTAAATTTTTCGGATATTCTAAATAATACTAAATTCTAAAGCTTTTGTCATGCGCTTAAAATGAAGGCGATTCATATTAGATAACCGGATATATTATTTATTGATTTATTTAGATATATTTTTGCGTTTTTTTTTTTACAAAATAATTTTAATGCTGATTTTTAAATTAAAATACGAGTGGTTTTATCAAACTGTTGGGTAATTAAAATTGTATACTATGATTCGTCTAAAACCTCTGAATCAGTTTACAAGTTTTGTCGTGGTTACGCAGTCTTAGATACGTCGAAACTGTGTACTAAAGATATTGTCACAGCTCCCCTGAAGCTCTAGAATATATCTTTTCAAATGCGCCGATTAATTTGATGTCGGTTGAACAACGTCGATCTTGACCCGCTTCTCGACAGGAAAAGTGTCAAGTCACATAGCGCCAAGTTTAGACTGCAGGGAGGATAATCCAGTAATTTCTATTTTCATTACATACTTCAGAGTTTTCTCCATTCGATGTGTTGGCGCGTTACTTGATAATAAAACCAGGTATCGAGCTTCCAGGTAGGGCGGAGGCTTGATTAACTGGGGAGAAATTGTTCTGTAAACCAGGAAGTTTGACGGTTTTTGGCTTATCGAGGGCAGCAGTAGCCGAAATATGAATCTTTTTGACAGCAACTAAGTAATTTTTGGACTAACGTTAGAGTTTCCAGAGTTTACAAACACCCATACTTGACTTTGTAATTTCGTGAGGACGTTGTAATAATAAAATCAAGTTTCATCGGATATAATGAGAATATTAATGTTACTTGATTGGCAGTAATAATTTCTTTTTGATTTTTTTACACCATTTCATTCTGTTCTCTTCTTAAGCGTTAGTAATAAAATGGAGTAAAAGTGCACAAAATTGCGGTGAATAGTTGACACTCAACTTGAGTGTTTTCTTTATTTGGCATTTGGCTTGATGTCTAGCGCATCAAGCGAATTTTTCACGAAACCCTTGTGCTTTCAACGGCCGGAGTCAAAGGAGGTAATAAAAGCGTCTGGGATACAATAAGCCATCATATTTCTCGTGTCCGTCGGTCTCGCTGCAAAGTAAATTTTTTCGAAAGAGCACACATACAACTAGATCAACAAAATTCCTTTGAGTTTGTGCAAAAAACCGACAGAAAATGGATTATTGCGAGGCTCGGTCGTGGTGCTCGCGAACAATAGAAAAAAGTTGACTTGACGCCAGTTGCCGAAGGCACTCGACGTCAATCGAAGTCAGCAAAATTTAAAGGAGAGTCACGGCAGGCTCGCCACGAGCGCTACTCTGTTGTATTATCAGCTGGCATGAAATTCAAAATAATATTAACAGAACATCGACTCGAGTTTCATATCAACGTGCCAGCGAACTTCGTTACTAAGCTCCTCCCTTAGTGTGCATGACCGCTACGAGCGCTCTGATTGGTTCATGACCTTAGTACTTAAGGAAATTTTCACATAGGAAAAACGGCAGTACAGAATTAAATTTGGAAAAGAAAACTAATCAAATAATTAGCACGAAAGGCCTTTTATAGACCTAAAGCGTTTACTAAATTATTAAATGTAAAATAACGAAGCAATTAAGCAAAATAAAATATCAAAATACTTCAAAAAACTTGCCCTATGTTGATTGGGCTGGCATAAAAAATAGGGTGGAGTTTTGACGACGTCGTAAAGAAACGTTTAAATAGCGTAGCAAAATTAGGATCACTCTCTTAGTTCGCAGATCTAACAATGAGGGAATTAGAAGAAGTTTTATCCGTAGATCTGTTTCGGGTTATCTACTGTCGTATACGTATTTACACGCTGAATAACTGGATACATCACGCGCCGAGAGATCGCCATGAGACGATTCAGTACTTACCACGATAATACACTAAGGTAACGAAAGGTCGGGGTGATTTACAATCGCTGAGCTTTGCTTTATCAATTTCTGCCCAGAAATTAGTATATTCAATTCCCAGGCAGAAAAACTAGAGCATACATAATCGTCCGTTCGCGGTTAGGGCAGTCTAAATTGCGTTTTGGTTAAACAGGCAAAAAGGGTTCCCAGTGTCTCCGTGCCAGAACTGTAGTGGTAAGAGGGAAATCATCTTATTTCCCAGAGAGTGCGTAAAAAGTTCTGTTGTAACCCAACTATTTTTTACATTATTTCATTCTATAATTAGAATATCTTTAGGTTACGCCTATGGTTTAATGCATAATTGTAACCCAATAATTAGTAGATTCTTAGATAAGCATATCCTCAGTAAATACATTTGTTAACCAACCTAAACGGAAAAGTGCCAAACCTATAAAATCTTCTTTTATAAAAAATACAGAACTTTATTCATAGTGCCCTTTAGTCGCATATCAGGTAGACTTTACAAATAGGTTGTTTGACCAATGGTCTTATAAGAAAATAGATACAAGTTAATTTCTTAAGTACGCCTATTACCGAATGGAAACAAGTAAAATATAAATTGAATCCATAAGGGTTAGAGGTTCTCTCTTTTATTTTTGTCAACGTTAGAATAAGAAACATTGTAATTAGTGTGCGTCGCAAAACGATTTCCTCTTAACATATATATTTTAATAAAAACATATTAAAAGTGATATTTGAAAATTTATCTTGCTTCATTGAAACCAGTGATAAAACAAAAAGCAGCACCAGCAAACTCATAACATTGGTAAAACGTGGGAAAAGCCCATAACAAAACCCAGCGGAAACTCAAGTATATAACAGTCCTGGTTTAAAACCATTTTCTGTTCGAGGCACGGCTAACCTTGGCATACGGTAAGTGTTCGTTGTCAAGGGAAAAACCGCCTCTAGCATTATCACCAAACCATTTAGACATTTTTCGTAAAATAAAAATAGACTATCCGGAAATAAAAATCATTAATTTTTTGAAAACTTTGAAATCCCGGCAAATTTGTTCAGTGCCTTTTGCACGCGAAATTTTATAACCTCTTCTAAATATTATTCTGAACTCTCATTTCTCATTAATTTTTTTTAACTAATTTAAAATTAACAAAATTAAAATCAGAATAAATATTTTCAAATAAATTTACGTAAAGAAATAGACTATAAAATCCTTAAGTGCAACAGAGACAGAATACGTGGAACAAACCCAAACTCGACGCTTCAACCCTGTTAGTCTGTCCTTTGTTCGTAGAGCCGCCGACATTCTTTGCTAAAAATAGATGTAACCTTCGACTAAGAAATCTTACTTGGATGTATAAAACAAGTTTTAAAAAGCATTTTACTTTCATGTTAAAAATGAATTTTTGCCTTTATAAATATTATTGACTGGAAATTTAACTTCTTGGAATAATTATTAATTACTTAAAATCATTCATGAAATTAATGGGAAAGTCTTTTATTTTATTTAAACAAGAAATTAGAATAAATTTTTATTTGTATTTATTTATTACAAGTTATCATGAATGAGAATTTTCTTTTTATTTTTTCGTTTATTAAGTTATTAATTAAAAACTAATTAATGAAATCCAATTAGTCACTGGACTTTGAATTTTGTTTTTGAATTAAAAATCCAACTAGTTCAAAGAACGATAATTATTAATTTTTAAAAAAGAATTAACTTTACTGGTTTCTAAGAATCTTTTATGATTATTGTGTGAGAAAAGTGCACAGCACAAGTTCCAAGCAACAATCATTTAAATTTCAAACTGTGAATGCCGGGGTATATCGAAAAGTACAATATACCAAAAACATTTTATTTTTTTGTTTAGCCTTTAGCTAAGTTATTCTTAACAAAGGAATAAACAATAAAAGTTAATTTAAAGTAAAAAGACAATTTTTATTTTAAAAAACAAAACTAAATATTTTTCAAATTTTTCTTTTAAATCAAAATTGCAGACAAACGACAGACAAAAAATTCTGGAGATTAAACTTCGAATTTTCAACTACGTTTTTTCTTTCCCTGGCCTAAATCAGGTCAGGTTGACATAGCCCTACATAAATAAATTAAAGAGCCCTCCTTGATTAAATATTTCATGCAAAAAATATTCCAATCAAAAATTGAAAATTCTGTATAGTAAATTACATCTTTCAAAAAAAAAAATCTCCAATTCCTCAATATTTTTCAAGTCCGTGTCGGTTCTGACAGGCGCGCCAAGGGGCACGGCACCTTCTACTTACAAATCCCCTCAAAATACTTTAGACACATCTATTAAATTCGGTTCAATAAAAAAATTAATTAGTTTTTATGAATCTACTACTATTTCAGAAAATAACAAAGCTCGAAAATATTAGTAAAACTTTAGATTTAGAAACAGAAGATGTACACGAGAGCGCTGAAGCGTCGTCGGCCGCTTCCCTAAAAATAAAAAAAATTGTCGCCGATTACGACTTTATCGGGAGAGAAAACTTATTCGAAATTTAAAACCTCGACCGGAGCTGAATTAATGTTTAAACCGGACAAACGCGAAGGAATCTACAAACCACCGATATTGACCTATCAAGAAATTCTCTGACATCACTACAATATCCCTGATGGTGGTCATAAACCCTTCGAAACTCATAAAAAATCAAATTGGGAAACGGATTATATATTAAAAGAGACAATCAGCAATTCGAAACGAAAAACGTAATTCGACGACAACTCGTCATATTTATACGTATCTTAAGGATGACGAGTTTCCCCTCTCATTTGTAACATTTCTTTAGATACCGTTATTTGGTTAAGCGACGCTTCAAATTATACAGCATTATTACCTGTATCTCACGATAGGTGAATTTGGCCATACGATTTTTCAAATAAATCTTTTAAAAAATGTAAGTTTAGATTGAACATAAAATGTACATATACTGGTGTTAATTTTATGAGTTGTATTTTTTAAATTCAGCCCAGTAACCGTGCGATACAATTTATGTGGTGGCCTACGTACAAATTATTTAAGATTTGAGGCTTATTAGGGATATTTTTAATATTTTGGCACAAAATGGGACGGAAAATCAAAATAATGGACTTCTGTGGGATTTTGGAATGCGTGGCATTTTGTTTTTTTACATGGTAAAACAAGTTATAAAATTTACCGGTCCATAAGTTCCGTTTTCCCTCTTAGTGAAAAGTGTTTACGACAACAAATTAAACATGTAACGACCTACATATTTGGTAGTTTAAAAATATTTTTATTTCTAACCGCTGACACTAATCAACATTTGAGAAATGAAATACTGACATTTACCAGTATTAGACAAACAGTGATAAAATTTTAATGAGGTAGCTGAAATTAATTTTCTTATTAGAAATTGTGCTGATGATCATTTTATTTCGAAATGAAATGATTTTATACCTAAATTATGGATGAAACAGAAATAATATTTTAAGATTTGTAAAATAATTTCTGTTATGCAGCGATTTCTGTAGAGTTAGGAATTTTAAGTATGGATCTGACTTATATTAAAATATTTTTTCAAAGCTTTTAAATTGCCCACGTGTTACCATTGCTTTTAACTTTGTTTATCTTTATTGTAATATAAGTAAATATGATTTATAAATCCTTTTTTCGGTTATCTAGATTTAAATCGAGATGGAATACGTGGTAAATAAGGAGAAATAAAAATGGAAAGATTATTAAATTAATTTTACTAAGGACGTTTGGTCTAATCGAGTGATTTCCTAAAATTATATGGAACGATATCCCGGGAAGATATGCAATCGGATTTCGGATCGAGTAGTAGTAATGGTTCAATTTGCATCGGATTGATTCACTTGAATGTAATTTTGCGATTTACACTTAATGTTTCTGATCTCAATATAGTACAATTTGTTTTCAATAGTTTTAACCAACGGGCTATATCTCATTTTGTAATGCTAGTTATATTTAACATTCTAAAAAGACATTTTCTGGAACCATTTTGGCCAACATAAACGTGTGCTTCTGAAATGTTTTTGTTTCTCGAAGACTACTTTGTCCTAAACTTATCTATAGATTCAACCAATAAGCTTACACATTTTTTTTTAAATTTTCCAGAAAAAAAAACATTTCTTGGTATCGATTTTGAGAGTAAGTATAAAAGCAAGCATTACTAGCATTATCCTTGCTGGCGGATAGTGGCGTAAGTAACGACTCCGCGGTGCGGGGGGCACAGCCAGTCCAGAGGCGACCTCAAATCTCTTGATGAAAATGAATAAATACGAAGGATCAAGACGGATGCAAAATAGTAATTACGCCACTTCTGGCGGGCATTCTGTACTTGCTTAAATAGTTTGTAAATCGGCTGGCTTGGACGGGAAACATTGTTGACTAATAAAGTTTCGAAAAATTTGTTTTTAATTTTAACAAGTCGTTTTATTTTCTAAGAAGCATTTCGGAGACGTGAAGCAAGAATTTAACCATAATTTTTTAAAGTTACTCTTAAATTAATTGCTTTAATAAAAAATAGTTTTTAATAGTTTAACTATTTTTTGTAGGAAGTAAGGGAATCAAAGAAGTCCAGTAAACAATTTTTTGGAGAAGAATTGTGCGTTTTATTGCCACGACAGAATTTATCAGAAATACATAATTCATCTGCAAATTATGTTAGCTCAGATATTGATCAAGATCGACAGAAACCACCAAGATCTGTACAAAAATCTAAAACTGATCAGAGTACAAACAGCAAAATAGAGAAAAAGGTAGGTAACAAAGTAAAACGGGAACTAAAGAAATCAAATAGTGATAAAAGTTTCATTCCCCGTGAAACTTCGCCTTTAGAAGATACCAATGAAAGTTTAGGCAAAATGTTGCCAAAGTCACCTGTTGAGCTGCCATCAGAACAACAAAGAGGTGTTAAAAAAGGGGGAATTCTACTACAAACAACTTCCCAAGAAAAAGGTTTAGAACAGAAACAGCGTTTACGTAAACAGGTGAAGTTTATAACGGGAACTAAATCGGGCATTCCGAAAAAGAGTGAATTGCCCACTTGTTACCATTGCTTTTAACTTTATATATATATATATATATATATATATATATATATATATATATATATATATATATATATATATATATATATGTATATATAATATAAGAAAATATGATTTATAAATCCTTTTTTCGGTTATCTAGATTTAAATCGAGATGGAATACGTGGTAAATAAGGAGAAATAAGAATGGAAAGATTATTAAATTAATTTTACTAAGGGCGTTTGGTCTAATCCAGTGATTTCCTAAAATTATATGGAACGATATCAAGGAAAGATATGCAATCGGATTTCGGATCGAGTAGTAGTAATGGTTCAATATGCATCGGATTGATTCACTTGAATGTAATTTGATATTTACACTCAATGTTTCTGTACTCAAAATAGGACAATTTGTTTTCAATAGTTTTAACCAACGGGCTATATCCCATTTTGTAATGCTAGTTATTTTTAACATTCCAAAAAGACATTTTCTGGAACCATTTTGGCCAACATAAACGTGTGTTTCTGAAATGTTTTTGTTTCTCGAAGACTACTTTGTCCTAAACTTATCTAGATTCAACCAATAAGCTAACACATTTTTTTTTAAATTTTCCAGGAAAAAAAACATTTCTTGGTATCGATTTTGAGAGTAAGTATAAAAGCAAGCATTACTAGCATTATCCTTGCTGGCGGATAGTGGCGTAAGTAACGATTCCGCGGTGCGGGGGGCACAGCCAGTCCAGAGGCGACCTCAAATCCCTTGATGAAAATGAATAAATACGAAGGATCAAGACGGATGCAAAATAGTAGGGCGCATTCAAAAATCTGCGCGGGGGGGGGGGGCACATACTCTTAATTACGCCACTTCTGGCGGGCATTCTGTACTTGCTTAAATAGTTTGTAAATCGGCTGGCTTGGACGGGAAACATTGTTGACTAATAAAGTTTCGAAAAATTTGTTTTTAATTTTAACAAGTCGTTTTATTTTCTAAGAAGCATTTCGGTGACGTGAAGCAAAAATTTAACCATAATTTTTTAAAGTTACTCTTAAATTAATTGCTTTAATAAAAAATAGTTTTTAATAGTTTAACTATTTTTTGTAGGAAGTAAAGGAATCAAAGAAGTCCAGTAAACAATTTTTTGGAGAAGAATTGTGCGTTTTATTGCCACGACAGAATTTATCAGAACTACATAATTCATCTGCAAATTATGTTAGCTCAGATATTGATCAAGATCGACAGAAACCACCAAGATCTGTACAAAAATCTAAAACTGATCAGAGTACAAACAGCAAAATAGAGAAAAAGGTAGGTAACAAAGTAAAACGGGAACTAAAGAAATCAAATAGTGATAAAAGTTTCATTCCCCGTGAAACTTCGCCTTTAGAAGATACCAATGAAAGTTTAGGCAAAATGTTGTCAAAGTCACCTGTTGAGCTGCCATCAGAACAACAAAGAGGTGTTAAAAAAGGGGGAATTCTACTACAAACAACTTCCCAAGAAAAAGGTTTAGAACAGAAACAGCGTTTACGTAAACAGGTGAAGTTTATAACGGGAACTAAATCGGGCATTCCGAAAAAGAGTGAATTGCCCACTTGTTACCATTGCTTTTAACTTTATATATATATATATATATATATATATATATATATATATATATATATATATATATATATATATGTATATATAATATAAGAAAATATGATTTATAAATCCTTTTTTCGGTTATCTAGATTTAAATCGAGATGGAATACGTGGTAAATAAGGAGAAATAAGAATGGAAAGATTATTAAATTAATTTTACTAAGGGCGTTTGGTCTAATCGAGTGATTTCCTAAAATTATATGGAACGATATCGAGGAAAGATATGCAATCGGATTTCGGATCGAGTAGTAGTAATGGTTCAATATGCATCGGATTGATTCACTTGAATGTAATTTTGCAATTTACACTCAATGTTTCTGTACTCAATATATTACAATTTGTTTTCAATAGTTTTAACCAACGGGCTATATCCCATTTTGTAATGCTAGTTATATTTAACATTCCAAAAAGACATTTTCTGGAATCATTTTGGCTAACATACACGTGTGTTTCTGAAATGTTTTTTTTCTCGAAAACTACTTTGTCCTAATCTTACCTAGATTCAACCAATAAGCTTACACATTTTTTTTTAAATTTTCCAGAAAAAAAAACCTTTCTTGGTATCGATTTTGAGAGTAAGTATAAAAGCAAGCATTACTAGCATTATCCTTGCTGGCGGATAGTGGCGTAAGTAACGACTCCGCGGTGCGGGGGGCGCAGCCAGTCCAGAGGCGACCTCAAATCCCTTGATGAAAATGAATAAATACGAAGGATCAAGACGGATGCAAAATAGTAGGGCGCATTCAAAAATCTGCGGGGGGGGGGGGGGCACATACTTTTAGTTACGCCACTTCTGGCGGGCATTCTTTACTTGTTTAAATAGTTTGTAAATCGGCTGGCTTGGACGGGAAACAATGTTGAATGTTTCGAAAAATTTGTTTTTAATTTTAACAAGTCGTTTTATTTTCTAAGAAGCATTTCGGAGACGTGAAGCAAGAATTTAACCATAATTTTTTACAGTTACTCTTAAATTAATTGCTTTAATAAAAATAGTTTTTAATAGTTTTACTATTTTTTGTAGGAAGAAGAGGAATCAAAGAAGTCCAGTAAACAATTTTTTGGAGAAGAATTGTGCGTTTTATTGTCACGACTGAATTTATCAGAAATACATAATTCATCTGCAAATTATGTTGGCTCAGATATTGATCAAGATCGACAGAAACTACCAAGATCTGTACAAAAATCTAAAACTGATCAGAGTACAAACAGCAAAATAGAGAAAAAGGTAGGTAACAAAGTAAAAAGGGAACTAAAGAAATCAAATAGTGATAAAAGTTTCATTCCCCGTGAAACTTCGCCTTTAGAAGATACCAATGAAAGTTTAGGCAAAATGTTGCCAAAGGCACCTGTTGAGCTGCCATCAGAACAACAAAGGGGTGTTAAAAAAGGGGGAATTCTACTACAAACAACTTCCCAAGAAAAAGGTTTAGAACAGAAACAGCGTTTACGTAAACAGGTGAAGTTTATAACGGGAACTAAATCGGGCACTCCGAAAAAGAGTGAATTGCCCACGTGTTACCATTGCTATTAACTTTATATATATATATATATATATATATATATATATATATATATATATATATATATATATATATACATATAAGAAAATATGATTTATAAATCCTTTTTTCGGTTATCTAGGTTTAAATCGAGATGGAATACGTGGTAAATAAGGAGAAATAAGAATGGAAAGATTATTAAATTAATTTTACTAAGGACATTTGGTCTAATCGAGTGATTTCCTAAAATTATATGGAATGATATCAAGGAAAGATATGCAATCGGATTTCGGATCGAGTAGTAGTAATGGTTCAATATGCATCGGATTGATTCACTTGAATGTAATTTGGAATTTACACTCAATGTTTCTGTACTCAAAATAGTACAATTTGTTTTCAATAGTTTTAACCAACGGGCTATATCCCATTTTGTAATGCTAGTTATTTTTAACATTCCAAAAAGACATTTTCTGGAACCATTTTGGCCAACATAAACGTGTGTTTCTGAAATGGTTTTGTTTCTCGAAAACTACTTTGTCCTAAACTTATCTAGATTCAACCAATAAGCTTACACATTTTTTTTTAAATTTTCCAGAAAAAAAAATATTTCTTGGTATCGATTTTGAGAGTAAGTATAAAAGCAAGCATTACTAGCATTATCCTTGCTGGCGGATTGTGGCGTAAATAACGACTCCGCGGTGCGGGGGGCACAGCCAGTCCAGAGGTGACCTCAAATCCCTTGATGAAAATGAATAAATACGAAGGATCAAGACGGATGCAAAATAGTAGGGCGCATTCAAAAATCTGCGCGGGGGGGGGGGGGGGGCACATACTCTTAATTACGCCACTTCTGGCGGGCATTCTGTACTTGCTTAAATAGTTTGTAAATCGGCTGGCTTGGACGGGAAACATTGTTGACTAATAAAGTTTCGAAAAATTTGTTTTTAATTTTAACAAGTCGTTTTATTTTCTAAGAAGCATTTCGGTGACGTGAAGCAAAAATTTAACCATAATTTTTTAAAGTTACTCTTAAATTAATTGCTTTAATAAAAAATAGTTTTTAATAGTTTAACTATTTTTTGTAGGAAGTAAAGGAATCAAAGAAGTCCAGTAAACAATTTTTTGGAGAAGAATTGTGCGTTTTATTGCCACGACAGAATTTATCAGAACTACATAATTCATCTGCAAATTATGTTAGCTCAGATATTGATCAAGATCGACAGAAACCACCAAGATCTGTACAAAAATCTAAAACTGATCAGAGTATAAACAGCAAAATAGAGAAAAAGGTAGGTAACAAAGTAAAACGGGAACTAAAGAAATCAAATAGTGATAAAAGTTTCATTCCCCGTGAAACTTCGCCTTTAGAAGATACCAATGAAAGTTTAGGCAAAATGTTGCCAAAGTCACCTGTTGAGCTGCCATCAGAACAACAAAGAGGTGTTAAAAAAGGGGGAATTCTACTACAAACAACTTCCCAAGAAAAAGGTTTAGAACAGAAACAGCGTTTACGTAAAGAGGTGAAGTTTATAACGGGAACTAAATCGGGCATTCCGAAAAAGAGTGAATTGCCCACTTGTTACCATTGCTTTTAACTTTATATATATATATATATATATATATATATATATATATATATATATATATATATATATATATATATATATATATATATATATATATATATGTATATATAATATAAGAAAATATGATTTATAAATTCTTTTTTCGGTTATCTAGATTTAAATCGAGATGGAATACGTGGTAAATAAGGAGAAATAAAAATGGAAAGATTATTAAATTAATTTTACTAAGGACGTTTGGTCTAATCGAGTGATTTCCTAAAATTATATGGAATGATATCAAGGAAAGATATGCAATCGGATTTCGGATCGAGTAGTAGTAATGGTTCAATATGCATCGGATTGATTCACTTGAATGTAATTTGGAATTTACACTCAATGTTTCTGTACTCAAAATAGTACAATTTGTTTTCAATAGTTTTAACCAACGGGCTATATCCCATTTTGTAATGCTAGTTATTTTTAACATTCCAAAAAGACATTTTCTGGAACCATTTTGGCCAACATAAACGTGTGTTTCAGAAATGTTTTTGTTTCTCGAAGACTACTTTGTCCTAAACTTATCTAGATTCAACCAATAAGCTTACACATTTTTTTTTAAATTTTCCAGAAAAAAAAAAACATCTTGGTATCGATTTTGAGAGTAAGTATAAAAGCAAGCATTACTAGCATTATCCTTGCTGGCGGATTGTGGCGTAAGTAACGACTTCGCGGTGCGGGGAGCATAGCCAGTCCAGAGGCGACCTCAAATCCCTTGATGAAAATGAATAAATACGAAGGATCAAGACGGATGCAAAATAGTAGGGCGCATTCAAAAATCTGCGGGGGGGGGGGGCACATACTCTTAATTACGCCACTTCTGGCGGGCATTCTGTACTTGCTTAAATAGTTTGTAAATCGGCTGGCTTGGACGGGAAACATTGTTGACTAATAAAGTTTCAAAAAATTTGTTTTCAATTTTAACAAGTCGTTTTATTTTCTAAGAAGCATTTCGGAGACGTGAAGCAAGAATTTAACCATAATTTTTTAAAGTTACTCTTAAATTAATTGCTTTAATAAAAATAGTTTTTAATAGTTTTACTATTTTTTGTAGGAAGTAAAGGAATCAAAGAAGTCCAGTAAACAATTTTTTGGAGAAGAATTGTGCGTTTTATTGCCACGACAGAATTTATCAGAAATACATAATTCATCTCCAAATTATGTTGGCTCAGATATTGATCAAGATCGACAGAAACCACCAAGATCTGTACAAAAATCTAAAACTGATCAGAGTACAAACAGCAAAATAGAGAAAAAGGTAGGTAACAAAGTAAAACGGGAACTAAAGAAATCAAATAGTGATAAAAGTTTCATTCCCCGTGAAACTTCGCCTTTAGAAGATGCCAATGAAAGTTTAGGCAAAATGTTGCCAAAGTCACCTGTTGAGCTGCCATCAGAACAACAAAGAGGTGTTAAAAAAGGGGGAATTCTACTACAAACAACTTCCCAAGAAAAAGGTTTAGAACAGAAACAGCGTTTACGTAAACAGGTGAAGTTTATAACGGGAACTAAATCAGGCATTCCGAAAAAGAGTGAATTGCCCACTTGTTACTATTGTTTTTAACTTTATATATATATATATATATATATATATATATATATATATATATATATATATATATATATATATATATACATCCAGCTAACTTCGCAGCGTCCGTTCATAAAAACTCCCGCTGGCGTCCACCGTTGATTTTATGACAGATTTTTTACTCTCCCACCCCTAAGCGTCCTTTTACAAACCATGCACTCGGCGTCCTAAGTATTTATTTATCGTTTATTTATCTGATTTCGCAGCGTCCGTTAAATATACATCACTTTTACTTCTTTGATTAGTAGGCGTCTTACATCATTGCCAAGTTTTATACTAAAAAGCTAAATGTCTTGAAGCAGGAAAGAAATAATACCGTGAAATAAGTTATTCAAAAAATATCTTTTCTTTGTTGTAGATTAGGAGCTGTTATTAGTTATTGCTTTTCGACAAAGTGTTGCGAGAAATGTTAATTTGGATATTTGTAATTACTCTTAGGTATAATTGGAATATTTATTGGATACGTTCATTATGTTACTTTGTTATGGTATAATTTAAGAAAATTGAATTAGGGAAGGAAGCTTTTCTTTAAACGGTGTGGTGTTTATATTAAAATTACTTAAAATATAATAGAATAAGAAAAGATTCCGTGCCATACTTTATTTTACAATGAAATATTCATGAAACTTATAACTATGTATATTATTTTTAAACATTGCAAATCGTTTGGATCGGGAAACGTTGTTTGCAGTAGAAAAATAATTAAAAAAAATTTTATGATTACTACTTAAAATAGAAGTGTTGACTGTAATTTTTATTTATAATATAATTTTATTTTTGTTCCATGGCAACTAGAGATCGGGTTTAACTCTTAAACCTTCTTAATGAATCTGACTATAAAATTTTCGTATGATATAAAGAACTATTTTACGACGGTAATTTTTTTTCTTTTTGTCCTCCTTCAGGTTGTTTCAAAGAAAAAATTTAATTGATTTCTTGCCAATTCAGCTCTGGGTCTCTCCATACGCGTTTCGAACACCTAATGATCTCATTATTGGAGGTGTAACGAGATAAGAGCAAAACTCACAAGAAACAACTGTACATATAAAATCTAAGTTCCGAGACATATCGGTAGGATATGCAGACATTTTTGTAGTCCAACTGTTAAACATCTCCACTGATAAGATCATTAGGTGATCGAAATGCGTATGAAGAGAGAACAAGAGCTTTATCAGCAAGAACTAAACTGCTTGTTTATCTCGTTTTCTTTAAACGACCTAAAGGAGAAGAAAAGAGGTACCTTATTATTTATTACGGCCTTAAAATATTTCTTTACATCTTTTTTAGTCTGGCCACTTTCTTAAATTTCAAATTAATTTCAGATTGGTAATATTGGCCCCAAAACCTTCCAATATCCATATTTAAAGAACTTGAGACGTAAATTTCTTAGCCAGATATATTTTATACTGCATCTCGAGTCTCTATCCGCCCCAAGAACTCCTCAATATCAATTTTAAACAAAATTGGAAAATGTAGAATTTTCAGTTCCTCATATTGTACCTTATCAACTTAATAGTTGTAAAAAATTAACTTCGTATTCGTAATACACGACCCCCAAAAACACCCTAATACCAAATCTGAAAAAAATGCGAATGAGGTAAAATTTTCAACTCACCATATTGGATCCGCCATATTGAATTTCAAAAAATAATTTTAACATCTTAATCTAATCTAAATCTAAACCCTTCAAAGCCCCCTAGTGTCAATTTTGGATGAAATCTGGAAATTTAAAATTTCTAGACCGTCATATTTCATCTGAGATATTAGATTTTCTTAAAATAATTTTATATTCGCTATTTACATTCTCAAAATAAAAAAATATAAAATCTTTAGTTTGCCATATTGAATCCCGAAAAAATACTATTAAATTCATAATTTACACCCTCATGAACCCCCTATATTTTTTGGAAAAAATCAAAAAATGAAAAATTTTTACGACGCCATATTGAATCCGCCAGTTTGAGTTTTTCAAAAACTATTTTAAATTCATAATTAACACTAACAAAAATCCCCCAATACTGATTTTAGACAAAATCGAGAGATGTAGAATCTTTATGCGCCATCTTGGATCCGCCATATTTATTTTTTTAAAATAATGTCAGATTCGCAATGTACGATCTCAAAAACTACCCCATATCAATTTTGAAAAATATCGGATAAAATTAATTTTATCCGCCATATTGGATACGCCATATTGAATTTTTTAAAATAATTTCAGATTCGTTATGTGCGACCCCAAAAACACCACCGTACTAATTTTGGAGAAAATCGGACAAAATTGATTTTTGTTCGCCATATTGGATCCGCCATATTGAATTTTTTAAAAATATTTTGGATTCGTTATGTGCGACCCCAAAAACTCCCCCGTCCCATATTTGGAGAAAATGGGACAAAATTGATTTTTTGTCCGCCATATTGGATCCGCCGTATTGATTTTTTAAAAACATTTTGGAATCGTTATGTGCGACCCCAAAAACCCCACCGTACTAATTTTGGAGAAAATCGAACAAAACTGATTTTTCGTCCGCCATATTGGATCCGACGTATTGAATTTTTTAAAAATATTTTGGATTCGTTATGTGCGACCCCAAAAACTTCCTCATGCCAATTTTGGAGAAAATCGAACAAAACTGATTTTTTTCGTCCGCCATATTGGATCCGTCATATTGAATTTTTTCAAAATAATTTTAGATTTGTCATATGCGACCCCAAAAACTCCCGCAAACCAATTTTGGAGAAAATCGAACAAAATTGATTTTTTCGTCCGCCATATTGGATTCGCCATATTGAATTTTTTCAAAATAATTTTAGATTCTTCATGTGCGACCCCGAAAACTCTTCCGTACCAACTTTGGACAAAATTGGACAAAATTTATATTTGTGTCCGCCATAGTGATACCGCCACATTGAATTTTTTAAAAATATTTTGGATTCATTTCGTGTGACCCCAAAAACTCCCTCGTATCAATTTTGGAGAAAATTGAACAAAACTAATTTTTCGTCCGCCGTATTGAATTTTTAAAAAATATTTTGGAATCGTTATGTGCGACCCCAAAACTCCCCCAAACCAATTTTGGAGAAAATCGAACAAAACTGATTTTTTTGCCCGCCTTATTGGATCCGCCATATTGAATTTTAAAAAATAATTTTAGATTTGTCATGTGCGACCCCGAAAACTCTTCCGTACCAACTTTGAACAAAATCGGACAAAATTGATTTTTGTGTCCGCCATAGTGGATCCGCCATATTGAATTTTTTAAAATATTTTGAATTCGTTATGTGCGACCCCAAAAACTCCCCCGTACCATATTTGGAAAAAATCGGACTAAATCGATTTTTTTTGTCCGCCATATTGGATCCGCCATATTGAATTTTGTAAAAATATTTTGGATTCGCTATGTGCGACCCCAAAAATTCCCCCATACCAATTTTGGAGAAAATCGAACAAAACTGATTTTTTCGTCCGCCATATTGGATCCGCCGTATTGAATTTTTTAAAAATATTTTGGATTCGTTACGTGCGACCCCAAAAACTAACCCGTACCAATTTTGGAGAAAATCGAACAAAACTGATTTTTCGTCCGCCATATTGGATCCGCCGTATTGAATTTTTTAAAAATATTTTGGATTCGTTATGTGCGACCCCAAAAACTCCCCCATACCAATTTTGGTGAAATTCGAACAAAATTGATTTTTTCGTCCGCCATATTGAATTTTAAAAAAATAATTTTGGATTTGTCATGTGCGACCCCGAAAACTCTTCCGTACCAACTTTGAACAAAATTGAACAAAATTGATTTTTGTGTCCGCCATAGTGGATCCGCCATATTGAATTTTTTAAAAATATTTTGGATTCGTTATGTGCGACCCCACAAACTCCCCCGTCCCATATTTGGAGAAAATGGGACAAAATTGATTTTTTGTCCGCCATATTGGATCCGCCGTATTGATTTTTTAAAAAAATATTTTGGATTCAATATGTGCGGCCCCAAAAACTCCCCCATGCCAATTTTGGAGAAAATCGATCAAAACTGATTTTTTTCGTCCGCCATTTTGGATCCGTCATATTGAATTTTTTCAAAATAATTTTAGATTCTTTATGTGCGACACCAAGAACTCCCCCATACCAATTTTGGAGAAAATCGAACAAAATTGATTTTTTTCGTCCACCATATTGGATACGCCATATTGAATTTTTTAAAAATAATTTCAGATTCGTTATGTGCGACCCTAAAAACACCACCGTTCCAATTTTGGAGAAAATCGGACAACATTGATTTTTTCGTCCGCCATATTGGATTCGCCATATTGAATTTTTTCAAAATAACTTTAGATTCTTTATGTGCGACACCAAGAACTCCCCCATACCAATTTTGGAGGAAATCGAACAAAACTGATTATTTTCGTCCGCCATATTGGATCCGCCATATTGAATTTTAAAAAAATAATTTTAGATTTGTCATGTGCGACCCCGAAAACTCTTCCGTACCAACTTTGGACAAAATTGAACAAAATTGATTTTTGTGTCCGCCATATTGAATTTTTTTAAAATATTTTGGATTCGTTATGTGCGACCCCAAAAACTCCCCCGTCCCATATTTGGAGAAAATGGGACAAAATTGATTTTTTGTCCGCCATATTGGATCCGCCGTATTGATTTTTTAAAAACATTTTGGATTCGTTATGTGCGACCCCAAAAACTCCCCCATGCCAATTTTGGAGAAAATCGAACAAAACTGATTTTTTTCGTCCGCCATATTGGATCCGTCATATTGACTTTTTTCAAAATAATTTTAGATTCTTTATGTGCGACACCAAGAACTCCCCCATACCAATTTTGGAGAAAATCGAACAAAATTGATTTTTTTCGTCCACCATATTGGATTCGCCATATTGAATTTTTTAAAAATAATTTCAGATTCGTTATGTGCGACCCCAAAAATTCCCCCGTACCAATTTTGGAGAAAATCAGACAAAATTGATTTTTTGTTCGCCATATTGGATCCGCCGTACTGAATTTTTTCAAAATAATTTTAGATTTGCCATATGCGACCCCAAAAACTTCCGCAAACCAATTTTGGAGAAAATCGAACAAAATTGATTTTTTCGTCCGCCATATTGGATTCGCCATATTGAATTTTTTCAAAATAATTTTAGATTCTTCATGTGCGACCCCGAAAACTCTTCCGTACCAACTTTGGACAAAATCGGACAAAATTTATATTTGTGTCCGCCATAGTGAATCCGCCACATTGAATTTTTTAAAAATATTTTGGATTCGTTTCGTGTGACCCCAAAAACTCCCTCGTACCAATTTTGGAGAAAATTGAACAAAACTAATTTTTCGTCCGCCGTATTGAATTTTTTAAAAATATTTTGGATTCGTTATGTGCGACCCCAAAACTCCCCCATACCAATTTTGGAGAAAATCGAACAAAATTGATTTTTTTCGTCCACCATATTGGATACGCCATATTGAATTTTTTAAAAATAATTTCAGATTCGTTATGTGCGACCCTAAAAACACTACCATACCAATTTTGGAGAAAATCGGACAAAATTAATATTTTGTTCGCCATATTGGATCCGACATATTGAATTTTTTAAAAAATTTTGGATTCGTTATATGCGACCCCTAAAACTCCCCCGTACTATATTTGGAGAAAATCGAACAAAACTGATTTTTTTCGTCCGCCATATTGGATCCGTCATATTGAATTTTTTAAAAATAATTTAAATTTTTCATGAGCGACACCTAAAACTCCCGCATACCAATTTTGGAAAAAATCGGACAAAATTGATTTTTTCGTCCGCCATATTGGATCCGCCGTACTGAATTTTTTCAAAATAATTTTAGATTCTTTATGGGCGATACCAAAAACTCCCTCATACCAATTTTGGAGAAAATCGAACAAAACTGATTTTTTTCGTCCGCCATATTGGATCTGCCATATTGAATTTAAAAAAAAAATTAGATTCGTCATGTGCGACCCCAAAAACTCCCCCGTCCCATATTTGGAGAAAATGGGACAAAATTGATTTTTTGTCCGCCATATTGGATCCGCCGTATTGATTTTTTAAAAATATTTTGGATTCGTTATGTGCGACCCCAAAAACTCCCCCATGCCAATTTTGGAGAAAATCGAACTAAACTGATTTTTTTCGTCCGCCATATTGGATCCGTCATATTGAATTTTTTCAAAATAATTTTAGATTCTTTATGTGCGACACCAAGAACTCCCCCATACCAATTTTGGAGAAAATCGAACAAAATTGATTTTTTTCGTCCACCATATTGGATTCGCCATATTGAATTTTTTTAAAATAATTTCAGATTCGTGATGTGCGACCCCAAAAATTCCCCCGTACCAATTTTGGAGAAAATCAGACAAAATTGATTTTTTGTTCGCCATATTGGATCCGCCGTACTGAATTTTTTCAAAATAATTTTTGATTCTTTATGTGCGATACCATAAACTCCCCCATACCAATTTTGGAGAAAATTTTAAAAAATTGATTTTTTCGTCCGCCATATTGAATATTTTAAAAATAATTTTAGATTCGTCATGTGCGTCCCCGAAAACTCCCCCATACCAACTTTTAATAATATTAATACATAATAATATATCATGTAATTAGTGACAAGAAAACAAATTGTTACTTATATATTCTGATGGGAATGAAAAACTTATTTTTTACTATTGCGCAGCACGAAATAACTATACTAAACGAACTACGCAGAATGATATTCTAAATAGTCTGAAAATAATATAATATCGCCATTGTTGCCAGATTGGAAATGCTTTAGAGATGATAAATTCATGTTTAGGAATCTTAAGAGGACGCTTACCAATCGAATTGATGAAAGTAAAAAAAGTTTGACGTATTCAGATTAATATACGTGAAGCGACAATTGCGCCTCTCCCGGCAAACTGGTTGTATTAGACATATACAAATTAATACGAAAAACGTCGGTTTAACTATTTTCTGGGCGTCTAAGCTAATTTTTGGGAAATGTCTTTGGGTAATCCCAGGAACCTATTCCCGAAGTTTAAATGGCGATACATCTCGGCGTCCTTATACGGACGCTTTGGTGAAGGCGGACGCTCGGGAGATATTAATTTGACAATGTATGGACGCCTAGTAGATAGTTGGATATATATATATATATATATATATATATATATATATATATATTTGTATATATAATATATGTATATATAATATAAGAAAATATGATTTATAAATCCTTTTTTCGGTTATCTAGATTTAAATCGAGATGGAATACGTGGTAAATAAGGAGAAATAAGAATGGAAAGATTATTAAATTAATTTTACTAAGGGCGTTTGGTCTAATCGAGTGATTTCCTAAAATTATATGGAACGATATCAAGGAAAGATATGCAATCGGATTTCAGATCGAGTAGTAGTAATGGTTCAATATGCATCGGATTGATTCACTTGAATGTAATTTGGAATTTACACTCAATGTTTCTGTACTCAAAATAGTACAATTTGTTTTCAATAGTTTTAACCAACGGGCTATATCCCATTTTGTAATGCTAGTTATTTTTAACATTCCAAAAAGACATTTTGTGGAACCATTTTGGCCAACATAAACGTGTGTTTCTGAAATGTTTTTGTTTCTCGAAGACTACTTTGTCCTAAACTTATCTAGATTCAACCAATAAGCTTACACATTTTTTTTTAAATTTTCCAGAAAAAAAAATATTTCTTGGTATCGATTTTGAGAGTAAGTATAAAAGCAAGCATTACTAGCATTATCCTTGCTGGCGGATTGTGGTGTAAGTAACGACTCCGCGGTGCGGGGGGCACAGCCAGTCCAGAGGCGACCTCAAATCCCTTGATGAAAATGAATAAATACGAAGGATCAAGACGGATGCAAAATAGTAGGGCGCATTCAAAAATCTGCGGGTGGGGGGGGGGGCACATACTCTTAATTACGCCACTTCTGGCGGGCATTCTGTACTTGCTTAAATAGTTTGTAAATCGGCTGGCTTGGACGGGAAACATTGTTGACTAATAAAGTTTCGAAAAATTTGTTTTTAATTTTAACAAGTCGTTTTATTTTCTAAGAAGCATTTCGGAGACGTGAAGCAAGAATTTTACCATAATTTTTTAAAGTTACTCTTAAATTAATTGCTTTAATAAAAAATAGTTTTTAATAGTTTTACTATTTTTTGTAGGAAGTAAAGGAATCAAAGAAGTCCAGTAAACAATTTTTTGGAGAAGAATTGTGCGTTTTATTGCCACGACAGAATTTATCAGAACTACATAATTCATCTGCAAATTATGTTAGCTCAGATATTGATCAAGATCGACAGAAACCACCAAGATCTGTACAAAAATCTAAAACTGATCAGAGTACAAACAGCAAAATAGAGAAAAAGGTAGGTAACAAAGTAAAAAGGGAACTAAAGAAATCAAATAGTGATAAAAGTTTCATTCCCCGTGAAACTTCGCCTTTAGAAGATACCAATGAAAGTTTAGGCAAAATGTTGCCAAAGTCACCTGTTGAGCTGCCATCAGAACAACAAAGATGTGTTAAAAAAAGGGGAATTCTACTACAAACAACTTCCCAAGAAAAAGGTTTAGAACAGAAACAGCGTTTACGTAAACAGGTGAAGTTTATAACGGGAACTAAATCGGGCATTCCGAAAAAGAGTGAATTGTCCACTTGTTACCATTGCTTTTAACTTTATATATATATATATATATATATATATATATATATATATATATATATATATATATATATGTATATATAATATAAGAAAATATGATTTATAAATCCTTTTTTCGGTTATCTAGATTTAAATCGAGATGGAATACGTGGTAAATAAGGAGAAATAAGAATGGAAAGATTATTAAATTAATTTTACTAAGGGCGTTTGGTCTAATCCAGTGATTTCCTAAAATTATATGGAACGATATCAAGGAAAGATATGCAATCGGATTTCGGATCGAGTAGTAGTAATGGTTCAATATGCATCGGATTGATTCACTTGAATGTAATTTTGCAATTTACACTCAATGTTTCTGTACTCAATATATTACAATTTGTTTTCAATAGTTTTAACCAACGGGCTATATCCCATTTTGTAATGCTAGTTATATTTAACATTCCAAAAAGACATTTTCTGGAATCATTTTGGCTAACATACACGTGTGTTTCTGAAATGTTTTTTTTCTCGAAAACTACTTTGTCCTAATCTTACCTAGATTCAACCAATAAGCTTACACATTTTTTTTTAAATTTTCCAGAAAAAAAAAACCTTTCTTGGTATCGATTTTGAGAGTAAGTATAAAAGCAAGCATTACTAGCATTATCCTTGCTGGCGGATAGTGGCGTAAGTAACGACTCCGCGGTGCGGGGGGCGCAGCCAGTCCAGAGGCGACCTCAAATCCCTTGATAAAAATGAATAAATACGAAGGATCAAGACGGATGCAAAATAGTAGGGCGCATTCAAAAATCTGCGGGGGGGGGGGGGCACATACTTTTAGTTACGCCACTTCTGGCGGGCATTCTTTACTTGTTTAAATAGTTTGTAAATCGGCTGGCTTGGACGGGAAACAATGTTGAATGTTTCGAAAAATTTGTTTTTAATTTTAACAAGTCGTTTTATTTTCTAAGAAGCATTTCGGAGACGTGAAGCAAGAATTTAACCATACTTTTTTACAGTTACTCTTAAATTAATTGCTTTAATAAAAATAGTTTTTAATAGTTTTACTATTTTTTGTAGGAAGAAGAGGAATCAAAGAAGTCCAGTAAACAATTTTTTGGAGAAGAATTGTGCGTTTTATTGTCACGACTGAATTTATCAGAAATACATAATTCATCTGCAAATTATGTTGGCTCAGATATTGATCAAGATCGACAGAAACTACCAAGATCTGTACAAAAATCTAAAACTGATCAGAGTACAAACAGCAAAATAGAGAAAAAGGTAGGTAACAAAGTAAAAAGGGAACTAAAGAAATCAAATAGTGATAAAAGTTTCATTCCCCGTGAAACTTCGCCTTTAGAAGATACCAATGAAAGTTTAGGCAAAATGTTGCCAAAGGCACCTGTTGAGCTGCCATCAGAACAACAAAGGGGTGTTAAAAAAGGGGGAATTCTACTACAAACAACTTCCCAAGAAAAAGGTTTAGAACAGAAACAGCGTTTACGTAAACAGGTGAAGTTTATAACGGGAACTAAATCGGGCACTCCGAAAAAGAGTGAATTGCCCACGTGTTACCATTGCTATTAACTTTATATATATATATATATATATATATATATATATATATATATATATATATATATATATATATACATATAAGAAAATATGATTTATAAATCCTTTTTTCGGTTATCTAGGTTTAAATCGAGATGGAATACGTGGTAAATAAGGAGAAATAAGAATGGAAAGATTATTAAATTAATTTTACTAAGGACATTTGGTCTAATCGAGTGATTTCCTAAAATTATATGGAATGATATCAAGGAAAGATATGCAATCGGATTTCGGATCGAGTAGTAGTAATGGTTCAATATGCATCGGATTGATTCACTTGAATGTAATTTGGAATTTACACTCAATGTTTCTGTACTCAAAATAGTACAATTTGTTTTCAATAGTTTTAACCAACGGGCTATATCCCATTTTGTAATGCTAGTTATTTTTAACATTCCAAAAAGACATTTTCTGGAACCATTTTGGCCAACATAAACGTGTGTTTCTGAAATGGTTTTGTTTCTCGAAAACTACTTTGTCCTAAACTTATCTAGATTCAACCAATAAGCTTACACATTTTTTTTTAAATTTTCCAGAAAAAAAAATATTTCTTGGTATCGATTTTGAGAGTAAGTATAAAAGCAAGCATTACTAGCATTATCCTTGCTGGCGGATTGTGGTGTAAGTAACGACTCCGCGGTGCGGGGGGCACAGCCAGTCCAGAGGCGACCTCAAATCCCTTGATGAAAATGAATAAATACGAAGGATCAAGACGGATGCAAAATAGTAGGGCGCATTCAAAAATCTGCGGGTGGGGGGGGGGCACATACTCTTAATTACGCCACTTCTGGCGGGCATTCTGTACTTGCTTAAATAGTTTGTAAATCGGCTGGCTTGGACGGGAAACATTGTTGACTAATAAAGTTTCGAAAAATTTGTTTTTAATTTTAACAAGTCGTTTTATTTTCTAAGAAGCATTTCGGAGACGTGAAGCAAGAATTTTACCATAATTTTTTAAAGTTACTCTTAAATTAATTGCTTTAATAAAAAATAGTTTTTAATAGTTTTACTATTTTTTGTAGGAAGTAAAGGAATCAAAGAAGTCCAGTAAACAATTTTTTGGAGAAGAATTGTGCGTTTTATTGCCACGACAGAATTTATCAGAACTACATAATTCATCTGCAAATTATGTTAGCTCAGATATTGATCAAGATCGACAGAAACCACCAAGATCTGTACAAAAATCTAAAACTGATCAGAGTACAAACAGCAAAATAGAGAAAAAGGTAGGTAACAAAGTAAAACGGGAACTAAAGAAATCAAATAGTGATAAAAGTTTCATTCCCCGTGAAACTTCGCCTTTAGAAGATACCAATGAAAGTTTAGGCAAAATGTTGCCAAAGTCACCTGTTGAGCTGCCATCAGAACAACAAAGAGGTGTTAAAAAAAGGGGAATTCTACTACAAACAACTTCCCAAGAAAAAGGTTTAGAACAGAAACAGCGTTTACGTAAACAGGTGAAGTTTATAACGGGAACTAAATCGGGCATTCCGAAAAAGAGTGAATTGTCCACTTGTTACCATTGCTTTTAACTTTATATATATATATATATATATATATATATATATATATATATATATATATATATATATAATATAAGAAAATATGATTTATAAATCCTTTTTTCGGTTATCTAGATTTAAATCGAGATGGAATACGTGGTAAATAAGGAGAAATAAGAATGGAAAGATTATTAAATTAATTTTACTAAGGGCGTTTGGTCTAATCGAGTGATTTCCTAAAATTATATGGAACGATATCAAGGAAAGATATGCAATCGGATTTCGGATCGAGTAGTAGTAATGGTTCAATATGCATCGGATTGATTCACTTGAATGTAATTTTGCAATTTACACTCAATTTTTCTGTACTCAATATATTACAATTTGTTTTCAATAGTTTTAACCAACGGGCTATATCCCATTTTGTAATGCTAGTTATATTTAACATTCCAAAAAGACATTTTCTGGAATCATTTTGGCTAACATACACGTGTGTTTCTGAAATGTTTTTTTTCTCGAAAACTACTTTGTCCTAATCTTACCTAGATTCAACCAATAAGCTTACACATTTTTTTTTTAATTTTCCAGAAAAAAAACATTTCTTGGTATCGATTTTGAGAGTAAGTATAAAAGCAAGCATTACTAGCATTATCCTTGCTGGCGGATAGTGGCGTAAGTAACGACTCCGCGGTGCGGGGGGCACAGCTAGTCCAGAGGCGACCTCAAATCCCTTGATGAAAATGAATAAATACGAAGGATCAAGACGGATGCAAAATAGTAGGGCGCATTCAAAAATCTGCGCGGGGGGGGGGGGGGGCACATACTTTTAGTTACGCCACTTCTGGCGGGCATTCTTTACTTGTTTAAATAGTTTGTAAATCGGCTGGCTTGGACGGGATACAATGTTGACTAATAATGTTTCGAAAAATTTGTTTTTAATTTTAACAAGTCGTTTTATTTTCTAAGAAGCATTTCGGAGACGTGAAGCAAGAATTTAACCATAATTTTTTAAAGTTACTCTTAAATTAATTGCTTTAATAAAAAATAGTTTTTAATAGTTTAACTATTTTTTGTAGGAAGTAAAGGAATCAAAGAAGTCCAGTAAACAATTTTTTGGAGAAGAATTGTGCGTTTTATTGCCACGACAGAATTTATCAGAAATACATAATTCATCTGCAAATTATGTAAGCTCAGATATTGATCAAGATCGACAGAAACCACCAAGATCTGTACGAAAATCTAAAACTGATCAGAGTACAAACAGCAAAATAGAGAAAAAGTTAGATAACAAAGTAAAAAGGGAACTAAAGAAATCAAATAGTGATAAAATTTTCGTTCCCCGTGAAACTTCGCCTTTAAAAGATACCAATGAAAGTTTAGGCAAAATGTTGCCAAAGTCACCTGTTGAGCTGCCATCAGAACAACAAAGAGGTGTTAAAAAAAGGGGAATTCTACTACAAACAACTTCCCAAGAACAAGGTTTAGAACAGAAACAGCGTTTACGTAAACAGGTGAAGTTTATGAAGGGAACTAAATCGGGCAGTCCGAAAAAGAGTGAATTGTCTGCTAAAAACTTAAATGTGCAAAAAGAAAATAAAAGGCCCAAAACAAAAAAACCTAAAGAAAGGGTAAAGATTCATAGTGCTAGCACACTTTTTAAGAATTTAAATCAAGGGATTATTAGTTTGCAGGAAAATACTCAAATTAATTTGAATGTGTTGGAGAAAAATCTTGAAACAAATCTGTCAAAGAGCATTCCAAATAAAAATTTACGTAACATACAAAATAAGGATATGTTAACACATGAAATAAATGAAAGTGATGGTTCTTTACCAAAAAGACAGATTTGTGAAACTAGGCCCGTAACTGAAAAACAGCGAAGTCGAATAACAATTTTAGAAAATATTGTGATTAAGCCAGGAGCAGTTTCATTCAATTCTCCTAAGACTTCAGAACAGCAAGTGGAACAAACCAGCGAGTTGAAAGAAAACAGGACATTGTTTGTTAATAAATCTCCTTGGATGCAAGATAATATAATAACAGTAGAAGCAGAGGTACATGCTTCAAATGACGCACCAAGTATAATACGTTGCGTTTCCTCTAGTACAGGTAAGAATTTGTTTTAATATTTTTTAAACATTTGAAGGCAACTAGATATACGCATTTTATTGGAAAATATTCAGCTTTCTAAAAATGCATGTAAACATTTTTTCTAAGAGAATACTGCATCTGTTACTTGTACTGTAACTCCATCATTTTTTTAACATGCAGGAATCTTTTAAATAAATATTTAGGTAAAAAAAATAAAATTTAATAACTGTCCATACACACCAAAAATAGACTAAAGCAACTGAAAACTATTAAACAAGATATTTGCTTTATATTTCGGGACTTGTGGCTTTGTAATGTATATGTGGTTGCCTTAAACTTGTACATAACTTTAAAAATGTTGATATGAGCTAATGAAACTTTCAATTCAAAGGTTAAATTAGAAATGTTTTTAAATGGAAGTATAAAATTATATTTTTGATTAATTTTCTGGTTTTCTGTGGGCACACAAATTTAAAATACATCAAACCTGAAATACAAATTTTAAAATTTAGTTCCCATCCATTTGTGCGGCTTTTGGTCCCATTTATTTAAACATGACGCAACCTCCGAGTTTTATTCAGGTGACCCATTCTTGTAAGGCAGCTTCGACTCGGGGGAAAGGTTGCTATGTGGAAATACGTTGTGGAATGAGGCGAATTACTTTCACTTATTTTTATATTTGCTTAGAAAGTTTGAAGGTGGTTTTCATCAACTTCCTATTAATCGTCAAAATTTTAACCTGTGGTGTCCCAGCATTGAGATTTTCTCAGCAAATATTTTGTTACATTCTTGGATCAAAGCAATGGTCCTTCAAAGGTCAGATAGAGCAGCTGTCTTGGACAACATGGAAAACCATAGTGATTGATCTCTGTATTCAGCGGTAGAAAAGTTCAATGCAAAGGCACTTGTATTTTTTTCAAAATTATTTTGCACAGCTTTTGTGAAATGTCGTTTCTGTTGTTAGTTTACCAGCAGAGTTTAATATATGCTGTCTGAAAAAGAGTATGGAAAACCATAGTAAGATTGATCTCTGTATTCAGCGGTAGAAAAGTTCAATGCAAAGGCACTTGTATTTTTTTCAAAATTGTTTTGCACACCTTTTGTGAAATGTCGTTTCTATTGTCAGTTTACCAGCAGAGTTTAATATATGCTGTCTGAAAAAGAGTATGAGCAACCAAGGTATTTGGGAAACCTGTTAAAACGCAATGTTTACCCTTTCCTTATTACGTCTTCGTTTTACTACCACTAGGAATTAGTGTCCATTTTCTAAAGTGGTATTGGGTTCTTTGAGGTCATCATCCACAATATTTTCTAACCTTCTAGCTAAGGCTGTATCGTCCCTATAGCATAATTTTTTTACTTGATGATTTAGGAAGGTCTGATTTATACGGGTTAAGCAATAGTAATGCCAACATAGATCCTTTGGGACTACTTCCTGTTGACTAGTATATTTCTTATGAGCATTGCTGTTTTACGAAAAGGAACTACCATAAGTCACTTTATAGAGATCATCTTTTAAAATAGAGTCAAAAGGGTCTGTTAAGTCTACAAATGTTCTGCCTGATTTTTATTTTTTGTGATGAAGGTTGTAAGATAGTACTTGATCACAGCAGCAATGATTTGGTCTAAAATCTGTATGGTTTATCACTACCTGTTTTGAGTGTGACTACGTTAATTCTGTTGTGGAAGTTTTTATAGAAGTTGAGGAGGGCGATAGGTCTGTAGTTTCCCGGTTATCTATCAGTTTACCCAGTTTGAGGATGTCGATGATTTACGACTTTTTTGAAAATCTTGAGAAATATTACTAGTTTGGAGGATATTCATAATGGTCCAAGCTATAGGTAAAAATTAGTGCTGTTTTTGACGTATATTCCGAGATGGATGAGGCCAATCCAGGGGTGTTGGGGGCAATGTAAGAACAAACCCTACAAAAAATGTAACAGCAAAAAAAGTTGAGGCCAAGAAGATGGGGTCAAAATTGTCTAAAAACAGGTTTTTTTTTTAAAACTACAAGTCGAGGAAAAAAAAAGTTTCAAATAAAAGTTTTAGAAATTTTAAAAATCTACAATTTGAGCTTTTCTGCGATCATTTTCGTCAATTTGTTATTGTAAAAATGCCAAAAAACCTTTAAAATCGTTCATTTTTTGCATATCAGTTATTTATTGCAAAATTAACTTTTTTTTGTACTTTTTTCTATTTTAAAAGGAAGCCTCGTCATTTTGAACAAAATTATATTTTATAATAGTAAATCAGATAATTTGTTGCTGCGATATTGCTATTTGTTTATCCCAAGACGCAAAATGTTGATTGCTATAACTTTTTTTGGATGAAAATTTTGACCTCCACAAAGTCTCAATCTCTTCGTGGATGCTTAACTTTTCATATCTCGTTGGAGACAAATGAAAAAATTCATTTTCAACCCCTTAAATACCACTTTAAAAAAGAGGGTGTGCCATATTCATAATTTTTCGAGCTACCTCAGATTAAAAAGAAATACCGAAATTGGTCCATTCGCTGCTGAAATACGGTGAATTTTTCCGAGCGCTGCTGATGTGAGGCTGCGAGTTCAGTTTTCTCGCGCGCGAGAGAGTTCTATTTATTTATAAAAAAAAAACACCCGCTTTTTTAAAGCGATATTTAACGGCTTGAAAATTAATTTTTTCATTTGTCCCTAACAAGATATGGAAGTTTAGGCTTTTTTGAAGGGATTGAAACTTCTTGAAGGTCAAAATATTCACTTCAAAAAAGCTAGCAATCAACATTTTGCGTCTTGAGATAAACAATTAGTAATATCTCAGCACAAATTATCCTATTTACTATTAAAAAAAGATCATTTTATTTAGAAATACGAGGGCTTCCCTTTAAAAGCAAAAAAGTGCAACGAAAGTTAATTTTGCGATAAATAATTGATATGAAAAATGGCCGATTTTGAGGGTTTTTTGGCCTTTTTGCAATAACAAATTAACAAAAATGATCGCACAAAAGCTCACATTGTAGGTTTTTAAAATCCCTACATCTTTTATTTGAAACTTTTTATAGATTCAAAAAACCTGTTTTAGCCGACTTTGCCCCCTCCCCTCTCTTAGCCTAAACCTATTTTTTGCTACATTTTATGTAGAGTTTGTTCTTACATCGCCCCCAACACCCCTGCGAAGGTCTCATCCATCTCGGAATTTTCGTGTGTTTGAACATGGATGAATTAACTCTTTCAGAGAGTCATCTTTCACTATGAATTGTTTCAAATAGCTTGTGTCTTGCTTCATATTTATGTCCCCTGTGTCTTCAGTCAACGAAAGTTCTTGAGATTTGTGATATTATGACTTTTGTTTTTTTTTCTGTATTCTCTGTGGATGCTTTTCTTTCTAGCAAGATATTATTCCTCCGAAAGCTTAGTACGCTTATCTAATGAGAGCAGGTACTTGATTTTATTAAAGGAACCTGAGCTCCAGTAATCTCAATTTAGTATTATTTATGTACAAATATTTATATAATTTTTAAATTCAATTATTAATTACAATATTTTCTGTCTGTTGCTACTATGATTCGCGGTTTCTGGTTGTTCTTCCAACATTTGACATTCCATTGTTTTTCTTATTTTATCCCGGTTGGCAAAAGTGAACATCCATGGTCGGATTCCACATGTTAGAATAGGTATGATGGTTGAGTTGAATAGTTGTTTTTAAAATTTCGGGGGAAAGTACAGCTTGTTTCGAACTTTTTGTTTAGTTCAGATAACTTTCTTAAAGGATTCACGTTTCTTCTGGTGATGTGTACTTGCCTGTCCAGTACTGACGAGAACCAATGAGTTCAAAACCGATCTGCAGGTGGCGGTACACCACCAAATGGGAAAAGTTTTCACCTTTATCTGGTAGTTTGATGCAATCTGCAGTAGCTTTTGATTCCTAACTATAACAAAGCACGCGTGTTCTCATAACGCTTTTTTAGTTAGTTTCTCCTAAATATACGCTATAATTACTTTATTTTTTCTCCAAGGGCTCTTTCTTGTATTTAAATCTCTTGTCGAGTTTTATTATTCTATTAATGCGTTCTTTTCTTTTCTTGAGATTTTCATGTATCAGATTTCGTATGGTTTTGTTTAATTCAGTGAATTTATTTATTTATTTATTACAATACGTGCCTTACAGGTTTGGAAAAAATAATTAAAAGGCTCGAGTTAAGACAATTTACAAGATCATAAAATTAAATTACAATAGGTGAACTTTAAATTAAATGAAATGAGCTGTAATTTACACAAATTTAAGGAAAAACCGGTAAGAAAAAAATGCTGTGCTAATATACAACACCGTAGTGCATATACATATCAAAAACTGATAAACTAAAAATAAACAACAACCAAAAAAAAAAGGGAAAAAATTGCTAATGTCGTTCTGTGAGGCAATTTGCCAGAGGAAAGCTCAAATAAAATACAATTAAAAAAGTCGGCATAGTCTCCCCAATCATAAACATCACACATTAAATAGAGAGGGGAATATTTTAATATATTTGTCCGAGGCGTGGATAAATAAAAAGTATGACAATTGCGAGAGCCAAAACGAGGTTCAAAAAAATTTATTCTAGATAAGATGTTGGAGCAATCAATAAAGTTATTAAGATAAATTGAATAAGTACCATATCCTTTAAAGTTAATATATTTTTAAAATTTCCATTGAACCCTTTCTAAGTTATTAATGTAAGAAGTATACACAGGACACAATTATTTTCTTTCGGGAATTCTACCTATTTTAGGTACATAAACATCAAATGTTTCATTTAGCTTATTATAATAGATGTTACTAGCACACTCGGCCGATGTGGCTTCTTCCAGTAATAACCAGTCTACACCTAATATAGCACTGTACAATCCGTGAAAATCGGCCTTCCGGAAGTCGTACCTATTTTGGAGATCGTTCTGAAATTCACGTTTAAAATTTATTGATTAACAATATTTTAAGGATATGGACAGAGCTGGATGACGGCCATTCTCAACTACAAGAACCGACAAAGCCTTCTCACTACACAACGTTTATTATTGCGAAGAACCAAGTCTAAAATTCTACCATTCTGATTTCTGACGTTATTACTTTGGTTAAAACCTAATCCAGAAAATTATTGAACAAATTGATCAGATTATCGTTCGTATTGTTATCCAAAAAATTATAATAAGTCGTAACGTTAAAAGCCTCTAAGGTACAGACCTTGGTACCAAACAAACACTGCATAGAAAATAAATTGGCTAACAGTTTCTAATATAGTTTTACTTAAAGGTGCCGGTATATAAATGACAAACACATACATAGATGGAAAATCAAAGTTAATTTTTACACATTTACGTACATCAATTTCAGGATTAATATCATTACCCAGGAAACTGCATTGCTGATGATCGAAAACGTTGACTAACAGTCATTGAAATACCACTTACCCGTGCCTTACTAACCTCCCCGTGCCTTGCCGACGAAAATTTCCTATCAGAACGATATACGTTTTACCTATCACAAATAAGTGCATTCCTGTAGACTGAACTGTCCAACCTTGTTTCCGAAAACGCTATGACATCATAACACGAACCTATTATTAGACATATCTGCTGTTTTAGTCCTCAGTCTTCAAGTATTCTGATAATAAACAGAAATACGATGATCCCGTCTGGATTGCACAACAGTAGCATGTATCATATGGATGGGCGTTTTCACAAAAGTTGGGAAAGAGATAGCCAAGGCTACAATCATTGATTGCTACTATTACAATATATTGGTGTTAGACTTCGCACAGGCATTTTTGTAAACGAATCATTTATTGCTGTCCCATGCTGCATGGGCCGAGTCAACAGCATAAAATTTGTAACTGACAATCTTGAACAGGATGACTCTGGCCATATCGCTGACAGCACGGAGCTCTTGAACAATTTTTATACGTGTGATTAAATTCATTACAGTTGTAACAACGATTAACTTCAACCCCATCAAACACTATGAATACGTCATAACCAACAAAAATGTGGCCAGCCTTCATTATTGCATCATACGCAACCCTATCTAGCTCCAACCAACCTCGAAAGACATTGGAATTCTTTCTAGTTTTACCTGTGTTAATTGTTTCACAATCAGAATTACTTAGCGACAACATCAGGATTTAATTTTTTTATAATTTTCAAAAAATTATCCTTATCATATAATTCAGAAAACCCCACAATTCGCATCCTTGGATTCATACCGAGAAGCTCTCCGACATCATAGGATCCAGTCAGTTTCTGTTCAGCCAACTGCCTGAATTTTTTATTCTCCATGTTTTTACAGCCAATTAGAATCGATGCGTTGTTACTAGACTTTACTTTGGCTAATTGAAGATTGGTCTCAGAAGTGTCAATTTGTTTAGCGATTTCATGCTTAGTTTATTCAACACTTTGTGAATGATTTTAGGTACGATAAGTATTACAGGTTGCGTATTATTCTTGACAATAGTTGCATAATTTACAGGCGAAGAAGACGCATCATTGCCTAAAGACGCTGATCTATTAGAAATTATTATAGTCAAATCTGACCTCAAGCTATCGAATGCTGCTGTAAAGGCAGCCTGAACTTGATCGCCCACCGTTTTCCTTAAGCTTTCCTGATAGACAGAAAAGTATCTAGAGATGCAATAATTACATCTCCAAGATAAAGCGCTAATCTCTGAAATTAAAGTGGCAACGTCAGCAGACTTGTTAACGCAATTTACGTGGGAGGCATTTTTACCTTCACGACAATATAGTTTCTTACGTTGAGTTATAGATTCTCTACAGAAAACACAGTTTAAAGTAATTGTAAAATTCTTATTATGTTTAACATTTAACCTAAACTCGATTTGTTTATCGGCGTTATTAGCGTTAGCACTCCCGTAAAAGTTGCTATAAGTCTCTAATACTCCCCTTTAAATGTTATCGCACACTATTCCTAATTTAACTCTAGTACAAGTTATCTGAAGGATAATCCTATTCTCAACATGAATTTAGTTTAACCTCTAGTTAGGCATAAGTAAAAGTTAGCCATCATTATTTATCGCTTATATTATATTTGGACTTTTTTGGAATTAATCGTCTTTATCTCGTTTCCTCTTGTGTCTTTTCTCTAACATTTCTCGTGACTTTCACTCATTCGAGCCAGCTTTTAGCATCCTCTCAATTACGGCTTGATTGAGGTAGCCTAACGGTAGTATTTCTAGGTCTGAGTATGACTCAGTTTGTTTGCATTTCTTTAGCTTCTTTTCAAACTGTTTCGCGTTACTCCTCAGCAATTTAGTATCTATTTTATGACATGTTTTATATTTTTTTCTGTCTACTTTTTGGTTTATCTTGATTTTTATCTTCATTATTCTGTGATCGCTGCCAATGGACGAAGCGTTTAGAAATATGACGTCTTCTACGATATTATTTTCTTTGGTCAGAATATAGTAAATTTTATGTTTTGAAGTTCCATTGGGTGCCATCCATGTCCGTTTTATTTATGGTCTTTTGTTGAAGAATGGTATTCATTGCGAAATATCTTTTGGAATTCTAGAAAATTATGTAAAATGTCACCATGTTCATTTCTCTTTCCGCCACCAAAGTTTCGTGTTCTATTTTCACTCTATTCGTTTTTCTTCCGTAGCCTAAGATATGTTATATTTTGTCAGCGCTTCAGTTATGTTTTCAAAGAACTCATCTATATTCCCATTCCTTTACTTTGGAAGTGGGTTAGGAAGCTCACTCCGTCCATTTTTTTTGCGCTTTTTAATATAGAGTATATTACCTTATCTACGTAAAAAAAGTTAAAACATATCCAGGTGCTGATATTGGGTCACACCACAATCCTCTAATTGCCCATATTAATGTTAAGTTAAAAAAAGACAAAGGAAAGTACTCAGCGGAAAAAGTTTAATATAACAGATATAAAAAAAAGATCAGATGGAAACAGACATCAACAACCACATGAAAAAGATGAATTTTACCAACAGTGTAAACGAAATGTGGAAATAATTTCAAGATCTAATCTTAAGGTTAATGGAGAAATATATCATAAATAACACCAAACATAATAAACAATAGATGACTGAAGAAATATTAGGTTTCATGGAGGAAGGGAGAAAGCATAAGAACATAGAGGAATATAAAAGGAAGCAAAAAGAGATCAAACAAAAGATTCGTGCAGCTAAGGAGAAGTGGATGGGAGACAGTTGTAGAGAAATGGAGAAACTAGAGAGAAAACATGATATTTTAACATGTAGAAAAAGATTAGAGACGTTACTGGATTGTTCAACAGGAGGACCCCGAATATACTAGTAGACACAACAGGCAAACTTTTCATTGATAAACAAGAATCCTTAATGCCTGGAGTTCCTACATAACTGAATTATTTGAAGACCAAACATATGAGACGATGTTCATGAAGCTGAAGGACTGGAAATTCTGAAATCAGAAGTTCTTTATAGCATAAGACGTGCAGAAATCCAGAAAATCAACCAGCCCAGACGACATACCAGTGGAACTCCTGCAATTGATTCATGAAAACAAATTTATATATTCGGACAATATCGATATACTGGTTAGGTTTTTTAATTCGGTGTACAAAACTGGAGAAACACCGGAAAAATGGCTGAAATCTGTTGTTATAACGCTATCAATAAAACAACGTGCCAAAGATGTAACGAATACAGGTTAATAAGTCTCATGAGTCACACCTTGAAGGTTTTCTTGAGTATTATTCACCGTAGAATAAGGAATAAATGTGAAAACGGTCTGGATGAGACCTAGTTCGGGTTTAAAAATGCCCTTGGTACTAAAGAAGCGCTATTTGCTCTAAATATACTTCTCCAAAAGAGTCGAGACCAACGTAAAGACATTTTCGTATGCTTTATCGATTCTGAGAAAGCGTATGACAGGGTACAGCATGTGAAGCTCAAAGATATATTGAAGAATGCTGGTGTGGACAGCAAGGATGTGCAGATTATAGAGAATCTATATTGGCGTCAGAGGACAGTGGTCCGAGTTAATGGTAAGGTTACCAAAGAATGTCGAATTCAACGAGACGTTAGACAGGGATGTATTCTCTCCACTGATGTTTAATTTCTATTCGAACAACGTTTTTAAGCAAGCCCACATAACAAAGTATTTAGGGTTAAAATCAGCGGCGAGCTCATAAATACGATTCGTTATGCCGATGATACGGCCATCATAAGTTATAGCCTTCAGGGTTTACAACTCTTAAATTCTGTCAATAGAGTTGAGAAAGAAATGGGACTCAACATAAATGTTGCTTAAACTAAATTTATGGTTTTCAGTCGTCTACCATATCCATACGCTTCACTGCTAATAAATGGAAAAATCGTTGAAAGAGTCTCCCACTTCAAGTATCTTGGATGTTATATTGCTGAACAGCTGACCCAGATAAAGAAATTAAATGCAGAATCGAATCAGTTGGCATCATTTTTCTAAAAATGAGATTGTTTGTCTTACAATGATGATCTAAATTTAAAACCTCGTCGAAGAATGGTTAAATGTTACATCTGGTCAGTATTGTTGTATGGAGCGGAGGTGTGGACACTGAAGGCTGCCACGATCAATTGTTTGGAGGCATTTGAGATGTGGTTCCATAGGCGAATGCTTCGAATATCCTGGGTAGCTATGCAGACTTATATAGCGGTTTTAGATTGGGAAGATGCCACTCGTCAATTGCTGACAACAGTAAAATGCAGGAAACTAGCATATGTTGGTCATATTCTCAGAGGGGATCAGTACAGAAATCTTCAACTAATAATGAAAGGTAAGATCGAGGGTTGTAGAGGTGTTGGAAGGAAGCAGATCTCTTGGTTGAGGAACATCCGAGAGTGGACAGGAATACACAGTGCTGAATAGCTATTTAGAATAGCAGAGAACCGTGATAAACTCACCATTGTAATTACCAACGTCAGGGGACCTGACAGGGCACATGAAGAAGAAAAATTACCTTATTCGAATCTGGTTCAACTTTCACGTCCCCTCTTTATCCCAGTAAATTTGGTCAATTCTAATTGATAAAGTTTTTCATCGTTGAGTAGAGATCTTAAGTATCCAGGATTCTTTGCAACTTTTGCTCTTTCACCAATTCTTTCCCTGCCTTGGGTGACGGCTTCAGAGCCATTAGGGACTGAGGACCTTATTTTCTCTCATTATCATAATTTAGGGGTGTTTGACCATTTCTCGATTACATTATATTTCGACATATAAAAACCTTCCTAGGGACGCGAACTAATCAATGGTGAAAACCTTATCAAAGTTCAACCAGTAGTTTTCAAGATTAGCCCGGACATGCAGGCGGACATGACCTTGGTATTTTCTTTTATTCTATGTAGCAGTTTTTCTTTATAGCTTGTAGCCTTTAAAATATCACACATGCGTTTAATAAATTTGCTGATAACCTTATAGTAGTGCTTTATTATTTTTTTCTTTTTTTGTTTATTTATAGGGAGAAATAAGGACAATGAAATTCAGATTGTTCAAGAAATTAGTTCAATGAAAGGGGCTCAGCCTGTTGAAGATTCTCTAAATAATTCAAATATACTGATGAGCCTAGAGTCATCTAGTGATTCCCCTAACGAAAGTGTTGTTAGACTTGAAAAGTCTAACAAAACTTGTTCACCACCAAAAAATAAAATTGTCGAAAATGAGGAAGACAGTAATGGGGATGACATAAATAAGCTAATTGCCGAAATTTCAGCTAAGAAAAAGGAGATATTGGCAGAAATTCAAAAACAGGCTCAGCCTGTTGAAGATTCTCTAAATAATTCAAATATACTGATGAGCCTAGAGTCATCTAGTGATTCCCCTAACGAAAGTGTTGTTAGACTTGAAAAGTCTAACAAAACTTGTTCACCACCAAAAAATAAAATTGTCGAAAATCAGGAAGACAGTAATGGGGATGAAATGAATAAGTTGATTGCCGAAATTTCAGCAAAGAAAAAGAAGAGATTGGCAGAAATTCAAAAACAGGCTCAGCCTGTTGAAGATTCTCTAAATAATTCAAATATACTGATGAGCCTAGAGTCATCTAGTGATTCCCCTAACGAAAGTGTTGTTAGACTTGAAAAGTCTAACAAAACTTGTTCACCACCAAAAAATAAAATTGTCGAAAATCAGGAAGACAGTAATGGGGATGAAATGAATAAGTTGATTGCCGAAATTTCAGCAAAGAAAAAGAAGAGATTGGCAGAAATTCAAAAACAAATGATTAACGGTCCTTTTTCAAGATATACAACAGATAAAAACGAATATAACAGGTATTTTTAAATTAATTTTTGAAATCAGTCTGTATACATTATAGTTACATTAAGAATATTTCTTATATTTTTATTAAAATTAAAAAAAAAAATTCTTTAAAATTTATTATCGAAATTTTAATATTACATTTTAACTGTTACGTAAGTTTTCTTATTTTATTATCGGAAATTATAGATGCACATACCGGGTGTCAACGAATCTATTAGACAAGTCATAATTTCTAGAGTATCATGTGTATCAAAATGAGAATTGGTACAGATAAATGGTATGTGAAGGGGAGCGTTTTCGCATATTTTCCACTTTCCGGCCACTTCCGGTTTCACCGGAAATGGCCCCGGTTTTGAATTTTTAAATGGAACACCCTGTATATTTTAATATTTTTGGATTTCTGAGACAATTCTAGATCAGAATGTGACATTTTAAAAACTTTTTACATCTACTTCATTTTTTTAGAGCCACTTTTAAAATTGCATCTAGGTGGCCATGATCGGACGCAAACTAATCTAAGGGCATTAGGTGATGTCAAAAAAATACAATCGCAAAGTTTTAGTTACTAGTATGAAAGACAGGAATAAGACAAGTTGACAAAATTACGTTTTCATTTCTAACTATTAATTTTCAAATGGCGACCCCTTTTTGACAACTACTTTTCGAAAAAAGCATTCTTTGACGAATCTAACGGTACTAATTTATTTGCGATTAGATTAGACATAAGAACAGAAATTACGTATTATTAAGCAAAATACTGGATAATTTATTTACTTATGACAAGTGCGCCATGGACAGCCATGATGCATAATAATTTGCAACTGTTTTTATCAAGTCTTCTTTGGAAAACAAAGCACTTGATAAAAACAGTTGCAAATTATTATGCATCATGGCTGTCCATGGCGTACTTGTCATAAGTAAATAAATTATATCCAGTATTTTGCTTAATAATATTTAATTTCTGTTCTTATGTCTAATCCAATCGCAAATAAATTAGTACCGTTAGATTCATCAAAGAATGCTTTTTTCGAAATGTAGTTGTCAAAAAGGGGTCGCCATTTGAAAATTAATAGTTAGAAATGAAAACGTAATTTTGTCAACTTGTCTTATTCCTGTTTTTCATACTAGTAACTAAAACTTTGCGATTGTATTTTTTTGACATCATCTAAGGCCCTTAGATTAGTTTGCGTCCGATCATGGCCACCTAGATGCAATTTTAAAAGTGGCTCTAAAAAAATGAAGTAGACGTAAAAAGTTTTTAAAATGTCACATTCTGATCTATAATTGTCACAGAAATCCAAAAATGTTAAAATATACAGGGTGTTCCATTTAAAAATTCAAAACCGGGGCCATTTCCGGTGAAACCGGAAGTGGCCGGAAAGTGGAAAATATGCGAAAACTCTCCCCTTCACGTACCATTTACCTGTACCAATTCTCATTTTGATACACATAATACTCTAGAAATTATGACTTGTCTAATAGATTCGTTGACACCCGGTATATAAGAATAGTCTTTGTATGGATATTTTAAATTTAACTTTCAAACATCAGTATATCATAATATGTGTTTTTTGTCCTTTCAAACTTATGTTTTAAAATATTTCCATGGTTGGTGCAAGGTTTTTTTTCTTTAAAAAATTTACCATGTAAAAAATCTGATATTACTGATTAAAAATAGGCTTTTTAATTATATCTTTTATTATTTTTACATACTGGTATCTACAATTTATATTTTGTTTTTAGCGATTCAGATTCATCTTTTGGTGGAGCTACTAGTATTATCAGACAAGCCTATTGTTTTGACGAACGGTATTCCCAAGTAGACCGCATTGCTCAAAGTTTAGCAGAAAAAGAAGAGCTAAATAAGTTTGAATCGGATAATACCGAACGTTACGATGATGGGCTGGTATCTGAAAATGCTAGTAGCATCAGATCAAGTAAGGAAAAGGATATAAGAAGAGGCCACTCAGGTAATAGCTATTGTTGATCCTAAGGGAACAAAACTCTCTAGGTTATTCGTGTGATAGTAGTGAACATATTGCTGAAATTTTAGCAGAAAAAAAACGAGCTAAATACATTGGAATCGGATAATACCGAACCTTATGATGGTGGGTTGGTACCTGAAAACGCTAGTAGTATCATTTCAAGTATTATTCCTACGAAAAAGGATATAACAAGAGGCGACTCATATAATAGCTATTGTTTATCTAAAGGGAACAAAACTTTCTAGGTTATTCGTGTGATAATAGTGACGACTCAGGTCATTCTGGCTCCTCTTTCAAAAATAATACTGTAACAAAGGACTAGGAGAACTTTTTCATACGGCCTTGTAGAAAAATATTTTGATGAGTTGAATAATCGTTATTATAATGTAATGAAAGAAATATTATATTGATGAGTGATCATAATGTGTCACGTTTCTTGTACTTTTATACTTATATTCTCATATATCCTAGTAAATATAATATAGGCATATAAATAGGGAAAAGATATGAGTAATTAACTTTAGTTTGTATTTGAATGTAGAAAAGTTAAGTTGAATTTAAGAAATAGTAATCCAAGAGTTGTTATTTATTAATGAAAAGTGTTTTGTTTTATTCTGTGGACCCAGTGTGATTTTAAAGAGATAAAATCGTAATAATTTGTATCAGAAGTGAGAATTATCACCGGATGTCCAGAAAATTTTATTGGAAATAAGAAAAGATACAGAAAAACGGGTTTCACTGTAGGATTTGTTGTCAAGTAAGAAGATAATATTAATTTTCGATAAAGGTGTAGAACATTCTATTTTGAAACTGAAAAAGATAGCAAAAAACGGACTTACCATCGGATTTGTTATTTAGAAAGAACTAGAACCGAAATTTCGACAAATTCCTAGAACATTCTATTTTGAAATTAGAAGAGATAGTGAAAAATTGACTTCACCATCGAGTTTGGCATCACTAAAGAAGCTTACAACTGAATTTTCGATAAAGTTCTAGAACATTCTATTTGGAAACTAGAAAAGATTGCAAAAAACTGACCTCATCATCGATTTTGTTATCAAGCAAGAAGTTTAATTGAATAATTGGGCATGAAACAGGCACAAAGAATTGACTAATGAATTATTAAGACCAAATTGACCAACCTAAACAGTAAAAATCTATTTAAATCGTTCAATACCACGCGTACTCTGCACTCAGTTACTATTTTGGAATTGTGAAATGGAACAGGACGGACATAAAAAGTCTGCAGAGAAAAGCGCACGCAAACATCATCTTTATAGTGCTACTGAGCGGACAATGCTACTAAGATACCACAGAGGAAGAGGATCGGTGGATATTTGTAAGCAATTGGATTAACAATTAACAAACTTATGCTCATATTTTCACAAGCTGGCATTAGTCTTCTGTGCTGCCCGGGGCAATATGCGAGGCAGACGATTCAACACCGCTGCTGTTGAGGGACCATAAACTGACTTCTCATTACCAACCAGGCCAAGACAAGCTTCAAGACTGGCTACAGAAGCCTATCCATGGACGACACCCCAATGAGGTCAACCGGGGAAACGTCGACAAATTAGCGTCTAACTATTAGTTGACGTCGGGGCAAATGTTTCCCGAAACCGAAGGCTTTCTACTTGCTATTCAAGATCAGGTCACGGCAACTAAAAACTATCTGGAACACATGATCAGAGACCGCTCAATTCAAAACGACCAATGGCGATATGGATATCGAACATCAGAGACAATCCAACACAGGAGGAGCTGACAGAAATTAAAATTGTTGTAGATAGAGAAAGTGCCATACTATGAATACAACCCAGAGCCTATATTGGAGAACAATGAGGTTAAGCTGTACTGGATCGAACTGTGCTGACGGATCATACAGTTGCACTTAACAGACCAGACCTCATTTTAGTAGATAAAACATCCAAGCGAGCAACACTAATAGAGGTCGCCATCCCTAACAACAGCAGTCTATGGGATAAGCATAATGAGAAGATCGCTAAATACAGAGACCTGGATGTACAAATACGCCGACAGTGGGAAATGACTAGCGTCCGGACGATCCCCATAATTCTGTCAATAACCGTCGTCGTACCGAAGAGTCTTCTGCTTAATATCAAGGAACTGGGTTTTAGCGAACCCCTGTATAAAGCCATTCAAAAGGCAGTGCTACTTGGGACACTCGAATTGTCCAGAAGTTTATGGGAAATTTAAAAGACCTTAACGTCATCTAGGGCCCGACAACATGCAAAGGGCCTTCCCCAGAACTTTATCCTTCCTGAGCTATCTGAGACAGGCGTGTTCCCCGAAGGGAGTGTTAAATCTGTTTGGGGATAATAAATAGTCTTTATTAAAACTTGACACGAATTATGTTAATTGTTGAGGGTTCTTTTATATACCAACCCCTTGAGTGACATTGTATGGTATGTTAAAACCACAGTGTTATCAGATTGGTGGAAAAATGAAAAAAGGAATTCATTCTCAAACGTACATGGTCTAACCATAAAGTATCCGATCATGAGCTGTAACTTTAAACATATGAGTGCTATTGTTAAAAACGAGTATTCATCAGTTGGATAAAATCTTCATAAGTACGCCCACCAAACGATAAGTTGTTATAGTCGATAATGGTACACTGTTGTGTAAACATTGATTTTCTAGTGTATCCTATTTCATAATGACCGAATGTACTGAACAGTTAATTTTCATTAAATTTTGCCAAACCCTTGACAATTCTTGTGCAGAAACCATTGCTATATTCGTACAATATCGTGAATCTGTTATTACAAAACGGAAACAAAAACTAAACATTTAGAAGGCAGGGAGTATCATAGTTAGATCAAAAATAAAGCAAAGTTTACATTTTTTTCGACAAAGAAAGTATATTTCACTCCAAAAGGAGTATGATCTAAAAGTAATAACAATTAAGTAGCACAGTGAAAAGAAAGTAGTTTTATTTGTTTAAAAGACTGAGTGCTTCACGACAACAATTTCTGACGAAACGCTGAGTTATTTAACTTCTTTGACGCCTCTGTAGGGTTCATCTGACTTGTGACTTCTGGCTGTTTCCCAAACAAAATATCCTCTTAAACGAAAAATACGTAGATGAAATAAAATGGAATGCTACTAAGCAGCTGTTGGCGATTTCAAAAACTTGATTCCAATAATGGATATGCCGCTAGAAAAGAATTGTGGCTTTCAAAGTTGAGTATTGTGATGGAGACATCGTCGTCGTTGACCAAAATTAACTCTTTTCTACTGCATCACAATGTCGGATACTTTCTGGATAGACCTCATATAAATATTTTTATTAAAATGTATATATGTTGGTAATCATCTTTTGAAATGTATGATTATAATTAAATTCCATAAAAAATCATTGATTCCTTTTGTAATAGACGTCTGTTGTACTAAATACAAGGTGGCCGTTTAGAACATAGACGAAAATGTCTATTTTTACAAGAGATTCGCACCTATAAATTGTAGAGTTTCTTTTAAAAGCAGTACTTTAAATATACAAGTGTTAAAAATCCATTGCTAATCATCACCCTGCAGTAAAACTTTTATACATTCGGATATTTACTTTAAACTTAAATGGTACATGGTTGATTAATGCTAGTTTTTTGATTAAAATAAGAGAGTATTCTCTCCTCGAGCTCTAAATAGTGCTAGCATCTTTCTCGGGGTGTTACTAAGTAGAGTTTGGATATATTCTTAAAAAATTGCATTCAGTTCATATTATGCTGCAAATTGATGCTCTTTTGTCCTACTTGAATTTTTTCATTGCATACAGTGTTTTAGCTGATCTAACATATGTTCTATAGGATTTAAGTCTGGGTTATATAATTTAATTTTATAATCTAGACTGCACAAAGGTAATTAGTTACTATTCCCTGCAAGTGGTGGTGTGTTAACCCACATTAATATGAATTTTTCGTAACTAACGTCCTGTATGAAGTTGCAGCTAGTGTACCCTTTGCAAACTCATCGAAAGATGTGATTTCATTCATATGGTTTCTATAATTGAATTTCAGTCTCATCCGTGAATTACATATTTTTCCAGTTCTCGATATTTCATTGAACATGTATTCTGGAAAATTCTAGTCTACGAGTTTCGTATTTTGAAAAACACCTGAACTAACTGTTTACGAACTAATATTAATTTGTCTTACATATAGTAGCTAGTTTTTTCCAAAAAAATTTATCGGGAGTGTCCCGATGAAAAAAAAGTAGGGGAGCATGAGGTACATTAAATTACTTTTTTTTTATAAAACGATTTAACTATTTAGTGTTTACTTTAAAATCGGTGATCTTTTGATAAAATTCGAGAAGGCATTTCTAATTCTGAAAAATAATAACATGGATAGCCATCGAGTAGGTTAGTTATAAAATAAAACGGCAGCCCTTTGGGGGGTACACTGAATTTCTACTTTTTCTATAAAATGCTTTAGCTATTCGGTTTTCACTTAAACATGGCTAATTTTTTGATCAAATCCAAGAAGCCATTCCTAATTTTGAAAAATAGTAACATAGATAACCATCGAGTTAGTTATGACATAAGAAGGCTGCAGTTTAATGTTAAAAAATGTGACTTCTTAAAGGGTAATACAATTGTAGCAAGTTGAAAGATATTCAAAGACAATATTCAATTAGTCGCTTAACGAAAAAAAAAATTTAAATGTCGAAATCTCGATTTTGCGCTTTAAAAGAAGACCAATTTTTTTTTCGTCAGGGTAATTTTTTTTTTACAGTTTACTTTAAAATGTATCAAAAGTGTGTATAATTTGTTTTTTTTTATGTACATTTTTAGATATAAAAAAGGTTACAAAAAAAAGAACCAGAAGTAATTCAGTTAAAAGTACCACTACAAATAAAGAACTGTCGGAAGGAAGCCTAATTCCAAAGAAGAAACCAAAAATTACAAACCGAAAAAGTAAACCTTCAGACCCTGGGGTTACAACCAGAAAAATTACAAGTGTAGAAGATAAAATACAGAATCTTGAAAACAACATGTTTGTTGTTCCAGAAATCTCTTTCGGTAAATAACTTAAGACCTAGTTAGAAATTATGTTTTTATATATTTTTCAGCGATTTAATCACACCATTTTCTATATGATACGAAATATATATCACTATATCATTTATTATTTAAGATATCCTCAGATTGTACGGGTAAATCCAAAATTTACAGCCTAATGCTAAGTTTTCAATATGTCTCCCTTTGATGTGGTCAGTTTAACTATGTTACTTAAATTTTATAAAACCACCCTTCTTTGTAGGTGTAACTAATACGTGCAAAAAAAGGCATCAAATACCGCAACACTGTCGGAGTTTGTGATCTACCAATTTCAAATAATTTTTATTTCGGCAGGTTTTGCGGCCTTAGATATCTAGAGCGTTGGCTATTATAATCTTTAATAATAGATATCAATATTATATTTTATTTTTATTAATACTATTAATATTGATTTTTTTTAATATTGGAAAATCTGCAAAGAAAATTACATGGAACAGCATTGGATTTATTCTTTACATAAAAAAAACAATTGCTTTCTATCCTGGTAAAAGTAGTAATGCATAAGTAAAAAATCGGGCATTTTTTGTTTAATGATATTTTTTAGAAAACTGTTGGGAATAAAGACAAACATATTAGTATCAGGTTGAAGATAAATAAATACTCTATCGATACATGATATAGGGTGTATCATTCAAAAAAAAAAGGCGTACAATAGAATTGAAAACACCGACATTTAAATAATTTTGGACGTCCTGTATAAGAAACCAAATATTTGATTACTATGAAATAAAATGATTTCTGCTAAGACTGCTTACAAATTAAAAAAAAAAATGAACTTTGCTGTGGGTATTAAAATTTACGATAAAAAAACTATGAATTCATCACAAAGAAATATCTACCACGCTTTTTTGAATCACCCTGTATAAGCTGAATTATTTTTAAAATGTATCCCTTGTCACCCCAATAACATTCCGCCTGTAAAATTTTTTACCAATTTAAATATATAGATGCAATTAAACAACGGGGTACTAAATGGACACTCTTTATATTATTAAAAAATCTTTTCTTTTTTGAATTCCTAATAAATGAGATTCTCCTTAATAGGTATATCCAAAAAAATGTAAGAAAAGTTAATTGCAAGAAGGTAAAAGTCAGGTCGTCTTCTTTGTAATTCTGAGGTGACAGACACCGTGCATATGTATATATTATATTTTAAGAATAAATTTGTGTTTAGTGATTTCCTTATATTTTTGCGTTTTAAACAAAGGTGACAATTTACGTTTAAAAGTAGTAACGATTATATTTTTAAAGTTTACATTCTTAGGTTCATTCATATTTTAAAGTTGCTATCATATGATATCTTAATATTAATTTTTAGGTGGAGATAGACCACAAAAAAATCGTCAACCACCAAGAGGCCTCACTGATCTTATTATAGATGGTTGTATGAAAGAGGGTAAGTTTTTTTTTATAGTTTACTTTAAAATGTATCAAAGGTGTGTATAATTTGTTTTTTTTTCTTTTATGTACATTTTTAGATATAAAGAAGGTTACAAAGAAAGGAAGCAGAAGAAATTCAGTTAAAACTAACACTACAAATATAGAACTGTCGGAAGGAAGTCTAATTCCAAAAAAGAAAGAAAAAATTACAAACCGAAAAAGTAAACCTTCAGACCCTGGGGTTACAACCAGAAAAATTACAAGTGTAGAAGATAAAATACAGAATCTTGAAAACAACATGTTTGTTGTTCCAGAAATCTCTTCCGGTAAATAACTTAAGACCTAGTTAGAAAGTATTTTTTTATATATTTTTCAGCGATTTAATCACACCATTTTCTATATGATACGAAATATATATCACTATATCATTTATTATTTAAGATATCCTTAGATTGTACGGGTAAATTCAAAATTTACAGCCTAACGCTAAGTTTTCAATATGTCTCCCTTTGATGTGGTCAGTTTAACTATGTTACTTAAATTTTATAAAGCGACCCTTCTTTGTAGGTGTAATTAATACGTGCAAAAAAAGGCATCAAATACCGCAACACTGTCGGAGTTTGTGATCTACTAATTTCAAATAATTTTTATTTTGGCAGGTTTTGCGGCCTTAGATATCTAGAGCGTTGGCTATTATAATCTTTAATAATAGATATCAATATTATATTTTATTTTTATTAATACTATTAATATTGACTTTTTTTAATACTGGAAAATCTGCAAAGAAAATTACATGGAACAGCATTGGATTTATTCTTTACATAAAAAAACATAATTGCTTTCTATCCTGGTAAAAGTAGTAATGCATAAGTAAAAAATCGGGCATTTTTTGTTTAATGATATTTTTTAGAAAATGTTGGGAATAAAGACAAACATATTAGTATCAGGTTGAAGATAAATAAATACTCTATCGAGACATGATATAAGATGTTTCATTAAAAAAAAAAGGCGTACAATGGAATTGAAAACACCGATATTTAAATAATTTTGGACGTCCTGAATAAGAAACCAAATATTTGATTACTATGAAATAAAATGATTTCTGCTAAGACTGCTTACAAATTTAAAAAAAAATGAACTTTGCTGTGGGTATTAAAATTTACGATAAAAAAAACTATGAATTCATCACAAAGAAATATCTACCACACTTTTTTGGATCACCCTGTATAAGCTGAACTATTTTTAAAATGTATCCCTTGTCACCCCATTAACATTCCGCCTGTAAATTTTTTACCGATTTAAATATATAGATGCAATTAAACAACGGGGTATTAAATGGACACTCTTTATATTATTAAAAAATCTTTTCTTTTTTGAATTCCTAATAAATGAGATTCTCCTTACCAGGTATATCCAAAAAATATATAAGAAAAGTTAATTGCAAGAAGGTAAAAGTCAGGTTGTGTTCTTTGTAACTCTGAGGTGACAGACACCGTGCATATGTATATATTATATTTTAAGAATAAATTTATGCCAGTTTAGTGATTTCCTGTTTTGCTTTTTAAACAAAGGTGACAATTTACGTTTAAAAGTAGTAACGATTATATTTTTAAAGTTTACATTCTTAGGTTCATTCATATTTTAAAGTTGCTATCATATGATATCTTAATTTTTAGGTGGACGTAGACCACAAAGAAATCGTCGACCTCCAATATACCTCACTGATCTTATTATAGATGGTTGTTTGAAAGAGGGTATGTTTTTTTTTTTACAATTTACTTTAAAATGTATCAAAAGTGTGTATAATTTGTTTTTTTCTTTTATGTACATTTTTAGATATAAAGAAGGTTACAAGAAAAAGAACCAGAAGTAATTCAGTTAAAAGTACCACTACAAATAAAGAACTGTCAGAAGGAAGCCTAATTCCAAAGAAAAAAGCAAAAATTACAAACCGAAAAAGTAAACCTTCAGACCCTGAGGTTACAACCAGAAAAATTACAAGTGTAGAAGATAAAATGCAGAATTTTGGAAACAACATGTTTGTTGTTCCAGAAATCTCTTTTGGTAAATAACTTAAGACCTAGTTAGAAAGTATGTTTTTATATATTTTTCAGCGATTTAATCACACCATTTTCTATACGATACGAAATATATATCACTATATCATGTATTATTTAAGATATCCACAAATTGTACGGGTAAATTCAAAATTTGTAATATAGAAGTGTATTTAAAAAATGGGGACTTCAAAGATGTTTGCAAATAAAGTTAATTCACGAAATAGATATTTACAGTGAAAATAATAATATACAGTAATTACTACAATAATGATTCTATCAAAAAAAAATATGCATGACATTAGGCATTTTTTTTCTAGTAATAGACTTTTATTTTTATCTTTTTAATTACGTTTTATGTTGTATAAGCTCAGTAAGTTGTTAGATATGATGCTGTTGCAGAGGTGTTTGGTTTTTTGATAAACTTTTGCAAATAGAATTAGGTTAAGTTAGTAAGTGTATATGTTTAAATTCGTCTTTTTGAGCTCTTTAATTTGATACTTTACTCAAAGACTTTTGGAAATTTTAAGTTTGCTTTATTTTGGGATTTTCTAAATTCTGTATAGCCGGCGACATTTGCGATATCGAAAAGAGCTTAGAAATGCTCCATTTGTTAAAATTGATTAGGCCGTTCAAGTTCTACGAAGGAATAAAGAATTATGTATATACATAACGGTGGAAAGCATTACTCTCTTATCAGGCTTCTCAACAATCTGGTAAAAATACTAAAAGCTTTATAAATTTAATATGTCGTGTTTTAGATTTCTCTGACAATTAGTTAGATCGTTGAGGATGTATAACAAGTATTCACCCTGAATAATTTTATATAAATCGTGTAACAGAAATTGATCGAGGGCTACTGCAAATGGATTATTTTGGTAGCGTGTGGCCGTTTGGCCCACGATTTACTGCTGTTTTATATTATTTAGTGGTTATCATATAAACTTAAAAAAGATAAAATCAACTGCAACAAAGGCACTCTCGTAGTCGATTTTCTTAGGCTTTTGTAGTTTTCGTAGTTGGTATTTTACATACCAATACTACAAACACAGGTTTCAGAAAAAGTTACCTTCAAGCTGACCAGGCCAGGATTCTTCTGGTACTTCTTGGTACAAAAGTGCACACCCGTGTGATTACTCGCAAGATGGTTTTTGTGTGTTTCTCAAAACACTTAAATCTATTTATCAAGGGGAGGAAATAAAATAGTATTTACACGAGAAATTTAAAAGATGATATAGTGATACCGTTAAAAGAACTGAAATTATAACCTCTTATTGGTTGTTAATAAAATAAAGTCAATTTGGATCAGATAGCGTTTAAATAGCTTTTGATAAGGCCGAACAAAAAAATAATAGAAATACGAGAGAACAGCCATTTAAAATTATAATTAAAAAGAAAAGAATGGAGGTCTCTATTCCCAAATGGAGAATAAAATGAATTTCCATTTTACTTTAATGTTGAAAGAAAGATAAAAGGAAAAAAAATAACAAAAAAAGACAGCAAAGAAGAAATCTGGTTAAACACTGTAACCACGCCAAAGTGACTTAGACAAATTCTAAATCCTAACTGCTGTTAATTACTTTTTGAAGACAAAACCTACCTTTACAACCATTGGAACCTCCCCCATTAATTCAAGTTAGTACCACCTCGCGATCTCTCCACTAACAGAGCGGTATTTTGTGACATATCGACGCTCCTACAACAGTCCCAGAAAGTTTCAATCTTTTCGTCCGTAGAGGGCGTATGTTGAACATGAAATACTCGATTTGGCCAGAGTATCTTTTATGTAATAATTTTTATACAAAAATTTGATCAAACTATTCTATGTCTTCCCATAAAATAAAAGTTTTCGTATTAGACCAAACCCTACTCGTTCTTTTTTCATTTCTCATATTTTACTTGTTCCTATTCTAAGTCGAAGGTAAAAAATGTCCAAAGACTAAAGCTTTCCACAGATAAACAAATAATTATATTGCATTTTAGCGATTTCATTTACATATTCTTTTGTTTCCTTAAGATGAGAACATTTGCTCGGTGTAAAAAGAATGCTGCCATGGTGATCCCGATCACATGTTGGTTATAAACAAATATAGAAAGATAACCCCGAAAATAATGAAGCAGAGTCTGTGCTTAAGTTTGATAGCTGATTTATTTTTATTTTTTTATTTAATTTAGACAAAGCCCAACAACAATAATAATTTATAGGGCCTTATACTACATTTTTTTTTAAATTACAAAAACATTTCATTAAAATTGAGATAAATTGAGTCCGGAGCAAAACCATAGCAACTCCTCATAAATTTTTATAGGGGCTACTCAAATTACATGCAATGGACACTCCATCAAAACTGGAACAAGTTTTGTATACTAGTGATACATAGGCGACTTTGGTGTTAGAACTGAACAGAAAAAAATAATTGCTATATCTACTGAATATTCTCGGTACTACAAAGGTTTTTTTATGCATAACGATTTTTGGGAAGAGACATAGCATAATATACAGCAATGGTCCGAATCCGTATATAGAGTGGTCCAAAAGAATTCCTGCGTTTAATGGAATATATTTTGAGTTAATCAATATAAAATAAATATAAGTCGTAACTAACGTTAACGTTAACATTCCCTTAGAGCCGGTTAACAATCCAAGTGTCGTCGTCAACTAGGGCTCTGTGTAGTGTTGTGTATGGAATTCAAGCTCTATTGCACAATAGAATAAAGAGAAAGGTTTCCTATTTGGAGAGTCACTTTTGACTTTGATCTAGAGTGGAGTACAGCTCAGATGAGAAATGACCTAACTTGAAGACAATAATTTGGCGCCATTCCTTCAACTTAAAGAAAATTATGGAAGGTGTCCTAGATGGGAAGATATTTCAGATAAAGGACTTTCATTCAGTGGGACTCGCTATTGATTGAAGAGTGGTTACCAAAGAGATCCTGGGAAAGTGCCGATGGCAAGGAAATCACAACTTAGTTGGTAGTACCCAGAAACAAAGTTCTAATGGTTTTAGAAGAAATTCACTATGGGAAGTCTTCTTATTTAGGGGTTTATCAAAACTCGAGACCAGCTTTGAGAAAGATTTTACTGGGTTAATTACTTTTAAGACGTAAAATCATGGTGTAAACAATGCTCTAAATGTGCAGCCTAGCCAAGGTCCAAGGGGAAAAAAAGAAGTATAGCGTTGGGATACCTTTTGAACGGATGGCTATTGATATAGCCGGACCATTCCCAGAAATAGATAAAGGCAACAAATACATCTCGGTTGCTATTGACTACTTCAGTAAATGGCCTAGGATATTTGTCATTTCTAACCAGGAGACGTCGACAGTAGCTGAAGTTTTAGTCAACAATGTGTTCAGCCGATTTGGATTTCCTTTGGAGCTACATTCTGGCAAAGGATGTAATTTTGAATATTAATTTCTAAAATTGTTTATAATTGTTGTCTTGTTTTACGAGTTAGACAGAGGGTTGGTCAATACTAACGGGTTTGTTCAAATGCTTTTAAGACGTTTGATTACGCACTAATTATATGTTTTATCCCCAACTTGAGGCTGTTTTGTCATTTCAATTATAATCTATTAAGTGCAAAAATGAAACCCGTTACAATTTTGACAGGGCAGAGTATGGTGCTATGAATAATTATTTGTTGCAAGTAAATTGGATTGATCTTTACTATATGAATAATGTTAATGATACTGTTGATGCTTTTTATGAAATTATATATCAAGCAGTAGACTTCTTTTTTGCTGAAATATACTGTGAGGAGGTAGAGCTTTCCTGTTTGGTTCAATTCAGAACTAAAGAGAAAGGTAATAGCTAAGAAGGTTGTGCACAGAATATATAAGATAACAAATAGTCAGCAGTATTTTATTGAATTTAATAATTTGAGAAATGAATGTAAAGCTTTGACCAGTGAATGTTATGAAAGGTATGTATCAAGTGTGGAAGGGAGAATGAGGGAGAACGTCGATGAATTTTAGAGGTTTGTTAAGTCAAAGACTAGACAGAGTGATAAAATTCGAAAAGTTATATTTCTTGATGATCGTCAAGCAGAGGGAGGACAGGAGGTAGCTAATCTCGGTGCTACACAATTTAGTTCCGTATATCAGAGTTTTAATGGTCAGGCTGCAACAGGAGATCATTAGCGGTCCACATTTTAATGTAAGCCATGTTGAGATTGGATTTGAGTGTTTGCTGGATTGCCTGTTGTCTTTGAATGTTAAGAAGGGTGTTGGTCCTAATTTGTTGTTGAATAGGATGCTTAGAGAGTGTGCTGTGTCTTTATGTGAGCCTCTTTCTTTTATTTTTAATAAATCCTTATCTAGTGGTGTCTTTCCCAGCAGATGAAAGCACTCATACGTCTCTCCTATATTTAAATCAGGTGGCAGCTCTGATATTAAGAATTACAGACCTGTCTGCATACAGTCTGCTAGCCCTAAAGTTATGGAAAAAATGATTCTGCCTTCGTTAGGTGTATTCAACAGTATTATAGTGGAGGAGCAGCATGGTTTTCAGGGAGGTCGTTCTACGGAGACTAATCTCTTCGTGTATATAAACTACGTTAGCGCGGCCATGGATCGCTGTTGTGAGGTTCATGCAGTGTACATGGACTTTAGTAAAGGTTTTGACTTGATTGATCAAAATGGATTGCTTCACAGACTTGAGTACCTGGGTATGGATGATCCATTCTATTCTTGAATGTCATCCTACCCGCAGGGTAGAACATTGCAGGTTAGACTGACAGGGTTTCTTTCACATAAGTTTGATGTGGTCTCATGTGTGCCCCAAGGGTCGCACTTGGGCCCTAGACTATTTCAATTGCTTATAAATAATATAGGTCGGTGTTTTAGTTCTAAGTATCTCCTGTTTGCGGATCATTTGAAACTTTTTAGAGTAATAGAGTCCAGTAAAGATTGTGAATTGCTTCAGGGGGACGTAAATATTTTAGAGACATGGTGCTTGAGAACTAACCTCAAGCTGAATGTTGCTAAGTGCTCATATGTTATATTCAGTCGCAACAAGAGCGTGAACGAAGTTGAGTACAGAATTGGAGTGAGTAAATTGCAGAGGGGGAAAGTAGTTAAAGATTTGGGATTATTTCTAGATAGTAGACTTCGTTATGTTGGTCACTATGATGCAATCATTAATAGGGGCCACGGTATGTTGGGTATGGTGGTAAGAATGTCCAAGGATTTTAATAATCTAGGTGGTGTCTCTTCATTGTTTGTATGTTACGTAAGTCAATAATGGAATACTGTAATTTGATTTGGAGCCCATACTTTGATATACATAAAAAAACGTTTGGAGGCTGTTCAGGTAAAATTTTAAAACTATCTAGGGTATAGATTGGCATAGAGAGGGCTACAGCTTGGCGTTGATGAGGTAAGGGAGTATTATGGTTTGACCAAACTGGAGGACCGCAGACGATATTTTGAACTTCTTTTTTTTCTATAAGGTAATAAATAATTTAATAATGTCCCCTGATATATTGGCTGGTTTTAATTTTAAGATTCCACCTAGGAATCTTAGGAGGTGTCAACTGCTGTCCTCCAGGTTCTGTAGCACCCTACATGGTCAGAATATGCCAATAAGTAGAGTGGTTACTGCTGTTAACAATTTTCCTAATCTTGATTATTTTATCACGTCATTTAATGTATTTAGAAATAAGCTAAGAAGTGTGATTTTGTGATAGTGGTATTAAGCCATCTAATGTTTAATATTAAATAATGTATTTGATTGTATATGTACAAATAATGGAACCGTTGAAATATATATATATATATATATATATATATATATATATATATATATATATATATATATATATATATATATAATAAAATAGAATCAAATATTGGCGAAGCGGACGTGAAAATTTGTCAATCTACATGATTCTCGTGTTAAAAAGTGCGGAGCACTCCAAAATATGGAAAAACTCCGGGTCCGACAGATGGCGACAGCGCTGTTTCGTTCTAATATGGGACTCGTCAGGCCACCGCATTCGCTACAAACCATCATCTCGCCTTTGCATCCTATAAAGCTGAGTTTAAAATCAAAAAACAGGAAACAAGACGACAAAGGCGACATCTCCATGGTCCACTTGATAACACAAGAACCACACAGATTAACAAAGTTGTAAAAAACCTCCATATGGTAGCGCGACGGTGAATTAAAACAGAAATATGTAAAATCGAGTACACGAAACGTGCTGCCAATGGATAGGGGTAGCATTTAAATTACACAGACAAAAAACTTATCTATTTATTTATTTACTTGTTGGGCTTTGAAACACGCTGGACGTTGCTCTCATGGTGGGATCGTTTGGTGCGACACGTGGCTTTGGCTGATGAAATGAGCGGTAGGCTTGCTTGCCAGTACCGAAAAATGCGACCCCTATCCTTTGGGCAGCACGTTTCGTGTACTCGATTTTACATATTTCTGTTTTAATTCACCGTCGCGCCACCATATGGCGGTTTTTTACAACTTTGTTAATTTGTGTGGTTCTTGTGTTATCAAGTGGACCATGGAGATGTCGCCTTTGTCGTCTTGTTTGCTGTTTTTTTATTTTAAACTCAGCTTTATAGGATGCAAAGGCGAGATGATGGTTTGTACCGAATGCGGTGGCCTGACGAGTCCCATATTAGGACGAAACAGCGCTGTCGGACCCGGAGTTTTTCCATATTTTGGAGTGCTCCGCACTTTTTAACACGAGAATCATGTAGATTGACAAATTTTCACGTCCGCTTCGCCAATATTTGATTCTATTTTATTTTAAATTACACGGACAAAAAACTTATCTATTTATTTATAAATATATATATATATATATATATATATATATATATATATATATATATATATATATATATATATATATATATATATATATTATATCTTAAATATAAACATATGTTACAAGCCCATATTGTTATTTATTTAGGGTTTACGTTGTGAATATTATACGCACATCGTTTCCTATAACTAAATAATATTAGTACCATTATAATTTTTACAATTTTTAGTTGAAACAAATATTGATCAGCCTAACACGGAAAATGGAACTATGCCTCCCCCACACGAGATTAATTTAATTTACAACCTGAGAAGTCGAAGGATGACTGGCGATCCCTCGTCTAAAATAAGAAATAATACTTCTAAAATAATATCAGCCAACAAGACCACTAGAAAAACGAGAGGAAGTAAAAAGAAACAACATGGTGAGTTTACTTTGCTGGTTTAAGGGGTTATTTTGTAGAGTTTCCAAAAACTGAATTTTGAGAATATAATCTAGGTTTTTGTATATTTTCGATATATTTAATTCAAATTCCATTCTTTATATTTTTGGAAATTTCCACCAATTACCGGTCCACAAATATCGTGTCAAAAATAACACAAAAGATATAAAACGATAGTAATTAATATGTTAAATCTAGATAAGTGTATAGCAAAAAATCGGTTTGGATTTAAACAAAGACATAGAACCAGGTTGGTAATTACGAAAATGCTTCCAGATGTACTGAACGAATTTAATAAAGAAAGATCTGCTGTTTTTGGACATGAAGTGTACGTTTGATATGGTCTGGCATGATGGGCTGATATATAAACTGTTAACTTAATACTTGTTTCTAGTTTATCAGGTTGCATCTTGTCTCAAAAATCTCTGCTTTGGAGCAAGAGTCGAGCATAAATTAGCTCTATTAAAAAATACTGCCGCAGTTCTGTAGGGAACCATCCTATTGCCCTTTCCGTAGAATGACCACGTCGGACATGCTTTCTTACCATGCAACAAAAACTACTATGTATGCTGATGCAACATACTACTGTAGCATAAAACAATCATTAAAATGCAAAAACTTTATGCCATAAATAATGCGAAGTCGGTATTATTAGTTGCTAATAAAAGAATTCTATATAGGCAAATCATCCGATCGGTTATGACTTATGCTGCACCTGTTTTATATTCAATGAGTAACACGCAATTCATATGACTGCAAAGAATGTAAAATAAATTCTCACGATGTATAGTGTCTGCCACTAGGTACACGAGAATTGCTGAAATTCACGACAGAACAGAAATGGATTACTTTATGTCGTCAAGAATCTGAGTATAAAATTTTATAACCATATAATTAAAGCCTGTGAATTAACCACGGATCTTCCCAGTATTAGATTATATGATCTAGAAAACAGAATAATACATAAATAATCATATAGCTTATTACCAATATATCCGCTATCAAACATAACATAATCTAGTTGAATTATGACCTACAGTAATATGAACCAGCACATGACAGGAGGAATTTGCCATAATATAACAGTGCTTAATAAATCTTTGGTAATATAGTAATTTATGATAAGTTACTTATATATTTTGATTCTATTGTATTGTGTTTATTACCTGGCAATATTGCTGGTTGACCTTCTGTGGCACTGGGACCCCTTTACAACCTTTTTCCAGGGGTCCGCCTGGCATATTAAATAACCTACTACCAGACCCCACAAATCTAAATTAATTGAAGCTGTCAGTAATACTAATGCAATTGTTACAACCTTTCCTCCGCAATATCCAGGGTTTTTTTTGCTGTGGCTTTTTCACCTGGAAATCGTAACTGTGCCGCCATACGTATCTTATAAATGTGTAAATGTTTTAATGGCTAACGTGCTAAAGAGAAACAAGTAATGCAATTGATGGCTCACCGAAGGATCATGTCAAATCCAATAACTAGTTTCACTCTTACTTCAGGCGCAATATCACTTCGTTGTACATTCGCCAACCGGGCAGTTGCTGTCACTGTTGGCTGAAACTGAGATAATGCTTTTATTATATTAACATAGGATGAAATCTGTAAGCATATAAGAATAATAAAGCAAATTTAAAAGTAAGTATTATGATCTTGCTCGATTTGAGTCAGCCATGTGCAGTTTATACTTGAAACCTAAATAGTAAGTGACATGCCCTCGCTATAAAACTGGAATAAAAATGTGAATTTTGTTAAGAATTCACCTTATAATTTAAAAAAATTTATGCTTGGTTATATTTCTAGAATATATTTTAAACAGAAGAAAGGTATTTCAATAGAAATAACTAAGCAGCTTAATTAGTTTTTATAACAAATTTTATTTTATTATAAATGAGTCAACTTGCACATAATGTAATTCAAAATTGTTTTAAATGATTTATTAGTTATATTCGTAAACTGAATTACAAGATTCGGTGATAATCATGCAATCGATATAAATTCATTAAAATGAATTATAATTTTTAAACAAATAATAAACTTGTTAGTAAAATTTTCTTTTCAAATAGCCGCACAATATCAGTATATATATATATATATATATATATATATATATATATATATATATATATATATACTTACAAAAAAATGTTTTTTTTTATTCTTGAGAGTTAAGTTCTTTTGTTGGTAAATTACATACACATGTAAGTTTTTGCGTTTCTTGCTATTTTTTATTTTATTCGATATACATTATTTTCACGGCACAAAACAAATGTTAATACCTAAAGTGAACATTTCTGATGAAGCTTTATGAACCAAAACGTCAAAATAATGTATATCAAGTACAATAAAAAATAGTAAAAAACACACGTACATGTAATTTATCAATAGGACGTAATGCCCAAGAATCAAAAAAAAAAAATTTTTTTGTAAGAGAGAGTAGAAAAAAGGATTCCAAGTATATATATATATATATATATATATATATATATATATATATATATATATATATATATATATATATATATATATATATATATATATATATATGCACTGATGTTTATTCGGTTTTCAATCCGTTGGCCAGTAGAAAAATCTTCACGATATTCCGCCAACATCTCAACTGGCATCATCAAGTGATGCTTACTCGACGTCTGCTCCAAGCCGATCATTATATATTTATATATGTATGTATGTATGTATATATGTATATATGTATATATATATATATATATATATATATATATATATATATATATATATATATATATATATATATATATATATATATACATTTTCGAGTAAAGCTTAAGATTTACTGTTAAATTGAAAGAAAAACAGCTATTCGTTCACATTTACCACTTGTAAAGAGGTTTATTATTTATTTTTAGATTTTCATAGCAAAATATAAAAAAAAAAAAAACGTTTACGCGCTGTTTATATGGAACCAGTCGATCAGTAAACTGGAGGGTGGCCGACCTAGGGAAATAGCGGAAATTTAAAACTTTTTAAAAACTTAAATAGATTAATCAACTTCAATCTCAGCCATCATGTAGATGCATTGTTCTAAAAAACAACTTTTTTGAAAAACATATTTCGACTTTTCATAATTAAATTATTTAATAGAATCATCTCTATATTAGACTATGATATAGGTAGAGAGTTACACAGGGTATTAGATATAAGTGTAATATAATTGCTGACTATGAAACTGTAACATCAGTAAGTTAAATTAGAGATACATTATTTTTTTCGCAGAAGATTAAGATATGTTAAGAGAATTTCTAAATCTTTTATATTTCCGAAAATATAGAACTGAAATATTTCCAAAAAATTTCCCAAACTTCTAGTTTTTAAAATTAGTAAGGTATGAAGTAAATAGGGTTTTTCTTCTATACAGAATTGCATTACTAAAGTTTTTATGTAATGGTTCGGCAATTTTTTTTCCGTACTTACCTGTATTTTATTATTTAATTTTTTTAAAAATCCTTTGAAGTTGAAATGCCTAATTCCTACCCTTTTCTTATTCATTTTTTCCAAAATTTACAATTACAACTGTACATCTGGTGGTGATTTTCAGAAAGTGCGTTGTACAAATAATTTTATGTCTATGAAATAAATTGTTGACTTTTCTTTTTCTTCGTAAATACAAAAATTTGATATTTACTTAAATTTATACTAAAAAGGTGGCTTTTCTGTGATTTTATAGATTTTGTATAAAATTTTGTTATTTCTGCTTCTGTTATTATGTATTTATTGTACAAAAAAATGAATTAGTCTTGGTAGTAATTGCTTATGTGGTAATATGGTATTCGTTTATATTATTATGTGATTTGTTTATTTCTTTAAAACGATTACTGATTCTGTAATCAAAGGAAAAAAGTATTTGAATTGAATTTGGCTTGTTAAGGAGGGTGAATTACACACTGTGTATGCTTTATATATCAATAAAAAATAATTCCTTTTTTTTCGATGAAGAACCACAAGAATCATCAACAACAGAACCAGTTGTTTTCCCTCTATGTGAAAATAACGAAATTGATTTTTCTCCCACTCACGCGTCAGAAACAGAACAATTGTTAACAACCCCTAGGACAGGAGGTGTGACTAAACCAAAGAAAAAACGGAATATAGCCAAAAATGCAATTGATAAGGTGTCCACAACTTCGGGGAAGATATCCGAATCTTCTAGGTAAGTTATATTTGGACTACAGCTGAGCAAAACAATCAACATATTTACTTAAGATAATTAGTATTAGCTACTCTCAGGCCTAAATTTATTGTCGCTGTTAGTGAAATGTACTACCATTTCAAAAGAACTTATAGTCGGTTGCTCAAAATTTCTTTAAAAAGATGTTTAATTAAACGTGTAATAAATTTATGTTTAGGCTATTGAAATATCTTACTAATATTTGCCAAGGAAGCGTAAATTTATATAAAATTATTTAATTTAAATTATTCAATCAAAATATAGCATTTCAACCCTCGATCATACCCTAGATATAAACAACAATAGATTTGTTTGAAGGCTGTTTATGGTCGGCGGGGGAGACGCTTTTTTGATATTTGACAGACATAAACATATTTACTTATCTTGTCTTTCAGTTTAATTGCTTGTCGTGACTTTTTTCGGTATTTTTAAGTGTTAGAAATTACTATAAAGCAGCGCGCCCACTGAATCGGCTCGGCTCTGTCTGTTCCGTCCGCTTCAGTCAGAACGCCGATGGCCCCCGCTCACTGGCTCCGCACAATTCAGACTAAACAGTGATTAAAACTGCTTTAACCATTGGAGTTTCTAGAGCTGTTATTTTTGATGAAAAGTGAATAAAATGAGTAGTTCTTCCGACTCTGAGGAGGATATTGTTGTGGCTGGTCTAGCCTGTGTTGAAGCGGAAGTGGAGGAAAAGCGGAGAAGAGGATATTGGGTTCATGATAGTTACCTTAAAAGAAAAGTTCACGGGGAATTTTATCATTTATTTCCAGAGTTGATGACCGACAATGAAAAGTTTTTCCAATATTTTAGAATGTCTAGTATAAAATTTTATGAAATTTTAAATATGTTGCCGCTCAGGAAACAAAACACTAACCTTCGAAAATCGATTCCACCAGAGGAACGTTTAGCAGTTACTTTAAAGTAAGTGTATTATATAGTCGAATTAATTAAATTTGACGTTTACATCACAAATCTTTGTGACATAACTAATGTTTTTTGACTGTGACGTGAACGCCTAGACAATTTACCTCAAGTTTATTAGGCAACAACTATGTATAGAGAATATTATTATATATTCTGTATGCTCTCATGTCTTCTATCAATTCTTCGTCCGACATAATAACAATACCAACACTACGTCTATACCACAGATTATACTACCTCTTTCTATTTTTAAAATACTCGAAGGCTTTCAGACCTTTCGGCAATTTTTGCCTTCTTAAGAATAGTCGAAGACGCCTATGCTGAAAGCGCGGAAGCGTTCTGTCCGGTCGGAACCAGTGAGCGGGCTCTCATTTATTTACTTGTAAACCAAAACGGGCCGATTGCGCGGAGCCGAGCGGTCTGAACCGAGCCGAACCAGTGGGCGCACTGCTTAAATGCGAAGTTTACAATTAATATTAACAAAAAGAGGATTTAAAAACTTATTTTTATCGGTAAATATTGTTTACATATTGAAAATAACAATAATAATAATTTAGGCAACCATATATTCATACTTTATTTTCGGAATTGACGTACCGATGATACTCGTTTAAATAATGCGATTGGAAAAGGATAGCATAAAATCGGTGTCTGTACCAAGAAATTAAATATCTACTGTTTATCAACACTTTTTCAAATATAACTAAAAATATTATTACGTTATTCAGCGTTCAAACAACCGGGCCCTAGTTTTGACGTTATGCTACTTCTACAGGGTATGTTCGAAGATTTCAACTAACACTCTCGGCAATAAAAAATTTAGCAAAAATCTGTAGGTAAAAAGATTAATGACAAAAGTCAGCAATAAAATCTTTATGCATTAGAGGGGGAACTATGTATTTTTTTTACATTGATCGATTTTTGTCTCTATAGATAGGATTCATTCATAAGATTTTATTTTAATTGTGCAGATATTTATCTAGGCAGAGAATGTACCACAAAAAACAAGCGGACCTTATTTATTTCCCTGGTATTCGCAAATTTTTTAAAATATACTTATATAGGCGGCCGGAAATCCAAAGAAACATGTAGATTTATAAAAAATATAAGATCTCACAAAGAACTCTCATAAAACGCAGGAATGAGAAATACATTACAAATCGCTCCTGGTAGAACAAAGTCAAGGATATATCGACCAATCACAAACTATAATTCTTAAAAGAGGTTTGAAACCCACAATAATAATTATTTTTGGATTTGGATCATGAATAGGAGAAAAACAATTTTTTCCTTTTGTCGACGTTTTGCTTTATTTTAAAGCATTTTTAAGGTTCAGGAAAGCAGTTTTATATAAAGTTGATTAGTGGAGAGCCTATAGTAATCAACATCGACAGTGTCAGAAAAGCTATATCCTTACTAAAAATGATTACGAGTTTAGGGGTTATTCTAGCAGAATTAATAAATAACTGAATCGATAAGCTGTTTACGTTTCTAACAGAAATATTCAACAGATATTTAAATGAAAAACTTATTACACAAACATTAAAAGAGGGATGGATTGCATTTAAGAAAAGAAGACCAAGAAAATTGTTACAACTATCAAGGAATAACAGTGACAAGTACAGTGAGGCGGCTTTATGGAAGGATACTAAAAGATCTTGTATGCTGATAAAAGCTACATCGTTTAATCAATCAGTCGATGCGAAGAGTACAATTCATTGGAATCCGAAGAACAAAAGGGATTTAGAGCGGGTCGATCATCGATTGACTATTTATTCCGCTCAAATATTCGAGAAAAGAACGTCAAGGTTACCGAACTACATCTACTCTTGGTTGATTTGGTGAAAACTCATGACACCGTCCCTGTTGTTAAGTAGTGAAATTTATATAGAAACAATATAAATGTCACTATTTGAAATGCTGTCAAAGAAATTCGACATCTTTTGAACAGTTTCTAATGAAAGGCCTACGGCAAAGTTGTTGCTTGTCACCAATCTTATTCAAAATATATCGTATAGCGATAAACGTCTTAGATCATGCAAAAGAAAATGTAGTGGTATGGTACTGACCATAGGAGACACAACTTTATACAGTTGACACTATGCAGACGCCCAGGTAGTGATTGTCAGAGAGGAAGATCTAGAATATATGTCCAGAAAATTAATAAAACATTATTGGAAGACTTAGAAGTTAATGTGATAAAAATGCAGTATATGGTCATAGGAAGGAAGCAACCACCAAGAATCTTAATTCTAAACGACGGGAAAATTGTAAACTATATCTAGGCATGAAAAAAAGGTAATGAGTGTTTTAAACTCCATATTGTGACAAAAGTATATAAGGTTTGAAACAAAAAAGAACATTTATAATACCATATTAACAGTGGTTATTATGTATGGCTCAGAAGTTTGGCAGTTGATGAACAAACAGAGAAATAATTTTCTTCTTTTTTTTGTGCCTTATCCGTTCAGGATGTTGCCTATCATGATTGCTATTAGAATTTTATTTTCAGCGGTCAGAAACAGTTCAGTGGTGGTTACCTCATACCAGCCAGACAACCAGAAAATTCGTTATCTACCAAGTCCTCGCTTACCGTCTACTTTGCCTTGCATGATATTTTCTTTAATATGGCAACGGTATTCTTAGGATGCATCGATATATCCATATTTACAATATTTCTACTCTTATTTCTCATAGTCGAACCTTCTATCACGTACGGCAATGTGGAAAATACCTAGCAACGTTCCATTCTAAAATCTCTAGAAAACTGCGGAACCTTCATTTTAAAGAATACAGACTGCTTTTTCAGTTCGGCATTTAATTTCCATTTCCCAGTTGTCGTTCAAGGTGCATCCCAGATAACAAATCTTTCAACTCTTTCCAATGGTTGTCCGTCGACTAGATGATCTCCTGGCTGCAATTGAGTTTTGCTTATTTACCTCCAGTGAAAAAAAACTTTTGGCGAAAATTAGCAGGGAAATCCAGATTGAAACATATAAGAAATGAAAACATTAGAGGACGGATGAGACTAGACTGAACAATCTTCGATGACATACAAAAAGTGCAGCTAGTATGGTATGGGCATGTGAAATGAATTGCGGAGGAATCATTACCAATAAAAGTCCTCAAATGGATGTTCATACAAAAAGGAAACTTAGAAGTCCACCTGCAACATGGTTGCAAGGTATCAACTAGGGCGATATCAGTAAGAAATCTGAAGATGAAGACTGAATTGCGATTAAGAACTCAACGTCATATTACACTGTAAACGGTAGTTTATATTTTTAATGAGTATTATTAAAACTATCCATACATATTTTAGCGTTCATGAAGCTATTATGACAACAATTTCTATGCAAAATGGTCCAAATACAGTAACAATGGAGTGCCATTTTGTAGGTATTCTAGAAATAGCAACTAAATTGAAAAATATTTATTTTAATGATCAGACTAACATTCGTTTAAATCAAGTCATATATCATAATACTATTATTGGTGGGTGCTATAGATAAATCTTTTTTATAGAAATAAAAAGACGATTTGAAATATTACATAAATCCAGATATTAGAGTTCTATATAGAAATAAAAAGGTGCATCGAATCAGATCTAAATTACTTTCAAAATTATAAGCAATTACTTTGGAAGGTTATTACTAAGCAAAATGTTTATTTTATTTAAACAAACTTAACAATTCAGAAAATAATAAAAGTTTTTACTTTGTTTCAACAAACCTTTTTGAAGTGTCAGATATAATGGATAATCTAGAAAATAAACTAACGTGGTATTGACGGTTTTGCGACCAAAATTATGAAATAAATACATAACTATAGCTTTCGTTTGAACTTATAAATAACATTATACGAATTACTCCAGGAAGGTTGTTTTTCGGAACATTTAAAAGTATCAATCATAACTGCCATTGCTTAGAGTAGTAACCTTTAAACAGCCTACCAATACCATTTTGTTACTGCCGATTTTATGTAAAAAAATAGAAAAAAAAATTCAACATTTACTGAAAAACAATAAATTTATTTCAAATATACATGTAGTTTATAATTTTCTGAAAAATATATACAATAATTTTGATAAAAAGTTTACTCTGAGTGTTTTGAGATTTGATAAAAGCCCGTGATTGTCAGTGCAGATATATTAGAGCAAATAGTTAACACTAGTTTGATGTTTTCGAAGAGCGGGTTTGATTCTAACAGCCTCCTATTAAATTTAAATAAAACAAAATATTTGGCTTTAAAAATAAATGTAGTTCATATAGAAAATCCGAAATTAAGTAGGCATGAAATGAAACTTTTTAGGAATTATAGTCGACAGCACATTATCTTGGAATGTTTATATGGACAACTTAACAAAAAATAACTTGATAGTTTTACTTAATAAAAACAGTACGAAATACCTATTTTTAGTATGCTTATTTTTAAAACTTAACATATTAACTTTTTTTACCTCTTAATTTTGGACCGTCTAATATTTTTACATAATTTTAACTTCAAAAGAGACACGATGTAACATATATAACCATTTTGCTGTATTCAATAATACTATTTTATTAATATTATCCAAAAGTTTGCTTATTTTTATTTGTTTGTTCAAGAAAAATATCTTTATAAACAGTATACACAACACACACTTCTAATAAATTGTACCATTTATGTCGTAAATGGATGCTACGTAACTTAAGTCTTCTTATTTAGTTGTTTAGTTAATGTTTTGATTTTTGTGTATGTCAGGTGTTGCTCGAGTATTGTTTTAAAATACTTTATATCTTATAGAGTTAGGCTGAAATAGATAAGAATGTATATCATTTTAGTGTTTTTAAGTAAATGATTTTTTATTTTTTCTGGTTTCGGCTGAAAGTTTGTTCAGAATCGTGTATTTTAACTTTTCTACTTTACCGGTTTATTGATGCAAATATACAAACTATTTTTTCTTTTTAATGTTCACAGGGACATTGAACAATCAGTGGGATTGTCTGGAGATAATAAATTGACTTTGGATAGTTCAAGAAGTAACAGAAGAAAGTTCAAGTTTACAAATGATCATAACGTCCATTATCCAGTGAACGGCGAACCTTATAACCTTAGTAAGTTTTCATATTCAAGAGTAGGACTGCAAAGGAACGACCTTACGACGATAAACCTAAAGGGAATCTCGGTATCAGGTCACGATCCTGAAGCTTTTTGAAAAGTCATTTAAAAGTAGTTTGCCCATATCAAAAACATTCTAACCAACTTCAGGAATTACTTTTGTCTTGGTATTCAAAACAATTGTAGTTTTTCTTGTATCGAGTTATTTATTATCTAATGGCAGGCCAGTCAATCTCGTTATCGGTTAAAAACTCCCTTTCAAATGTAAGAAAATAATTTTTTTAAGTAGTTGATTGATGTGTAGGTTGTTCCTATGTTTTTCCTTCTTGGTAGATTAATTTTTCTAGTTTACTTTTATGTCTAAAAAGGGTTTTTCCTGCGGTATGTATCTTACTTGATCGCTCTAGGGCGGACTAAATAAATAAAATTTTGATAGAAATGCAAGGCAGTTTGACGGGAGAGAGGAATAGGCTAAATACGCAGTTGTCATTGTGGCTGGTAGTATATTTAAAATAAATTATCGTGGGTATCATGGGGGAACCCATTCAGAATTGCAGTTGTGTGGTCAGTTAAAAACGGTTAGAAAACGTCTGGCCTACATTTTTCTCTACTATGATTATAACTAATTTTTTTATAATGCGAATGTTGAAATGATTTCGATTTTATATATTTATATAAATAAATAATTACTACTCTTATTATTTAACAATGGTTTTCTATTAACAGTTTTGTGGGATGACTTTTAAAAACCAATTTAATCGACACTTTATTCCGAGCTTTTACGAGAAGAACTAATTTTCCAAAAACGGGTCTCGGATACCGACAGAAGTTAAGTTATACGGGAATAAAAATTAGAATGCAGTTCAATAAAATTGAATGAGCGGAGCTTGAATAAATTCCAAAAATTTTAATGTAGAAGAATAGTTGAAATAAAATTAAAAATAAATTAGAATATTTCAATATTTTCCATATTCTAAAGTCAAAAATATTTATTCAGATTATAATAGCATTGTTAGTTGGGTGAATTCGTGTGCACTGAATATATTTCCTTCATATTTTTAACTGTGTCAAACCATATATTGTACAAATAAACTCCCACAAGTTCAAAGATGCTAGGTTTTGTGAGCAAAAATGTTTAAAACTAAAAAAATAGGTTTTTCACTACAGGCTTTTTTTTTGAGGAATCTTGGAGTTTATAAATCTATCCTTGTTCACGTCTGTTTTTTAGTCCAGTAGTCTATATATAGGGTGCCCCAAAAGTACCGGAACAGCAGAATATTTTCCCAACAAAGCATTTCAGAGAAAAATGTCTCGCACGAAAATTGTAGGAAATCAAACGGCGGATATGAAGGTGACCTTGACCTTCAAAGTCATTTGAGGGTTAAGTTGAGTTTTTCAAATAGAAACCCCCAGTTTTTATTGCAGAAATGGAAAGTGGAGAAAATTTTCTATCCAACAGTATAAATAACATAGAAGATTTAATGACATCTAGAGGTCATTTCGAGATCAAGGAACAGCAGACAGCAGAAAAGCATTTTAGAGAAAAATGTTTCAGACGAAAGTTGCAGGAAATCAAACGGTGCATCTAATGGTGACCTTGAGAGTCATTTGTTTTCGAGTTGATTTTACATCAATTTTTGACAAAAAGGATATTTAACCTTGAAATGACCTCTAGATGTCATTAGATGCCCTATGTTATTTATACCATTGGATATGAAATTTTCTCTGCTTTCCATTTCTGCAATAAAAAATGGTAGTTTCCATTTGAAGAATTCAACTTAACCTTCAAATGACTTTGAAGGTCAAGCTCACTATCAGACGCACCCTTGGATTTCCTACAACTTTTGTCTGAAACATTCTTCCCTAAAGTGCTTTGCTGAGAAAATGTTCTGCTGTTTAGGTACTTTTGGGATACCCTGTATAGTTATTAGTTATTGGTGAAATCCATAGTGTGCTTCTTTAGTTTCGTGTTGGGATTTTGTGGTTTTAACAGTTTATAGCGAATTTTTGAACAAAGTAATTTGTATTTTTAATTTCGTCTAAAAATAAAATATTACAATCTTATCAAAAAGGTCTAATACCAGAAATTACTTCGCTTGCATAATATATACCTATAATAGAAAAATTTGCTTAAATTTGTTTTCACCGTCACTGTGTGAAAAGATATTTTAAGACACTGTCTGTAATTGATGATATTAAAAACAAAGGGGAACATATTCGATCTCTATGTTATTTTGTTTTCTATTCATAAGACAAGAAAATAAATTTTTCCAAAAAAAAATCTGCGATGGACATTTATTTTATAGGATTCAGTAACAAGATTCCATCAGACGGTAACTATAAAAGCTTTGGTAGCTTCGATGTAGCCCAGACTATGAAATATCCAAGGAACGATTTTACTGCAGGGTACATTCGTTTACTCCCAGGACGCGAAAAACTACCAGCTACTTCAAGATTTGCCTTTGTAAGTATTAAACATGTTCATTTTTCAATTTTAAGTTTGTAAAACAGAAATTCTATGGTCAGTCTCAACACATAGTGAGAGAGAAAACTTTTGCTTGTTGAAGATTTCAAAAGTAAAAGTGTTACCTGTGGAAACTAAAATATATAAATATTTATTATTTTCTGAACATCCAATATTCTAATTCACTCAAACACACACTGGTTCTGCATGGTAAAATAAGGGTAGTCATAGTAAAGAAGTCATATAACAAAAAGTCGAAAGCTCAATACTTCTCGAGTTACAACCTGTCAAAGTTCAATATGTTTTTCTAATTTTTAACATCTTGCGGTTAATTTTTAACTTATTTGGCACAGGGATTATGCTTAATGACTTCTATCATTCTGTTATAAAAATGTTTCTCTACTATGCCACCAGAGGTTACTTTATCTGAAATTAAAATATTATTTTTCACAGATCAAGTTACCATGTTTCAAATTTAATTAGATTTGACAAATACTTAAGAAAAGTTTTTTTGATAAAAAATAATTAATAAGTAAAACCTTTTTTGTGTTTTACTAGACGCGAAATTAGCAAAAACCTTAAAATTAACACAATATTTAATTATCTATAAAATAACTCGTGAATATTGAAATATTGAATATTTTATTTTTATATATTGACTTGTATTTTCGCTATAAGATAGCAAAGGTAATGCAGAAGAAGCAAGGCGGTAGTGTCCATAGACGTAAGAGAAATTCATATTACCTCATATAGACTGCGGATCCTATAGAACAAAGTTGGCTCACGCTTAATTTCGGTCAGGTGACAGGGATATCCAATGACGTTTGGAGTATCATGCTTAGCTCTGCTATTAGAAAAAGAGGTACTAGTTGAAAACGCTCCATCTCTTTTTAAGCGTGGGCGAACTTTCTTCTATAGAGTCCGCAGACTATATTAAGTAACATTAAATTCTCTTAAGTCTATCTGGAAGTATAACTTGAAAGAGATATCCCATGGGCCCATGGGAAGTCCTTCATGAGGAACTTCTTTACCCTTTTTATATACAAAAGGTGCAACCCCTCCATGAGGGTGGGAACAAATAAGACTGAACATGTTCAATCAAATTTTAGAAAAATATGAACAAAATCATTAGGTCATTAAAGTCACTAATGAAGCTACATTTAAATCTGATGGTATTACCAATTTTCATAACAACTATCGATATTCTTATGAAAACTCTCTTGCCATTATGGAATGGCAACATCAGCGCCGATTCTCTCTAAACATATGGGGTGGAATTATAGAAGACCTAATTGTAGGACCTCACTTTTGGTGGGCCGATAAATGGAGATACTTATTTAAATTTTCTGCGGAATGATCTTCCTCAATTGTTGTAAAATATTCCCATTGATACAAGACTAATTATTTGGCTACTTCAAGATGGTGCTACACCTCATTTCAATTTGGACGTTCGGAGATACCTCAACGAAACATTCTATGATAGAAGGATAAGAATACGTTGGGCGCCGCGCTCGCCTGATATCAATCCTATGGATTTTTTTTTTCTGGGGGCATTTAAAAGCTTTCATTTAGGGATGATTTTCGTCAAAAAATAATAAATGGGTTCCAAGTTATACAAAATAGGGCCGGAAACGGAAAATATATAGAAGTGAATGGAGGTCCTTTTGAAAATGTGTTATAATTATTTTTCTTATTTAAAGTATTAACTTTTGTAATAATTATTTTTTTTGAATACTAGTTTTTTTGTTATAATTATTTTTCTTTTTTAAAATATTAATTTTGTGTTAAAAAATTTATTTACTTACGTAAAATAAAGAAATATAATTCTTTCATTTGATGAGTATCTTTTTTATTAGATATTCTTTTATTTTTAAAATGGTATGCCCTTTTATCCAAAAGCTCTGAAAACAAAAAAGATATTTGTACCGTTGGATGGTAAATTTTCTTCTCTCTCCATTTCTGCAAAAAAAAATAAATGTTTGTATGCGAAATATACCAGTAATTTGATTTTTTTTTATCAGATCCATTGAATCCGCCATTTTGCATTTCCAAAATGTCCAGACGGTTTTCGACAGTATGTGTCAAAAGAAATCGCAGACTTAATTTGGATGAAAACCCTTCTAGGCAAAGTATGCGGTCTGTAGACAAGTGAAAACACTTTTTTCCTTTTTACTCAGTATTTCGCCAATGTTTATTGATTTCCTCAAGAGTAAACAAGAAAATCAGAAAGAACACGTTTCAAATTTTATGTGTATGATTAAATAGTAAATAATAAAATTACTTACAGATTTACTTACAGTCCCTTCTAAGTAAACCTATTGTCATGTCAAACATAGTATTAAAGTTGGGAGATAATATACGGGGTTAAAATTTCTTTTTTTTTTTAATATGTATATTAAATGGAGAATATTACAATAAATGTTACATAACTGACTCGTGTCAGATTTGTAATCGACTGCATTTTATTTATATGAAACATCTCGAAGGATAATCCACTTTTATAGTTGGTTTCTTATTTTAAAATTTTGACTTTTTTGTAATTAAAACTACGGCCATTTTTTTGGTGATGTTCGATCACAGCGCATCTATTTTTACCTAATCCGCAGTGGTCACTTTTGTGTTGTGTCACTTTTTGTTTGAGCTATTGTATTGTTTGCCCTATGTATCATCCTTGACAATTTAAGCAAGACAGTTTATAAATCGCGTTGTTGTTGTAAAACTTTGTAGTTTTGTCCTTGACTTTTGAAAATAAGCTTTAATTTTTTAAAGTATTGTATTTTGCAATTTTTATAGTAGTAGTTATTGATTAACGTCACATCAACCCATAGAATTTTTTAGTGACGGGACCTAATCCCATGTAGCAATTTTTATATTTGGGAAATCTTTGAAAAGTGCTAGAATAGAATTGGTTAACTTATTGATAAATGGTAGTCTTTTTTTTTTTTAATTTTGTCTAGTGATGGATAAAATATCAGATATATTCAGTGGAACCATGGTTAATATTTGAAATATAAATTTTTTTTTTTTTTTAATATGCTTTAAGTAGTCGTTATTTAGAAAGATATCAAAAAGTTTCTGATGATGACTCTGTTTTTCATAGTAATAACAGCAGTGTTATATTTTTCATTTTCTGGATGATTTGAAAAATAATTCAAAAATCTGCCAGATGTCATTGGTTTTTGATACCAGTCTATAATAATTTTATTTTCATTTGTTATTACCTGTGTGTCTGGAAATGGTACACTAGAGTTATTTTTTCGTTCAATGGTAAACTGTATATTGCAATCGAAAGAATTAAAATAATCCAAAATAATTTATGTGCAGTCACTAGGAACAGAGCAGATCAAATCATCCACATATTTATAAATAAAGGTAACCTAAAAGGTAGTTTAGAGATGACAAATGATCTAAAACAATTGTGGCTGCAATGGGGCTTATTGGATGCTACACGGAACCAACAACACAATGGCTCAAACAAAGAGTGACACAACACAAAAGTGACTGCCAATTAAGTAAAAAAAATATGTGGTGTTGTTTGTCTTACATTACCAAAAAACTGGCCATAATTTTAATTACAACAATGTCAAAATTTTAAGACATGAAACTAACTCTAAAAATAGGTTATTCCTTGAGGTGTTCCATGTGAATAAAAATGCAATCAGTTATAAACCTGACACGAATCAGTTAAGTAATAATTATTGTAATATTCCCAATTTAATATAAACATCGAAAAAAATTTTAAACTCTGAATAAAAGAAATTAACAATGGTATAGGTTATCCGTCAATTTTAATATTATATATGACGTGATAATAGGTCCAGTTAGAAGAGATTTACACTAGGTCTGTAAGTAATTTTATTATTTTAAATACTATTTTAATTAGTATTTTATCATACACATAAGTTTTGAAGCCTGTTGTTTCTGCTTTAATAGTTTACTTCTGAGGAAGTCTATAAACATTGACGCAATACCGAATAAAAAGTGTGTGTGTGTGTGTGCATTCCTTCCAGGGAATACTCACTCATTCCAGATATACTCAGATATAATAAGGATGGAGCTCTGTGGGGGACCCTTTCCATGTTGTCGAACCCTAGGCGATGTTATAGTCCTATGAATTTTCCATAAATATCCGGATAGTTCGAACGGTCCCAAGTAGCACTGTCTTTTGCATAGTCTTATACAAGTATTCGCTAAGGCCAAATCCATTGAATTTAAGTAGAAGACTCTTCGGTACTACGCCATTTGTTGGCAAAATTAAAGGGATTGTCCGGACGCTGCTTATTCTCCACTGTGCGTATTTTTACCACCCGATATCTGTATTTGGTGACTTACTGTTCCATCATTGGCTTGTTTTCTTTGTTAGGCCTTTTTCTGTTAATATGATTATGTTTGACGTGGCAATAGGTTTAGTTATTTTAAAACAACATAATTTTTTTTTCAAAATAGATGTGTGTTTAGTTTTTGAGATATTCCCTTTGTACACATAAGAGAAATTAATATTACTTAATATAGACCATGGATCCCATAGCCGAAAGTTGGCCTATGCTTAAAAAAAGAAAGCGTTTTCGATGATTAGTACCCCTCTTTCTAATGGTGAAGCTAAACACGATACTCCAAACGTCATTGGAAATCCCTGTCGCCTGATCGAAATTAGTAAGAGAGGTACTACTCATCGAAAACGCTCTATCTCTTTTTAAGAGTGAGCCAACTTTCTCCTATAGGATCCGCAGTCTATATCAAGTAATATTAATTTCTCTTATGTCTATGCTTCTCTCTTACAAGGAAGGTACCTGAAGTGTCCGGCTCCGATTTTAATGAAACTTTAATATGTTGTAGAGGATAGAAAAATAAGAGATACTATTTTCTTTTATCTACGAAGATTCATTTTAACGGGGTGAAAACCGCCCCTAAAGTTCACCCTTAAAAACAGTATTTTTGAAATATCTCAGGTTCTAGGTGAAATATGTTTACAAAACAAAATGAAAGTTACTTTTTCGAAATCATGTTGAATTATGGTATTTTCACCCCCAAGGATATCATCCCTTATTTTTTATTAGGGTAAACCATACGTTTACGCGGGTAATTTAATCATAAAAATTACGAAATTTAATTGACTTGTTTGAAAATATTTTTTTCACAAATACCATAAGTAACTTAACTTGACGGTTTTCGGGCTTTCTAAAAATATGTTGGTAAGAGAAGGTGAGTCACCCCAAATAAGTTGTTTTAAATTTCAAGTTCTAATTGAGATATCTTTACAAAACAAAATGGCGATTACTTGTTATTTGAAATGATGATTATGATATTTTCACCCCCAAAGATTTCATCCCTTATTTCTTATAACGGTAATTTAATTCTAAAAATTACTAAATTTAATGAAAATGTTTCAAAGTATTTTTTTTTCACCAATATCGCAATTAACTCAAGTTGACATACCAAATACACTTTTTTAAAATCTCAAATTCTAATCGAGATATATTTACAAAACAAAGTGGAAATTACTTGTTAGTTGAAGTGAACCCCATAGATATCATCTCTTACCTTTTATGAGGGTTAATCTTGTAATTCATTTACATAATTTAAATTAAACCAAATTTGTTGATATTTTTTTACGAATATAATAAGTAACTTAGGGTTTCCGAATATAAACTAGTAAAAGAGGGTGAGCCACCCTCAAATACGTTTTCTTAATATCTCCAGTTCTAATTAAGATATCTCTACAAAACAAAAAAAAATTATATTAAAATATGGTATTTTTACTCCCAAGGATATTATTCCTTATTTTTTACAAAAGTAAACCGTCATGTCATATTATATATATATATATATATATATATATATATATATATATATATATATATATATGTATGTATGTATGTATATTATTCTTGAAATTGTCAAATTTTAATTCAAATGAACGTCACAGAATTCGGAATCACTGTTTGTCATGCGTTATGATAATTTACAGACATGAATGCTTAACCAACCAAATAAGTCTATATTTTCTTATTAATTAAAAGAAAAAATTTCAGTAAGTTATGTAACGTTCATATCAACTGAAATTTGGCAATTTTAAGAATCATTATACATGTGTGAAATGACATCCTTCGAATGATATCTTTGAGGGTGAAAATACTATAGTTTAACTTCATTTCAAATAACAAGCAATTTTCAATTTGTTTCGTAAAGTTCTCTTTTGCTACCTTATTTTTAGAAACCCCGCAACATGACAACTTAAGGGATTTATGGTATTCGTGAAAAAATATTTTCAAACAATCCCATTAAATTTCGTAATTTTTACAATTAAATTACGTGCGCAAATATATGGTTAACGGTTCACCCTAATAAAAAATAAGGGACGATATCCTTGAAGATGAAAATAGCATAGTTTAATATCATTTCGAATATTAAATAATTTACATTTCGTTTTGTAGAGTTCTTAATTCAAACTTGAGATATAAAAAAAATATTTGGGGGTGACGACTCACCCTCTTTTACTAGTTTATTTTTGAAAATCCCAAAAGATATCAACTTAGGTTATTCGTGAAAACAAAATATTTTCAAGTAATTTTATTAAATTTCGTTATTTTTAGAATTAAATTACGTGGGTGACTACATGGTATACCAATATAAAAAATAAGGGATGATATTCTTCGGGATGAAAATATGTTAATTCAACATCATATATAATATATATCAATTAAAACTTGAGATTTAAGAAAAAAAAGTATTTGGGGATGGTTCACCCACTTCTACTAGTTATTTTTAGAAATCCTAAAACCCTTCAACTTAAGTTACTTATGGTATTCGTGAAAAAAGTATTTTCAGAGAATTATATTTAATTTCGTAATTTTTAGAATTAAATTTATCGGTGCGAATAAATGGTTTACCCTTATAAAAAATAAGGGATGATATCCTTGGGGATAAAAAAATCATAGTTTAACATCATTTGGAACAAGTAATTTTAATTTTGTTTTGTACAGATATCTTACTTAGAAACCGAGATATTTTAAAAATATTGTTTTTAGGGGTGTTTTTCACCCCGTTAAAATGAATCACCGCAGGTAACAAAAATACGTGTCTCTTATTTTTGTACCCGCTACAACATAATGAAGTTTTATTGAAATCGGATCCGGACGCTTCAGGTAGGTACCTTCCTGGATAGTCTAAGAGCGGCGACCGTCGAAATCCGGAATAAGTACCAAATATATTTTTCTATTTTCTGGATATTATTTAATCAACAAACCACCAGTCTGGCGCTTTGTAACTTGTCTAATTTTTTTTTCTATTTTTTTTGTAAAACATATATAAAACATACATGTAATTTTTTTTTATTTGATGGCTAATGATCAGTAGTAAATAAAAATTTAAGTCTGGCATCCCAAACTGTTTGCCAGACCACCCTTAAAATATTTAGTCAATCGATAAATATTCTGTATAAGACATAAGAAAAAAAATCAAACGTCAAAATTTTTGTTTTTTATTCCAATTTTGAATAAAATTGGTCTGGTACGTTAATACTTGACCAAAATCCTGCCAGACGAAGATTGAGAAGGTCGTTCGCTGCTACTTCTTAAGCGCGAGTTTTTTCTTTTTTTTATTTATCTTGTTAATTTTTGACAGAGTAGCCCTGATTAAACAAAAGTATTAAAAAGAATTTGATTTTTAATCATTTTCAATTCCTTTTAATCCGTCAAATTCTTGTAAATCTCTTACGGGCGTTGAATCAGAAAGTATTGGTTAAGATAAATTATTTTCTTCTTTCTCAGATTCCAGTGTAGTAGATGAAGTGCATTATTTCGGCGAAATAATTTATAACAATCATTCAAAGGATATACATTCGAAAATTGAAATATTATCCCACTACCGATTCAAAAGATTATGTCGGTTATAAACCTAATTTACCAATTAATTTATGTTACTGCAAGAAGGCTCTATTTCTACTTAATCGTTATTTAAAGATAATTTATCAACAAATTTATCTGATGATTGTCATGATATTTTTTATGGGCCAGCAGAATCGGTTCCAAAATCAGTTGATTCGGCAGAATTATTTAATTCAGTCTAAAATTATTAAATGTACTTAAATATTCAATATAAAATTATTCATGTCAGATAATATGGGAATACATATTAATCAGATACACAACTATAGGATTGTTTTGATTATCATAAAATTGTCATGACATAGTTTACATACTTACATTAATAGATTTATTATTATTTGTATTAACTTGTTATAAAGACTGTTTAAATTCGTCAACCAATAATATTTTTTGCAGCAGTTAATTTGCGGTAACATTTCAAATGATACCCTGCAGAATTTTGTAGTTCAAGTATTAATAATAGATCACAGCATTTGTTTATTTATTATTATTTCAACGGTTCCACCATTTGTACATATACAATCAAATAAATTATTTAATATTAAACATTAGATGGCTAAATACTACTATCACAAAATCAGACTTCTTAGCTTATTTCTAAATACATTAAATGACGTGACAAAATAATCGAGATCAGGGAAACTGTTAACAGCAGTAACTACTCTACTAATTGGCATAGGGTGTTATAGAACCCGGAGGACAGCAGTGGACACCTCCTGAGATTCCTAGGTGGAATCTCAAAATTAAAACCAGCCAATATATCAGGGGACATTATTAAATTATTTATTACCTTATAGAAAAAAAGAAGTTCAAAATATCGTCTGCGGTCCTCCAGTTTGGTCAAACCATAACCCTCCCTTACCTCATCAACGCCAAGCTGCAGCCCTCTCTGTGCCAATCTATACCCTAAATATTTGAAAAATTTTATCTGAACAGCCTCCAAAAGTTTTTTATGTATATCAAAGTATGAGCTCCAAATTAAACTACAGTATTCCCTTATTGACCTTATGTAATACACAAACAATGAAGAGACATCACATAGATTATTAAAATCCTTGGACATTCTTAACACCATACCTAACATACGGTGGTCCCTATTAATGATTGCATCATAGTGATCAACATAACGAAGTCTACTATCTAGAAATAATCCCAAATCTAACTACATTCACCCTCTGCAATTTACTCACTCTAATTCTGTACTCAAGTTCGTTCACGCTCTTATTGCGACTGAATATATGAGCACTTAGCAACATTCAGCTTGAGGTTAGTCTTCAAGCACCATGTCTCTAAAATATTTAAGTCCCTCTGAAGCAATTCACAATCTTTACTGGACTCTATTGCTCTAAAAAGTTTCAAGTCATCCGCAAACAGGAGATACTTAGATCTAAAACACTGACCTTTATTATTTATAAGCAACTAAAATAGTCTAGGGTCCAAGTGCGATCCTTGGGGCACACCTGAGACCACATCAAACATATGTGAACGAAACCCTGTCAGTTTAACCTGCAATGTTCTACCCTGCAGGTGGGATGACATCCAAGAATAGAATGGATCATCCATACCAAGGGACTCAAGTCTGTGAAGCAATACACTTTGATCGATCAAGTCAAAAGCTTTACTAAAGTCCGTGTACACTGCATGAACCTCACAACCCCGATCCATGGCTACGCTAATGTAGTTTGTATACAAGAAGAGATTAGTCTCTGTAGAACGGCCTCCCTGAAAACCATGCTGCTCCTCCACTATAATACTTTTGAATATACCTAAAGAAGGCAGGACTATTTTTTCCATAACTTTAGAGATAGCAAACTGTATGCAGACAGGTCTGTAATTCTTAATATCAGAGCTGTCACCTGATTTAAATATAGGGGAGACGTATGAGTGCTTCCATCTGCAGGGAAAGACACCACTAGATAAGGATTTATTAAAAATAAAAGAAAGAGGCTCACATAAAGGCACAGCACACTCTCTAAGTATCCTATTCGGCAACAAATCAGGACCAGCACCCTTCTTAACATTCAAAGACAACAGGCAATCCAGCAAACACTCAAATCCAATCTCAACATGGCTTACGTTAAAATGTGGACCGCTAATGATCTGCTGTTCCTGCACATTTATGTTGGCAGCCTGACCATTAAAACTCTGATATACGGAACTAAATTTTGTAGCAAAGAACCTCCTGTTCTCTCTCTGCTTGACGATCATCAGGAAACATAACTTCCCGAATTTTATCACTATGTCTAGTCTTTGACTTAACAAACCTCCAAAATTCATCGACGTTCTCCCTCATTCTCCCTTCCACACTTGATACATACCTTTCATAACATTCACTGGCCAAAACTTTACATTCATTTCTCAAATTATTAAATTCAATAAAATATTGCTGACTATTTGTTGTCTTATATTTTCTGTGGGCAGCCTTCTTAGCTATTACCTTTCTCTATAGTTCCGAATTGAACCAAACAGGAAAGCTCGATATTTCGGCACAAAGAGTCTACTGCTTGATATATAATTTCATAAAAAGCATCAACAATATCATTAACATCGTTCATATAGTAAAGATCAATCGAATTCACTTGCAACAATTAATTATTCATAGCACCATACTCAGCCCTGTCAAAATTGTAACGGGTTTCATTTTTGCACTTAATAGATTGTAATTGAAATGACAAAACAGCCTCAAGTGACGGATGATAATTATCACAGGGCAATAAAGGATCACCGGTGGTGATACTCGAGTAATAGCCAGCAAAACACAAATCGAGTACCGTGCCATGAATATTCCTGATATAATTATACTGACTTAAACCTAAATATCACATCTCATCACAGACCAGACTTTCAATATCACTATTAACATTCCCAGCAAATAACTTATTACAGTCCCAGGTAAGACCTGCAAGATTATAATCACCAACTATAATTATCTTATGGTCCTTAGCATATTTTGCAAAAATGTGTTTCACGTCCCAAATATGATTAACATATACCTCCATACCTAATGTCAGAGGCAGATACACACAACCAAAAATATACTTAATATGACCCATCCCTACTTTTACAAAAATATGTTCAACGTTACACTTTTCAAGAGGTACAGTACAGGAATCGAACATACTTTTCACAGCTATGACTACACCACCTCCACGCTTTTTATCACTCGAAGTACCATCTCTGTCTCTACGATAGATATAAGAATCATAAAAAACTTCGCTATCCTCAATATCTGGGGTAAGCCAACTTTCAGATAACATAATAACTTCATAATGAGATGATGAGGACGCCAAAAACAATTCCTTTAATTTTGTTTTTAAACTACGCACATTCTGGTAATACATTGCCAAGTGATCAACCTGAAAGTCCCTCAAATTTTGTCGTTTTTTGAAGCACTAATTGAGGCACCACCAGCACTCCTGCCAGTATTTTTTGTTATAAATGGGTTACCATTTTTGTACCGAATAACCAGGTTTTCCTCTCCGCTCGCTTTCATATTATCCAACTTCAGATATAATTGCTTTATATGTTTTCGTTGCATGTCCGTTTGGTTAGCCTTGACATAAACATCACATGATTTAAAATGTTTTTTTTTCTTATTTCAATATATAAACAACAGTTCTTGAGTACATCATTAGTAAAGGATAATATTTTTACATTTTTGTCAGTTTCAGTACATACAAAACATTTCATTTTTCTTATTCAATGAAAAATTAATTAATTTAAATAATCACGACTTAAAACACTAGCTTTAAATTGACATTTTTGACAGGTGAATGTCAATTTGTTGAAAACAAAAAAGAAACTCTCGCTTAAAAAGTAGCAGCGAACGACCTTCTCAATCTTGGTATGGCAGGATTTTGGTCAAGTATTAACATACCCAGTGCTGTCAAATGTTCCACAGAAAAATACTTGCGAGTTTTATATTTATTCCTGGCAATTCCGGGCAAAATGCGTGTGTTTAAAAAAGCTGATATCGCTCAATTAAACCGAATATTAGAAAAAGACAGATGATAACAAGAGTATCCATCCTTTAAATTTTAGACTGTAAAACCATAAAATAAAGAAAGAAATAACTACATGTGTGAAGCAAAAATAGATAGTAGAGAGATTTAGTTTTAGAGATGAGGCATCTTATGGATTTTCATACACTTGTCATCAATTTTATGTACATTTCGCCTTAATATTTTATCAATTTTTAGAGTACAAAATTCCTGGCAAATCCCTGGCATGATAGTATTCCTGGTAAAATTACTGGCATAGCTAATTATTCCTGGCAAATGCCAGGAATTACTGGCAAATTGACAGCCCTGAACATACCAGACCAATTTTATTCAAAACACGAACAAGAAACAAAAATTTTGACGTTTAGTTTTTTCTTATATCTTATACAGAAAATTTCCATCGAATAAATATTTAAGGGTGGTCTGGCAAACAGTTGTGTCAAAAATAGGGATAACAGACTTAAATTTTAATTTTCTACTGATCATACGCTATCAAATAAAAAAAATACTTTTGTATTTTATATATCAATTTTGCAAAAAAACAAAAAAAAATTTAGACAGGTTACAAAGCGCCAGACCGGTGGTTCATTGTTTAAATAATATCCAGAAAATAGAAAAATATCTTTTGCTACTTATTCCGGATGACCAACGTTTTTCAGGGGTCGCCGCTAAGGTATCTTAAAATTTACTTACTTCAGTGGTTAGGTTGTCAACATTGCATTTTCCCTTTTTACTGTGTTGGAATTTTATTCCATATTTTTAGTATTCTTGTTGATAGAGGACTTATATATTGTTGTTGAGTTATTTTGTTTTTGCTAACTACTAGTTATGTATGTTTAAACGAATTTCATATTTGAATAATTTAATTTTTTTATTGAGACAAACTGCGACCCTAATAACTGGATAGTAATTTGTAATTATTAATTCCAAATTTTACTCCTACAAATAAAGCTTAGAATCATGTGAAGGATATTATCTTTAAATTTGCATCCCCTACAAATTATTGAAGTTAAAGCTCAGGAGGGGTTCCAATCTAAATTTAGAAAAGCAGTGCGTGTGTGTGTGCAAAATAAAAGTCAGGAAAAACAATAAACAATTTATTCACAATATATATGAAAAATTACAAATTATTGAAATTCATTACAAAATTGATTATACACCAAATAGAAATATTTGGCAGACTACAAGGTTAATTATAACCTCCGACACAGTATGTGTCATAAAATTAAAAGTCACAATTTCTTACTCAAAACAAAACTTTTTGTACCGACTTTGTAGCATGCCAAATAAATTAAATAAATATTTTCATTTTTAAACACTATAAATAGCCAAAATCAAAGAAATTACAGTAGCAAAAAAAAAAACCGAAGACCAACGGTACGTTTACAATATTAACAAAAGATCTAGTGAGGTAAGGCCTGTTATTTTTTAGGTACTCTGAAATAATGTAATAAAATTTGTTTTTTGCAAAAACATGATAATATAAAATAGAATTTGTCTTCTATAAAGACCCGACAAGATAGGCAGGATAATTGAGCTTCTTGAATTAGAAACAGACTAACAGGTAGAGACAAAAATTTTACAGATAGGCCTTCAATCAGCCAAAGATTAGAAATTAATGCTCACCTGTAGTCTTCGTAATGAAGTGGTTCAAACTCAAGTATCTTCTCTCCTTTGTTTTGGCCTCAAAGTGTTCTGTGGACTGTTTGTGTGCCAAGTTCTCTCAAATAAGCATTCTATCAGTTCAGGAATCTTATATTATACAATGGCAGGTATGGTTTAGGTACAATTTTCCTGGTGGTAGCGCTAAAAAAACAAACTAGGCAGTAACACTCTTACCACAACGTTAGGGTGCCAAAACGCTCAGCAACAGATAATTTAGCTAAGAAATTAGGTAATTTAGATACAATAATAATTAAAATAAAAGAATAGGTAATTCAAGCCAACAACAGGCCTTTTAAGATAGCCTTATGGACTTCTGTTTAAAACAGCCGCCATGAATTAAGAAAATTTTATATAAAATAAATATTATCTTTAACAGCCAAATAAATTTATTCTCTGCAGATACATTGAAATATGCATATGCAAAACAAAAGCTAATCTGTATCCAGAAAAATGTATTTACTAAAATTAGCAAACGGTCTTAAGAGGAAAAAAATAAACGTACCTTCGTCTTTCACAGTTGGCAAACAAGAGACCTCGAATTTTCGATTCCGGTTTCCCATCCCAAAAACGGACACAGATTTATTTAATCAAAAAACGTTCGACAATTTTTTTTTCTTAAACATATGGCGGAGCAGCCAATTGAATGAAAAAGTGACTAAATTAATAAGAAAAATACTAATCTCTCTTAACACTAAATAAGACATAAAAATTAATTACTTTTTTCTTCCACTTAACATAACCCCCGCTTGAAAACAAACACTGACAGATGTAGAAAAGATGATTCAAAGTTCAAACGAACTACTTTAACGGTGGATTAATGATGTCATCTCGGAGTGGGTCCACACGATAAGAAAAATCTGGGCGTAAGCGTAGCATAATGAGACATGTCAAATTTGAAGAATTGTGACTTGTTAAATTTAAATAATTTATGAAAAAGTTTTTTGGAAAAAAAAACAATTTTTTAAAGTAGAAAGAAAGAACCACAGGCTGTCACTTGAATTGACGAGATTGTAAATAAAATTTTTATAAAAAAATTGAACCGACTTCTAAAAGTGCGCTAAAAAGTGAAAAATAACCATAAATTTTTATATGAAATTGAACTTTTTGAAGTCGGCGCCAAACTAATACTTGACAAAATGTGATTTGCATAAACAGATTTAAAATACTTTTTTTGTAATTGCTTTCTTACCATAATTTGTATATATTAGTAGTTGTTTATTTCATTTACAAATAATTTGGCGCCGACTTCAAAAAGTTCAATTTCATATAAAAATTTATGGTTATTTTTCACTTTTTAGCGCACTTTTAGAAGTCGGTTCAATTTTTTTATAAAAATTTTATTTTTCTATTTTTAGTTTTAGAATTCATTATGATATTCATAAATTATTTGAACTAAAAACTAATCGAAATTACTGTACTTCGCAATGACTCGAAAGTGGCAAAAAAGTACAAATTTTATCCAAAGTTGTAAATCACCCTAAAATGAACCACTAAAATTCTTTAGTTCTTAGAGTTTTCCAAATACCAATCAAATTGGGTCAAATGAATATTTAGTCTGTCATAGAAAATCCACTATCTTAAATTTCAAATTAATTTTAGATTGATAATATAGGCCCCAACACCTTCCAATATCGATATTTAAAGAAAATAAATTAATTTTTTATCCACCAAATTAGATACGCCATTTTTAAATAATTTTAGATTCGTCATGTGTGACCCCGAAAACTCTCCCGTACCAATTTTGGTGAAAATCGGACAAAATTAATTTTTTTTGTTCGCCATATTGAATCCGCCATATTGAATTTTTTTAAAATAATTTCTGATTCTTTATGTGAGGCCCCCAAAAATTTCTCCATAACAATTTTGGAGAAAATGGGACAAAATTGATTTTTCGTCCGCCATATTGGATCCGCTACATTGAATTTTTTAAAAATTATTTTAGATTTGTCAAATGCTACTCCGAAAACTCCCCCGTACCAATTTTGGAGAAAATCGGACAAAAAATTTTTTTTGGCGGCCATATTGGATCCGCCAAATTGAATTTTTTAAAAATTATTTTAGATTCGTCATATGCGACCCCCAAAAATCCCTCATACCAATTTTGGAGAAAATCGGACAAAATTAATTTTTTGTCGGCCATATTGGATCCGCCATATTGAATTTTTTAAAAATTATTTTAGATTCGTCATATGCGACCCCGAAAACTCCCCTGTACCAATTTTGGAGAAAATCGGACAAAATTGATTTTTTCGTCCGCCATATTGGATCTGCCATATTGAATTTTTTAAAAATAATATTAAATTCGTTATGTGGCACCTCGAAAACTCACCCATACCAATTTTGGAGAAAATCGGACTAAATTAAATTTTTTTGTCCGCCATATTGAATCCGCCATTTTGAATTTTTGAAAAATAATTTTAGATTCGTTGGGTACAACCCCAAAAATTCCTCCATACCAATTTTGGAGAAAATCGGACAAAATTAATTTTTTTGGCCGCCATATTGTAAGCGCCATCTTGGATTTTACTGCACCAATTTCATCTAAAAAAATATGGGACTACCGCAGCAACTTCCTTTACATAACGTAAAAAATTTCATTCAAATCGGTGCAGCCGTTCCGGAGTAATCGGTGTACATACATAAAAAAAAAAATACATAGTCGACGAATTGAGAACCTCCTTCTTTTAGAAGTCGGTTAAAAAAGTCAAAGACCGAAGATTTCCCGCCTAAATCCGACTTTCCCAAGGTCATTACCCAAAATAATGTTTAACTTTTCAGCGGACTGCTTTAAATATGATGGAAACTGTTTATTTTTAATATTTTGTGTGAACATGACTTATGTTTTTTTCCAGAACTTTTTTGTTTTATTTATATTTTTTTATTCTGCGAGTTTTGAGATAATGGATATTTATGAACTATGTTAAATTGTTGTAATTTATTAAAAATGCTTGTTACCGAGGATCATTACTGCTTGGTCCTCAAAAAAAAAAACAATTCCTGTACATTTTTTTTATTAATTTTATAACAATTGCAATAATACAGTTGTTCGTTATATAAATTAACTAGCGACCCGCCCCGGCTTCGCACGGGTGCAATGCTGATACTAAATACACTACAGAAAAACTGTGACTATTTATTTTATTTTTACAACAATTATTACATCGGCCTCCGACGCACTATTTATAGGCACGCTGCCGCCGCCCCGGTTGGCCAGTACCGCCGCAAGCGCTACTTCCCGCAATTTTAAATCTGTAATATCTTCGAAAATATTCATTTAAATCTTGTGCTGTAAAGGACCATATAGATCTATATTAAATCAACAATGTATTTAAGCTATTTAATTGGATAAGGATTAATGCTGTATTGGTTAAAATCGCTTCAAAATTTGCCATTATTTGTCGTAAAAAGTAAATGACAAAAAAATGTTATTGTGGGATATCCATGAGAGATAGACATATACCATCGCGGAGTTTTCTGTAGACCTTTTCAATGTGTACAAATAATTAGTACATTATTTTGATAAATCTCGTAGGGTTCAGCCTGCGTTTGCAATGTAAGCGGAAAAAAATATGATAATTAACGACATCACATTAGAAACCTCAAAAATAACAGTATTTCTCCACTATTTAATGGATGTTATTATACATATAAACCTTCCTCTTGAATCACTCTATCTATTGAAAAAAACCGCATCAAAATCCGGTGCGTAGTTTTAAAGATTTAAGCATACAAAGGGACATAGGGACAGAGAAAGCGACTTTGTTTTATACTATGTAGTGAAGCTTGTGAAATAAAAGGCCGTTTTCTATTCAACGCAATTTCTATTCAACGACAATCTCTGATATCGAGACTCTAATCCACAGGCATGCCATGTAATAGTTGGTTTACACCAATATCTTCTTTAATTTTCAAAAAAAATACTTACAATTGCAGCTTTTCCTGATACCCTACAGGGGACTAAAATTTCAGACATGTCAGGAAAATTCCTGTCGTCTGGTAACCCTCCCTTAGCAAAAAAAAAATAACATTGATGAAAATTTAATAACAAAAATCCAGTTAGTATCATATGTAATGTATTCTTCTCAAAACTACAAATAATTGTAATTATTAAAACGATTGTTAAAATTACATTGTCATATTGAAATTGTCGTCTTTGAACTCCTTGGCAATTCTTTACCAGGTAGAAGTGGTAAACTTTGGAAATAAAACTTCTTTTAAAAAGTCCCATATTACCGCGCAAGTTACCTGAATAATTTTAGAAACACTGTTTACCGTCTCGGAATTCGCACTGTTGCTTTCACAAGCTGATTTCATCAACTAACTATCACAGTGTTATTTCCAACCTAGTAATAAGGGTATAGCTGTACACATATCCAAATCGTGTTTCCTAATTATTGGCCCAACAACAGCGAAGAGCTCTACAAATTCACCATTAGTAACGAGAAAATATTTTTAAAAAATCAGGATCATTTTCTCGCATTTCATGAATTAAATTATTAGTGTGTCCAAGCTTTTCTCCAATGTTTTCCTCAAATATAGACCAGACCCAGTAACGACGATTTTCCTGTGTTTTTAATAAAGAATATATCAATAATCTCCTTACACTTTGTAACTTTTTTTTTTCTAGATTAAAATACTGCCGCAATTAATGTTTTATTTTGCTTCATTTTAATTTTTAGATAAAATATAAACAAAAATCCTGATAAAAGTTTGGTTAAGACTACACCCCTTATGCCCACGGAACGAAATATCCCGTGTGGAAGATACATTTTTAACCTAAAAAGGTGTAATACGCCTACGCTCAAATTTTTCTTGTCGTGTGGACTCACCGATAGCTGATTTATGTTTTAAACTAAACAGGACTTTTAAATTACGAGGGTATTAGGAAAAATAAAGTGACGGAATAAAAATTTCGTAACAAAACAACTCTCTGAAATTCCGTTTTCGACATAACAGGCTGAGGTATTTTACCTAGCAACCCCCTTTCTTAACCAAATAAAGACAATATGTAGCTTTTACTTATTGTCATTGAAGAGTCATCAAAAAGAAGTCTATCTCGTAAGTTTTTTGCGAATGTACAGAAGAAAAATCAAGGCGAGTTTTTCAATAGTAAAACTATCCGGTGTGGATAGTCAAAATAAGTTATAATGTGTTAAAGGAAATAAATAATAGTATATTTTCTCAAACAACTTCTTTCAAAGAATTGTTTGGTCAATAGAATTACTATTATATATCAGCTGAGTGGCCCTTCAAAAATATATTTATTTGTTGATAACAGTGTATCCTTTTACCTGATCTGTCGAAGCAGGTATTTAATCTCTCTCAATTTGGGAATTACCAACATTCTCTTTTTTTACCACATCATGTCCCTGTTTCTACCAAACATTAACTTCCTAATTCACTAACATAATCTAACTTTAAACCTGGTTTAGTAGTTTGCAGAGGGTTTAAAATGACAAGTACAATAATAAGTAGAGCAAGTTTTAAACCTCATAATACAAGGATAAAATTATTTTCTTTTTGTCTTGTTTTTAAGCTAAATAACTGTATCTAAGCGTTTATGGTTTAACAAATGTATTATAAGTTATAAAAATATCATAAGCAAAAGAAAACTAGTGAATCTGGCTTTAAAATATTTGGAAAATTACTTACTACTAAGGTTAAATATTGGAGATGTTAAATAATCACCATTTATGGCTAGATTCACAAAAAAGCTTTAAGAATTAGACCCGATCTAGTTACCATTGAAGTTAAACCGTCTACATAGCTAGTTTTTCCGATGATATTGTTATAATTTGCATTACATATATCAACAAATATAGGAATATTAAGGAAAAAAACATATAGATAAAAAGCTTTGGAATTGATAAGAAAAATTATCTCCCGAAAGTGAATAAAATTGTAAATTGTCTAATTTGGTGGGTCCGATAGAGAAAACTATTTTTTAATTGTTGTATTTTCAAAGCTTGACTGACTTATTATTGCACTTGTTAATTTAGACCTCTTCCTATCAACTTAGTCCAGTTTTAAAGTTATACCATGTTAATTGTGCGTTTAGTTTTTTTATTTGCTTCAGTAATTGACATTGCGATTGAATCTTGAATTTCTAGACAATTCACTAAAATTTTTAAAACTTGAATTTTTTTAATTGTTCCGATTTTAATAAAAAATTGCCAAATATAACAGTAAAAAATTGAAAATGGCAAATTGGCATCTAATCTCTAAAGTATAGAAACCTTCAAAGTATAAAAGTCATAATATCACCATACGAAACTCTGAAACTATAGCCGCGATCTTCATTGTAGTGTTTTCGGAATAAAATAGGGTTAAGCCTTTTCGAGGTTACTCTAAACTTGAACTGGCATAAAGCCAAGAGAACTTACTGGTTATTTTAAAGACGATCTTACAAGCAAAACAAAAATGATCAACAGGAATTTAATTTTTGTTCAATTATTAAAATCTAATTATAAATTAATTAGTAATTCGTTCTCACTCATGATTTAACTAAATTATCTTTATTATTATTTTTTGTACGTTTTAGGTATACACTATGGTCAGTGGTAGTGCTTGGGTGAATTGTGATAGTCAAAGATATAAAGTTCAAGAAGGAAACTTCTTTGTAATACCAGAAGGTGAGTAAATTATGTTTTTTAAACATTTTTTTATCGAGGTTGCTAAGCTAAAGAACAGGGTAATGAGTTTGTCTGCATGTGTGAATTGAAAGATAAGTAGAATTTTCGAAATATAAAATTTTATTTTTATAGTAAAAATATAATTCAATAAAATTTTCAACCAAGTCATAAAAATCATCCCACTTCGGTGTTTTATAAAATGTTAAAAAACTCTGGCAAAAATCGTGGATGTGAGTAACAATGTCCAGAAAAAGATATATATCAACAATTTATTTATTTAGATAGATTTTTTAATGAATAAAATTCTAGTCTTTACCACACTTAGCAACAAACTCGAAAAAACCATGAACTTTTATCATAATTGTCTATTTAAAAAATCATACATTAAACCTATGGCACGAATTAATTTCACATGAAGTTTCTTATTAGTTTTAAATATTTTTTAATTGAATATGAAAGTTACCAAACTTCTGTGGTCATAATAAGGCTGAAACTAGCGGCCAGTGATCAAATCGAGATACAGCGCACTAAGTATAGATTAAAATTATATATTTAAAACACCATAAAATACACATTTATTAACATTTATCTGTGCTTTTTGGATTCTGAGTTTATTATAGCTTCCTCTAAGTACCTAAAAAGATTATATACTTTGTTCTTCAAAAACAACCCCACTGATCAGGGTTAATTATTATAATTATTCCATAAAATCTATATTTATTAAAATTTTTCAACAATTTTCGGTAACTAAGCTTGTAATCATGTCCCCCAAACTCCAATATGAGTCACATAATTTGTTTCCTTAAGACAACCCCAGCGGCCAAGGTTAAGCCCTTAAAATTGTAATTATTTCCACATTTTTCTAAAATTTTCGGTAAATAAGCTTATTATAAAATCCTCCAAACTCCTATATAGGTTCCATAATTTATTCCCCACCCTAGCAGCCAGAGTTCAGCCCTTATTTTCAAATTGTCATAATTCCCACATTTTTCGAAATGTTTCGGTACTTTCTTGTAATTAAGCCTCTGGCTTCTGGGGTTATCTTTGGGTAATAAATTATGTGACCTATATTTATGTATATTTAGAGGATATTATTACAATTTTAAAATAAGGGCTGAACCTTGGCCGCTGGAGTTGTTTTAGGGAAACAAGTTATGTGACCCACAATTTGTTTAGAGGATATTGTAAGCTTAATTACCGAAAGTTACCGAAAAATTTTGAAATATATTGAATCTATGACCCTTTAAAAAGAAGGGTTGAACCCTGGCTGCTAGGGTTGTCTTAAGGGAACAAATTATGTGACCTGTATTGATGTTTGGAGAATATGATTAGAAACTTAGTTACCCAAAATGGTTGAAAAATTTTAATAAATATGGATTTTATGAAATAATTAACCGTGATCAGTGGGATTATTTTTGGAGAACAAATTATATAATCTTTTGGGTACTTAGAGGAAGCTATGTTTAACTTGAATTCCAAAAATTACAGAAAAATATTAATAAATGTGGATTTTATGATGTTTTAAATATATAATTTTAACCTATACTTAGCGCGATGTATCTCGATTTGGCCGCTATCTTCAGCCTCATGTGGTCATACTATAATAAAATTTTTTAATTTTCCCTCGCTTTTTATTATTAGCAGTAATTTACAAGAAATTAAGCCCTTAAATGGTAAATAAAAAAAAACATGATGTTTTGCGTTTATTTTAGGGAACAAATAATAATATTGTAGGTTACATAATTCAAGTATTAACATATGATGCAGGGGCGGATCCAGCCTCTCTCCTTGGGGGGGGGGGGGCGGTGATATCACAAAAGTACAGCATGGCAAGCGAAAGCAAGTTGTCCCCGGGGGGGGGGGGACACCAGAAACATTCCCATTTCTAGTGTAAAAGGCAGGGACGGGGCTATTTTTTTGAATTTGAAGCTCTTGGAGAGGGGGGGGGCGATCACAAGAAAAAACAAGTTTCCGATAGGGGGGTGGGAAGATGCGATCAACATACACATTCCTCGTATAAGAGGCAGAATCGGGTCTATTTTCCTCAGTTCAAAGCTCCTGGGGGGGTGCTATCCCAAAAAAAAAACAAGTTGTCAACGGGGGGGGGGGGGGTTGCCAGCCGCATACACATTCCTAATATAAAAGGCAGAATCGGTTCTATGTTCCTGAACTCAAAGCCCTTGGGAAGGGGAAGGGCGATCGCAAGCATACACATTCCTATACTCTATTCAGGAACTAGAGAGAGTAATAAAACTGTTACCGAAACCTCCAACGTACCTGCTTCAGTGCCCCCGGTAACTGAAAACTGCCGTAAATCTAATTATATTTAAATATTATAAGATTTTATAAATTTATTGCAACAATAAAATTTCTGATAATTCAATTTAATTTCTCTCAGTGAGCAAAGTACACCTTACAGTGTGTCCTTAGTGATTTATTTTGTTTGTGCTTGTTTTTATATATTATTTGAGATTAGTAGGATACCCAAAAGATGGAGGGCATTTTTTCTTATTACGATGAATGTTTGTTATGATGCCTTAAGATAATATCTAGATAATAATATTAAAAGCTCTGTTGAGATGTATTCCAATATAACAGGAGTTCGAAAATCTATCATGTACCGAACACTGACGGAGAAAAAAACGACTGGAATTGCTAGTAATTCCAAGCTATATTCGATCACAGGCAGACGAAAAACCTCGTTGGAAGAAGAGATGTAAACTGTAATGATAGGAGTTGTACATACATTTTATTATAAGAAGCAGATCTCAATCGTCGACAAAATTCTAACTAAAATCAATGAAGATCGGGATTTGCCTGAAATTAAAAGAACTGAGCTCTGGAAATTGCTCAGAGAACTTAATTTTTGTTGGGAAAAACCAGATAGGAAATCTGTTCTTATAGATCGTCCGGAGAATGTTCGTTGGTGAAGGAAATATCTCTCTCAAATAAAAGATAGAGTTGGTGGAAATAACACAACTTACAAAATTAATAATTTAACTGGACTTTGGAAAAAGATTTTTTTGAATAAAGTTACTGCAGATAATTACGAAAAATCCATATAATAAAAGAATAAAAGAAGATGTGGAAACTCGATCTCATGATCCGTGAGAGAGGAATCAATTATAATTAATTTGAGCGAAGATAGCTTCACTGACTTTGATGACGAATGAGATAAGTAAAGTTTACCAGCGTTAACACAATTTATTATTTAAATTTTCTGTAACATATAAAAATCAATGACATTTGAATCCCTTTTTAGTGTTTAATTGTAATTCTGCAGATGGTTTAAGAAATAAATAAAATGGAACGTCAAATATCCCAAAAATGTTTTTAATTAATAATAATATTACCCATAGCCCCAAAAAAATTTTAATATTATATTGACGAATTTATTTTTTTATATATGTTTAACTTCTTGTATTTTTGATAATGGGTATTTTGTAAGTATTTAAATTATAACTTTTAAAAATAAATTTTTTGAGAGAAAAAGGCTACGTTTTAGTCTCCTTTTTAACACTTCACACATCCAAATATCTATTGCTATTCAACCCAAATAGTTCATTTTTTATAGACCAATATTTTTTATTATAAAATTTCTAACCCATTCCTATGAAAAATATATGTGTCTAACAGATTTTGCCAAAGACACCGGACTACAGAACACAGGTAGTTTGTGAAGAAAAAAAGGTAAAAAATGAAAAACTCTCCCTAGTTCTTGCATAAACTATAGTATAAGAGGCAAAATCGGGTCTATTTTCCTGAACTCCAAGCTCTTGGGGGGGGGGCGATCGCCCCCACCGCCCCCCCCCCTTGGATCCGCGCCTGATATGATGTCGTAAATTTCATTGTGATTCGATAATTCGCCTACCCTTACTAAAAGATTATTGTACATTATTGGAGCCATCTTTTTTCCTTTTAATAAAGAAATTTAATGTAATAAATTTTCGTTATTAATTGGTGTTTCGGTTAATATTGTCGATTTTACTTGGAGATTGCGTCATTAATACATTTGTTGGTATATACTAATAACATGTATGGCGTTTCGAAAGGTAAATATATGCCATTAAAAGTCAGTTTGTTATCAGTCGTCATTGAGCAAAAAACATGGATCTTAAAGGTTCGAAAATGTCGAACTTTGTACCTGGAAAAGACATTTTGCGGGGAAGTTTAGTTACCTTTCATTTAAAGAAAACAGCTGCAGAAAGTTATCGATTGTTGGTTGAAACTTACGATGAGAAAGTTTTAACTCAAAAAAGTTGCGAAAAATGGTTAAATACTTCAGAACTGACGATTTTGATATAAAAGACTAGAAGCGTCCAGGTTAGTCGAAGAAGTTTGAAGATGTAGATTTGTAAGAATTATTGGATGAAGACTCAACTCAACCGTTAAAACAATTAGCAGCAGCATTGAATGTTTCCCAATACACTATTTCTGAATGTCTACATGCATTGGACAAGATCCAGAAAGAAGAAAAATGGGTTCTGTAAGAACTGAAGGAACGAGACATTAAAAGAGAAAAACCACTTGTGAAATTTTGCGTGTCAGACAGGAAAAAAAAAACATTTTTGCATCATGTTGTCACAGGTGATGAAAAGTGGATCTATTTTAACAAGTAGAAGCGTAGAAAAATCATGAGTGGATCCAGCTCAGCCTTCAACATCATAACTAGTGCGCAATATACGTGGAAAGAAGGCCTTGCTGTATGGTTGGTGGGATGACGAGGGAGCTGTGTATTACCAACTGCTAAAACCTGGTGAAACAATTACTGGCGATCGATATCGACAAGAACTGATAAAATTAAACCGAGCAAGGAAGGGAAAAAGACCGTTATGCGCCGAAAACACGATAAAATCATTTTTCAACATACCAATGCTCGGTCCCACGTTACAAAATTTGTAAAAAACTACTTGGAAAACGTTAAATGGGACGTCCTACCCCATTCCCCGTATTCACCAGACAGCTTGGGACTACCATTTATTTCGATTAGTGCAGTACGGACTTTCAGAACAACACCTAATTCTTTCGAAGAAGTGAAAAATAGGCAGCACGGACTTTCAGAACAACATACAATTCCTACGAAGAAGTGAAAATTTGGCTTGAGGAATGGTTTGCCTCAAAAAACGACCAGTTCTTTGGGAGCGGAAAACATTCTTTGACAAAAAATAAATGCTCAAATTTTCCGAAAAAATCGACATTATTAACCGAAACGCATATTAGAAGAATTAAAATATTTATTTATTTGTTTGATTTTAGGTATGGAATACTCAATACACAATTCTGACCTTCAATCAAACTTAGTACTCTCCTACGTTAAGATTAAAACACATTCCTCTCAATGAAATGATAACAGTTGAAACATTTTAGGTACTTTTATTTATATAAAAATTTATATGATATTTTTTGAAATAATGTTTAGTTTTTTCCCTAATTTTTTGAAATAATGTTTAGTTTTTTCCCTAATTTTTTGAAATAATGTTTAGTTTTGAAATAATTAATATTACGTATTTGGCGTACAATATTCCCCATTTTAGATGGCATTATCTTATTATTGGCCAGTCATTTACAAATTTATGATTCATGAGGGGAATAAAGTGAGGAACGTGGGAAAATTTTAATAGTGTCGAGATCCTCTGATGTGTTTGTGGTCGCGTACCGTGGGCGGGACTCCGACCAGTGGCAGTAATACTTCAATTAAGCAGTGGCATCCTTTGGTATGGGTGGTCGCGTGCCAGGGGATAACGTAATTCTTCCAGTAAGCTAATAGGTATTTGGACACCTTGATGCGTTACATATGTCTTAATTTGTATTAATTAATTTCATGTGTCTAGATGTCACTTGTCACATGTCATCTTGCAACCTGTCACATGTCACTTGTCATATGTCATCTGACAGCCTGTCAAGTCAAATAAATTTATAAATTTTTTTGTTAACTGCGCTTTAATTTTTGCTATGAATATTGAAAACACCAAGTTTGAAAAAAATAATTTGGAGGTTATTTACTCTGCAAATTAACACTTTAACTGCTTTATTCAAATTTGCTCGAAGCTAGTCAGGGTTTGACGCACCCGAGTTTAAAACGCTTGAAGCGAGGGCAGTAAATAAATCATTACAGGCCTGATTGTTTGAAAATTATTCTCTTATTTTGTGGGGATAGTGCTGATCTTCTGTTGAGAAGTGTGTATAATTGTTGCATTGCAATGAATGCTTTTTAAGCATGACCGACTTGCGACACATTAACGATAATCGCGAATCCACGGTTATACCAAGATATTTACCACATTTTTTGACTAAGATGTTTTTTTTTATTTTTAGTTGGATGATTATCTTGTTGGTAAACCTCCTGGTGATAATTATGGACTCACATTTTGTTAGATTGATATTTATTTTCCACAGTTCTAGATATGGTTCACTTAACATATGGTAGAGTATTTGCATTTTTGCTGCCTCCGCACAGTACGAGCTCGCTGCGAGTAGAACGTCGTTTGCTGTACGTTTGTATCGCATGATAGTTGGTAAGTCCGGTGTGTATGAGAGATTCCCGGCCCTGGGGAACGCCAGCCTTTGGATCTTCGGCCCGAACAGTCTATCCTCTAACCTAACCGTTATACTTCTATTCTAAAGATATGAAGGAATCAACGCAATCCTGAACAGGGGGTAGGAGTGGTGAGGAGCTTGTAAAAGAACCTCTCTTGCTATACAGTGTCGAACGCCCCTTTCCATATCGAGAAGTAGCAAAACAGTATTTCGCTTCCTATTTATCTCGTCCAAGGTATGTTGTAGTATTCTGTAAACTAACGTGACGGTGCTGCGTCCTTGTTTGAATCCAAATTGTTTTTTGGGTATTACTTTATCCAGCTTCAGTTTGCTGATCGTCGATAAGATATGGCGCTCGGCCACTTTAGAAAGGTGTTTAGGAGGGAGATTGGCCTGTAGGAAGTGGGGTTATTTGGATCTTTATTTGGCTTTAAAAAAGGTATTATTATCACCTGTTTCCAGGCGATAGGGAAATATTGGCTTGTCATAATTGCGTTGACCATGTACGTTAATTTTACGATTGCTTTATTTGGTAAATTTTTTTAATAAAATATTTGATCTGTCGTCCGAGCCGGGAGCCTCATTGTTAGGGCTATTCTTAATAACACTTTTCAATAACTTACTTCCAATACTATATTAACTACTTCTTTAACACAGCTAAATCACAATTATCTAATTACTACTTCTTAAGACCACTATTCAAATACAACTATACTATACTGGGCGCTGAATGAAAATGAGTGTGTAAAATGCGAGGACCGCATTTTATCAATTGTTTTAAACTCGGAAAAGCTTACAGATTATAATTCAGGATATCGCCAGAAACTGTAATGGTCCATTTTTTTTACCTTCTCCCCTTAGATATCAAATAAATCGATTGAGCAAATGCTTTGAAGCCATTTTATTGACTGTTTTAGCGTCAGTATGCAGTTTTTTATGATTGAAGGTCATAGTAGGTAGTCGAATGAAATAAAACCAAAAAAAATGGAAAAAAATAAAAAATTGTTGATAAAAAAGTATTTAATACGAAAAAGCAAAATTTAACATAAAAGTACAAAAAAAAAACAGAATAATCAGCCTTTTTTTATTTGGGCAGTCATTGTTAATATATTTGAACAACAAAATACAATTTAATTGAGATTTTTCGACAATTCGATGTACATTTACTGATATGGCTGAAGACAGCAACGAAATCAAACTCAGATTTACCAATGAGTTTCAATATTATAGAGTCACTTATGTGAAATGACGATAAAAAATAATTTAAGACAAGTAGGGAAAAATAATTAAAACAACAATTAAATACACAGTTTTTTAACTAATAACATCACAGAACTGCAATAATGTCCCTTTGGAAGATGTAAAAGAACCTGAAGGGTATTTTCAATATTGAAAATAATATTTAAATAAAGGAAACACACTAAGATATTTTGCCTCCTTAAAATTGTCTTTAATGGAAAGGGTTAAAAATATTTCAACTAAAAATGATATGGACTTGCCCAAATCCCACTTAGAAGGAGTGGTATCTCCCTATAATGAAAATAATATTTTGCTAAACAAAACACCCTTTAGGATTTTCTGCCACATTAAAATTGGCTTAAATGGAAAGGGTTAAATGTCTCTCAACTAAAAATAATATAAATTCGCACAATTTCCGCTAGAAAGGGTGCCACACCCCAATATTGAAAATAATGTTTTCCTAAATAAAACACCCTTTAGGATTTTCTATCACATTAAAATTGGCTTAAATAGAAAGGGTTAAAAATATTTCAACTAAAAATGATATGGACATGCGCAAATCCCACTTAGAAAGGGTGGTACACCCCTATATTGAAAATAATGTTTTCCTAAATAAAACACCCTTTAGGATTTTCTATCACATTAAAATTGGCTTAAATAGAAAGGGTTAAATGTCTTGAAGTAAAAATAATATAAATTCTCGCAATTTCCGCTTAGATAGGTTGGTACACTTTTCTATATTGAAAATAATATTTTACTAAATAAAACATCCTTTAGGATTTTCTGCCACATTAAAATTGACTTAAATAGAAAGTGTTAAATATCTTTCAACTAAAAATAATATAGATTCGCACAATTTCCGCTTAGAAAGGGTGGTACACCCCAAGATTGAAAATAATATTTTACTCAATTAAACATCCCTTTAGATTTTCTGCTACATTAAAATTGACTTAAATGGAAAGAGTTAAATGTCTTTCAACTGAAAATAATATAGATTCGCGCAATTTCCGCTTAGAAAGGGTGGTACACCCCAATATTAAAAATAATATTTTACTCAATAAAACACCCATTAGGATTTTCTGCCACATTAAAATTGACTTAAATGGAAAGAGTTAAATGTCTTTCAACTAAAAATAATATAGATTCGCGCAATTCTCGCTTAGAAAGGGTGGTACACCCCTAGATTGAGAATAATATTTTACTAAATAAAATACCTTTTAGGATTTTCTGCCACATTAAAATTGACTCAAATGAAGAGAGATAAATGTACTTTAACTAAAAATTATACAGATTTGCTCAATTTCCGCTTGGAAAGGGTGGTACACCCCTATATTGAAAATAAAATTTTACTAAACACACTTCAGGATTTTCTGCCACATTAAAATTGGCTTAAATGGAAAGAATTAAATGTCATTTAAATAAAAATAATTTTGATTCATGCAATTTCCGCTCAAAAAGAGTGGTTCACCCCAATATTGAAAATAATATTTTACTAAATAAAACATCCTTTAGGATTTTCTGCCACTTTAAAATTGGCTTAAATGGAAAGCATTAAATGTCTTTCAACTAAAAATAATATTGATTCGCTCGATATCCGCTTAGAAAGGGTGGTACACCCCTATATTAAAAATAATGTTTTAGTAAATGAAATACCCTTTAGGATTTTCTGCACATTGAAATTGGCTTACATGGAAAGAGGTAAATGTCTATCAACTAAATTCGCGCAATTTCCGCTTAGAAAGGGTGGAACACCCCAATATTGAAAATAATATTTTACTCATAAAACACCCATTAGAATTTTCTGCCACATTTAAATTGACTTAAATGGAAGAGTTAAATGTCCTTTAACTAAAAATAACATAGATTCGCGCAATTTCCGCTCAAAAAGGGTGGTACACCCCAATATTGAAAATAATATTTTACTAAATAAAACATCCTTTAGGATTTTCTGCCACTTTAAAATTGGCTTAAATGGAAAGAATTAAATGTCCTTGAATTAAAAGTACTATAGATTCACTCAATTTCCGCTTAGAAAGAGTGGTACACCTTTACATTGAAAATAACATTTTACTAAACACCCTTCAGGATTTTCTGCCACATTAAAATTAGCTTAAATGGAAAGAAATAAATGTCCTTAAACTAAAAATAATATAGATTCGCGCAATTTCCGCTTAAAAAGGGTGGTACACCCCTATGTTAAGAATAATAATATTTTACTAAATAAAACATCCTTTAGGATTTTCTGCTACTTTAAAATTAGCTTAAATGGAAAGCACTAAATGCCTTTCAACTAAAAATAATATAGATTCGCGCACTTTCCGCTTAGAAAGGGTGGTACACCCCATTATTGAAGATAATATTTTACTAAATAAAACACACTTTAGGATCTACTGCCACATTAAAATTGGCTTCATTGGAAAGGGTTAAATGTCTTTCAACTAATAATAATATAGATTCGCGCAATTTTCGCTTTGAAAGGGTGGTACCTATATGGAGAATAATATTTTACTAAATAAAACATCCTTTAGGATTTTCTGCCACTTTAAAATTGGCTTAAATGGAAAGAGTTAAATGTCTTTCAAATAAAAATAATATAGATTCGCGCAATTTCCGCTTAGAAAGGGTGGTACACCCCAATATTGAAAATAATATTTTACTCCTAAAAAACCCATTAGAATTTTCTGCCACATTTAAATTGACTTAAATGAAAGAGTTAAATGTCCTTTAACTAAAAATAATATAGATTTGCGCAATTTCCGCTCAAAAAGAGTGGTACACCCCAATATTGAAAATAATATTTTACTAAATAAAACATCCTTTAGATTTTTAAATGGAAAGCATTAAATGTCTGTCAACTAGAAATAATATAGGTTTGCGCAATTTCCGTTTAGAAAGGGTGGTACACCCCAGTATTAAAGATAATATTTTACTAAATAAAACACCCTTTAGGATTTACTGCCACATTCAAATTGGCTTCATTGGAAAGGGTTAAATGTCTTTCAACTAATAATATAGATTCGTGCAATTTCCGCTTAGAAAGGGTGATACATCCCTATATTAAGAATAATATTTTACTAAATAAAACACCCTTTAGGATTTTTTGCCACTTTAAAAATGGCTTAAATGGAAAGCATTAAATGTCTTTCAACTAAAAATAATATAGATTCGCGCAATTTCCGCTTAGAAAGGGTGGTACACCCCAATATTGAAAATAATATTTTACTCATAAAACACCCATTAGAATTTACTGCCACATTTAAATTGACTTAAATGGAAGAATTAAATGTCCTTTAACTAAAAATAATATAGATTCGCGCAATTTCCGCTCAAAAAGAGTGGTACACCCCAATATTGAAAATAATATTTTACCAAACACCCTTTAGGATTTTCTGTCGCATTAAAATTGGCTTAAATGGAAAGAAATAAATGTCACTAAACTAAAAATAATATAGATTCACGCAATTTCCGCTCAAAAAGAGTGGTACACCCCAATATTGAAAATAATATTTTACCAAACACCCTTTAGGATTTTCTGCCGCATTAAAATTGGCTTAAATGGAAAGAAATAAATGTCACTAAACTAAAAATAATATAGATTCGCGCAATTTGCGCTCAAAAAGAGTGGTACACCCCAGGATTGAAAATACTATTTTACTAAATCCTTTAGGATTTTCTGCCACTTTAAAATTGGCTTAAATGGAAAGCATTAAATGCCTTTCAACTAAAAATAATATTGATTCGCTCAATATCCGCTTAGAAAGGGTGGTACACCCCTATATTAAAAATAATGTTTTAGTAAGTGAAATACCCTTTAGGATTTTCTGCACATTGAAATTGGCTTACATGGAAAGAGGTAAATGTCTATCAACTAAAAATAATATAGATTCGCGCAATTTCCGCTCAGAAAGAGTGGTACATCCCAATATTGAAAATAATATTTTACTAAATAAAACATCCTTTAGGATTTTAAATGGAAAGCATTAAATGTCTTTCAACTAGAAATAATATAGGTTTGCGCAGTTTCCGTTTAGAAAGGGTGGTACACCCCAATATTGAAGATAATATTTTACTAAATAAAACACCCTATAGGATTTACTGCCACATTCAAATTGGCTTCATTGGAAAGGGTTAAATGTCTTTCAACTAATAATAATATAGATTCATGCAATTTCCGCTTAGAAAGGGTGATAAACCCCTATATTGAGAATAATATTTTACTAAATAAAACACCCTTTAGGATTTTCTGCCACTTTAAAATCGGCTTAAATGGAAAGCATTAAATGTCGTTCAACTAAAAATAATATAGATTCGCCCAATTTCCTCTTAGAAAGGGTGGTACACCCGAATATTGAATATAATATTTTACTCATGAAACACCCATTAGGATTTTCTGCCACATTAAAATTGACTTAAATGGAAAGAGTTAAAAATGTCTTTCAACTAAAAATAATATAGATTCGAGCAATTTCCGCTTAGAAAGGGTGGTACACCCGAATATTGAATATAATATTTTACTAAATAAAACACCCTTTGGGATTTTCTGCCACATTAAAATTGGCTTAAATCGAAAGAATTATGTCCTTGAATTAAAAATTATATAGATTAGCTCAATTTCCGCTTAGAAAGGGTGGTACACCCCAATATTGAAAATAAAATTTTACTAAACACCCTTTAGGATTTTCTGCCGCATTAAAATTGGCTTAAATGGAAAGAAATAAATGTCGCTTAACTAAAAATAAAATAGATTCGCGCAATTTCCGCTCAAAAAGAGCTGTACACCCCAATATTGAAAATAATATTTTACAAAGTAAAACATCCTTTAGGATTTTTTGCCACTTTAAAAATGGCTTAAATGGAAAGCATTAAATGTCTTTCAACTAAAAATAATATAGATTCGCGCAATTTCCGCTTAGAAAGGGTGGTACACCCCCAATATTGAAAATAATATTTTACTCATAAAACGCCCATTAGATTTTACTGCCACATTTAAATTGACTTAAATGGAAGAATTAAATGTCCTTTAACTAAAAATAATATAGATTCGCGCAATTTCCGCTCAAAAAGAGTGGTACACCCCAATATTGAAAATAATATTTTACCAAACACCCTTTGGGATTTTCTGCCGCATTAAAATTGGCTTAAATGGAAATAAATAAATGTCCCTTAACTAAAAATAATATAGATTCGCTCAATTTCCGCTCAAAAAGAGTGGTACACCCCAATATTGAAAATAATATTTTACCAAACACCCTTAAGGATTTTCTGCCGCATTAAAATTGGGTTAAATGGAAAGAAATAAATGTCACTTAACTAAAAATAATATAGATTCGCCCAATTTCCGCTCAAAAAGTGTGGTACACCCCAATATTGAAAATACTGTTTTACTAAATCCTTTAGGATTTTCTGCCACTTTAAAATTGGCTTAAATGGAAATCATTAAATGTCTTTCAACTAGAAATAATATTGATTCGCTCAATATCCGCTTAGAAAGTGTGGTACACCCCTATATTAAAAATAATGTTTTAGTAAATGAAACACCCTTTAGGATTTTCTGCACATTGAAATTGGCTTACATGGAAAGAGGTAAATGTCTATCAACTAAAAATAATATAGATTCGCGCAATTTCCGCTCAAAAAGAGTGGTACATCCCAATATTGAAAATAATATTTTACTAAATAAAACATTCTTTAGAATTTTAAATGGAAAGCATTTAATGTCTTTCAACTAGAAATAATATAGGTTTGCGCAATTTCCGTTTGGAAAGGGTGGTACACCCCAATATTGAAGATAATATTTTACTAAATAAAACACCCTTTAGGATTTACTGCCACATTCAAATTGGCTTCATTGGAAAGGGTTAAATGTCTTTCAACTAATAATAATATAGATTCGTGCAATTTCCGCTTAGAAAGGGTGATACACCCCTATATTGAAAATAATATTTTACTAAATAAAACACCCTTTAGGATTTTCTGCCACTTTAAAATCGGCTTAAATGGAAAGCATTAAATGTCGTTCAACTAAAAATAATATAGATTCGCCCAATTTCCTCTTGGTAAGGGTGGTACACCCAAATATTGAAAATAATATTTTACTCATGAAACACCCATTAGGATTTTCTGCCACATTAAAATTGACTTAAATGGAAAGAATTATATGTCCTTGAATTAAAAATTATATAGATTAGCTCAATTTCCGCTTAGAAAGGGTGGTACACCCCAATATTGAAAATAATATTTTACCAAACACCCTTTAGGATTTTCTGTCGCATTAAAATTGGCTTAAATGGAAAGAAATAAATGTCGCTTAAATAAAAATACTATAGATTCGCGCAATTTCCGCTCAAAAAGAGCGGTACACCCCAATATTGAAAATAATATTTTACTAAATAAAACATCCTTTAGGATTTTTTGCCGCTTTAAAAATGGCTTAAATGGAAAGCATTAAATGTCTTTCAACTAAAAATAATATTGTTGCGCAATTTCCGCTTAGAAATGGTGGTACACCCCAATATTGAAAATAATATTTTACTCATAAAACACCCATTAGGATTTTCTGCTACATTAAAATTGACTTAAATGGAAAGAGTTAAATAAATTTCTTTCAACTAAAAATAATATAGATTCGCGCAATTTCCGCTTAGAAAGGGTGGTACACCCCAATATCTAAAATAATATTTTACTCAATAAAACACCTATTAGGATTTTCTGCCACATTAAAATTGACTAAAATGGAAAGAGTTAAATGTCCTTCAACTAAAAATAATATAGATTCACGCAGTTCCCGCTTAGAAAGGGTGGTACACCCCTATATTGAAAATAATATTTTACTAAATAAAACACATTTTAGGATTTTCTGCCACATTAAAATTGGCTTAAATGGAAAGAATTAAATGTCCTTGAATTAAAAATCACATTCGCTCAATTTCTGCTTAGATAAGGTGGTACAACCCTATATTGAAAATATTTTACTAAACACCCTTCAGGATTTTCTGCCACATTAAAATGGGCTTAAATGGAAAGAAATAAACGTCCTTTAACTAAAAATAATCTAGATTCGCTCAATTTCCGCTCAAAAAGAGTGGTACACCCCAATATTGAAAATAATATTTTATTAAATAAAACATCCTTTGGGATTTTCTGCCACTTTAAAATTGGCTTAAATGGAAAGTGTTAAATGTCTTTCAACTAAAAATAATATAGATTTGCGCAATTTCCGTTTAGAAAGGGTGGTACACCTCAATATTGAAGATAATATTTTACTAAATAAAACACCCTTTAGGGTTTACTGCCACGTTAAAATTGGCTTCATTGGAAAGGGTTAAATGTCTTTCAACTAATAATAATATAGATTCGCGCAATTTCCGCTTAGAAAGTGTGGTACACCCCTGTATTGGAAGTAATATTTTACTAAATAAAACACCCTTTAGGATTTTCTGTCACATTAAAATTGGCTTAAATGGAAAGAATTAAATGTCCTTAAATTAAAAGTAATATTGATTCGCTCAATATCCGGTTAGAAAGGATGGTACACCCCTATATTAAAAATATTGTTTTAGTAAATGAAACACCCTTTAGGATTTTCAGCACATTGAAATTGGCTTACATGGAAAGAGGTAAATGTCTATCAACTAAAAATAATATAGATTCGCGCAATTTCCGCTTAGAAAGGGTGGTACACGTCTATATTGAATATAATATTTTACTAAATAAAATATCCTTTAGGATTTTCTGCTACATTAAAATTGGCTTAAATAGAAAGAGTTAAATGTCTTTCAACTAAAAATAATATAGATTTTCGGAATTTCCTCTTAGAAAGGGTGGTACATCCCTATATTGAAAATAATATTTTACTAAATAAAACATCCTTTAGGATTTTCTGCCACATTAAAATTGGCTTAAATGGAAAGAATTAAATGTCCTTGAACTAAAAGTAATATTGATTCGCTCAATATCCGCTTAGAAAGGGTGGTACACCGCTATATTAAAAATAATGTTTCAGTAAATGAAACACCTTTTAGGATTTTCTGCACAATGAAATTGGCTTACATGGAAAGAGGTCTATCAACTAAAAATAATATAGATTCGCGCAATTTCCGCTTAGAAAGGGTAGTACACGTTTATATTGAATATAATATTTTACTAAATAAAATACCCTTTAGGATTTTCTGCCACATTAAAATTGGCTTAATTGGAAGGGTTACATGTCTTTCAACTAAAAATAATATAGATTCGCTCAATTTCCGCTAAGAAAGGGTGGTACACCGCAATATTGAAAATAATATTTTACTCATAAACCACCCATTATGATTTTCTGCCATATTAAAATTGACTTAAATGGAAAGAGTTCAATGTCTTTCAAATAAAAATAATATAGATTCGTGCAATTCCCGCTTAGAAAGGGTGGTACCCCTATATTGAAAATAATATTTTACTAATAAACACCCTTCAGGGTTTTCTGCCACATTAAAATTGGCTTCATTGGAAAGAGTTCAATGTCTTTCAAATAAAAATAAAATAGATTCGCGCAATTCCCGCTTAGAAAGGGTGGTACACCCCAATATTGAAAATAATATTTTACTTCTAAAAACCCATTAGAATTTTCTGCCACATTTAAATTGACTTTAATGAAAGACTTAAATGTCCTTTAACTAAAAATAATATAGATTCTCGCAATTTCCGCTCAGAAAGAGTGGTAACCCCAATATTGAAAATAATATTTTACCAAATAAAACATCCTTTAGAATTTTAAATGGAAAGCATTAAATGTCTTTCAACTAGAAATAATATAGGTTTGCGCAATTTCCGTTTAGCAAGGGTGGTACACCCCAATATTGAAGATAATATTTTACTAAATAAAACACCCCTTAGGATTTACTGCCACATTAAAATTGGCTTCATTGGAAAGGGTTAAATGTCTTTCAACTAATAATAATATAGATTCGTGCAATTTCCGCTTAGAAAGGGTGATACACCCATATATTGAGAATAATATTTTACTAAATAAAACACCCTTTAGGATTTTCTGCCACTTTAAAATCGGCTTAAACGGAAAGCATTAAATGTCGTTCAACTAAAAATAATATAGATTCGCCCAATTTCCTCTTAGTAAGGGTGATACACCCCAATATTGAAAATAATATTTTACTCATAAAATACCCATTAGGATTTTCTGCCACATTAAAATTGACTCAAGTGGAAAGAGTTAAAAATGTCTTTCAACTAAAAATAATATAGATTCGCGCAATTTCCGCTCAAAAAGAGTGGTACACCCGAATATTGAATATAATATTTTACTAAATAAAACACCCTTTAGGATTTTCTGCCACATTAAAATTGGCTTAAATCGAAAGAATTAAACGTCATTGAATTAGAAATAATATAGGCTCAATTTCCGCTTAGAAAGGGTGGTACACCCCAATATTGAAAATAATATTTTACTAAACACCCTTTAGGATGTTCTGCCGCATTAAAATTGGCTTAAATGGAAAGAAATAAATGTCGCTTAACTAAAAATAATATGGATTCGCGCAATTTCCGCTCAAAAAGAGTGGTACACCCCAATATTGAAAATAATATTTTACTAAATAAAACATCCTTTATGATTTTCTGCCACTTTAAAATTGGCTTAAATGGAAAGCATTAAATGTCTTTCAACTAAAAATAATATTGATTCGCGCAATTTCCGCTTAGAAAGGGTGGTAAACCCCAATATTGAAAATAATATTTTACTCATAAATCACCCATTAGGATTTTCTGCCACATTTAAACTGACTTAAATGGAAATAGTTAAATGTCCTTTAACCAAAAATAATGTAGATTCGCGCAATTTCCGCTCAAAAGAAGTGGTACATCCCAATATTGAAAATAATATTTTACTAAATAAAACATCCTTTAGAATTTTAAATGGAAAGCATTAAATGTCTTTCAACTAGAAATAATATAGGTTTGCGCAATTTCCGTTTAGAAAGGGTGGTACACCCCAATATTGAAAATAATATTTTACTCATAAAACACCCATTAGGATTTTCTGCCACATTAAAATTGACTTAAATGGAAAGAGTTAAAAATGTCTTTCAACTAAAAATAATATAGATTCGCGCAATTTCCGCTTAGAAAGGGTGGTACACCCGAATATTGAATATAATATTTTACTAAATTAAACACCTTTTAGGATTTCCTGCCACATTAAAATTGGCTTAAATCGAAAGAATTAAATGTCCTTGAATTAGAAATAATATAGATTAGCTCAATTTTCGCTTAGAAAGGGTGGTACAACCCAATATTGAAAATATTTTACTAAACACCCTTTAGGATGTTCTACCGCATTAAAATTGGCTTAAATGGAAAGAAATAAATGTCGCTTAACTAAAAATAATATAGATTCGCCCAATTTCCGCTCAAAAAGAGTGGTACACCCCAATATTGAAAATACTATTTTACTAAATAAAACATCCTTTAGGATTTTCTGCCGTTTTAAAATTGGCTTTAATGGAAAGCATTAAATGTCTTTCAACTAAAAATAATATTGATTCGCGCAATTTCCGCTTAGAAAGGGTGGTAAACCCCAATATTGAAAATAATATTTTACTCATAATCACCCAATTTCCGCTTAGAAAGGGTGGTAAACCCCAATATTGAAAATAATATTTTACTCATAAATCACCCATTAGGATTTTCTGCCACATTTAAACTGACTTAAATGGAAAGAGTTAAATGTCCTTTAACCAAAAATAATATAGATTCGCGCAATTTCCGCTCAAAAAGAGTGGTACATCCCAATATTGAAAATAATATTTTACTAAATAAAACATCCTTTAGAATTTTTTAATGGAAAGCATTAAATGTCTTTCAATTAGAAATAATGTAGGTTTGCGTAATTTCCGTTTAGAAAGGGTGGTACACCCCAATATTGAAGATAATATTTTACTAAATAAAACACCCTTTAGGATTTACTGCCACATTAAAGTTGACCTCATTGGAAAGGGTTAAATGTCTTTCAACTGATAATAATATAGATTCGTGCAATTTCCGCTTAGAAAGGGTGATAAACCCCTATATTGAGAATAATATATTACTAAATAAAACATCCTTTAGGATTTTCTGCCACTTTAAAATCGGCTTAAATGGAAAGCATTAAATGTCGTTCAACTAAAAATAATATAGATTCGCCCAATTTCCTCTTAGTAAGGGTGGTACACCCCAATATTGAAAATAATATTTTACTCATAAAATACCCATTAGGATTTTCTGCCACATTAAAATTGACTTAAATGGAAAGAATTATATGTCCTTGAATTAAAAATTATATAGATTAGCTCAATTTCCGCTTAGAAAAGGTGGTACACCCGAATATTGAATATAATATTTTACTAAATAAAACACCCTTTAGGATTTCCTGCCACATTAAAATTGGCTTAAATCTAAAGAATTAAATGTCCTTGAATTAGAAATAATATAGATTAGCTCAATTTTCGCTTAGAAAGGGTGGTAGACCCCAATATTGAAAATAATATTTTACTAAACACCCTTTAGGATGTTCTACCGCATTAAAATTGGCTTAAATGGAAAGAAATAAATGTCGCTTAACTAAAAATAATATAGATTCGCCCAATTTCCGCTCAAAAAGAGTGGTACACCCCAATATTGAAAATAATATTTTACTAAATAAAACATCCTCTAGAATTTCAAATGGAAAGCATTAAATGTCTTTCAACTAGAAATAATATAGGTTTGCGCAATTTCCGTTTAGAAACGGTGGTACACCCAAATATTGAAGATAATATTTTACTCATAAAACACCCATTAGAATTTACTGCCACATTTAAATTGACTTAAATGGAAGAATTAAATGTCCTTTAACTAAAAATAATTTAGATTCGCGCAATTTCCGCTCAAAAAGAGTGGTACACCCCAATATTGAAAATAATATTTTACTAAATAAAACATCCTTTAGAATTTCAAATGGAAAGCATTAAATGTCTTTCAATTAGAAATAATATAGGTTTGCGCAATTTCCGTTTAGAAAGGGTGGTACACCCCAATATTGAAGATAATATTTTACTAAATAAAACACCCTTTAGGATTTACTGCCACATTAAAATTGGCTTCATTGGAAAGGGTTAAATGTCTTTCAACTAATAATAATATAGATTCGTGCAATTTCCGCTTAGAAAGGGTGATAAACCCCTATATTGAGAATAATATTTTACTAAATAAAACATCCTTTAGGATTTTCTGCCACTTTAAAATCGGCTTAAATGGAAAGCATTAAATGTCGTTCAACTAAAAATAATATAGTTTCGCCCAATTTCCTCTTAGTAAGGGTGGTACACCCCAATATTGAAAATAATATTTTACTCATAAAACACCCATTAGGATTTTCTGCCACATTAAAATTGACTTAAATGGGAAGAGTTAAAAATGTCTTTCAACTAAAAATAATATAGATTCGCGCAGTTTTCGCTTAGAAAGGGTGGTACACCCGAATATTGAATATAATATTTTACTAAATAAAACACCCTTTAGGATTTTAAATTTTTAAATCGAAGGAATTAAATGTCCTTGAATTAAAAATAATATAGATTAGCTCAATTTCCGCTTAGAAAGGGTGGTACACCCCAATATTGAAAATAATATTTTACCAAACACCCTTCAGAATTTTCTGCCGCATTAAAATTGGCTTAAATGGAAAGAAATAAATGCCCCTTAACTAAAAATAATATAGATTCGCGCAATTTCCGCTCAAAAAGAGTGGTACACCCCAATATTGAAAATAATATTTTACCAAATAAAACATCCTTTAGGATTTCCTGCCACTTTAAAATTGGCTTAAGTGGAAAGCATTAAATGTCTTTCAACTAAAAATAATATTGATTTGCGCAATTTCCACTTAGAAATGGTGGTGCACCCCAATATTGAAAATAATATTTTACTCATAAAACACCCATTAGGATTTTCTGCTACATTAAAATTGACTTAAATGGAAAGAGTTAAATGTCTTTCAACTAAAAATAATATAGATTCACGCAGTTCCCGCTTAGAAAAGGTGGTACACCCCAATATTGAATATAATATTTTACTAAATAAAACACCCTTTAGGATTTTCTGCCACATTAAAATTGGCTTAAATGGAAAGAATTAAATGTCCTTGAATTAAAAATAACAGATTCGCTCAATTTCTGCTTAGATAGGGTGGTACACCCCTGTATTGAAAATATTTTACTAAACACCCTTCAGGATTTTCTGCCACATTAAAACGGGCTTAAATGGAAAGAAAGAAATGTCCTTTAACTAAAAATAATATAGATTTGTTCAATTTCCGCTCAAAAAGAGTGGTACACCCCAATATTGAAAATACTGTTTTACTAAATCCTTTAGGATTTTCTGCCACTTTAAAATTGGCTTAAATGGAAAGCATTAAATGTCTTTCAACTAAAAATAATATTGATTTGCTCGATACCCGCTTAGAAAGGGTGGTACACCCCTATATTAAAAATAATGTTTTAGGAAATGAAACACCCTTTAGGATTTTCTGCACATTGAAATTGGCTTACATGGAAAGAGGTAAATGTCTATCAACTAAAAATAATATAGATTCGCGCAATTTCCACTCAAAAAGAGTGGTACACCCCAATATTGAAAATAATATTTTATTAAATAAAACATCCTTTGGGATTTTCTGCCACTTTAAAATTGGCTTAAATGGAAAGCATTAAATGTCTTTCAACTAAAAATAATATAGATCCGCGCAATTTCCACTCAAAAAGAGTGGTACACCCCAATATTGAAAATAATATTTTATTAAATAAAACATCCTTTGGGATTTTCTGCCACTTTAAAATTGGCTTAAATGGAAAGCATTAAATGTCTTTCAACTAAAAATAATATAGATCCGCGCAATTTCGGCTTAGAAAGGGTGGTACACCCCAATATTTAAAATAATATTTTACTAAATAAAACATCCTTTAGGATTTTCTGCCACTTTAAAATTGGCTTAAATGGAAAGTGTTAAATGTCTTTCAACTAAAAATAATATAGATTTGCGCAATTTCCGTTTAGAAACGGTGATACACCTCAATATTGAAGATAATATTTTACTAAATAAAAGACCCTTTAGGGTTTACTGCCACATTAAAATTGGCTTCATTGGAAAGGGTTAAATGTCTTTCAACTAATAATAATATAGATTCGCGCAATTTCCGCTTAGAGAGGGTGGTACACCCCTGTATTAAAAGTAATATTTTACTAAATAAAACACCCTTTAGGATTTTCTGCCACATTAAAATTGGCTTAAATGGAAAGAATTAAATGTCCTTGAACTAAAAGTAATATTGATTCGCGCAATTTCCGCTTAGAAATGGTGGTACACCCCTATATTGAAAATAATATTTTACTAAATAAAATATCCTTTAGGATTTTCTGCTACATTAAAATTGGCTTAAATAGAAAGAGTTAAATGTCTTTCAACTAAAAATAATCTAGATTTGCGGAATTTCCGCTTAGAGAGGGTGCTACACCGCTATATTAAAAATAATGTTTCAGTAAATAAAACACCCTTTAGAATTTTCTGCACATTGAAATTGGCTTACATGGAAAGAGGTAAATGTCTAACAACTAAAAATAATATAGATTCGCTCAATTTCCGCTAAAAAAGGGTGGTACACCGCAATATTGAAAATAATATTTTACTCATAAAACATCCATTATGATTTTCAGCCATATTAAAATTGACTTAAATGGAAAGAGTTCAATGTCTTTCAAATAAAAATAATATAGATTCGCGCAATTCCCGCTAAGAAAGGGTGGTACACCCCAATATTGAAAATAATATTTTACTCATAAAACACCCATTATGATTTTCTGCCATATTAAAATTGACGTAAATGGATAGAGTTAAATGTCTTTCAAATAAAAATAATATAGATTCGCGCAATTCCCGCTTAGAAAGGGTGGTACCCCTATATTGAAAATAATATTTTACTAAACACCCTTCAACATTTTCTGCCACATTAAAATTTGCTTAAATGGAAAGAATTAAAGATACTTTTTAACTAAAAATAATATAGATTCGCGCAATTTCCGCTCAAAAAGGGTGATACACCCCTATATTGAAAATAATACTTTATTAAATAAAACGCCCTTTAGGATTTTTTGCCACAATAAAATTGGCAAAAATGGAAAGAGTTAAATGCTTTTCAATTAAAAATAATATAAATTCGCGCAATTTCCTCTTAGAAAGGGTGGTACATCCTTGTATTGAAAATAATACTTTATTAAATAAAACACCCTTTAGGATTTTCTGCCACATTAAAATTGGCTTAAATGGAAAGAGTTAAATGTTTCAACTAAAAATGATATAAATTCGCGCAATTTTCGCTTACACTTCTATATTGAAAATAATATTTTATTAAATAAAACACCTTTTAGGATTTTTTGCCACAATAAAATTGGCTAAAATGGAAAGAGTTAAATGTCGCTCAATTAAAAATAATATAGGTTCGCGCAATTCCCACTTAGAAAGGGTGGTACATCCCTGTATTGAAAAAAATACTTTTCTGCTACATTAAAATTAGCTTAAATAGAAAAGGCTAAATAAATTTTAACTTAGATGTAATATGGATTTGCGCAGTTCTTGTTTAGAAGTAGTAGTACACCCCTATATTGAAAGTAATATTTTATTAAATAAAGCATTCCTTGAGATTTTTCGCCACCTTAAAATCAAGATCCAAATAGTAGATGATGGTATATGTAAATAAATGCAGTTCAAGAGAAACTAGCTGTAAAGGCCTTATAAAAATATTCGTGCTTTGTTTTAGTTTTGAATTGAAAGCACTATTTCAGACTGCAAGAAACCATCAGAAAAAAGTAAAAAAAATTTCCCGTTTGTAGTGAACAGCCGCCTGCAGACTGATTTCGAACTTATTCTTCCCTGTCAGTACAGGGTGGGCAAGTACACTTCACCATAAGAAGAGTGAACCCATTAAGCAACTTTATATGAAACTAAATAAAAAGTTCTATTCAAGCAGCACCAATTTCCGGAATTTCATGCAATCAGAACAGAAAAATATCTTGCGAGATCTATTTAATAGTAGATGATGAAATAATATACTTGCAGGTGGTATATACAAATAAATGCGTATTTAGGTGAAACCAACCGAAAAAGCCTTATATTATACGGGCAGGAGGGCTTATACATTTCAATATATCTCGCAAGCGATTTTTCTGTTCAGATTGCATGAAATTCCAGGAAATGGCGCAGCTTGTATGGAATTCTTTGTTTACTTGCTTAAAATATTCACTTTTCTTATGGAAATGTGTACTTGCCTGCTCTGTACTGACGGGAACCAATGAGTCCGAAACTGGTCTGCAGGAGTGGTAGACTACCAATAGGAGAGCTTTCCACCTTTTTCTGGTAGTTTCTTGCAATCTGAAGTAGTGCTCTTGATTCCTAAATAGAACAAAGCGCACTTGTCCTTATAATATAAGGCTTTTTCAGTTGGTTTCTACTAAATGTATATTTATTTATATATACCAGCTGCATGTATATAATTTCATCATCTATTATTTAAATAAAATCGTTTAAAAATGATAGAAATTCTCATTATTTCCCTTTTGGAGGAGTGATACACCCCTATATCAAAAATAAAATACTCTGCATTTTTTGTTTTAAATTGTTTTGATATGTGTGTCTTTAATGACTGGTTTTCTTTGAGGCCGTTGTATCTTTTCAAACTATTCCAAGCTGGTATAATTGTTTGCAATTTTCCTATTAACTAATTCTACTTTCCCGGTAAACCCGAAATAATTGTAAACAAAATTTAGACAGAATTCTTTCATCACCATCTGATTAACAAGAGAATAGTTTTTGGTATCTGAATCTTCCATTATTAATTTTTATATTTTTTTTAATGCTCCGGTTTGAAATAACAAGAAATGCCGATATCATCAGCTTCATTTCTACATCCAGTTTCATAAAGTTTTCTTGAATTCTGGTAATATTGCAAAAGAAAAAAAAAATAATTCCTATATTATCTAAATTAACGTATTTCAAGTTTATTATGGACTGAAAAACTTCGGTCATATCGTGCATTCTACAACAGTAGCAGATGAATTTGAATTCTTTGCTTTGAACAATCTCCACCGTTAAATCATTAGATTTTGAACATAACTTATTTACATGTACCTATCTATAACATATATTACATTCAACGTAAATATCTGCAGAGGCTTGAAAACAAAAAAGACATTTTTGAAAGACGTTTTTTGATGTTAATAATAATATATTCTGGCAAGTTACGCGAAATTGTTCTAGATCGAACAGATCATCCATTGATCTTTCCATAAATTCATTAAAGTCTGGAATATTTGAAATAGTCCTTTTGTAAAATAAGATATAAATGCCACAATTGACATTATCATTTTCTTGTTGTTTTGGGTAATGAGGAATACTTCGGAGTTTCCACTTCCTAATGTTTAATTTTTCAGTTTTCTGTATTCGGTCTCTTCTTACGAAGAAAAGCTTTTTTTATAATTATGGCATTATTTAGTATATCAAGTACAGTTAAAGTCCAGTGATTTCCTGTATTCATGGGAAGAACATATTTAACCCCCTGAAATGGTATATTATATGGGACAAACCGTGAATCACTTTTCAAAGAATCAGAGATCAGAAGTCTAGATGAAATGGTATCTATGTAGTAAATATGATTCTTTGTACCCGTAAAAGCAGAAGCTACAGGGTCAATGGAGTAATCTGTTAGTCAGCGATCTAGGCCATTCGGCATATCAGAAACTTTATTATATTTGGATACTAGTGACTTGTAATCTGAACTGTGAAGGGATATTTTCTGCCTTGTTAGGGGATAACTGTATATTCCTAAAGGGTCCTGTTTATTTAGTGCTAATTTTTGACATATTTTTTCTTCACTAATGTGTAGGTTGTGTGTGAAATTGGGAATCAGTACACTGCGACCTAATAGATCTATTGTGTTCTCCTTCTTCTACCAAGTCGTTAGAGATACCTTGCCGATCAGAGCTGGTCCTCGAGTGCTATCTCCTTTAGTAACCTTAGGATGTTGGGTGGCTTTAAAGTGGATAATTCCCCTCCTTCTATTTGGCTCCCAAGAACCGCTTTTTAGGGTTTTCTAAAGCGCTACACTCTGGAAGAATGTGACTAGAGGTTTCGTCTTCTTCCTCTCAGAATCCCTGCTCTTCTCTTTCTGCCAATCCGAGTTTCTTGAGATGTTCCTTCAGGTATCAATGCCTTGTCAGAATTCCTATGAGAATTCTGAGTTGCTCTCGCTTAGGCTTATGCATTCCTTGAATTTCCTATGGTCGTAGTTCCCAAGAAGTACCTTCGCTGGTCTCATTCCTATCAGATCGGTCCATTAATTGGATCTCCTGCTTTCTTCTTCTCTTTTTAGTTCTTCGAGTATTACAACAACTTTCACTGATGTAACTTGCCATTCAACTTCGATACCATGAACAAATTTGTATAGTGAAGTCTGAATTATTTTTTAACTTGTCACTAATGTCATCTTTTCTTCGATCTGCTGCTCTTTGTATACTTGTAAACAATTGTGGTTTTGGTATTTCGACTAAATTCGTTTAGTCTTCTCCTTTTTACATTTGTCACTTGTAGCGACATTGCCCACGTTCTTTTCAATGAAATACTATAATTAAACACTCAGATACAAGAAAACTCAAGTTATAATGCTTAAATACGAAATAATATACCGTCACTAACAATATATTGTCGCATCAAAATGCTGCCGGGCGAGGCATGCTCTGGTTCGTCTACGCGTGGGGCGGGATAATAGGGGAAGTGAAGGGACCAACACAGGTGCTGGTAACATCCTTTTTTTTGTTATTTGAAGTTTCAGGTATAATAATTTGAGCATAATTGCCGGTCCTCATATTTAGCATACTCAACTTCTTTTGGCGCCTGCACTATACAACTATTTTAAAACTTTTATCCTGTCCCTATTTATATACTTATAGAACTTCCTAGAACTAACGAGACTTATAGTAGCATAAAAGTTGGGGCTATCTAGAAATCGAAATATTATTTGTAAAACAAGGACGTATTAAAAAGTTATTTTAGTTCTTCATTACAGTAATTTACCTAACATCTCTAGGGGATCCTAGTAGTTTACTATATGTTCCCGGTGGAATTGGATAGTTTTTTTCTAAATTCATTGGTGACTCTGTTTCTGTTATTATGACTGTTGTTGGTATTTGGGCTGGCTTTATAGAAGTCGGCGAGACTATATGCGATAATTTGTGCCTTTTGCTGGTTGTTATGGATAATGTCATCGTTGTTGTTTGTTCTGAGTATTGGGACTATTGAATTTTTTCTTTAGCCTTTTGGTTAGCCTCCGTGCTTTATTTGGATATTTACTAATTTTTTCTTTGATGGTACTTTGTATCGCAGATAGTCTTGCCGTCGTCTTATCCTGGCCCATAGTTTCCTTATTTTATTCTTAAATTTTATAAGTCTAATTATTTCGTCTGGTAATTTATCTTCTTTGGGGCGAATTAATATCTTTTTTGATACAGCGTCTCTTGCAGTTTGTATGTTTTTCGTTAGCTATGCTACTTCATTATCTATTTGCGTGGAGATTTTTAATAAATTGTTTATTATATTTTTTTCGGCCTCTTATTTCATTAACAAGTTTAACGCCTATGTTTTCGATCAGGTTTGTGATGCTATTTAGCTTTTTTGAGTTGAGTTCTTGATAATATGGCTACACCGTCCCCTCTATTATTACTATTGAATCTGTGTACGTTATAGTTGCTTATATGTACCCTAAAATTGTCATTTAATATAGTTTCGGCTACATAGCAATGTCTATTATTAATGAAATTTATAAATTCACATAACTTATTCTCCAGGTCATTAGCGTTCTATAGCATAATTTTTAAAAGCGTGGACATGAAAGTATGTAATTTAATATCATATTGTTCAATGTCTTGAAGGAAGCTCACTAAAGCTATTGGTGTTTTGTCGAATGAGTTTTTATTACCGTTATTAGGTCGTTCATAACTTTTTTGATTTCTTTCATGTTCAAAATATTATTGAATTCTGTGATGACAGTTAAGAGGCCACTTACATCTCTTTGGTTGGTTTGCTGTCTGCTTGGTTCCTGAGGATAGGTTCTTGTCCTTGAGTTGAGCGTTGGCTAAGGGTAGGCAACTGTCTTTGGGTAGGGTGTTGTCTCAGCTCATGGAAATTCTCTGGATTGTACTGATATTTCTCATCATGGTCCGTCTCGGTGAGTGGGTAGGGCACACTTGCCCTGTCCCCGATGAAGTACTTGTACTTCCTCCGATTGGCTACTTGCTGTTCCCCCTATGGGCCACTTGCCCTGGCCTTAGTATATGCGTTCGTCCTTGGTGTTAGGACATCGGCATATTTGGTGTTCTTTCCTTTGTTGTTTTCTTTATTCTCTTGATCTTCATATTATATGAATACATAGGGTATTTTATATTGTTTGTCCAGTGCTGTTTGTTGCTATTTGCACATCTTTCGTTTTCAGAGATGCGTTGTGATATGTGATGTTCTTCGGCGCATCATACGCATCTTTTTCTTTGGCTGCAAAAAGAAGCTGCATGACCCCATTTCTGACAATGTTTACATTGGGTTATATACGTGCTTGAGATCCTCCTCTCCTAAGTGATACTCGCGTTACAAATTACTCTGACTTTTCTTTGCAAGTACGATAATGTGTAGTCTACATTTGTAACGAGTATATACAAGGGCCTACTTTCGGTTCTCATTTAATATATTTTCTTGGGATTGGTTTAGTAGTCGCCTATTAATGTATTTTCAATATCCTTTATTTTTGGTTTATGATCTAGACCTTTGATCACAAAGGCATGTTTTTTTTTGGCTTTGTGGCGTAAGTGTGGAAAGGGTTCTTGTCGTCCCCCATTATAGCTATACAATATTAAAAATCTGCCATGTCCTCCAGGTAGATTTTTAGAAGCGTAAACATGATATATATGGTATTATATTTTGTCACTTTGATGGAATAGTTTTTCTTTATGTTATAGTTTTGCTTGAAGTTTATAACTTTAGGATATCCAGTGACTATGGTTGGAGGTGGTTTTCCTTTCGTTTCTTCTTCTTTATTTTGTGTTATTTTAGTGAAGGGTTTTCTTACTTTATCTTTCACTTGATCCTTTTAGTTTGCTTGTGGAGGTTCTTCTTGTTCACTATCTCTGATATCATTTGTATATTCCATTTCGTTGTTGTTTTCTTCTTCTTCTTTTTGTTGGAGTATTTCATATCTATTTTGCGTCGGTAGGTTTGGGATGTATACCAATATATTTGGTGTTGGGTTATTGGGTGTATAGACTGTTAGTTCAAATTTTCTCGGTTTCTGTTTAGGTTAGGGGGGACACACTTCCGCGGGGGAGGGGGGGGGGTTGAACAACTCCACCTATTACAATTGATCCCGAATTTACGGCTCCGCTATTTTTAAATTGTTTAATCAATAATTATCTATTCGTAATTTACCTTATCACTATTTACACTTTTAAACTAATGTTTTATATATTTATATTATTTACATTTTGTTGACTATTATTACACATTGTTTATTTACAATTTACACTAATTTTAAGTACTTAATTAGGCCAATTTAATTTAATTTTTACCTGGCCATTAGACATCGTTTCGACACATTTAACTTCCTATCTAAGATACGGATTTGCAAATTTTATCTAAGTTTGTTTAAATTTAATATGAATATTCCACCACAAAAAATATTATGAGAACTCATAAGAAATAGGTCCGATCGGTACGAACGCCCGTGAAAAACTTAAGTATATAGATGCCTTATCCATTAGTCCACCTGCTCGTTGTACTTGGTTCTGTCGCCAACATGAACAGTAGTTTGCCTTTCAGCTAATTACGAAAAATATGTTCACCATCTTGTCAAGAATTACTCGTCTTCGCATCGCACCAATCGGTTGGTGTGACATTAGCGTGTTTGATACGACGACATTACAATCAGATAGTGTCCTCAAAATAAGGTTAGCATTCCTTATTGGGTTGCTTTTCCAAAAATTATAATGATAAGCACATTGAATATTTATTTTCACAATTGAAGTAATAATATTATTTTTGAAAACAATTATCTTATTAAATTTTTAGTTATAAAGTTTAAAGGACTATCTATACCTGTTGAAATTAATAAAGTATCAATTTCCTAAAGCTATTATTAACATAAATGTTTGTACGTTGAATATATGTTATAAAATACACTATTTTCTAGATAAATATATTCTATGTTCTCGTCGCAATCATCAATTCCTTGATGCGACTTTAGCGTGCTTATATAAAAATTATGGGGTATTTTTTTTCGTGGGCAAAACAGGCCTTATAAGAGTGTTTTTTTTTGTGGAAAAGATGGTGATTTTTTCAATCAAAAGACTTTACTAGGTGGTATTTTTTGTGGTTAAAAAAAATCTTAGCTGGGCATTTTTTCGTTGTAATAGGGCTGTTTTGATGTAGTTAAAACAAAGACATTATGAGGGATGTTTTTCAATCTACTCGGGGGATTGCAACTTTATCTAATACATATATATGTATATAAGAAGGAAGGAGAAGTTCAAAAGTTCAAAGTTAAATATTTTAGTAATATTGTATTTGTAGTTATATATGTATGTGGAAAAAAGGCTATACACATTACATTTAAAAATATTATATTCGCATGAAAGATTGTTATCAGTCAGGATGCCGAAGGCACTTTTACCACTATGTACGAATATTTTTCTTCTATGTTGATCAGAAGACTAGTTTTGGTTTACTGCGAATGTGACAAAAGGCCACATTCGTTTTTTTCGTTAATTGGGGTTAGTGAACATGTTTGAGTGGTGTTTAACATCTAAAATTAAATTTGAGGCTTCAATTTACACCTATTAAAGCTTCCTTGTATATACTTATATTAAAACATGTATATATGTTGCATCAATCGATCAAGAATATAATATATTTTGATTTAACTAATAAACTAAAAATAAATTGTGAAATAAGACAGGACCTTAACGCGGTGCCTGGCAGGAACTTCTCTCTTAAGTCACACTGCATTTTTGATTTTTTTAAATAGATAAAAACGAAAATTTTAAAAGATATTTTATTAGTTTGAACAGGTACCTTTAAACTTTATAACTAAAAATTTAATAATTGTTTTCAAAAATTTTGTCGTTACTTAGATTGTGAAATTAAATATGCAATGTGCTTATCATTAGAATTTTTGGGAAAGCAATCCAATTAGGAATGATCTCCCTATTTTGGGGAGACACATATAACACATAACAAACATTCCTCTTTACTTTAACACCACCTGTACCGAACATCGACAACCAATCATACACTACCATCTGCTTGTAATGTTGTACCATAGAAGAAATATACCAAGAATTCCTATCCTGCGCTATAATTTTGACGCTCCTAAAGAGTACTCAAACTGGTACGCCGTCTCATTCATAAAAATCAATTTACAATATTGTCAATGATTAGGTATCAGTATTTTAAGGTGATATACATGCTTTTGTTAGAAACAAGTATAAAAGATTTAAATTTTCGGATTTATGTTGAAAACGTGGCAATTCCGCATATCCCTTCCTACCGAGTAAGAGGGGTAAGCTCCACCTTTTTATTGATTTAAATGTAAGGTTACCGCAGCCTAGTGAAGTTTTACTGAAAGGTTTGATCATTACAACGTTCCCTTTGTAATCTTAAACAAATATAACAAACTAAGGGATAAAAAACTTGTACTCGTAGTTTAAATCAACTATCCAATACGGCAACACTGCATATACATCATTCCTTGTCGTTTTACTACTTATATACTGAAGTTTTTCCCGACCTTTCGTACCGATCGAACTTATTTCTTTTGAGCTCTGATTACATTTTTGTGATAGAATATTCATAACAAATTTAAATAAACTTAGATAAAATTTGCAAATCCGTATCTTAGACCGGAAGTTGTGAATTCGTGATCAGTTGTAACAGGTGGGTTGTCGAACTCCCCTCCCTCGCGGAAGTGTGTGCCGTCCAACTTGCGAGAGTCGGCGAGATTTCTTGCTATAATTTCTGCCTTTTGCTGGTTGTTATAGACAATGTCATGAGTGTTATTTACTCTGAGTGTTGGGACTTTATATTGAATTTTTTCTTTAATCTTTTGGTTAACCTCCAGAATGAATTATCTTGCGAAGCAAGTCGTCCGAGGACATTGTTCCGTGTGTTTCATTTCGATATTTACTAATTTTTTCTTTTTATTTTGGTATGGTGCACAGTCTTTTCGTCTTCTTGTTCTGGTCCATATTTTCCTTATTTTATTTTTAATTTTTATATATCTAATTATTCCGTCCTGTAATTTGCCTTCTTTGGGGCCAATTAGTATCTTTTTTAATACAGCGTCACTTGCAATTTGTATGTTTATCATTAAGCTGTGCTATTTCATTATCTATTTGCGTGTAGATTTTTATTGAGTTGTTTATTATAGTTTTTTCATTTATTATGTTTCTAAATCTGTTCCAGTTTATGTTTTTTAACAATCGGGTTAGTCTTCCATTCTCTCTGAGTACTCGATGATTTCAGTAAAGGATCATCGATAGGTAGTCGGGCGCTAGCTCATTAAGGACAACAAGGTCAGGTAGGTTGTTGATATTCTTATTTAATGCTAAGTCAATATAACTGGGAGTCATTCCTTTGGTTGGATAATGTATTGGGATGTTTGTGCTTAATTAAGATTTGTTACTGTACCAGAGCAAATTTCCGGGTTTGTGATGCAATATTTTCGATCGGGTTTGTGATGCTATTTATCTTTTTGAATTATTGAGTTCTTAATAAGTATTGTTATACCACCCCCTCTATTATTGCTATTGAATCTGTGTACGCTGTAGTTTCTTATACTTACCCTAAAATTATAATTTAGTGTCGGTAATGACAGTAATGTCCACCTTTTTACTATTAGTGAAATTTATAACTTCGCATAGCTTGTTCGCTAGGCCATTGGCGTTCCATAGCATAATTTTCAGAGGCGTGGACATGAAAGTATGTAAGTATATATTATATTGTTCAATATCTTGGAGTAAGCTCATTATAGTTATTCTCCTTTTCTGTTTTGTCAGATTGGTTTTTATTACCGTTATTAGGCTTCCATAAATCTTATCTTTTCTTTCATGTTCATGATATTGTTGAATGTTTATGACAGTTAAGAGATCACTTACAGTCTATTCTTAGCCAGAAACCATACAGACAGCAAATTAACCAAAGAGAAGTAAGTGTCATCAAGGAATTCAACAATATCTTGAATATGAAAGAAATCATACGATTCATGAAAGATCTAATAAGGGTAATAAAAATCAATCCGGCAAAACTGGAAGTAAATACATACTTTTATGTTCACGTTTCTTCAAATTATCCTATGAAACACTAAAAGCCTGGCGAACAAGCTAAATTTCATTAATAATAAAAAGGTGGACATTGCTGTCTTAACCGAAATTAAATTAAATGATAATTTTAGGGTAAATATAAAAAACTATAGCCTACACAGATTTAATTGCAATAATAGAAGAGGCCGTGTAGCAATACTTATCAAGAACTCAATAACGCATAAAAACAGCATCACCAAACCGATCGAAACTATTGACGTTAAACTTGTTGATGGAGTAATTATAAGAGGTTGCTACGCCTCACTAATATTAGACTTGCTGTATGCGAACTTGACGGAATTCTTGAGACGATAGGGTTACAGTGTCGGGAGATTTCAATGCGCGTCACACGATGTGGGAATATTCGAACCGAAACGGTAATTTGCTCTGCGACTATATGCTGGACAGTGACAACCAAATTTTAAGCACAAACACCCTAACACATTATCCAATCAACGGAATGACTCCCAGTGACATTGACCTAGTATTAAATACGAATAACAACTTACCTGACGTTGTTGTCCTTAATGAGCTGACGCCCGACCACACCTACAAATGATGCTGTACTGGAACCATCGAGTATTTAGAGAGAATAGAAGACCAACCCGATTGTTAAAAGTAAACTGAAATATATTTAGAAACATAACAAATGAAAAAACTGTGTTAAACGACTTATTAAAATCCTCTACGCAAATAGATAATGAAGTAGCGCAGATAACGAAAGGCATACAAACTGAAAGACACGCTGTCTTAAAAAGCTATTAATTCACCGCGGAGGGGGGGGGGGGGGGGACGAAATAATTAGACTTAGAAAATTTAAAAATAAAATATGGAAAATATGGGCCACGATAAGACGATGGCAAGACTACCTGCGAAATACTGCAATACAAAATAGCATCAATGAAAAAATCAGTAAATATCGAAATGAAACATGGAACGATGACCTCAGAGGACTTACTACACAGAATAATTCACTGTGGAGACTAAACAAAAAGCTAAAGACAAAAATTCAACAAAATACTAACACTCGGAACAAACAAGACCGATGACATTGTCGATAAAAACCAGCAAAAGGTAGATAGTCTCGCCGACGCCAATCTATGAATTTCCACCGAAAACATACAGTAAACTACTATCCTCCCCTAGAGACATTTTACAAAAAATTTACCAAATAAAGCAATCTGACAGTTAACTTATAGTATACAAGCCAGATAGTATATTTTGTCGGTCATTTCCTCTCAAGCGATAACTCGTGAAATGCTTCAGACAGTTGTGCCATGAAGTCTCGTGAACGTCAGCTGCGGCTGCGTGGGTGGGTGGATCAGCGGCAGCCTCCCACTCACGTAAAAAAAATTGTTTTATTATACGTCAGCTGGTAACACAAACATGCAAAAAAAAATTTTTTTTCAGTGATTTCCTATCAGTTAAAAATTTGTCAGATGATAATTTACATGCTACTTTGAATAAATAAAAACGTCAGCTGGCTCTATGTTGGTGGAAAAGTCGTCAGCTGATGAAGTGAAAGGTGCAGCGTCGGAGCCAGGCGTGGCGCCGATCGCCTACTTAAATACGTCAGTTGACAGGTTTTTCCTCGTCATACTGTCAGCTGATTTTTTTTATTAATAAAATATCATATTAACAATCATTCATCCGTAGGAGAAATAGAAAGGAAACGGAGCCATTCGAGAAGAAATTGTGAGATGCAGCATAGTGACGGTTGAACGGAAATTGAAATGTCCAACGCCAGTCCGTTTTGCGTTTTTTTTCCGAAAGACAACTTCCCAGGTAAAAGTGTTCAGTGAAGAAAATTTGTTCAAGTGCAGTGAAATATTAATTATTCGGAAAAATAATAATTTAGTTGGAAAAGAAAACAGTACTTCCTACACAGTATAACGATTTTCAGCGACTGTTATCGTCGCTTTACAGCGTTGCCGCCAAAATATAGAAAATCTAAATCAGCACCATCAGTAGAAGCCTCGTCTCCTTCAATATTACCATATGTATATGAATTATTTCTTATTTTGAGTAATTTTTCATATTATTATTCCTAATAATATTATATAATATCGTGTCTAATATAGTAATATAATTAGAAATCTTCATACCTCATCGTGTGAAACACACAAAACTTGGATATATGTACAGATGCGTTCACTACAGGTGAGCTCGGTAGGAATCTGTTGTATAATACAGAATCTAAACAGATGTCATTCAAAAAATTACGCGAAAATCGGTTTTTTAGATCATTCTAAATTTATAAGTGCAAATATACTTGAAGAACACTTAAAAATATAAATAGGCAAATTTGAATTTCAAAAATCGGTAAATTAGAACTTGATTAAATGCAAGAAAGAAAGTTAAGTTATCAAAAAGGAAGGGAATATTTTAAATTTTTATGAATACCCACCGAGCTATCCTGCAGTGAATGAATGCATCCTCATATTTATAAGTCCCGCCCAGTTTTGTGTGTTTCACACGATGAAGTATGAAGATTTCTAATTAAATTACTATATTATACATGATATTATATAATATTATTGGGAATAATAATATGAAAAAGTACTAAAAATAAGAAATAATTCATATACATGCGGTAATATTGAAGGAGATGCTGCTTCTACTGATGGTGCTGATGTAGGTTTTCTATATTTTGGCGGTAACGCTGTAAAGCGACGAAAACAGTGGCTGTGGTACAGCTGAAAATCGTTGTGCTGTGTAGGAAGTACTGTTTCTTTTCCAACAAATTATTATTTTGCCGAATAGTTAATATTTCACTGTACTTGGACAAACTTTCTTCACTGAACACTTTTACCTGTGAAGTTGTCTTTCGGAAAAAAAAACGCAAAACGGACTTACGTTGGACATTTTTATATTCCATTCAACCGTCACTATGCTGCTTCTCAAACAATTTCTTCTCAAATGGCTCCGTTTCCTTTCTATTACTACTACGGATGAATGATTGTTAATATGATATTTTTATTAATAAAAAAAAAATCAGCTGACAGTATGACGAGGGAAAACCAGTCAGCTGACGTATTTAAGTACGCGATCGGTGCTCATGCCTGGCTCCCACGCTGCACTTTTCACTGCATTAGTTAACGACTTTTCCACCAACATACAGCCAGCTGACGTGTTTATTTATTCAAAGTAGCATGTAAACTATTATCTGATAAATTTTTAACTAAGAAGAAATCACTGAACAAAATTTTTTTTTGCATGTTCGTGTGACCAACTGACGTATAATCCACCACGGTACAGCGAGCCGACTTTTTTTTTATCTTCAAATAATTGTGTTAACTATCATTTGACAAATTTTCAGTCGGGAGAAAATGATTAAAAACAATTTTTTTTACGTGAGGGGGAGGCTGCCGCTGCTACACCCACCCACCCAGCCGCAGCTGACGTTCACGAGGCTTCATGGCACAACTGTCTGAAGCATTTCACAAGTTATCGCCCAAGAGGATATTATTCCGGAAAATCTGTTGCTGGCTTGTATACTATTACATAGTCAACGAAATTATGACAATCCAATATTTCCCTATTGCGTGGAAACGGGCGACAGTAATACCCACTTTAAAACCGAATGAAACTCCCAGTAATCCCAATTCCTAATAGGCCCGCGGAATTAGCATCTGGAAAAGAATTTAGTGTTAGTTGACTTCTCACTACGTAGAAACCTTCAAAATGATAATAGTAATTATGTAATATCTTATGTCTCATTTTCTTTTTTGGGGAAAGTTTTTTATTTAACAATTAAGATGTGAAAAATAGTTTTTCCGAGTTCTAGGAAAAGCTATTTTGTTTTTCAGTAAGAGTGTTTCAATCATAAGTTGTGTGCATTGAAAATACCTACAAAATGAGCTAAGGCCCATCTGAATCGGATAATTTGTTCTTTAGTTATTGCAAAAAAACGAGGTAAAATAGCTGTTTTTTCAGTTGTTAATAAACAGTAGAAAAATATATTGCATTAACTTTATACTACACCGAAAGGAACCTCTGGTTGCATACAAGTGTGCAAAATTTCAAGTAAAAATATTCAATAGTTTTTTGCACAGTGAATTTGTTTATAACTTTTTATGTTTTTTTTATTGTTCATTCTCAGCGATCTGCGGGTGCGCAAATGAAAGTTCGAGACATACTAACAATAACAAAAAAGAACCAAATGAATTATTGATTTTAAATTATTGAAACAGATAACCAAAGTTGGGGATGGTTTTTTCGTTATAAACAAATAGAATTCGACAATTGTTGATATCAAAATGCCGATAAGTGGACGTGATAAGTGAGTTTTTGGCGCTAATTTTGAAAAGAAAATTCTGTTTCACCACTAAAAGCTGAGATAATTTTTTTTAAATCGCTGCTGCGTTGTTTATTATTAAGGAATTATTTAAGTAGGAACTCATTGGGAGATGGTTAAAATATTGTATGCAGCAATTTTCAACTCAATTATCTCAAAATTGTGATGTTGAAGTAGTTTAAAGCTGCACCTACTTTCAGAGTCAGAAAGTTAACAGTGGGGGGGGGGGGGGCGTGGAGTTTTTTCAGCTTACTGTGTGCGGAAAAAACGTGATTCGGACGCTTCAAATTCGTTTCGCCGGAAAAATTTGGAGTATTTCGGCGAATATTGGTCGTAGAACCTTAATTTTTTTTTTAATTTGTAATTTGTCGACGAGATATGAACAATGGATGATATGTTTTTGTAATAAAACTGTTGTTAAATATAACAATAAACAAATTGTTGCACTTTCATACATTTTATGCATAATTTTAATTTTACCGTACGTACGTGGTTTTCAAATTGCGGAAAAATTGTTACAGTGGTCAACAGTATACTGCTAATTAGGAATATTAAAAATCAGATTGATTTTTAATGTAACGTTAATATTTATCAAGTTATAGCATGAAACAAATTGCTACTGTTATTTGCCGCCAAATTATTGGTTGTACAAGAGAAACACTTTTTTGTTTATTTTATTGGACATTTTTTACATACAAAATTTTTCCAAACATACATATTTTTTGCTTGAATCTATACAAAATATTGATTATGTTCTCCGTTTCTTAGACATCGATGGACACTTATTTTCGAAACACATCGATTTCATTATTATCATCGTCATAACTCTTATCATTGACATAATTACCGTCATCATCATCATTATTATAATAATTATTTTCTCCGCTATTACTTTCATCGTCGTTGAAAGTAATATTACAATAATTCTCGATGGCCTTGATTGGATAATCGCTTCACTACATAGTATAAAACAAAGTCGCTTTCTCTGTCCCTATGTCCCTTTGTATGCTTAAATCTTTAAAACTACGCACCGGATTTTGATGCGGTTTTTTTCAATAGATAGAGTGATTCAAGAGGAAGGTTTATATGTATAATAACATCCATTAAATAGTGGAGAAATACTGTTATTTTTGAGGTTTCTAATGTGATGTCGTTAATTATCATATTTTTTTCCGCTTACATTGCAAACGCAGGCTGAACCCTACGAGATTTATCAAAATCAACTAATTATTTGTACACATTGAAAAGGTCTACAGAAAACTCCGCGATGGTATGTGTCTATCTCTCATGGATATCCCACAATAACATTTTTTTGTCATTTACTTTTTACGACAAATAATGGCAAATTTTGAAGCGATTTTAACCAATACAGCATTAATCCTTATCCAATTAAATAGCTTAAATACATTGTTGATTTAATATAGATCTATATGGTCCTTTACAGCACAAGATTTAAATGAATATTTTCTAAGATATTACAGATTTAAAATTGCGGGAAGTAGCGCTTGCGGCGGTACTGGCCGACCGGGGCGGCGGCAGCGTGCCTATAAATAGCGCGTCGGAGGCCGATGTAATAATTGTTGTAAAAATAAAATAAATAGTCACAGTTTTTCTGTAGTGTATTTAGTATCAGCATTGCACCCGTGCGAAGCCGGGGCGGGTCGCTAGTACAATATAATCGTCAAATGTACTTTATTCTGCTTCTCGAAAAATAATATTGCTATCAACAAATGTTGCTATTTGTTTCATGCTATATCTCGATAAATATTAATTGGTACATTAAAAATTGATCTGATTTTTAATAATCCTAATTAGAAGTATACTGTCGACCACTATAACAATTTTTTCGTAATTTGAAAAGCACGTAAGTACGGTAAAATTATAATTATGCATAAAATGTATTAAAGTACAATATTGTCCAGTGTTCTTATTCCCAAAAATTAAAAAAAAAATTATGTTTCTACGATCAATATTCGCCGAGATAATCGAAATTTTTTAGGCGAAATGAATTTGAAGAGTAAAGTTTTTTTCCATGCGTCGCAGGATGAAAGAATGCCCCCCCTCCACTGCTCACTTTCTGACTTTCGGAGTAGGTGCAATTTCAAATTATTGCCGCATCAACAATTTTGAAATAATTGAGTTGAAAACTGCTTCATACAATAGTTTAGCCATCGCCTCCCTATGAGTTCCTACTTAAATAAGCAACACCGCAGCGATTTTTTGAAAAAAAAAACTCGGCTTCTAGTGGTCGTACAGAATTTTTTTTTTTCGAAACGTTCGCTAAAATCAGGTATTGCATCCACTTATCGGCATTTCGATATCAACAATTGTCGAAGAGTTATTCTATTTGTTTATAATGAAATAACCAACTCCAACTTTGTTTACTTGTTTCAAGAGTTTAAAATCAACAATTCATTTGGTTCTTTTTGTTTTTGTTAGTATGTCTCGAACTTTCATTTGCGCACCCGCAGACCGCTGTACGACCTCTAGATCGCTGAAAATAAACAATCAAAAAAACAAAAGTTATAAACAAATTCACTTTGCAAAAAAACTATTGAATATTTTTTACTTGAAACTTTGCACACTTATTGTATGCAACGAGAGGCTTGTGACACGTTTTTCTTAAGGGGAGCAGGTCGTCGTGCTCTTCGGATCTGCTTTGCTTACGGCAGCGGAACATCGGTTAGTGGATATTCTCGTGCAGACGGTCATCGGTCAAATGCTCAGCGCAGAGGTATCGGTTTAACGGTATCTACTTATAATCGGGATATCCCTGCTCTCTGAACTGATCAACGATTTGACTGTCCGCAGGTCAAAACATCCAGTCGGTGGTCGGTTCTCGGACGCCACCCTCGGGATTCATAGGGTCGAGGGCCCACTTATGCACCGGGCAGCTTGTTACAGTGGAGAAACGGAAAGCCAGAGGTCAGTTGCGCGTTTTAGTGCTGACTGCCGGCTACCAATTGTTATCTGTAATGTTAATAATGGGACTAGGAAATTAAACAATCGGTTTTAAAACATCTCGTATCTTGTATTCCATACTTTTATAAAAATACGTGGCCTAAAACTAACTTACAACCTAGGATGGAAATAATATAAACAAATGAACGGTCGGAGGGCAAGAGTATGTTATGAGAGCTGTTCACGGTAGGTCGTACTGGTCGGTGGCGCTGGAGATGAAAACTCGGCGGTATCATTCGCGACGCTATTCCACGTTACCTCGTACTACACGATTGCGACGATGTTCACGACGACTCGTACTCAAATTATCGCGCTTCGTGTCTAAAATCGGCGGACGCTGTTCACGGCGCTTCGTACTAATATTGGACCGACGACGGTATTCACGGTTTGTCTAACAGTAACCCGGCATCGATCGGCGGTAGGCGGCGTCTTTACACGCGGCGGCGATAAACGTCGAGGCGGCAGTTGTTAAAGCGCCCTTTTCAACGGACATCGGAGTGCACCTGGCGATAAAACACATTCCTGGTCAATACGGAAACAAAACTAAACTTACGGCATTTAGTGCGTGTGTGTATATATGTGACGGTAGAAAGGAAAGAAAGGAACTGACGCTGCTCGTACTTGTAAGGGTCCTCGACAGTGTCAGCAGGATGGAACGACATTGCCCGTACTTATAGGGGTCCTCGACAATGTCAACCAATAGCGGTAGGAAATTAGGAAAGGAACCCACACTGCCCGTACTTATAAGGGTCCTCGGCAGTGACGGTAGGATGACACAACATTGCCCGTACTTATAAGGGTCCTCGGCAGTGACGGTAGGATGACACAACATTGCCCGTACTTACAGGGGTCCTCGACAATGTCGGCCATTAGTGGGGTAGGACGTAAGGAAGGAAGTGGATGGTGAAATACCATATACACACATGCCTAGCCTCACCCACATTGCTAGACCAGAAAGGCGCGGTCCGGCAGGCGATCCAGGCAGTCCGTTGGGACTGTTGACCCGGGTGGAGAACGTGCAGTTCTCGGCGAAATAATAGTCTGCTCGAGCTTAAGTAGTCGGCCCGAGCTCCCACTACGCTGACGAGTGACGGTGTGCGGTGATCGCGCATACAATACTGCTGTATACGGCGCGCGATTACTATGGTCGGACGCTCTGAAAATCATCGGAAAATTGTAATTCCCGGCATGGCGCGACAAACTTAATTATATACCTGTAATATTGAAACTTTAAGCAATCTTTTCCCGCAAGAATCTGATTTTTCGGATGTTAAATAAATAAATTAATTCCCGGCGAATATACTCATGCCCAAAAATTTAGTAACTTCGTTACAGGCTCCTTTCGGTCTAGTATAAAGTTAATGTAATATATTTTTCTATTCTTTATTAACAATTGAAACAGTCATTTTCGCACGTTTTTTTTTGAAATAACTAACTAACAAATTATCGGATTTGGATGGGCCTTAGCTCGTTTTGTAGGTATTTTCAATGCGCACAACTTTTGTTTGAAACTTTTTTACTGAAAAACAGCTTTTCCTAAAACTCGAAAAACTATTTTTTTACATCTTAATTGTTAAATACAAAATTTTCTCCTCAAAAAAAGGAGACATAAGATACTACATAATTACTATTATCATTCTGAAGGTTTCTACGTAGTCAGAAGTCCACTAACCCTAAATTTCAAAATCCCCTCATTGTGAGGCTAACTCTGCCGGTCTATATAGGCCAACATCTATCCTAAGCACCCTTTCTAAAGTGGCCGAACGCTATATTCTATCGAGAATCAGCAAACTAAAGCTGGATACAGTAATCCCCGAAAAATAATTTGGATTTAAACAAGGACTCGGCACTGTCATGTTAGTGTCCAGGGTACTACAAGGTGCCTTGGATGGGATAAATAGGAAGCGAAATAACTGTTTTGCTACTTCTCGATATGGAGAGGGTATGCGACACTGTGTGGCATGAGGGGCTCTTATACAAGCTCTTCACCACATTATCCTATCCCCTGTTCATGATTGCGTTAGTTCCTTCATGTCTTCAGGATGGAAGTACAACGGTTAGGGTAGAGGATAGACTGGTCGGGCCGAAGATCCTAAAGGCTGGCGTCCCCCAGGGCCGGTAATCTCCGCTGCTTGATAATACCTACACACCGGATTTGTCAACTACCATGCAACACAAACGTACAGCGGACGATGTACTACTCGCAGCGAGTTCGTACTATGTGAGTCGTACTATGTGGAGGCAGCACAAATACATCCTAAAGACGTCCATAAAACTTCTGATTTCAATATTCGGGACGTCTTATGGATGTCCATTAACGTCGAATGACGGTCTTAACACATTGTATAGATGTCTTATGCTACAAAAGGTAACGTCTTTAAGAAATTTGTTTACAATGTCTTATGGACGTCCCTTCCCAACATTAAAACAACATATTTCACCATTAAAATTATGTACATTAAAAAGGGTCCCTTTAATTTTTTTGTTTTTCTTGTTTACAAAGTCAAACCGTGATTATTCAAATATCCAAGAAATAATTTTAGTTAAGAACAAATTAAGAGCAAAATATACACTACCATTTTATTTAAAAAACTACAAGTTCTACATGTATCATTTGCTTTAAAAAATATGTTCAAAATAATCTCAAAAGCATAACTTAGGCATAATGTAAACTTTCTCTAATTTGAAATTTAAGAAGTGAGGTAGAAGAGCAAACATGTTCAAAACCATTACTGTTCGAACTATAAGTGAACCTATCAAATTTAAGCCGTAGTTTATCCCTTCGATATAATACACACATAACTCTAAAAGGTAGACTATCAACAAAAAAGTTTATTGAAATAAAAAGTACAGAACTTTTTAAATAGTTTTTAAAACAATGTTTCTATAAAGGAATTTGTTATTTAGTCGAAGAGTAAATCTATAGCCTGATGCTCTTTTGAGCCATGTTTGGATTGAAATTTCCACATTCTTCCGACTTTTTACCAGTCCTGTTGTCTCTGCAGATCCTAATAACAAACTAATTTTAATTTTATAGAAAAAAGTTTATCATTTGTGGGAGTACATTTTTTTATATTTTTGTGAATTTTTAAGTCTCGCCAAGTTGGAATCGTAGAACTTTTTCTTTCCTTTTCGCGTACATGGTAATTTTACAAAGTTGTAAATGCTCTCTCCTCCCAGTTTCGAATTTCTGAAACTTTAAACAAAATTACAACTTCTTGTAATTAACAAAACTCTATTTCATCAGTGGAGCAGTCCATAACCATTTCGTCTTCCACTTAGGACTGATTCTGATGAGCTGTGCAAGCCCTGTTTGAACGCATATAATATTTTTGAAGATTTCGTTTCATACTTCTAGTAACACAGAGTTGCTACAAAAATATAAGCGGTAAAGTATTCGGGAATTTTCTGTAACGCAACCTACAAATAACGTTACTGTTTTTTGGCACGCGACCACCCGTATCAAAGGATGTCACTGCATAATTGAAGTATTACGTTATCCCATGGCACCCCACTGGTCGGTGCTACGTCCATCGCATGCGACCACACACACATCAAAGAATTGTAATACTATTAAAATTTTCCCACGGTCTTCAGTTTTTGGAGAGATTAGAGAGACAACATAAATGAATTTTAAAACGGGGAATATTGTATGTCTTTTTTTCTTAAATAAATTGTTATTAATATTAGAATTAAATTTTAGGTTAAATTTGGAGTAATTTGTTTCTTTTTAGTAATTATAAGGATGAAATTTTAGGTTAAATTTATAGTAGTTTATTTGTTTTTTAGTAATTATCAGGGTTAAATTTTAGGTTAGTAGTTTATTTGTTTTTTAGTTATTATTAGGATTAAATTTTAGTTTTATATCAATAGAATATAGATATCGTAACAATTTTGGGTGTTTTTTTTTATTTACTAATTTAATGACATGTCTAGACATCTAATATTAAGAAATTTATTGACTGTTAGAGATTCACCAAAAAAGCAGATTTGACTTTCACATGACATTTGACTTTTATACCGTTCGGTGTGCAATAATCACAGAGTTTCCATACCTGCAATAAAATAGTGGATTACTATTAAAAAAACCATCCTGACCTGGATATTAGTGTACGAGTTGCTCTTAAGGTCAACATTGAGACCACTTGCCCTGTTTAATTATTTATAACTTTTATTTTAAAACCTTTTTCCAGAACTTAGTTTCGAAGTTATTCATCTTAAAGTAAATGACGCCTCTGGCCAAAAACTAGTCATAAGATGGCCTATGAACATATTACATTTTTAGCCGCTCTTACTGGGAACCGTTTTTCATAAGGTTGGTACGGGGTCCTTTAAAATTTTAAAACCATATTATTATTTTTCTTTATCTTACACAAAATAGCATTAAAATTCTTGCAAAGACGCGCACTTATTGCTTCAACGCACTACTAGACTCGAATAAAAATTTAAAATATAAAATCTGAATCTAAACCGTGACGTGTGTGTATATTAAAAGTTACAAATATTAAATGGGCGAGGAATGTTACTTTGCTTATGTAGACCACGATCATACGTTTTTTGATTAAAAACAAGACTCTAATATGTGATTTGCTTACATATAGAACCTCGAACATGCGCCTTTAGCTGAAAAACAAGTGATATTTGGAAATTTTTGGGTTTTTGTAAAGGTCTAATATTGTAGTCATACACATACAGCAGCGATGTTACGAAATTGTTTCAAATCACTTATAATAATTACTTTAATTGGTACTAGGTACAAATGCAACTTTTGTGACACCTATAAACTAACATATGAATATCTTAAAGATGGCTATGACTCTTTATATAACACAAACTTAGTACTATATCAAGAATGTAGCTCTGAACTAGATAAATATATTGATTTAGATGACAATGAATTAATGGTTAATGACTTATGTTTGGAAAAACTTGAAGAATGAGAAAACAAACAAGAAACTCTAACCAATTCACAAAATTATACAAATCAAATTGCGAAAAGAAAATATTGAACTGGAATCATCTTCACATTTACAATAAAAAAAAACGAAATATGTGAAAACAAGCAGAAAAAGATGAAGAAATCGCAAATTGGCTGGTTTAACACACAATCTAAACAATGATTTTAAACAGTGTCAAGAAAATCTGAATGTATAGGGTCGATAATCATTTTGTTTCCTTTTTAGAACACATCATGGTTACTTGGAGAACTAGGATCCAATTGCAAGTGCCATCCAGCGACATCACTGAAATTAACACAATTCCAATACGAAGGGGAATATTTCAGGGCGATTCGCTTAGCCTATTGTGGTTCTGCCTTGCAATGAACCCACTATCACGCCGTTTGAACTCCACCAGATACGGCTTTAATATTAGAAATAACAACGAAGACGTAGTAAGAGTGAATAATCTATACATAGATGATCTTAAACTGATGGCTGCTACCAGAAACCAGCTGGAACAAATGCTTAAATTTGTTGAGGAGTTCTCCGGGATATCGGAATGCAATTTGGACTTGACAAGGGCCGTATTTTAAACATTGTTAAAGGTAAGATACAACCAGGAGCATTTGAAATGCAGAACGGTGAAACTATAGCTGCAACTGAAGCAAATGAAACATACAAATACTTAGGTATGAAACAAGCTAAAAGAATTGACCATCGCACTATGAAAGCCGAATTGACAAACGAATTTGTCAGGAAGGTAATGCGGGTAGTACGAACTAACTTAAATAGTAGAAATTTGCCAAGGCACTCAACACGTACGCTTGCTACTCTTTTGGAATCGTAAAATGGAGCAGGACAGACATTCAAAATTTGTAAAGAAAAATAAGGACACTCCTAACAAAAGCACAAAAACATCACCCTCGGAGTGCTATTGAACGTACAATGTTTCCAATGCGTAAAAGAGGAAGAGGATTGGTGGGTATTGGTAAGCAGCTCGACCAACAAATAATAAACTTAAGTTCATATTTCCACAGGTTAGCGGATTCTTCCACACTACATCGAGCAATATGCGAGGCAGAAATTTCAACGTCACTACAGCTGAGGAAATAGGATATTGCTTCTCACCACCATATAGATCAAGAGAAGTTACAAACCTGGTTACAGAAGCCACTTTATGGACATCATCCAAATGAGGTCAATGTCTACAACTCAACGTTAAACTACTGGTTGAATTCCGGATAGATGTTTCCGGAAACGGAGGGCTTCTTGTTAGCTATCCAAGACCAGGTTATTCCGACGAAGAACTATCGGAAGTTCATCATTAGAGATCTCTCAATAGAAAATGACCAATGTAGATATGGCTATTAAACATCAGAGACAATCCAGCACATAGGAGGATGCCAAGCGTTTGCTGCAACCGAGTATAAGTAAGGACACGACTCAGCTGCTAAGATACTCCACCGAGACTTAGCAGATAAGTTAAACCTATTGCAGGTAGGAAAAGGGAAAAAAATATTACATAGATCCTTAGCCTATTCTTGAGAACAACCAGTTCAAGGTCTATTGGGATCGAACGGTTCTGATGGATCAGACAGTTATTCATAATAGACCAGACATTATACTAACAGATAAAATTTCTAGGCGAACTACACTAATCGACATTGCTGTATCTAACAACAACCACCTAATGCCAAAATACGAGAAGATCGCCAAATACAGAGATTTAGAAGTGCAAATCTGAAGACAATGGACAATGAATAGCGTTCCAATGATTCCCATAATTTTATCAACAACTGGAGTGAGACCAAAGAACCTTCTGCAGAACATCAAGGGACCGAGCTTTAATGAGCATCTGTATAAACCGATGCCGAAAGCAGTTCTCCTTGCAACCGCGCAAACCGGCCGAAAGTTCGTAGGAAATACAGCAGACCACGTCACCTAGGATCCGATAACATGGAAAGGGTTCCCACAGAGCTTCATACTTTTGGTACCTTTGTATACCTGGTATGAGTCAATATTCCGTGGAGGGAGTGCGGAGCCGTCTGGCTTGTAAATCAAAATTTATTTGATTGTAGTGTAGTATCCCAAATAACACACTTCAGTCCACTGGATATCCATCGTTTATCCAAAGCTGGACATACTGGGTATCCATGGGATGTCCAGAATTTGTCCACCAACATCCTATGGATATCCACTAGACTATACGTTTGTCCCACTCATGGACGTCTTTTTGGATTCCATATATTGTCCAGGTATGGATCATTTTTGGATATTAATAGGACTAATTTTGGATGTCCATATAATGTACATTCTTGACCCGATTGTGGACATATTATCCGATGGTATTGTGCTTTTTGGATGAATAGGTCATAATCTATTGTTCCCTCTTCTTGACGTTCCGCTAACATGAATGGTAGATATTTTCAGAATTTGCTTAGGGTTCGAGAGCTTACAGTACCTAACTAATCTTCACTTCTGAAGATACAGACCACTTATGTCATCAAAACGTCGATAACAAGTAACCATAGATGGCCCTATTAGTCCCAAAAACTAAACATATATAAATTACATGAGCGAACCAGGTAACAGGAACTGGATCCACATATTACACTTATTGATTACAATTGTCAAGCTTTTAATACAACACTATATAAGAATATAAAATTTTATAATTAGTCGAATTGCAAGTGCTACAAAATATAGCTTCAATTGATTTAAATTGTTCAAGCTATAGAAGGATCACTATGAATAAGGTATCTGGTTCCATAGTAATATGTACAATTTCAATTGGGTAATAGAAAATATACCAATTATTTAAATAAAGACTTTATTGTTACAATGATTATTTTTTTTTAGATTTATTTCTGTCGTTTATTCTCTTCAGCCATTATCTAAACTCGTCTTCGGCTGTTTTCTATCGGCCCCCCATTTTTCTGCCGTATATAGTTAACAAATTCCGAGTGTCGTATTTAATCTTGTTCGTTGGGGCTGTTTCAAGCCTTAATGTTCCATAGTAATTTTCCATAATAAAAAACATTAAAGTATAAGAAAGCCACAAACAATGATAACGATTACAACAGAAATATTAATTTGAAAACTCAAGATCCTATTAAAGTTAGAGATGTTTGTAGGAATTTAAAATGAAATTTAGATTTTACTTATAAAAGAAAGTTCTCTCTCTCTCTCTCTCTCTCTCTCTCTCTCTCTATATATATATATATATATATATATATATATATATATATATATATATATATATATATATAAAACCAAATGCATCGTAATTGTTTAGAGTGCTTAAATTAACAGACCAGAAAAAAAATTTTAACACACTTTTTGTCAGGGTATTATCAGAACAAGGGGATCTAGAGTTTAACGTGTGAAATCTGACACCCAATATATTCTTATTATTTACGATTATGACAAATAAAACAGAGAGATTTTCTTCATCAAATTTTTATATTTAAGTGGTAACTTACCTACAAATAGTGAACTTTTAAAAAGCACTTTACTGTTCCATCATATGTATAATTCTTGGAAAGGCTATCTGTCATTGTTACAATAAATTATCTTTTAATAAGTTCATAGGTATACTTTCCTCCAATTTTCGCTAATTGTAAAACCTAAAATTATATTACATTATTGAGAAAATTAAACGTTAATTCCACATATGCTAAGCTAAGAATATTTTTGACTTTAAGAATCAAAGTAAAAAAAAAATATATAAAATAATCCTGTAAAATGAAACTGATTTTAGTATTGTTTCCTCATGTATGAAAAAAAAAACGTTATTTAAATTCCCCACAAGTAAGTAAGTTCTTATGCCATTTTTAAAAACATTGAAATGGGCACTTCTTAAGTAAAAACTTTGTTTTTTCATAAAATTAAGATTTTTTTTATCAATAGACTCATACACATAAAGAAGCATTACTCGAATAAGTTTCAGCTTTTATTTCAGGATAAGTGTAATAAACTTACTGCATCTTTAAAGTTTAAATTGTCCTGAAGATCTTATGTGACTTGAGGCAGCTGATGATTTTCTTCGGTAAAAGGATAGTTAAACTCCTGCAGAAAATTCTTGTAGATACTTGTTGTTTTTTCCCTATTTAAGATTACCTGAATATCTTCTTTAATTTAGTACAAATTGGCTTTCACATAGGAATTTTATTTGGACCAATCTTTGGAAAATTCATCTAAAAAATAATTAAAAAAAATTAAATTATAAGTCTAAACCTAGAGTCGAACTGTCAAACCTTTATTATATATTTTTTAACAATTATACTGCACAAAAATACACATCAATGTAAACTTGTACTAGCGTTTAATCCAAAATAGTCATAAAAAAATTAATATAATTATTCAAATTTGCTATAGCTTTTAATCCATTGTAAATTTTGATAACATTTAATAATGCCAGCAATCTTATTAGACTGATTACTCAATAATGACTTTGTCAGAGAGAAATTTCTCTAAAATTTACAATTTTATTATTACACAAATTTACAACTCTATCTATGCTCCATTTTAACCAACAAGATATAAAATTCATTGGCCTATCAAAATATTTGCACTCATTTGTAGTAATTTCCTTTTAAATAAGTGATTGTATGAAAAAGTATAGCTACAAAAGCTATATTTTAACATACGTGTTTTGATACTGAATATTTTGTTCACTTTCAAATTTGTGCGAGTTTGATACTAAATTATCAGCTTTTCGTCGGGCATGTCTGTAGTTAGTATAATTTAAAAAAATTAAATTAAAAATAACTATACTTACCTTTAACGGTGGCATTTTCTTCAAATAAAAAGTACACTTGATTTTAGCTCAACTAAAACTCCAAAGGTCTTTTTTAGCTCGACGTCAACACATTAATGGGCACAAAATATCTGAAGGGATATTTTGTGATAATGCCGGGCCGGCGGGTTAAGAAATGACAATTGTACAGGCCGATATTACAGTATCCGATTTTACCGACAACCCGAAATTTAAATTATTGAGGGGAAAAATCTACGTTAAATGGACGTCTGATGGACTTACACTGGACATCCAGATATGGACGTCCATATAGATTACATGTCATCACATCTAATGGACATCCATAAACGGTCCATGGACATACAGGACATTATATGTACCTATTCTGGATATCCAATGGAAATCTTGTGCTATCTGGGATAGTGTTTAACGCAGTCTATAGTGATATACTGTAAGTTAACATTATTTAAATTTAAAATTTGTTACTTATTTAAATAAAAGTTTCAAATATCTTACAAATTGTTATTTCTCAAATTTATTATAAGTTGTGTCGTGTAAAGAATTATGTTAGATTTAACGGTTTAAAATTAAGATACTCGGCTGGTATGGATATATCGCAAGATATTAAATCCATAAACAGAACTAGCCATAGAAAAACATTTTTAAATAGCACGCTCATACTATGGAGTTATGAGCACAATCTTCTGTAATAATTTTGTATGCCTGAAATCTCAAATTTACTTGAAATTTGCGAAACATATTAAACTTTCTAAGGATATTTTAATTAAAAATTAGAAAATATTAAAAATATCGGGGGACCACCTAATTAATTTCAACTGTTTATTCAAAAAATAAAACTTCTTAAAAAAAAGGGTTCGTCAACATATTGATTCTTTGATGTGTAATCAAAGAATTATTGCCAAAATTTTAGTGAAAATTTTCGACATAAAAATATAGAACGTGTTCTATATTTTTATGACTAAAATACAGAAAGTGCGCGAAAATCGACGCAGAATAAAAATTGTGAATTGACGGCCCACGTTTGGTAATCAACTTAAACTTAATTTTAACTCATTGTTTCTTGCACAAAATATCCCTTATTTTGTGGTTTCTTGATTATATATGTTCGGAAACTTTCATATTTATGACATTTTAAGGTTATTCCCAGAGCAAGTTAACTTTTTAACTGCTGGAACGTCACATGTGATGGAAATGCGCATGAGCATCGACAAAATTATCACCAAAATTATATTCAAATTTCTTGTACGTATCACACAGAGTGGTATTTTATTTTCAAAATTATCTCCATAGAATTTTCGGCAAAAATTTGCTGAAAATTTTTGTTATAATTTTCGGAATAATTCTCGTGTGTGTAAAACGACTCTAAAAGGCTGGCACTATCATTCCTAACTTCTTGTTCTGGGAGACCTAGTTGGTCATCTGACTATATTTTGGTTGACTGACAGTTTTATCTGTCAAGTTCGTGTCTATGTCCTCTGTCAATTTTTCATATGGAAAAGAATATTTTCGTCAGTTTTCAAATAACAATCTAACTTTCTTGTTTTGGGATAACAATGCCCGGTGTTAATAAAGAAAATCAAAATATCGAGTCAGATGATCCACAAAACGGTCCAAATAATATTCAAGAGCCACAAGAGGAAAGAGAAATATCACAAACAGATCGAATAAATAAACGTCTTTTGGAGTCATTTTTGCATAGATTAAATAACGACGAAATTTCTCAATCATTAATGAATAATTCAAATATCCATAATATATCAGGCAACTCAAATTCTTCATCACAAAATTGTTTGGATGTTTTGTCGGATGAAGATTGGGAATAGCAAATTATAAATAATACAACATAACCCAACATTTTTAATTTGGCGGCAAGGTACCTGTGTAGAATCGGAAATTTGTTTTAGTTTTTTTTTGTATTAGAGATAAAAGGAATATTTATTATTTTATGAACAATTTAAAATTTTAAACATGTCCTCTGATGAGGAATCAATAAATAATGGCCCTGAAATATCTGATAATGAACAACAAAACAATGAAATCTTCGAGATCAGTGAAGACCTACAAGACTATGAACCGACTGAAGAAGTGGAAAAGGATGAAACAGCAGAAGGAGAAGGAGGTGGGGAGAGCAAAGATGGCGAAAAGAAGACTGTTAAACCAAAGCGAGTTATTAGAAATCCACAACCAAAATTAAATGCGGAAACTTTGAAAGGTACATTTGGTTTGTGCAACTTGCTTTAAATTTCAGACAATACTACAATCAATGATCGATTCATACTTCTAGAAATTAGGAGTGATGACAGGAATTTACATTAACAATTCTTGCGATTACCCTATATTCATTTTTCCTTAGTCTCAACGGAAAATGTTTTCAGCTGGAGGAAAAATTAAGATAAATATTTGGATTAGGTGAAATTTAGGGAAAAATTTTTTTTACGAAAATATTTCATTTCATGTCTCTATTTCAAGGCTGTAGAACACGATTTTGGCCTCAGTTTTCAACAAAGACTCGACAAGTGCTCTGTAAATCATTATTAGATTATTTCTTGATAGAATATCTCTCGACATATAAAATGTATGAATTAAACATCTTATCTTTTTAACTAGGCAAAAATGCTAGAGCAAATGTTGATCCCATTTGAGATGAATATCAATTACTACACAAAGGTATCTAGTACTAGCACTTTCCCGAAGAGGTTCACATACCTTCCAAGACTATATGAGAAAAATTTGGTCTATTCGCTTCGGTTAAGGAAAAAGCAATATAATGTGTTTTTTTGATGTGCAAGAAGGGATATGCAACATTACCACGTTTTGGACGGAAATCCAACAATTTAAATTCTTTTATACTTGTTACAAAGACATGTATATAACATTTTATTACTGATATTCAATCATTGCAACATTGTAATGATGAATAAGTTGTGTCCTATCGTTGTGTTCATTTTATGAGCTTCAAAATTATAGCATTGGTGTTACAGTCTTGTGTTTATTTAGTCAATGGTTCAGTTTAGTTCTCGAAATAGTAGTAAAGAAACTTTAGTAAATATTTACATTAAGGGAAATCTAGGAAAACTACGTTTTTTTTTGAAAAGAAATTGACACTTGGTCTCTATTTCGAGGTCATAGAACACGATTTTGGCCTTGATTTTTTACTATTTTTTCTCACTTTCCCGAAAAAAGCCAAGCGTCACTTCACAAAGCACTTTGATTTCTGAAGAAAACACTGAACCTATGAATTTATTTTCAACGGTACTAGTTAAAATATATTTTATGTAATATATTTTAGCAATTTTTGTACAAATTTTAGGGAACAAATTTAGAAAAACTCATATTTTTAATAAAAAATACATCAGACTCGCGAACACGACAAATATTCGTTGCGACGTTGCCAGCTATAAAATACTGTCGTGGTATAAACTATAAAATTTATCCATTACAGTGAATGACATAGTTTAATTTTTGTAATGTATAAACAAGAGTAAAATTAATCTTAACCATAAAAAAATTTTGGGTAGTTCAGGTTAGTTGAACTAACCTAAACTAATCTAGATTTATACTTTCGTGGTATAAATTATAAAATTTATCCATTTCAGTTAACAATGTAGTTTAATTTTTGTAATGTATAAAAAATGGTAAAATCAATCTTAATTACCTAAAATTTTTGGTTAGTTCAGGTAAAATGAAACTAACCTGAACTAACCTAAATTGACCTAGATTTATTAATTAAAAAATATTATTGTCCAGCAAAGATTACGTGGAGGTGGGACGTCAAAGGGAAGAGAAAAATGTTTTTCGGGTCTTTTTTTTTCCAGTTTTAATAGAAAGAAAAGAAGATATGTGAATTTCACAGAAATCGTATGTGCATTCTGGCAACAGCGCCAATTATTCGAGTTTTGGGAACAAGTCACCCCACTATTTACTTGTGGAAGCCATTTTGATTTAATTTGTTTTTTGATAATTTTCTTGATTTTCCGATAAAAATGTGCAAATTTATGAAGTCTTATCTAATACAAAGGCTTCTTCTATCAGAGTGGATTTTGTGGTTGTACAAAATTTTAACCATTTAGTGCAAAAAATTGAACCTACTGTGAAAAGTGATTCTCCCTGTTTTTCACAAAATTGAAGAAAAATTATGGAAAACCGAGTTTAAAGTCATACCCTACGATTTCGAAATAAGAGGGGAGTGTCCAAATTTTTTCAAAGGCACTTCATTTTCCTAGATTTCCCTTAATGCAAGGTTTTACCGAAACTTTTTCAAAAAAACGTTTTCCTGATTTCACTTAATAGAAATAATTACAAAAATATATAAGTACATCAAAATAGAAAATAAAAACATAAAACCAAATACAGCTTAATGAAAATGTGTCATAAAATAGTCCAAATACTTTAAAATCAAATTAGTGAAACAACTACAATTGAAAATTACAGAATTTATATTTTACTTTGATGTTACATTATCAAGGGTTTTTATTGGTTGTCCTTAATTTTTACTAATTGTTAAATTTTAAAGTATGAGTAACATATTTTTATTTTGTAGTGTTGGTGTTAATTTAATGGAAATTCTTGGTGTTAGTTGTTAATTTTTAGAAGTATGAATCAACCATTAAGTTGGTGTTTAAAATTATATGGTTTTTATTTCTTAACAGATTTATAAAATTGTTACTTCAGATCAAAATTATATTTTTTTGTTTAGATTGAATTATATTCTTTTAACAGGTCCTAGAGGTATAGCTGCATTAGAAAACTATTTTCAGCATGTTGAATTTAAAGGAAAGGGAAAAGAGCAACAAGACTTGAATGTAATAATGAAAACCTATGAATATTGGTGTCACAGATTATTTCCAAAATTTCCCTTTGATACTTGCATTGAAAGATTAGAGAAACTAGGATACAAAAAAGCCGTGCAGGTAAAGGTTGATTAATAATTTGTACTTAAAAGGTAGTCAATTCATTCATTCAACTTATATAAAGTCATCTAGAGTAAGTTTTGGTTAAAATATCAAGAATTTATAAAGCCGTCTATAGGAAGAAAGATTACAAATGGTGACCTATAAAAACAATTACTTGACAATAAATTATATTCAAATGTTTCCATTGTCACTAATTAATTGACTTTTTTACTTTTTACGTTACAATATTAAATATTAATTTTTATACCATCCTTTTTAGACTCACATAAAAAGAATTCGTTTTGATCTACTTGTCGAGGACAAACCAATCTTGGATGATTCAGATGATGAAACCAATGTTGAAGGATTCATTGATATTGAAAATGATAAAATTAATCAACAGCAAAATCAACAATTTGATCAGTTATTGAATTCGTCAGTTCCAGCATCAGTAACACCTCCTGTAGAGTTAACAGAAGAACAGTTACAGAGAATTAGATTAAATAAGGAAAGAGCAGAGAGATTAAAACAAGACAGATTAAGAAAAATTAGAGATAAGGCAGAAGAACGTTTACAGCTGTCTAGTCAGTTACCTGGTACAAGTGGTTTACAGAGTAAAACAAAATTGCAAAGCTCACAGGGTGATGTTAATAGTCAGGAGGATTATACCTTGGGTGGGGAAAGTGGTAAAAATATTCAAGATATTTTGCACCCTGCCGAAGATGGAGAAACTTTATTTGACCTAGAAAGTGCTGTTAAAGGAAAAACAAGTATTACAGGCACTAGTATAAAGAAAAAATCCAAAAAATGCATTAATGTCTTTAATACTGATTCAGAGAGTGAGAATGAAAATATAGAAGATCACATTTCAAAAAGGGATGTAGCCTTATCAAATAAAAGGATCTCAAATGTTTCAGAGTCTTCAGATATTGATCAAATATCTTCTGTTAGTGGTTTTGCACAGAAAAAAAGAAATGGACAAAACACCATTTTTGGTAGTGATGATGACCAATGTTATAATGAAAAAGGCAAAAATCACAGCGAAGAAACAAAAGATAGTAATAATAAAAATATAGATGATAGAAAATCTGTTAGAAAAATAAAACCAAGTACATTGCTGGATACTGACGAGAGTGAACAAGAAGTGGAACAAATCAGTCAGTTCTCAAAAGAAAATATTGTAGCAAAGAAATCTACAGAGAGAAGTAATTTGGATATCAACCATACTGACCAAGAAATGGATACCAATCAAGAATATTTGTATGATGTGAATACTGATAATTTTTCTGATGGTAATGACTTAAACAAAGATTCTATAAATGCAAACTCTTCAGGGGATAAATCTAGTAGTTTACATATACTTAGTCCATTTAAAAATAATCATGTCAGCACAAATGATTCTGTAGTAGTAGTGCCAAATGTCGTTGAGGTAACTGCAGATTTAACCAGTGACATTGAACCAATGGAAATATTCAAAGATAAAGTAAACTGAAAATAAAAATAATTAATATTTTTTTAAATGGTATTGAAAAAAAAAGCTTATCTGAGGACAATATTATTTGAAAAATTAATTTACAAAATCTTATTTTTTATTTTCCGTGAAGAAAAATATCTTCATGGTGTATAAAAAGTATTTAGTCATTTTTGTATTTATGTTTTAAGCCTTGCATTCATGTTAATTTTATAAAATCATTAATTTAGGTTTTAAGATGTTGGAGTAAAGCTTGTTCAATTTTTTTTACATTAGTACTTTTTTTTATTTATCTTTAGGTGTTACCTGTAAACAATTTATGAAATAGTTATTTTAATTTCATATCCAAGTTAATATGAACTTATTCTTGTTTGTTGTGTTTATAATGATGTCCTTATAAACTCTTACTATGGTTACACTTACTCAGCGGTGCAGCAGCGAACGTGTGTATTCGATAGGGGAGGGGAAGATGCGAACAACATTCTTAGGTAAGAGGCAGGGTTCGGTCTATTATTCTGAATTCAAAGCTCTTGTAGGAGGACGATCGCAAGCGAACGGGAGTTGTTGATGGGGGAGGAGGAAGCCAATAACTTCTATATCATATGCATATCAGAAAGAATGCTGATATATATACCTTTAATAGTAATTACAACTATAACACGAGAGGCAGGAATAGTTTGCCTTTATTTATGGTAGAACTATTAAAACCAGAGATGGCAAAAAACCACTTTGGGTTAAAATGTTTTAGTATGCTTCTTGATGTTATTGAAAACCTTAATACAAAGAAGTTTTAAGTCCAAAATGAAGAACTATTTGAAGAAAAAAAGCTTTCTACATATTGATGACTCTATTCAATAATTTCGATGATTTAATATGATGGAAAAAACAAATGATTTCCTTATTTTACTTGTAAACTTGTTGAAAAAATTTATACTGACTTGTTTTTGTCTGCTTAATGTTTATACTATAATATGTAGTTTTATATTTGACTTGTAAAAATATTTTATATTGTGTGTATATCATGAATAAATATCCCATAGATTTTGCCAAATGGCTTTCGTGCTCCCTTTGGGGGAAGTTTCACTAATCTCGGATACATTTAAATATCAAAAGGTCGGAGCTTTTCCATGTTGTCGAGCCTCGGGCGATGTTATGTACCTGTGCATTTCCCACAAACTTCCAGACAGTTGGTGCGGTCCTAAGTAGTACTGTCTTTTGCATAACCCCACAAAAGGCCCTATCCCTTGATATTAAGTAGAAGACTCTTCGGCACTACGCCGGCTATTGATAAAATTATCGGGATCGCCCTGACGCTATTTATTCCCCCACTGTCTGCGTATTTGTACCTCCATGATCTCATTATGCTTGTCTCTCGGATTGTTGTTAAGGATGGCGACCTTTATCAGTGTTGTTCGCTTGGATTTTTCATCCACCAAAATGAAGGGTGGTCTGTTATGTGCAACTGTACGATTCGTAAGTACAGTTCGGTCCCAGACGACTTTAACTCATTCTCCAGAACAGGCTCTGGACTGAATTTATAGTGTAAAACTTTCTCTACCTGTAAGAGTTTAAATTTATCTGCCAACTCTTGATGGATGATTTTGGCTCAATCGTTTCTTTCCTCGTACTCCGATGCGACAAATGCTTGGTATCCTCTTGTTATGTTCTGGATTGGCTCAGATGTTCGGCATTGATCGTTCTGGATCAAGAGGTCTCTGATTATGTGTTTCAGATAGTTTCTCATTGGGATGACCCGATTTTGGATAGCTGATAGAAAGCCTTCAGTTGTAGGAAACATTTGGCCTGACGTCAATTAGTCATTCGACGTCAATTTGTCGACATTTTCCTTTTTGACAACATTTGGGTGTTATTCATAAAGGGATTTCTGTAGCCAGACGAAGAGAAGTCTGGTTGGTGACGAAAAGCCAATTCATGGTCCTTCAATCGCAGAGGTGTTGAATCATGTACCTCGCATATTATCCGTTCTAGGCCAGAATACTCTGTCAGTCTGTGAAAATATGAGCGTATGTGTTAAGTGTTGATCCAATTCCTTACCAATATCCACCAATCCTCTTTCTCCGTGATATCTTGGTAGCATTCCCCGCTTAGTAGTACTGTAAGGACGATAATTGTGATTTGTCAGGAGTATTCTCACTTTCCTCTGTAGACTTTCTATATTCATCACAATTCCAAAAAAGTAGCTGAGTGCAGCGCATAGGTGTTGAATGCCTTAAATAGATTTTTACTGTTTCGGTTGCTTCGCAGTACCTGCTTCACCCGTCTTATGAACTCATTGAGGTCTTCATAGTTCGCATGCTTTGTACCTCTTTTATGTCCTAGTATTTACAAATTTGTTCGGTCTCCATTGTCGCAATGGTTTGATCGTTCTGCATCTCAAATGCTCCTGGTTTTACCTTTCCTCTAGTTGTTTAAAATGCGGCATTTATCAAGGCCGAACAGCATTCCTATATTTTCGAACAACTCTACAATTTTGAGCATTTATTTCAGCTGATTTTTGGTAGCAGCCATCAATTTAAGATCGTCCATATGCAGAAGATGATTTAATTTTGTCACCACTTCACGATTGTTCTTAGTACTGAAGTCGCATCTGGTGAAATTCAAATAGCGTGATAGAAGGTTCATGGACAGAACCAAAATGGGCTTAATAAATTTCCTTGAAATATTCCCTTTGTATTGGGATTGTGTCTGTCTTGATGTTGTTGCTGGAAGGTATTCGCATTTGGATCCTAGTTCTTTGAGTCGACATGAGGTGGTCTAAAAAGGAGACAGTATGTACTTCGAGTCTTAGTGTAGCTGCCAGCCCGTCCAATGGCACTGAGGCGAAGGCTTTTTGGTAGTTCACGGAGGCGGCGAAAATATTTCTTCGTTTGGTATAGGCCTAATTGCAGATAACTGAATCGATAAGTTGCTTTTTACAACCCATTGTGCCTCTGGCACATCCTTTTTGTTGAATTGCAGGTGATTGGCTGATATTTGTCTGGACCTTGTATATTATGCTGATTCTTTGACGAGAGATACATGGCTGCTTCTATGAGAAAGAATGAGATTTTCTATGGATGTGTGGCTCAAAATGCATCTCACTGTAATCTTGGCAGACTTTATATTCTTCATTGATCCAGCCAGCGTTGATGTTGCAACGGGTGGTTTGTAGCTGGTTGACTTCTCCAGAACTCTTCTTGTTCTTTATTTGGGTATTTATTATTCGCTGTTTGGTAAAGAGGTTAACTTCCGATAAAAAGTCCTTTCTGATCCCTCAAAAAGGACATTGTCTCGTTTTCGGTTGTTGCTAGCTTTATATCTCTTTAATCTTGCTGCCATCACGGAAAGGCCTTGTTTTAGTGTATCGAGGAATTGTTGGGCAGTGCTGTTGATTGGGTCATGTTGCGAGTGGCATTGAACCTGACTTAATATTTCTTGTACTCATGTTTGCAGTTTCTGGTTCTAATGCCTCTAGTATACTGTGTTAGCTGCCCTATACCTTTTCGAAGATTTTCGATATTTTTATCTCCTAGTGTGAAATATAGGTTGTGGGCTGCCTGGTGGTGATCGTAATCTCTATAGTTCTAGTGGCTGCAGTAGCGGCACAGTAGATTAGCATATGCAGCTGTTCTAGCGTGTGAGCCTCTAAAATATAAATTGGCAAAAGGTTGTTGTTTATGATATCTAATACAATACCGAGCTTTTTAGATGAGTTTACTCTTGGCAGTGGTGGCTTGCATAATGGGTTGGTTCCATTATACTCCAGTAATGCCCTTACTCATTTCAATAGATAGTTTCTGGTATAGTTCGGCGTTGCCTCCGAGTGTCGTTGTTTGGTTGTTCTTCGATCTCTGGTTCAGGCTGTGGCTGAGGCTCAACGATTTGTTCAATCTTATTGTCAGTGCATCTATTTTCTTGCTCGACTTCCATTTTTATGATAAGTCGCGTTTCTGGGATTAGTTTATTTCAGAGAATGACTCTATATTGGTTTGCTATTCTGTATTGCAACTCTTGTATGTGTGGGTATTCCCTGCAGAATTCGGCGTTTACTTGCGTTTGTAACCGATCCTTTCTCGTCTATATGAGTTACTCTATAAAAAAGTCTATTATTGACTTATTCATAGACGCGGTCCATTTCATTTTGGTCATTCTGCTTGAGTGAGCGCTGGTTGAAGTTCCCATTCAGCGGGTGGAGGTCTTGGTGTTGTTTGCCTATCGCGCAGATGTAACTGTTGTTCTTTGTCTTTGTTGGGCTGTAGCTTCTTGTACAGCAGAGTTCGCCTCCTTTATCTATTTTTTCTTAAAAATTGAAGATTGTCTCTCCCAGAATTCGTGAGATAGCCTTCGGCAGAGAGTTGGTATTCTTTGGCGTTGTTGGTACTGATCTAGGATAAATAATTCCTCTCGATGTGCCTCCATCAATTTTTTGGTGTAGTTATATATATCCTTTCCTAGATCGTTGTCTTCTTTACGACTTTGAGTTCAATTCGCCCGCTCCGGGTCCGACGCTACATTGTGGCATTCCTCTTAGTTTGGCTTCTCACCTTCCACCTGTCTGGCATAGGAGCACGTAAGCCCCATCGGTGCCTCAAACCCAGAATGACCTCGGTGAAATAAACTTATCCCGTAGACCTAACCAAACGCCTTCGGTATTCCCTTCAGGGAAACATTCACTTATCTCATATATACTCAGATACCATAAGGATGGAGCTCTGTGAGGGCCCTTTCCATGTTGTCTGGTCGTAGATGATGTGTTGGTCCTCTACATTTCTCATAAACTTCCGCACAGTTTGAGCGGTCCCAAATAGCACTGCCTTTTGCGTTAGCCTTATACAGGTGTTTGCAGCCACGCGTGAACTTTCTCTTGGTCTGGTTGGTGATGAGAAGTCAGTTCATGGTCCCTTTACCGCAGCAGTATTGAATCGTCTGCATCACATATTGCCAGGTGTAGCATAGAGTACATTATTATTGGTTATGAAGTTTTTAAGCCAAATTTTAAAATTTGCCAAATAAAATCAAGAGGTGATACTGGATTAATATTACTTTAGAATTGTGATTTACCAATTGATGAATAATTTGTATATGATCTCATATGTCATATTAATTTAGAATTGAAATTGAGCCTATTCGGTCATTGGGGTACTTTAAGAAAACAACCTATTTTTTATGCTGTGTTCTTCTGATGCTTTTCGTTTTTTTTAGGATCTTAAATATCTATACCGATTTTTCCCATACAAAATTCCATATCGCGGATGGGGATACAATTGAAATTTTAATTTTGAGGGTTAAGTAGTAGAGTATTCGCTTAACTGCTGGATTTTTAAAGTTATAATTATTCGATGAAAAATAAAGGATCTTGTACCCTCTTAAAATATTCGTACCAAAAATATCACCAGTTTTCTATTTTTTCTGCTTCCTTGGGAAGTTGAAGGTTGTAAAATTACAAGATGGTGCCTCTTGATAATCATAATTTCTACTTTCCAGTTAAAATGAAAAAATATATATTTTATAAAGAGTACTTTATTAACATGTTTTATCTAAATCACATTTCTTTAAAGCTATAATACAAAGACTTATTTACAATTAAAGATTTTTTACATTTCATTACTTTATAAAACAAAGCTATATTTATACCATTTTTAATACAGATCTAATAATAAATGTGTAGTATTTAAACTAGCAGCCCCAGTCATATTTTTTTGAGTAAAATCGTAGCAAAAATTGTAAATACTGTAGATGAGAAAAAATGCAATGTTTAAATGCAACAAAGTCATGGGCAAACATCAATGAGAAGAGAGAAGAAAAAAGTTTATTTTCTGAAGCTTACTTTATGAAAATCGTCTTATTTAGCATTATTCAGAATTTTATTTTTTATTTATGATTACTCTCAAATGTTACATTGAAATAAAATTAACCCTCTAATGACAAATTTGATACCATTCCATTTTTCACCATCTGCAATATTACTATTTATGCATTTCAAAATTAAATATTGATATACATACACAAAAAGCGAATTGTAATAACATAATATTTAATGTTATAAGCCAGCTGAATATCCTTACAGAGATACATTATGAGATATTTAATACAACAAATATACATATATACCTTTAACTGTTCAATTAACCAAAATAAACTTTTATACTATATAAAAATGTTTAGCCCATGCCAAAGTAATAAGAAAAAGTATATAAATCAAACAGAATATTTGATTTTTATTAGGTATATCACAAAATTTTAAAGGAAATAAAATTTTTCACAAAGCTCCTATAGTGTGGTTCTTTTTTGACTATTAAAGCCAAACTCTTAAATTTGCTAAATTTTTACATCAGGTACTATTTTTATTGAACAACTTTCCTGTTGTAAAAACCCAATACAACAAATATTTCTCGAATAAATGGAAAAAGATAGTAAATATGTTTTCAAAATTTATGTTACAGAAAGGTGTTACAAAACGTATAAAATGCAAAATCTACCAAAATTTTGTCTGAAATAGTGTTAATACAACATTTAAAAATGCATTAAATTACAATATTTATTTACTCAAAAAGTGAGCAACAAATTTTGAAACTTCTAATTTAAAATTTTCACGCATTGATGTTTGGTATTTCAGGAATAAGCGACGCAAAAAACGTAGCTATAAATGTCCACGCTACCATGAACCTTGTTGGTGCTTGTTCTTCCTCTTGAGCCCCATTGGGAGTACCATTTATGTTATTATTGTTGATGTTTATGTTTCTAAAGAACCCAGTTTGGTACAGATATAGTGTAATTCCCAAAAATAGAACAAAAATAAACCTAAGTGGGCTTGAGTAAAAATATACCACACTGAATAAAACCATTGCTCTGCTTAGCATGTAAAATACATCTAACCAATCTCGTTCTTCATTTTCTTGCTGAGGTTGGACAGGAGGGTTTGGTTGAGCAGCACCTTGTGCTGCTTCAGGTTGGTTTAGTTGCCCATTCGGAGCATTTGCTGGTATATTTGGTGCAGTGAATGTGTTTGTTGGAGGCACAGTAGGTGTTTGACCTGCGGACCTGCAAATTAAAAATACTTTAGTTACTTTATATTCAAGAGTTTTTATATACATATAAACTAATTTTTAAAAACAATGTTTGAAGGAAAGCCATGTTTTTAAATGTTTGAAGTAGTACAAAAGATTCTTGATAAAGACTGGAATATCATTGCATACAAATAACAATGTTGTCGGTTAAAACAATCAACAAAAATTGTAATTACAATATAGTAGGTTAAGTTTAAGCCTAGCATATTTTTTGTAACGTCTGGGACACCTTTAAACCATGCTTTTTTTTATATAATAAAAGGTTGAAACATAGAAAAAAGTAAAGGACCTAGCTTTTGGGGCGGCACGTATGAAATTAAAAAAAAAATTTATACTTTTAAACAAAAAAAAACAAATATTATTTGGTTTAATTAAGACACTAATTAAACAACATATATGAAAAATGTCAATTTACATTAATATACACTACTCATTAAGAAATAGATCATGTGGATGCTGCCGCACTAATATTTTAACCATTTTTTTTTCACAGAAGGACCCGTCTTCAGTAATTTATTATAGATTGCTGAAAATGTGAACTGTTTCCCGCAATACTTTCTGATATAATAGTTTTCTATCTATATCTCTTCAAATAAAAGTTTATTTTTGTAAAACGTCTTTCTAATCCATCGTTCAAAGCTTGGAAGACGGAATAAAAATTCTATACTTTAGGTACGATGGTACTTTGAATATTTCTTTTTTTCTAAGCACTTGAAACCCTTTTATCTAGTAGTTTTCCACCGAAATATTATTTGAATTTTTTGCTCGGTTAATTTTCTGCAATATACGTTTTTATTAATTCCAATTAGTTAAACAAAGTTGCACTATCAACCTTAATATTTCAAGCGTTTCCGATCAGTGGAACATCGCGTCAGAGTAAAAATTTGTAACGTTCTCTTCAAAACTACCAAGTTGTCCGTGTAAAAACTAGTCATAGCTTTGATTCATCATTTAATATCCACTAGTGATTTCTTGCTCATGTTTTGCTGTATACACATTTTCTTCATCTTGACTTCACCAAACATAATTCGTGTTGCCAACCAAGTTCAAAATTTGCCTACAAATATATTTTTGAAGTACAGAAATAAGATGCTTTAAGGGAATAGTCGAAATGTTATTCTCTATAGCGCAGAACTCTTAAGACTCCTCTTACATGTACACTGGTGTTGGTCAACAAAAATCTAAGCAAGAATGCACACATTTTAACTGACTTGTTACTTGGGTTAATTAATAAGCGATTTTTTATTTTAATCGATCCTTAATATTTTTTTTTAATTGAAAATAATTCGTTTATCCAAGTACGGGATTTTTGTCTGTTCTGAGAAAAAGTTTGAGGACGCCAGGCATAAGTTTTAAAATGGTCCTGAGAAAAAGTTTGGGAACGCTAGACATAAATATTAAAATAAGGCATTTTTTCCGAATTTTACGGGGCTTATAGCCTAGTTAAGTTGTCAACTTCTTGCCAAAAATGCAGTTATGACATCTCCTTTGATACACATTGGCAGTTTTGGAAATAACTTCATTATCTGGTCCTTTTTGTGGCAATTTTACAGGTCAAAATGAAGATATATATTTAATAATAGTTTAAAAGAAATTAGTTATATATTTGGTGGGTAGAAGTGATATTTTACAATAAAATTTAAATAATCTGACGAGTGTCCTTTGAAAAATTTTTTCACAAGCCGCAGATTGATCATAGTATCCCTAATTTCTAATTAGTTACCTCTACTTCACTATTTTTAGGGTACTGATATGTACATAACAGCGTCTAGTTATTACTGCCACTGTTTTGTTATCATATTGTTTATATATAACATAATGCATTAAACAATATTATTTAAAATTTTATTCTCCCACAGTATAGTAGTGGATTCTAAAACTACAAATATTCTTCTGGTCAAGCTTGTGTAGCTTTTTTATGGTTCATAACAAAATTATTGAAGAATATGTGTATGAGTTCGTATATGGAAATATTAGTATTTATACATTAAAACAACAATTTTTTTTATCATTCAACATTAGATATATAAAATACTCTTTAGATAGAGGTATTTCTTATACACGTAAATATATAAGCAAATATAAAACTATTTACTACACATGAATGTAAGCTAGAAATTACAACTTTGTACATTTCTAGATTATATAAAAATATACGTTTTAAAAAATAATGCATTATTTATCAACTAAATGACAAATATTCATTAAAATACGAAAAGGAAACTTGAAATATCTATGAATAATTTACAAAATTTACTGGGTCGAAGCTCATATAAATCAAGGTCATTTTCATACAAAAACGGTTTTAAACAAAACGCTGAACATAGATGAAATACATATATGTTTCAGGTGACATTATTACTATAATTAACGATAGTTAGTGTTTAATGGATTTATTATTAAGAGAAGCAATTGTTTTATTTTCGCTAGGTTTAATTTTATCCTTGATAGCAATGCGAAATAAGTTTAATAATTGTTTTTTTTATGTCATAATAGGTTTTTCACGAGAGTTCGCTTCTGTAATGCCTTTTTTGGAGTTAGGATCTTAAGTATAGCCTATGTTCATCAGGGAAAAATTTACTCAAATTATATATTGTCGAGTAGTTTTGTAGATTATCTTTTAAATATAAATACAAGTTTTCCCTTTCTATAACAGAGTATGTAAACCATGATTTCTTTTTGAATAAAAAAGCCTGTAACCTATTCTAATCGGTTAACTCAATGTCTAATCTACGAGTATAGGCCTTAGGGTCGGTACATTTTATATACATTTATATAAAAATTATCAGTTATTCTTTAATTTCAAAGTGGCTATTACTAAATCAAATTAAAAAACACAATTGAAACTTTCTAAAAAAAGGTTAAAAAGCAAAAAAGGATTACACATTTTAAAATATAATTAAAACGTTTGAATTGGGCGTTAAATTATTACATAAAAAACGTTGGTTCCCATCTTGCTAAGCCTAAAATATTTAAACATATATAAGCATATAAGCTTGGGTCATGATTTTATAACCGACTTTTATTATGATTGCTTTCTTACTGCAGATAATTTATATCTGGTTTTTGTTATTTATTTCATTTAGTAATAGTTTGACGCCTTTAAAAATTGCATTTCATATAAAAACTTGGTTAAATGCATTGCGATGTTTAAATGCAAATAAATCCCGAAAATGGATGGAAATACGAAGATCGAACAAGTTACCTTTTAGATAAGAAATAACGCTTCTTTCAGAAATTTGAATTGAAACATACCTAATAATAAAAAATGGCTAGATTTATTAAACCTAATGTACTTCATACTAATAAAAACATAACAAAGTTGATTTTGAATACCATATATCGAACCGTTTTCAAAATATGTTTTTTTTTTCAAAATAAATTTTCACTTTGAACACATCAATTTAAAGGGTAGTATTTCGAAAAAACTTATATGGCTTAATTAGTATATCTTGATGTCTAGTATCTTCAGTGACTTTACAGCCCATTAGTTATGGGACACCCTTTATATTTCGAATTGAGAATATCTTTCTAAAAGTGGGCTGAAAACTAAAAAAGTGCTATCAAGAGCAAATAAACGATAAGTAACTCGATATAAATACGCAGTGCAATCCATTTCTCAATTATATAAACAAATAATATAATACAGATCCAATACTATTATTGCTTGTTTTGTCCTGGTTTTGAATAATTAAAATAATTATCAGTAAAACGCCTGACTAGTTTTAATTTCATTGGCTGCAGATTATGAATTATTGGATACAATCGTAGACAGGATATTATGTTTAGAGATACAATAAGATTTAATTTTGCCTTTTTCTTTCAATATAATTTTGATAATTTTTCCGCTTTTCGAAATTTTGAGTGCGTTAGAAAAATTTTCAGAAAGAGAAGCCACATTATCTTATATTTTTTGAAAATTTCACAATAGAGGTTTAGACATTTGAACAAATTGGTACAACAGCTAATTTTCAAGTTAATAAAACATCTTGAAGGAAAAACAATAGTTAGGATTAGGTAACCACTTTAGAAACATCTTTTTACTTTACTAAGAATATAAAGTTCTAAAATTAAATATCACCTATGGGTAAGTCTATAAATATCTCTTCTCTAAATGATTTTTTCAAATTGCTGCTAGTATAGCAGATTTTGGACTTTATTTAATATTTATTACAATTTTTTGGTAAGTTAATATTTTTTACATTTACTAATAAGAAAGCTTAAAAATAAAACATTTTGATATTCTAAATTTTTCGTTATGAATAAACGTTTTGTTGAAATTATGAAAACAGGAGATATTAATGTGAAAAATAGAAAACAAAAACATAATCGACTGGGTGGGCTATTGCATTCTTTACGTTAAATTAAAGAAACGTTGCTAGGTTTCAATAAGACGAGAGTTAAGTTAATTTAAAATGAAACGACCACAAAGCCATAATTTCTTTTTTTCAAATAAATATATTATACTTAATTGTGCGCAATAGTATTTTATCATGATAAAATGTTTTAAACCCTTGTGGTTAAAATAGTATGATGCAACGTCCCGAAACCAACGTATACACAAAAATCATTTAAATGGTTACTCCCAATTGTTTGAATTCACCAATCGCTTCGCGTCAATTTATATTTCAATTGACGAGTTGTTTTTTGCCCTTAGAAGATACTTACCATATCACCCAAATAAAATGAGATCGATGGTTCGAATTTTGCTCAGAATTCGTTAAATTGCTTTTTTTTTTAAATTATTTTACCTGGTGCTCGTCAAAAATGGAAGCAATAAATCTGAATTTGGCGAAGAGAGCTTTTCAAAATGTTGCGTCATTACTTTAAAACATTACGTTTTGATGGGACGATTCCGACAGATGTAAATGTTTTAAAACAGTTTCGGTTTAGAAATTGCCTATTATTTTTTAAAACTTATTCTACTAAGTGTATATTAAAAACGGGAGCAACACAATCAAATTATTTTAACTTTTTTTTGGTAATAAAAGCTTTTTAAAATTTTGAGTCATTCCTTTAATACGTTGTATTGTGATCGGATGATTCTGACATATGTAAAAATGTTTTAAAGAGTTTTAGTCTAAGGCACATAATTTCATTGTCAAAAAACACAATAACTGAGCAATATATTTATTAGTTTATCGAATTGCAGTTTCAAGACAAACTGGAACACAGGAATTAGTAGTAAAAGTATTTTGTTGAATAAAACTGAAAAATTATAGATTTTGAAACTACTTACAGTTGCATATATTGTGCCATATACTGCATATACGCTTGTTGCATCCAAGCCATCTGCAACTGGTAGTGGTTTAAATTGTTTAAATCCATTTGGGGTATTTGTCCATTAACATTCATCCATGGAAAGCCGTTATTCGGAAAGGCGTTATTTGGAAAACCTGTAGGTATCCTGTCCGTACTCGTATTATTTTGGGTTGATGACGGTTGTGGATTTTCTGTGCTCGTTTCTGGAGAAACATTTCCAGATGTCGCTGCAGTGGTGTTTGAACTAGAATTTTCCATATTTGTACTGTTGCCTTCCAAGCTTCTATTTTCCGTTACTGGTGTCGATTGTTTAGGTCTGTTTTCCATTTTAGAATGTTTTGGAGTACACACTAAATGTACCGTGTGGGTATCTTGCCCCTCGTATTGTCTTAACACATCTTTTAATACTAAGGAATCGTTCAATAGCTGGCCGGAATAAATAAGTTTTTGTTCATGTTGTGGCTGTAAATTAAAGGTGCAAGATAAGAACCTTATCTTAATTATTATTCTGTTGATAAGACGTTTTACGTCTATCTTTATTTAAAGTAGAACCTATTTTAATAATTTATTTATTTTCGAATTGCAAATAATTATTTTAGTATGGAATTAAAATATTGTATCAGGAAAAAATTAACTAGGTATATAATATTGTAAATACTTGTATGTTAAGAACCCTACCAGATTCTTTGAAATGAAAAAATTTCCTTTTTTTTTCCACTTTTTTAATACAAGAAAAAGGTTTTATTATATTTTTATTCTTAAGGTTGGAAACTTGTTGCAATTGTCAATTAAAACCCTTTATTAAGTTAGATCAGTTTTTTGGACATTTATGATGAAGAGAACAAAACAGCCTCACATATTACCTTTAAATGCGAAGCTGTAACTTACTAGAGACATCTTCAAGGATTAATCTCTGGAAGGTCTAACTACTGAGCAGGCTCTTAAACCTGATTAAGGCTAATAATCTGTTTACATAGACTGATGTAACAAGCCACATAATAAGCTTTCAGGTTGCAGTGTAAGGGCTTCTCAACCCTAGCCTGCTATATTATCCCATCAATCCATCAAATACTCTCACACGAAATTCTAACCAATAGATTTTACTCTGTATATATTTTATTTTTAATGAAAACCACAGTTCATTAAAAATGTAGTATAAAACATAAAATTTTTTATCAAGTTAATACCAAAATATAAAAAGTGAATATGTTAGACAGTCTCCAGAATCTGATAGTTTAACAGAATTTTCGAGAAGAGTTCCAAATTAGGTATCCACTGATAACATAGCTGACGCCATTGACATATTTTTTATTTATTAACCCTCTACAGAGCATTCATTACTATTATAATTCTATCATGTTAATTATTTTAAATTTCTTAACTGTGGTTTAAATATCTCGTGTACCGTAGGTTTTGCTAACTTAAATACACTAATATTTTAATATGTAACTACCGCATTACCGTTTGCTTTACACTGACATTTCACTGAACTAGCTCGAGTGGTTTGGTACTTTTGAGAATTCTTATTATGTGGATGTTGTCAAGGAACTGGATCTCTTCAACGTTCACGTGGTGGAGAGCCGTTGTTCGTAGTTTCTGGCAATTTTGAAGATAGTCTGATCCACTGTGTTTATTCCAAGGTCTCGATGGAAGTCACTGTTGCGAGAATACCAAGGTGCATCAACAATTTTACTTACATTTTGTTTTGAAATATTTGAATAATCTGAGTGTTGTTAGTATTGGCACAGCTCCAGAGCTGGATGCTGTATATTCAGATAGGTTTCAGGATTTCTTTATACAGAAGCAGTTTATGTGGATAGCCTGGAATTTCTCCCAAGCAACCAATACATTTTTTTTATATTTTAAACCCAGCTCTTTTCTTTTTTACATCGACTTTCCAGCAAAGTCTTGCGTCAAGATTTAGACTCATGAATTTTGCTGCGTCAGCATGTGGGATTTGAGCATCATTTATTCTTATGGGTATGTGTTGTTTTCTCTTGTTTGCAAAGTCTACATGTATAGATTCGTTATTGTTTAGTTTGATATACCAAGACTTAGTCTAAGTATTAATTCAATCAATATATATTTGTAGTTTTCTAGCAGCTTCTTCATGATTTTTTTCCAATGACAATAATTGCTGTATCATCGACAAAGGTTCAAATTGTATTCTATTCTGGATCAGAGATGCCACTAGTACATAGCAGGCAAAGTATTGGACGTAATATGCTACCTTATGGTACATCTACTTTAATTTCTTTTAATTCAGAGTAAGCCTCTTCCTGCTTAAATCTCAAGTGTGTTTCTGATAAATATGACTTCAAAAGTTGTGAATGTTGTCGTGGTAGGAGCTTGTCCAATTTGTAAAGCAAGCCTTCATGCCAGACTTTGTCAAAAGCTTGAGTTACATCGAGAAAAATGGCGGAGCAAACTTTATCTTCTAACGATCAATTGTGGAGTGACTTTCTCTAAATCCGAATTGGTGGTTAGGAATCAATGCCATTTCGTCCATTATTGGTTTTAGTTTCTTACAATACAGTTTTTTGTAAAGTTTCAAGATTAAAGGTAGAAATGAGATAGGCTTGATGGAGATAATCTTCCTGGTTTAGGGAACATCATGGCTTCTGCCACTTTCCACATCTTAATGAAGGGTTAATAAGATTGGTCAGTTTTACTATTCCTTTTTTTGGAAGTTGTTTCAAGATCTAGCCTGTAATCAGATCAAGAGCTTTCTTCGGGTTAATGTTGTTTTTAATTTTATCAAATACTTCTTTTGGAATTGTGGATTTCATATTATAATCGTTTTGCCTTGTTACAATGTTGTCCAGTTCATACCCTTCTATGGTTGAAAAGTCCTCTCTAAATGTTGGTGGATTTTGTAATACAGGTCTCTTTAGTATCTTGGTGGCTTTTCACAGAGAATAATCAGTATTGTTGTTATTTGTAAGGTCAGTCAGATATTCCTCAATAGACTCGTTTTTAATACGTTGTGTTTGTTGTTTTAGTTGCTGGGTAGAGTTATTGAATGTTGTTTATTCTGAAGGTGCTCTGTTCTTGCAATTTTCTTCTATGCTTTGTTTTTTCAGTGATCAACTCCTCGATTTCAACAGGGTAGCTGTTGCCCTTTATTTTGGGTTTGATTTCCAGGGTATTCTCCCCTGTTATATGTTTTTAGTGACCAGGTCCACTTCATTATCCAACTGTTGTTCTGTCTGGAGAGGAACTGATAGGCTAATGAAGTTCTTTACTTTGAGTTTAAAGCTTCGCCAGTCTGTCAACTTATTCATGAGTTTAAAAGGCTATTCTTTTTTGGATTACACCATCTCTCACAAGTATAAGAGAATGGCCTGAATTCATGTCCCACGTTTCCTTAACGTGCAAGTAGTTTGATAATGTTCCTAACCACAAACAAATTATCAAGTTTGGGGTTTTGTTTAGATTCGTCGACCAGTAAGTTAGCTTACCAGCAGACAGTGTTTCACATTTTAGTTGATTGACTGCTGCTAAGAGTTCTTTACCCTTATTTTTTGTCAATCTTGATCCGCACTGGTTGTGCTTTGCATTGAAGTCACCTCCCACCATGAATCTGTTTCCTTGGCTCTCCACAAAGTCAGTATATTATAACAACATAAGTTTTAGTTTTGATGTTAACAGATAAAGCCTATATTTATCCAGTCGGGAAGCTAATTTCTTGGTTGCGAAGCATGAAATCCTTAATGACGATAAGTAGTATAGTAGACTTGGAATGGTTTATATTTAATGTATGATTCTTTGGTGAAATGAGTTTTAGCAACAAGGCACATATAAATTTTTTCTAGGTCACATACTAATTGCAGCTTACTTCGGTATTGTAATAGTCCATAGGCATTCAATTCTAATATTCTACCTTGGTTAGCCATTTCTAATTTTTGGGAACGCCCCTTTGGGGCGATATTCTTATTTGAAGATAAGTTCGTCCATTTTGTTCAATTTATCCAGTATTTGTTGGGTGTAGTTCTCTTGAAACACTGCATTATTTTGTTGTAGTAACGCCGCTTCGTCTGGTGTGGTGGATTGGTAACAGACAATTTTTATTGCGATAAGTACGAATGGGAATCTAATCGCCCACTTTTTCTCATGAATGATGTTCATACTGCATAATGTTTTACTTTTGACCATTTCAGTCGTAATTATTTAAGGTACTTGACCGTTTGAACTTTGATCTTGACACGTTGTTTCCCTTTGAGAACCAAATGACTACTAACGTATAAATAAACTTAGATTTGTACACTTTTTCAGTAACTTTTTGGATTTTAAAATACCGTCGTGTAATAATTTTGTTTTCGAATATTATTTTAAACTTTTCGATTTTTTCGCTGAACCAGTGGTATGCTGAAAATTGATGATGACAGATATGCATTTTTTTTTGATGTTCCATAAATGTCGAGTAGAACAAATAAAATTTTAGATTGACTCCTTATAAAAAGAGTATTACTTTGGTAGTTACATAAACTTCAAAATCATATTAGAATTCAGGACACTTTTAGCGCTTATAAACAATCATTAAGGTGCTATCTTCTTGCAAAATTATTTTACATAATTAACAAATATTGAACTAGCTGATGTTAGGCTCTAAAAACTTACTTTTGGGTTTTATTTTAGTTTTTCTTCAGGTATTCACGTATGTTTGTAGTTTCCTTATGTTATGAAATTATTTGACACATATTTTAATTTATTAACACTGTTAATACTTTGTACCCAGTCAAAATTTTGGATAAAATCGAGAAATGTTCGCTATCGCTATCTAGTTTTTTAAAAATAATTTTAGATTTATAATCTGAGACCTTGACAATTCCGCCGTACTAATTTTGGAGGAAATCTGACAATATCCACTTGTAAGTTTGCCATATTATAAGCATTATCTTGAATTTTATTGAACCAATTTTGGATATGTAATCACCACAGCAACTTCTTGAACATAATGCAAAAAATTTCATTCAAATCAGTGAAGTCATTCCAAAATAATCAGCATACATATATACAAAAAAAATATATAAAAGTTGAATTGACACCCTCCTTCTTAGAAGTTGGTTAAAAGGACTGACTCACTACCGAATATATTCATACGAAATTATAAGCAATTTTTTGCCTTTGAAAAGGTAATGAAAAAATAATGTTAAATTCTCATTGCTGCTTTTTTTCTTTACAAAATAACATTTTCAGATTTTGACCTGCCTTTTTTATCACATTTTCAACAGTTCCTCAAATCTTAAATACAAATAATATACTAAAAAAGGTCCTCCCTCTTATTCATGTTGCTCCAAAAAATTTTGAGTAAACATAAGAAAATGTAATTCACAAATGTAGAAAATGTTGCTACTGACTTAAAAAATAGTTTTGAAAATCTTTAAGAGAATATGTAATTTTAGACTCGCTTATTGTTAATTTTAGGACATCTTAAGTTAGTAAACATATTGACACTGACATATTGTTAACTGAATTTTTAGTAAGTTAAAAATGAAATGTAATTTGATATTTTCAAGTTTGGTGTGCTTCTATTTTCTCTCATAACAATAGCCCTAAACTTGTATATGTAATATCCCTCAAGGAAAGTTTCTGTCTGAGTGCTTTGTAAAAATATAAGTCTGTATTTAAAAAAGTGGAGTAAAAATAAAATTTTGAACTCAAAATTTAAAGACATCATGTATAGGGTGATTTAACATTAGTTTTACTGTATTAAAAAAAAAAACAAATCAAATTGCTACATTATATTTTTTGCATTAGCTTGTAATTTTTTTGTTTTTGGCATATAGTTTTAAAGTTATACTCAAAGTACTGTGAGAACTTATCAATTTTACAGACAAATGCCATAAAAATGACGTTGATTATGGGACATAGGGAATTCAGACCTAGATTAGAGTAAATTATAATTGTGTCCTGTACTAGACCAAAGTGGCTAAAATGATTATATCACTGTAATGCTTTGAACTCGTTAATAATTTTGTGCATAAATAAATACAAAAAAAGTCTTTTTTTTCTATAATTCAATTTTTTACGCTATATATTTAATGTCTTTAATTAGAATAATTTTATATAATATTGTGATGGAAATTTAAAGTGTGGTTCTGATTTTATATGAACATGATACCAACTAAATAATGTTATATAAGAACCAATTAGGCCTGCTACTAATGTTATTAAATTTATTCAGTACTTTGACTATACCTGAGTTTGCACTCCCTCTACAATTTTTGGTGATGAAGGGACGAAAGGTTGGCGCTTTTATTAAAAAATTTAGATAAAGATAGACTTAAGAAAAAATTAAAAATAATTCTCAAAAAATTTCCTTGGTTTAAAAAGCTGTTTACTGAGCAATAATTACTTACTCACTTAAATTAATGTACTGAATCAAATAATTTCAAATATATCCGTGCAGAACTGAATGGTAAAAATAATATTAAAACTAAAAACTAGCTGTATTGTGAAAGGTAGGGTAAGTAATAAACTTCTCTTAGCTCTGTATACTAGAGACATAATTTATTGGTTATTAGAATAAAAATCTAGTTTCTAAATCAATTTTTTTACAAAAACAATTCTTTTATTACGAGCCCCATCTCTTAATACATATGAATTTTTTGCTGAGAGGCAATAGTTCCATCAAATGATTTGGACTAAGTATAATTACAAAATGTATTGTTATATTTTAAACCTGCATATCTAGCAGAAAAACTGAAAGTAGAAACTGTCATATATAACACATCAAGATTAAATAAGGAATTTTCATTAGAGCTCAATTTTGAGAATTTAGATATTAACAAAGAGAGATAAAAATAATCAAAAATTTACAAAGATTATATAAGAGAACTGATTTCATAGTACAAAGTTTTCATTTATAATAGATAGTTAAAGATATTTTATATTAATTTGATAGTAACCAAAGTATAAAGATTCCTTTGTAATTGTATAAGAATTATTTAGATACTGATGTCTGTAATTACTGATCAAACATTACCTAATTACCTTTTTTCTAATCTGAGGGTAAAATAATATTGAACCCTTCTCTTGATCCTTCTATATAACTTGTCCTTCATATTGATACACAATTATGATCAAATAATAGGTAATAATAACAAATTTTTATAGTCAAACATTTACCTAACTACTAAGAATAAATAACACAATTAAATAACCATATAAATAAGCGTTAATTAGTTTTATCTAACCTTTATGTGTCTCTTGAATACTACTTATGTAAATGTAATATAAGAATTTACCATGATATAAAAAATAATTGTGGGCATTGTATAAAGTCTAATAGTGATTTGATAAAATGTCTGTAATTACTTACGGGTCTGCTAGGATAAACCTCTGCTAAATGTTCTTTTAGTTTATTTATAGTCCATGACGTTTCACACCTAATTCTTTGGTCTTCAATTTGTTGATTTGGGGCTTTTACTATTAAAGTCACCGGTAGAGAGTCCATCTTTATATATTTGGGGTATCTAATAACTATAAAACTGTTAGGAAACAGGAATTACTGGCACTTTATCAGGATTTTTGTTACTTTACTACTATTCTGGATTTTGCTTGACTATTTCTGACATAAGGATGTCGTTTATCAACAATATTTAGTATTTGGCGAATGCTGATTGGTTTTCGTCAAACATGAGAACGTCACGTGCTCGGGCAGTGTCACTTTTTTCTAAGTTATATTTTAGCGTTAAGGCTGTTAAGGACGTGATTTTCTGTGACAGAAAGCGGTGGTGAAAACCAGATAGTTAAATGGATTGAAGATAAATCTATGTAAAAACAATATTATTTATTGGGTAAGAAAAATAAATATTTTAAAAATATACTTGTTTACTAATTTTCACAAAAGTTATGATGTCAGTCCGACAGAACATACGTCAAACAAAATAATTGAAACTTAAAGTTTATTAAGATTAGCTAGCCGAACTTTTAATTAAATGAATAAATATTCGATAATCAAAACCGAGGACAGGTTTGGTGGTTCCATTTGGCTTTAAATGTCATATTCGTGGTTTGGTTAAAAGAGATTTTAGCATAGTTTAGATAATTAGGTTAAAACAGAGACAGGCTCAAGCAAGAAAAACCCGACCTACGTAAATAAAGGTTCGTTCCAACCTGCGTCAGAAACAGTTTCTTATTGTCACGATTCTGCGCAGTAACTTCAATGCGTTCCAACTAAAGTTATAAATGATTAGTAAACAATCAATTTTCAATTTCCATTTAAAGCTGCGTCCACATTAGTAAAAATTTACGTTGTGTGTGGAATGCTGCAAAAATTTGTGCGTTCATATATAATTTATGCGAGTCGCCTGTCGTTTTTTCTTTTCTGACATCAAAGGAATTTGCGCCGGAACATCGTTTTAGTTCCATTAATTTTTCCACCTGATTTTAAATAAACTAATATGCGACCATATCTGATGTATTAGTAATAATATTAGTAATAATAATTCTTTTGAGTAATTATCACTTTCAGTTCTGTCACTAGAAGTAATCATGATCACTTCGACCCAATGACAAGTAAATGCATATTCAAAGAACATGAAGTTATCAGTTTCACTTTTTTCACTTTGATCAGTTATAATTTACTCAAAAGAATACAGCCAATAATAAAATTTTTATAAAAAAATTGAACCGACTTCTAAAAGTGCGCTAAAAAGTGAAAAATAACCATAAATTTTTATATGAAATTGAACTTTTTGAAGTCGGCACCAAACTAATACTTGACAAAATGTGATTTGCAAAAACAGATTTAAAATACTTTTTTTGGAATTGCTTTCTTATCATAATTTGTATATATTAGTAGATATGTATTTCATTTACAAATAATTTGGCGCCGACTTCAAAAAGTTCAATTTCATATAAAAATTTATGGTTATTTTTCACTTTTTAGCGCACTTTTAGAAGTCGGTTCAATTTTTTTATAAAAATTTTATTTTTCTATTTTTAGTTTTAGAATTCATTATGATATTCATATATTATTTGAACTAAGAACTAATCGAAATTAGTGTACTTCGCAATGACTCCAAAGTGGCAAAAAAAAGTCCAAAGTTGTAAATCACCCTAAAATGAACCACTAAAAATTCTTTAGTTCTTAGAGTTTTCCAAATACCAATCAAATTGGGTCAAACGAATATTTAGTCTGTCATAGAAAATCCGCTATCTTAAATTTCAAATTAATTTTAGATTGGTAATATAGGCGCCAACACCTTCCAATATCGATATTTAAAGAAAATAAATTAATTTTTTATCCACCATATTAGATACGCCATATTAAATTTTTTAAAAATAATTTTAGATTCGTCATGTGTGATCCCAAAAACTCTCCCGTACCAATTTTGGTGAAAATCGGACAAAATTGATTTTTTTTTGTTCGCCATATTGAATCCGCCATATTGAATTTTTTAAAAATAATTTCTGATTCTTTATGTGAGGCCCCGAAAACTTCCCCATACCAATTTTGGGGAAAATCGGAGAAAATTGATTTTTTTCGTCCGCCATATTGGATCTGCCATATTGAATTTTTTAAAAATTATTTTAGATTCGTCATATGCGACCCCGAAAACTCTCCCGTACCAATTTTGGTAAAAATCGGACAAAATTGATTTTTTCATCCGCCATATTGGATCCGCCATATTGAATTTTTTAAAAATTATTTTAGATTCGTTATATGCGACCCCGAAAATTCCCCCGTACCAATTTTGGTGAAAATCGGACAAAATTGATTTTTTCGTCCGCCATATTGGAACCGCCATATTGATTTTTTTTAAAATAATATTAGATTCGTTATGTGGCACCTCGAAAACTCCCCCATACCAATTTTGGAGAAAATCGGACTAAATAAAAAAATTTTGTCCGCCATATTGGATCCGCCATTTTGAATTTTTGAAAAATAATTTCAGATTCGTTGGGTATAACCCCGAAAATTCCTTCATACCAATTTTGGAGAAAATCGGATAAAATTAATTTTTTTGGCCGCCATATTGTAAGCGCCATCTTGGATTTTACTGCACCAATTTCATCTAAAAAAATATGGGACCACCGCAGAAACTTCCTTTACATAATGTAAAAAATTTCATTCAAATCGGTGCAGCCGTTCCGGAGTAATCGGTGTACATACATAAAAAAAAAAAAAATACATAGTCGACGAATTGAGAACCTCCTTCTTTTAGAAGTCGGTTAAAAAGAAAGTGTGCTGCTTTTGTTGGTATACACCATGCACCAAGAAAAAAAAGGATTCTGTGTTAACTTAAAAAATAATGGAAGGGTGTCAAACTGCATCTTGCTTTTTGTTTTTATTAAAATGCCGCTTATTAATTGAGTCCCATAAAATCCTTTGTTTTTGATTTTCTTGTATTAATATAAAAATGTCTTCCTTGTTTAAATTTATTTCTTATCGGCTAGATCCAACTTGAAATCAAAATAAACAAAAACAATAAACCAAACCAAATAACTAATAAATTCACACAGGAATTCATTACAGACGCATGGTGCACAACATAAATATTTTTGTCGGCAGGATGCTGTGCCGCAAATATTTGTGAAGAATCCTACATTCAACATACAACGCATTTTTTTACTAATGTGAATGCGGCTTATGAATCAAACCTGTTTGAAAACCTAACATTCTTGTTATGGGTTGAAAACTGTTAGAATGGTTTGTAAATTCAAAGATTATTTTCTAACGAATTTCCCCGCAAAATTAATATGTTGTCAAAACCAGGGCTCACTGTGTGATTGCTGAATAACGTGATCATATTTTTAATTATATAATAATATGTTGATTAATAGTGCGAGTTCTTTTATTTCTTGATAACCACACTGATATGCCATCCTTTTCTAATTACACTTTTTAAACTAGTATAACAAGCTAATCGATATGTCAACTCGAGTATAAATAAAAGTATGAATTTCTGGTTGCCTAAATAATAATAATTATTATTAGTATTTTCAATATGTAAATAATATCTAGCAACATTTACCGATAAAAATAAGTTATTTTTAAATCCTTTTTTTGTTGATGTTAATTATAAACTTTGCATTTGTAGTCATTTTTAACGCCTAAAAATACTCAAAAGAGTCACGACAAGCAAAAAAACTGAAAATATAATTAAATAAAAATATTTATGCTTGTCTAACACCGAAACACATTCAAACAAATTTATTGTTGTTTAAATCTACTGGTTTCTGAATTTTGAAGTGTAAATATATAATATTAAACGTATATTTTTTAAATTTCGTCCGTAAATATAGAGCTATGACACAAATTTTAAATATAAGTATATCAGAAGTGGAATTTTTCTTTACACAATTTTTGGGAAATTTGCGAAACACTAAGAACTAAAAAAATAATAAAGTTGATGAAGGTCTTACTGCCATTAGGGAGCTGCAATATAGGTAAGTTGAAATGGGAATTAGATCATATATAGCAATAGATGGATGTGGTAGTCAACACTCACATTAAGCTTGTATGAATTTTGTTCGTAAGAAAATATATTGGGGAAAGCCGTACCTGTTTATAAAAATAACAATATTGTTTTAAATGGATTAAAATCAAGCTGAGATAAAGTATCTTTCAAATTTAGTTTAGCAAAAATGCATTTTTTCTTATCTTGAGACATTTTTATTTGTTAGCCAGCTCTATGCAGCCTTAAATAAAATTTGCGAAACCTATGCATTGAATAATCAAATAAAACAATCATCAGTAATTTTATTTATTTTTATTTATTGATAAATCTTCTAATATAAACTATATAAAAAGAGAGCGTAAAAATTATTGTCAAGCGACTCTAATAATACATTTTTAAAATGTAATCATCAATAAATTACACATTTTTATAAACCTTTATTTACTCTAGGTAAAGTTACAAAGAACATCACAAAAAGGTTTTTTAAGACTGCTATTTGAAACGGTATCCACCATACACAGTTCTAAATGATAAAGATCCTAATATAATCATTAAGTCAAATATTTAAGATCGAGTATTTAGCCTATAGGTAGGCGATAATTTGATTACAAAATGGTGAACCTGCTCCAACAGCATTCTTAAACACTTATCTAAAGTGAGCATTTTTACACTTTTGGGCATTATTTTAAATTTTTTCTATACAACTACAAGCTTAAGAAATAATTCTGATGATATTACATTAGGATAGAAGATAATATAATTTTAAAAGGAGGTAGATCTGAAACGGTTGATTTTTAATTATGACTCGGGAAGTAAACAATGTAAATAAATATTAGATTATAATAGAAAAAATACTTTTATTTAACTATGTGTGAATTTAGTGACTTTTGACTTATAATTGCTTACTATTGTTTTCACCCTCAAACAAACCAAAAACTATCCCAGAAAAATCACCTTGAATTTATGTGATTTCGGTTCGGATTATGCATTAAACTTCAGCTGTCAGCTGCTGAAGTTTATATTATTATCTGACAATGTGAACTATTATCAAAATTAAACCGGTTGAAATCTGATATATAATTACTCTGCTCAACTGCACATAGTAGCTATCCTAATGAAAATCTTTTTTAGTGTTTTTTTATATTTGGTATATGTTGAAAAATATAGAAACCAAAGTATAGATAAACATAAATTTTGAAATTTAAAGCCCTCAACGGAATAATTAAGTCCATGGCCTTAAGACAACTTCAACATAATTCTTTTACAAGAGCTTAAGTTTTAGTTATGCTTTTTATTAAGAAATATGTTTGGTTTAATTCATTAAAACTACTCAACATGATTTAGCATTATTTCAAAATGCCTTTAAAAAATCTTTTTCTATCTATTCTAAGCTCACGTTGAATTCACGGAAGTTGGAGGTGAAAAGAGGAAGCTACAGAAATAAGCTGAATGCTGTGGAGTAGGGGCAGTCTACAAGGAAGAGATCTATCGGCTTTGTTGTTGAGCCTTGTTGTGGACAGCCTGTTGAGTGAACTATTTTAAATAAAGCTGGTTTGTATACACAGGCCTATACCGACGATCTGGTCATTTTGTGCCCTGACTGCGATATCCGGGACTTGAATAGACTAATGATGCGGGCTCTAAGAATCGCGGAGCGATGGTGCCACAGGGAAAGTCTCGGAATAAATCCGGATAAGACCGAGGTAGTACTCTTTACAAAAAAGAGAAAAAGGGAAGACTTCCCACAATTACATTGACTGGAAGTAATTTTGGATTCACGATTGAGCTGGAATGACCATATGGAGGCTCGAATCAAGAAGACCATATGTATTTTTTGGGCTTGTAAACGAGCTTTTGGGCGCACATGGGAGTTAACACTGATAATGCTGTTTAGGATATACACTATGGTGATTTGCCCCACGATCACGTAAGTCGCTATTGTGTGGTGGCCTAGAATAACAAAGCGCAAACACATGAGGACTGTCCCCACTAGCGCCCTGGGCTCCTCTTATACATAGATAATGAGGCCTTCAAGGCCGCTTATTGTTTCAGTTGCCTAGATCATATTGGAATTGGAACGGGCGGCTACTCAGGTGTCTGGGAAAGCGTGTTAGAGATATGTCCATCATTCACTATGCAAATAGATACGTAGTCACTTTTGAAACCTAACCCGAATACTTTTGTGATGCGGAGAGGATTGGGAGGGAAAGCAAATCTTCCGAGAAATGGATCCTGGTGGTTTACAGATGGATCTCGTGTGATGAATGGAGTGTTAGGCAAAGACACAGGAGTCAGAGAGAGATCTGCTCTCGCAGACAAGATGCAACGATGCGAAGCTGAAATTGAAATTATGCTGTAGTGTGGTCATCTCTATGAGAGGGACATAAAAATAAATGCTCAGATAGTAGGGTTGCTATAATGGCATTGAAGTGTAATGTCGTAACTTCGTGACCGACGTCAGAGTGCAAAGATGTATTGAACAATTTGATGTGAAACGGCTACCCAATCAGACTCGGATAGGTCCTGGGTCACTCAGGTATAAATATGAGGAAGTGTGTCATCTAGCAAAGAAGGAGTCCACGATTGAACCATATGGATCCCAACCAATTCCACCTGTCTCAATTGCCGTTGGTTAAAGAGAATTCATTGTTGCTGGAGGAGCTCTTGGAATAAGATATGCCAAGGAAGATATAACTGGACCTAGTGTATGACTTATTGGGGAGCTTCTCTTTTTTGGAAAGAAAAAACTGTGCATTGTGGTGGGACTGTTGATCGGATATTGTTACATGAGGGGCGATTTCACAAGATTGGTGTCGTAGATGATTCGACGTGCAGATGGTGTCTGGAGGAGGATAAAACTATTCACCATATCCTCAGGGAGTGACCGACACTCAACGAACTGAGGCTGAGACATTTAGGAGGTACAATTTTGTCACCGGAAGCCGCAAAGGCGATCGGCCTCGAATGACCTGTAGCTACGGTGGGGTGTACAGGGCTCAACGAGGCATGGGTATCGTATTATACTTGATGTATCACTACATTTTGTTCATTCACTCATTAGGCTCAAGGAGTGAAAAATGATCCAAACATGCAGAAAATAAATGTCATAAATTGACATAAAGGGGCTAGAGAAATTTCATAGTAAATTTGTTATTAAAATCGTATGATGTTGGGAATACGGTAACTAGAAAATCGAAATAAGCTTTGTGAATGCGGCAGCGTTATCATTGGTTAGGTTCTCGATGCTCAAAATTATTTTGACTCTTCTTTATTGAGTGCAGACTTTTTGTTAAAAAATGCATCAGTGTTTGGAATTGTTCTGTTAATGTCGTGTCACGAATCCGGGAATTAATTCATTTCGGTAAGTTTTTAATATTTTTTGTCAGTATCTAAGATTTTAAACGTTAATTATATTATTTCGGGTCTGACTTACGAGACTTAATGTTCTATAATGCATAAGAATCCTACTATACTATTTTTTGCAAAATTTTATCAATTAATCATATCTTTGCCATTTTATTTTTACTGCGTTTTACCTGACGAGCATCGTTAGCAAATTAACATTGTTACTAGCTAACAAATTGGATTGCAATACAAAGAACCACCATCATTTTTGAAATAAAGAAATGCACCTTTTTATAAATCGATAACCTCTACAAACGAATGTGGCAAAATTTAATTTGGAAATAGAGATTACAATTATGTTATTTTCTGGATATCACCCTCTACCGCAAAAAGTTGATAATTGATGTAAAGGAAGAGTATTCGGAATCTTTGGACTGCAGTAACTTATAATTACAACTGTTTTAAAGATTTGTCAGATCTATTTTTGTTCACTGACGCAGTAGGCGTAACTCCAGTATAGCCCCTTTTAGGGGAGTACAGTTTTATACGCCCGATCGACTTTATTTGACGGTTTACCTCCCGTAACTTATTTGGTTGAATTCTACAACATAATGGTTGTGACCTATCCCTGGATTAAAGATTATTGGAGATAAAGTTTTGTCTATTAAATTTTTCTTCTTTTCTTGTGTACTAAATCCAGTCACCGTGCTAAACTTGATTGCTTCAAAACTACTAGAAGTATCCTAAAATTTTGATAAGTATTAAAAGAGTAATTTTTTGAGTTATTTAATCTGAACTTTGTAACAAATAGATATAGAAACATTAAACTCTGATATTTTTGGTATCAGCAAATTCAAGTTTGGGTTGCAATGGTGGCCACCCAGAATCAAAATTTGACCCCTCTAATAGTTTGTGCAGTTTTGGACTGTCCATTTCTCATTGTAAAGAAAATAGCCGGCTTTATGAAAAATTTAAATAGTCCGATTAGTTTCTTTATACATGCATGTAGATATATGTTATTAAAAATAGAGGAATTCTTATTTTATTATCGAATCTAAGTTTTTATTCATTGTAGATAGGAAATAAAATGAGATAATTTTTCTTTTTGTGTTTAAAAGATGAATATTTGTATAAAACATATAAAAGTTAATGAACTATAGTCAGAAAACTTTGTTAATACAAATAACGGCTTAACTGTCTATTGTTGAGCAATATAATTAAAAGTATTTACATTGTGACAATAATTTTGTATGAAACATTATTGTTTTAAAGCAAATTTAAACTGTTAATATGTTAATGAAAAATTGTCAATAGGATTTTAGGGGTGGGTTCACAAAACTAAGAATTTTTTTATTAATTAATATGAACTGATCTTTACATATGGCATTTTACTTTTTTAATTGAAAACAAATTGGCGTTTCGGTTGACGTTTTATATGGGCTCTGAGCGATTATTAGGTCTTGTGTTTTTGTATTCATACATAATCATTAAAATAATAATAATAACACATCAGAGTATGCGCGGAGCCTCAACGAAAATTTATACAGTGTAGTCAGTTGGACTGACATTTGGCAGTTAAGTTTTCCAAAAAGTAGTCGCTTCCGCAATTAGAATTTTTTATATATCTCGTATTCTCTGATAATCTAAAATATACACACTATCCAGTGACGAACGGATCCTAGAATACCTAAACGTTTCAGTCGTAAACATAATATATTATTTGTTTTTATGTCAAAAAATTATTGTTGAAGTGTTACTCATTTATACTACGTAAATTTTTTTTATAATTTTCATTCAAATAAGTTTATAGTTGTTTTAAGAATGAATAATAATAAGTTGTAATCGATTTTCACGTACTTTCTGTAGCATAATTTTAAAATTATTTGTCTTCTGCTTATCAATTTATAATATTTTTTATAGAAAAAAATTCAATCTATATTAGAAATAAAGATTTTTCAAATCACTAACGCATGTTTTTGGAGTCGGTTTCGGCTACCTTCAACACTGTTTATATACTGTGTTGGCATCTATCAAAAGCTTTTGTGTAACTTAAAAAACACACATACACAGTGCATTTGACTTCGCTACAATATTGAAAAAGTACCTGGATAGACCTTAACTTGTTCTGAGGCCGCTTAGAAAATCAAAATCTTCACGTTTTTCATATATTCGAATATGGATCATTTTCAGAAATATCATAAAACGTGGCTTATGAGCCTAATGTTTTGACATCTTCTCAACTTCGATCGTGAGCTGAGTCGGTCGTTAGGAATGATCGCAGTAATACTTATTTTATTGAAAAACGCTGTTACAACTTGAATACAGTTTTCCCTTTATCTTGAGAAGTTCTACTGGGATTTCTTCCATATGATATTTTTCCATTTTTGACTGTCTGGTATATTTTACTTCTGAATTCTTAATTTTGAATCCTTTTACTACGGGGAAATATTTCTTTGGTAGTCTTTTTGCGCTTTAGAAATACTTTTGTCTTATGTTAACTTTCTCCTCTATCTCCAATATAAGTTTGCTCTCGTTCCAGATATTACCTGATACTTAATTCCCATATTTACCAGTATCCACTTTGCTCTTTTTATGGATGTTGAAAGTGTTATTTCGTTTGTTAGGATCTTCAATTTCTTTGCAATTGTTTGTTATATTCTGTTCTTTCATTTGTTGTGTTTTGTTTGTGGTGGTCCGATATATTTCTTTATAGACTTGAGAATCTCGAGATTTCGTCATTGTTCTTTCATCAAATCAAGGATCTATCATATTATCCACGTTTTTTCTCCTTTTCTGCTTTTAAATGTTTATTTTACCTCAAATAAGACCCCTTTGATCCGCGATTTTTCTATTGCCACATCCTGAACATATATGCTTGACAAAAATCCTCTAAAACTCAAATAAAACGGTTTTATAACTCATTAAATTCAAATCGTATCAACTGAAGCGTTTGAAAAGCCATCAAACGTTTCAGATATAGGTATATATTTAATCGTTTAATTTGAAATTGCCCCTAAAGCTTACTTTGTCTTCCGTATAACCTTTTATTAGACTACATAAAACTTGACAATGGCGTACTTTAGGTAAGTAAAAATACATGTAGTTTTTTTTTTGGCGTGCATTATTAAGTGAGTTTTCCATGGATAAAGGTAACTACTACCGAATGAATAGCATCTTCTTTCGTGAGAAATCATTGTTCTTTAGTTTAGATGGTGTTATTGAGAATTCTTTTCTGACTAGGGATATTCTCCTCAAAAGATCAAGAAAATAGATGACCATAAACTATATTTTTGCCCATTTGATATCGATGCAAAAACTTCGACTTTTTGTACAGTAATGATCTGACTTGCCGAATGTTGCTGTTATTTTTTTAATACATATTCCATGTTTAAGTCTAGTAAATAGACCGTCCAGTTTCTTTTATATACCTAAAAAATCCGATAAGAATAGGGAATTTTAGAAAATTGTTCCATTGGTAAAGTTATTAAACCATTTGGTAATCAGGAATAGTGTCCGATTTTCTTAGATTTGTTGAAAATGGTATAAATATTGGATCTTTGATAATTTTTTGTAATTTATGTGATTGTATGTACTATCGTATTAACTGAGCACTAGTATTTTTTTTTAATTTTCACAGCACCAATAACAATCATGTCCCTGTTTGGATTCTATTTTGTTTAACGGTTTTTATTTACCGAATTTTAGTTAATTTTTTCTAAGAGTCTCTGTCAACTATCTTTCGCAATTTTAATTATTTTTCGATTTTAGCGAGACGTCAACGCACGTCGCCATTATTCGGTATTTTTGTACTCACCTCCGAGAATATGGACCTATTTATGCATTTACCGGGTTTATTGGATTCATTTTATTCTTCAGAAAACGTGGAAGTTCGTTTCCATCGGGATTAATATATTTTTAAAAATATTCGCATTATCAGTTATTTGTGTAACACAAATAAGGGGTTGTTGGTGAAGTCCCGCCAAACCTCCCGACTAGAATGTATACTCTAACCACTTTACCTTTCTTCTCGCTCACCAGGATAGAAGGGGGATGAGTGATGGTCAGAGCTAACGAAAATTAATTAATTTTTAATTATGTTTGGGAGCACTTTTAGGAAATGAGTTATTTAGGAAAAGTTTATCAAGTAACACTCATCTTTGACTCTTAGTTAACTTTTTATTGATTTTTTTCTAAATTCAGTGTTGTTTTCCGTAAGTCAACTTCAGGATTATTTTATTCTCTACTGTCACGTTCAGGTTTATATGTCAAATCGGGAGTTTCCTAACTTTATAGCCAACACTAAGCTGACTATTAGTCGCAATGTCAATATCAGGTTATCTCCACATTGCCACGTAATGATAATTATATTTAAGTTAGGACGCGTCGGTTAAGTAACTCGTATGCGCCGCTAACCTCGCCTTTTGATCGACGATCTTTGGCTATATTCTTTTGAGTAATTATCAATTGATCAAAGTGAACAAAGTGAAACTGATAACTTCGTGTTCTTTTGAATATGTATTTACTTGTCATTGGACTGAAGTGATCATGATTACTTCAAGTGATAGAAATGAAAGTGATAATGACTCAAAAGAATAGCCCTTTTATTGTCAGTAGAATGTTATGTTGTCAAATGCAACTTACTTTAAGAACCACGAGCTGCCTAAAAAACAGAACAGTCAACGTGGTCCCCGAGAGCAAAGCTCAATTGGAAAAAGGGCAAGTTATCTTAAGAAGAGCAACCCGTAATGTTCTTTTAATCTTACAGCTGACTCTTCGCTTTTATAATAGTGGTGCCGAAGCGCTTTGAATTCGGGGAAGCACCAGTCAAAGTGCAGCTGGCTTTGCCTGTTTCGGAAATCGAATAATTATAGTTTTGCTGTATTATTTGGATTATTTAATTTATTTAACGAGTTTCGGGCAATATTAAACCTGAAATTTACTATTTTGTCGTAAAATAAGCCTGTATTTACAACAATAAGTACAGCAAAAGAACATAAAAAGTATTTGAAACTATATTGTTTATTGTTATGCCATGGTTTACCAACATGTAGAGAAGTTGGGCTTTTAAATAATCTTATAGAGTCTAATATCCCTAGAGCAATATTTATTACTTATAGAAGCAGATTTCATATCTAGTAAGAGTGAACGTTTTCCGATATTTTATAGAAGTTTAAATACCAACAACTGATAATAGATTTTTTTTTTGAAACTGACGGTGGTGGAAATTTGATTCCGATATGGGTCTTTATGTGTCAATGTTCTATTAACCCAGTTAATCCAAATATCAAGTTGCCATTTTCTTTATATGTATAAGTGTTCTCAGAAAGGAAGATGGAGGTCTTTTAGGAAAAGCCGTGGCTTCCGCTTTTATTTGGGCGTTGCTTCCTCGGCCTCTACATCAGTAACATCTCAAACTTTTATCGAGTGTTATGTGTAGTTTGGAACTCTTTTTAGTATGTCTTATATTATAACTAACAAATTGCTGAACGAGGCTTAGTATATTTTGCAGCTGTCAATTTTTACCAGGCTGACATATTTATTTGTTCGAAATTTACGTGGAATATTAAACTAATTTAAAAACATATATATTTTAAATTGGTATTTAATTATAACAAAAATAATATAATAAAACAGAAAAAATGTATCATCTTTGCGGGATATTGAAAAAGTATATATTTCAAAACATTTGCAATATTTTCTAACACAAAAATTGAAAATAGTTTGGAAATATACAGGAAAATAAATGTCTATGTCCATTTTTCTTGAGCTCTGTTCAATGATGGCTATATTCTTTTGAGTAATTATCAATTGATCAAAGTGAACAAAGTGAAACTGATAACTTCATGTTCTTTTGAATATACATTTACTTGTCATTGGGCTGAAGTGATCATGATTACTTCAAGTGATAGAAGTGAAAGTGATAATGACTCCAAAGAATAGCCCTGATATTACTTCAAGCCCATTATTTCTATGGTCTCCAGCGGCGAATCCGCCTCTCTCTTTGGGGTGGGGGGCTGTGATATCATAAAAATACAGTATGATAAGTGAAAGCAAGTTGTCGCCGAGGGGGGGAAGATCACAGCAGTTCTGAATTTTAAGCTTTTTTTTTTTTGGGGGGGGGCATCGCAAGCGAAAGCGACTTTTCGACGGGGGGCGGAATATGTCAACAACGTTCACATTCCTAGGTACGAGGTAGGGCCGGGTCTATTTTTCTGAATTTAAAGCTCTTGAGAAGGGCGATCACAAGCGAATGCGAGTTGTCGACAGTGTAAGGGAGATGCCAACAATATTCACATTTCTAAGGCTGGGTTTATTTTTCTGAATTCAAAGATCTTGGGGGGGGGGGGCGAACGCCAGTTGTCGACGGGAGGGGGGGGGAGATGCCAACAATATTCACATTCCCAGATAACAGTCTACTTTTCTGAATTCAAAACAGTTAAGGGGGGGGAGGCAATGCCAACACCATTCATATTCTTAGTGTAAAAGGCAGAGTCCGGTCTATTTTCTTGAATTCGAAGCTTTTGGGGGAGGGGAGCGATTGCCGCCCCCTTGAATCCACTACTGATGGTCCCACATGGTGGATCCAAAATTTAGACGTGATGTAAATTAATTAATCGAAACTATTAAATTATAATAATTGTTAAAAACTTCAAAAGTAACATTTATTGTATTTCAAACAATTTAAATCTAAATACGCCACTGTGGCGAAACGAATCAATTTCAATTTAGTGGGCAATAAAGATTTTGTTTTCGGCCATAACAAACCGTAATTAAATTGGCGCAGAGGAAGTTTTAATTAAAACTTGGAAATTATTTACAATATCCGTTTTGTACTGGTTTGTAAGCAATTTCATCGTATTAAGAGCAACATTTGGCTTGTTTGGTTTTAATCTTGGTCCACAGTTTGTTTTTATTAGTCGAATTGTAGATTTCAACATAGTATCAGTTATATTTTGATATAGTCGACCGTAGAGATTTTTTAATCTTGTATAGAATTTACGCTCACCCTTTAGGTTTTAAGGTTCAGAATAAAGCGTATATTCAGATTTTAAAAGTTGGCATATAATAATGTAAATTTCCTTTAAAATTAACTCCTTAAGGTGTACTTAGTTTTAATATGAAAGTTCCGCTAGATCGATTGAGGTGATTACTCACGAAATAGTTAATGTTACAAGAATATTACTGATAGAATATAGACATGCCACATACTGGCTGTATTCTTTAGAGTAATTATCAGTTGATCGAAGTGAAAAAAGTGTAACTGATAACTTCATGTTCTTTTGAATATGCATTTACTTGTCATTAGGTCGAAGTGAGCATGATTACTTCAAGTGACAGAACTGAAAGTGATAATGACTCAACAGAATGGCCCTAGTATCAAATAAAGGAAGCGTTTAAGCTGAGTGCATCAACTGTTTGTGAGCATCTGCAAATTCACAGATCATGCTCTCTTTGGTTTTCATAGGGACTGACTGAGGATTTGAGAGAGAACAGAACTAGGGCATTGATATGGTAAAAAAAAAGAAAATAAATAACAAAATAGAGTGTAAGTGTTTTGGGTTGATGAACCTTTAACACCAGTCAAAAAATCATGACTGGTGAAGAAAAGGATGGGTGTCGCTTTTTCATGAAAGTTCATAGCTTCCTGTTATACAGAAGAATATCTTTCTAGAGTTATTGAAGCTCTGAAAAATGAACGCCTAAACTGGAAACTCAAGACTTGGTCTATTCGTCAAGATAACCTGTTGAATATCGAGCGGGGAGGATTATGGTTTATTACATGAAAATAAAAATTAAATTACTGAGTAGTTTCCCATATGGTCCAGACTTGGAGTCATAGGATCTTGCATTTCTCCATTATATCAAGGAACAGCTAAAGGTAAAAAGTTTTCAATAAATGTTGAACTAATCGGTACATTCGAAAAGGTATATGCTAGTGTTTTAGGGGAGTTCTGGCAAGATAGTTTTAGTACTTGATTTCAACATATGTAAGACTGTCTAGCCGTTAATGGTGATTATTTAAAGAAAAAGTAAACAAGCGCGGGTACGGAGATTTAATGACTGGGCGGATCTGCATGGAATGAGACAAGTGAAGATACTTCTTGGGAGCTACGACCAGAAGAGATTCAAGAAATGTATAAGCTTAAGTAAAAAACCAGCTCAGAATTCTGACAGGAATCCTGACGGAGCATTGTCATCTGGAGACACACCTCAAGAACTCGGATTGACAGAAAGAGAAGAGCGCAGGTTCTGCGAGGAGGAAAACGAAACTTCAAATCATTGCAGAGTGCACTGTTTTAGAAAACTTTAGAATGCGGTTCTAGTGAGCACACCAAATAGAAGAAGTGGAGCTACCCAATTTAAAGTCGTTCAATATTCTAAGGTTCCTGAGTGAAATAGGATTGGAGGACCTATTTTAGTCGGCAAGGTATCCCTTACGACTGAGCAGCAGTAGGGGAACACAATAGATTTATTCGGTCACAGTGTGCAAATCCCAAATTTTACACACATACGAACATACGATAAAACATATTTAGCGATCTATGTTCATTGTTTTGACGTATCTCTGACGGTTTAGTCAGCTCAAGGCACGAAAGTGACCATACCTCTGCTTTGTCTTTGACTCAAATTAATAACTTTTTTAAAATGGTTTCGTGTCTTTCCTTTCTGTATGTTATATTTTTCGTCGTTAGTTATATGTAATTATTTTATTAGAAATTTGATACCATAATCTTATTAGCCGTTATGGGGAGCCCGTCTTATTGATACATTGAAAAGATTAAAGAAATATTCAATCTTAGATTTAATTTCATCTTAGAATTACTCTCCGAAGTGCTGCCTACGATTGCAACATTTATGTTCAAGGGTCGTCACAACATTAGAACGCAGAATTACAAAAAGCCTGGAGGGGCACAAATATTTCTTCTTGATCTCTTTTCGGTGTTATAATTTGTTTCCACATGAGTAGACCACAATTCCGGACTGTATTTAAAATTTGCTTTTAGTACTGTTTGAAGTATCTTTAATTTAACAATTTGCCTTAAAACATTATAAAAATATTTTAATTCGGCAGTTTTTGTTATTATTCTAAAGCTTTTATGTAGTGATTTATTTTAGTGAGAGGAAAATTACGGGTCTAAAATATAAATTAATTTTCTATGCATTATTTTAATTTCCTAATAGCACCTATATAAAGGGTGTTTTTTTTATAGAGGTATAAAACTTTAAGGCAACACTTTTTTAACTGGCAGCCATTTTGTCAGCTGTCAAGTGATTTATGTTTAGTTTGGTTTGGCATTTCAACATGAATAGACTGACACCTGAACAACGCTTCCAAATTGTGCAAATTTATTTTGAAAATCGTGGTTCTGTTCGAAATACGTATCGCGCACTACGTCCATTTTACGGTCAACGTAATCGTCCATCAGAGCAATTAATTCGATTAACTATGGAACGTTTTCGCACCACGTTTACTCTAAATGATAATACGCATCCACAGAGACGTCGTACAGTGCGTACAGAAGAAATCATTGCTGCTGTAGAGCGTAGCGTAGAGGAAGACCCGAATCAGTCCATCCGCCATCGTGTACAGGAATTGGATATGTGTCCATTCACTTTATGGAAGATTTTGCGGAAAGATCTTGGTTTGCGTGCTTACAAAATCCAACTCGCGCAATAATTGAAGCCACACGATCACCTAGCAAGGCGTAGATTCGGTGAATGGGCCCAAAACAAGATTGCCGTTGATCCCGATTTTCATAAGCGAATTTTGTTTAGCGATGAAGCTCACTTTTGTTTGAATGGATACGTCAATAAACAAAACTGCCGTATTTAGAGTGATGATAATCCTCAAGTGTATGTTGAGACACCGTTACATCCAGAAAAACTGACTATTTGGTGTGCTATATGGGCTGGTGGAATCATTGGTCCACACTTCTTTAAAAACGATGCTGGTCAGAACGTTATAGTCAATGGTGACCGCTATAGAGCCATGATTACTGACTTTTTCGTTCATCAATTGAACAACCATGTTGTGCAGGAGCCGTGGTTTCAACAAGACGGCGCAACATGTCACACAGCTCGTGCCACAATTGATTTATTGAAGAAAACGTTTGGTAACCGCCTAGTTTCACGTTTCGGACCCGTGAATTGGCCTCCAAGATCGTGCGACTTAACGCCGCTAGACTATTTTCTGTGGGGATATGTGAAGTCGCTAGTCTACGCCGATAAGCCCGAAACGATTGATCACTTGGAGGACAACATTCGCCGCGTTATTGCCAATATACGGCCACAAATGTTGGAAAAAGTCATCGAAAATTGGACCTCCAGATTAGACTACGTCCGAGCCAGCCGTGGCGGTCATATGCCAGAAGTCATATTTAAATTATAATGCCAGAAGGTTATCTTTCGAATAAAGTAAATTTCATGTCAATTTAAAAAATTCATCTTTGTTTTATTCCATTTAAAAGTTCTATACCTCTATAAAAACACCCTTTACAAACAAAATGTTATTATGGTCTCCAACTATTATTTTGTATTTATTATTATATTATAGAAAGTCCAAAAGTACTATAAACATTAAATTTTAAAAAACAGTACAGGGTGGATCGTTTTGGATGTTTTTATAGGCTATCTGGGAAACCGCGATGGGTTTCAGATTTACAGGGCGATTTTCGAATTTTTCCATTTTCTAAAATGTCCTATATTTTATTTATCAAAGCAACTACGATAAAACGAATAAGGCATTCTTAAGGTATTTTTTCCTGTAGAATCCAGTGGCGTAGTCAGACTTTTAATTTTAGTTTTAATTATGGAGATGTAATATCGAGTTTTAATTTTTTAAATGGAACACCCTGTATTTTTTACATAATTTTTTTGTATTTTGCATTCTCTTTAAGAACATTATATTGTTAATATAAATTGACAACAAATAGGCTAAAAACATATTTTTTATTTTTTTATTAAGCTCACAGACTAGCTCATAAGAGCTGGCGGCTTAGAGGAGCCATGTTGTGCATGTTTAAGTTAACATATTTTAAAAGACCAATAAGTTGTTAAAGTACACAAATGAAAAATACACTTAAACAGAACTCAAAAAGGCAAAAATATCAATAAAAAAACTAAATTAACTACATTAAATGTTTAAACTGTTGTCCATTGTTATCCAGACACAGTTGGTAACGTCTTTGTACTCCTCTGCTGACAGCGTTATGAATATAAATATTAGTAATACTTCGCATAGTCGCCACAAATTTCCTTGTAATTTTTCTAGAGTTCAATTTCTATTTAGATAGATTTTGTTTTTCCTATACACCCAAAAAATAAATCTAAGAGGATAAGATCAGGTGACCTAGGTAGTTACCAGACTGGTCTATTGTTTGCTATCCATTTCAGTGCAAAATTAGCGTTAAGGCATTCGATAACAATTCCCACGTTATGAGCCGGGGCTCCATCGTGATGAAAATACAATCCGCTAAAGGCAAATTATCCATAAATGGGACGATGTGTTTTACTAAAATGTCTAGGTAGGCTTGAGCATTTAAATTCCTTCATATATCTCGTAGGTCATTATTCTGTTACCCAACAAAGCAACCCACACATTAAACCGAAATCATCCTTGTGTTACTTACCCTATTTATTTGTTGGTGAGGGTTCTAATCTGCCCATAGATGATTATTATGGCGATTAAATATACCATCACTAGTTATTCTTTTCTTATCGGTCCATATAATATTATTAAAGAAAAAATCATTATTACATTTTTAATGATTTTTTTATGAGAAACCCCAACATCCAGTTCAATAGTACTGTTCGACGTTGAAGGATCTGCAGTGGGATTCTGTGTTACATATAATTCTACACGTAGTTTTCTACTCTCAATCTCTATCAGAGAAAGCGATAATAGAATCTGTCGGCATTCTGCGTTTCTATCGCCTATACTTCTGGCGTTTTCGGATATCGTACTATCCAAATGAAGAAAATTATTGTAAACTTAGTGAGATCTAGTAACTATTTATTTTAATTCGCCATCAATGTCAATGTTTGGTTTTTTTTATTGTTTTTCCAAAATAATATGATACAAAGTTGTCCGAATTTTTTGAAGTTTAGAATGTTACCATCTGCGGATCACCTCTGAACAAGAAATGAGGTTAGATTATGCGATTGCGACAGATCGCTTCCTGGCGACAGAAATAATCGATATCAGGCGATTATTCTGCAACACAAAATACAAGAAGTATAGAATTAAAGCTATTAATAGAATTCTATATGACACAGAATCCGGCTGCTGTTTACCTACTTTCTCATACATCTTTGGCCGTGGATTTTTGAAGGGTCCAAAATTAATTAAGTTTTCTTCTAGTTCCTTAAACATTGCCGAGTTGGGTTGTTCGCGCTCCGGATACCGTTCAAAATATAAATCAGAGCCTCTCTGTGTTTATTACACTCAATATAACATTCTACCATATACTTTTCGAAATTTTGAAAATTTTCCATTTTAAGGTTTTAACCAGACAAATTCGAAGTTGATAAGCTAATAAACCTCCAACAGGCTATAGTCGAATAAGTGATTCTTCCATTTATCCACTGGCACAGCCTTCTATTTTAAAACATAATATACAATATTATCGAACTTAAAAAGTGTTCTTAGCAGTGACCTATGAAAATGATTTAAGTATTTAGATATTCTTTTTAATCGAGATTAGTGACAATATTTATTAAATTATATCCTATAGGTTAAGAAACTGTGATTAAAAAATTAACTAAACGATTTTATATTATATCAATATAGCTTCGTTAGTAAACGTTTTCTATTTTAAAAAGTTTACATATTTAATAAAAACTGTTTTTAGCCTATTTGTTGTCAATTTATATTGACAATATAATATATTCTTAAAGATAATACAAAATGTAAAAAAATACAGGATGTTCTATTTAAAAATTTAAAACTGAAATTAAAAATCTGTATACGCCATTGGATTCTACAGAAAAAAGTACCTTAAGAATGCCTTATTAGTTTTATCGTAGTTGCTTGTTAATAAAACATAGGGCATTTTAGAAAACTGTAAAATTCGAAAATTGCCCTGTAAATTCGAAACTTACTTTATCAGATTTTTAAAATCTTTTACGGTTTCCCAGATTGCCTATAAAAACATTCAAAACGACTCACCCTGTGGATCTTAAATTAATGCAGTTTGGATATTGGCTTATGACATCATAAAATTATAGCTTTGTTCCAACCCGCGTCAGAAACAGTTTCTGACCGCCAGGATTCTGTGCATTATCTTATTACACATTATATTTAAGTTAATGCGCAGAATCCTGACGGTCAGAAACTGTTTCTGACGCGGGTTGGAATGAACCTTATATCACATTAAAAATTATAATTACTTTTTTGTTTGTTTGATTTTAAATAACGTCATATATAAAATACCTTGTTAGTATAATAAATTTTATATGGGTGCATTCTCCCCATTAAACGTAAAAATAAATAAACATAAAAATAACAATAAAAAGAAAAGTCTAAAAATGAAATAACATGTCCAGGTGATAGTATTCGAGGATGGTAGTTAATAAAAGTGAATTAAAAGAAAGGTCTGGCATTCTGCTATGCATTTTACTGTATTAATTTTAGTCCTGCTGATTCAGAAGAGCCAAAAGACAATAGTCATAAGTGTTGTACTTATTTTCTAAATCAGAGCAGGATGAGGTGCTAAATCAAGTATTTTCATTGCGAATTATAATTTTTAAAATAATCTAATAATGGCGAATTCCACCAACCCAAATAAAATTAATTATTATAAGTTTTGTTCTCTAGACAAACCCCCTTTTCTCCAGATTATGGACTCATGAATGAATATCTATGGACATTCGTCCTTCCTGTTACCATTTCATTTACTTGTAATGTTAATTATAGATGGTAAATATCTTGGGAAGTTAAATAATAAAAATATAATTTGTTGTGTTATCTTCTTACAATAAAAATATATCGGTGTTACCGAAAATGTTTATACAAATTTTGCAGCAGTGGTAATCAGATTTTAGTTTTGTTAATATTATCGCGGTTATTATAATATACAGGATGACTGCGCATTAGAAGTTTGAGGGCGTTTGGTGAAAATATTTTTTTGAAACTATACCAATTTTGATTTTATATGTCAATCATCCTAAAATATTGAAATTTGTCATCGAAAGTGAATGTAAAATATGTTTTTTAAATTATACTATTTATATATTCTATAGTTATTTACGCTTCATAGTCAAATTGAAAACAGAATGACTTTTTATCTTATAATATAACTTGAAGAAAAATGTCTTGCTTATTTCTTATTTAATTTTCGGAAGAATATTTTTTAGTATAATCAAAACTAGAAGTTTAACCCGAATTCACTATCACGGTCTAACCTTAAAACCTTCGAAATTGACAACAGTGTGACAAGATTAACAATACGTCAAGCATGTTTTAAACCTTAAAAATACAAACATAAAAAAATCATTTTCTTTTACTACTGAACCGTTAAAAAAGGAAAATTTTATTTATTTTCGGGATACAAGCATTTTTCTTGCATATTTCAAGGCTTTATCGCTAGATCCTTATCTTTAATATCCCTATATAAGCATTTATTTGTTGATATGTAATATAAATTATGACAATATCATGAGCAAAAGAAAACTGACCGACTAGAAGATCTATTTTTCATGGCAAATATATCGGTTTTAAATCTTAAACCTTCTTAGTGAATTTGGCTGTTAGAGCATAGATCAAAATGTGGTAAGCTATGTTTCTCCAAGTGATATTGTTTAAATGCTACCGAAACAAATATCCTTTTATAATTGTTAATAAGTCAAGAGCTGTCAAATTTGTAAAAAGTAAGTCAAAATTTTGATAATTTTAAAATAGTACAATAATAGAAAATTGAATTTTAAAACATCATATTTGACTGTATGTATAGTAAAATTTATGTCTTAAAAAGTGAGATATTTAGTTAAATATACATTATTTAGCTATTAATTTCCTTTTTGTACAGTTAAGCTTAATTTTAATTTGGTAAACAGTAATGTTGTCACTCTATTATGTTTCTGTTATTGTCTAAACATCTAGTAATATTTTGCCTAAAGTTAAGCTAAAGCTGAACTAACCATATGTTAAATTGTAAGTTTAAAATAAACCTCCTTATTATAGGCCGGAATACAGTTCTGCATTAGTTTCATCTATTGGATATTTTGATATTTTACAATACATTTTCTACAAAGGTAATTTAAATCTAAGGTGTTTTTTTTAGGAAATAATTGATACCAAGGTGTAGATATGTATACCTAAATAATACTAAGTCAGCTGGTAAAAAATGACTGAAATGTTAGTTATTCATTTAATTGTTTTTAATAATTTTTTGCATTTTACATGTATATCATGTGTACATGTTACGCTATACCGGATGACCATGAAGATGTTAACTACGCTTCTCTAATCCGATTGTTTTGACTATCATTATGCTTAAATGGACTTTTTCAAAATACTTTCAATTTCAATTTTCCAAAATTTAATGTTAACACTGACCTCGGTAGGTATTCTGTTATGGACCTACTTGAAAGAAATGACCCCGGCTCACGTGATCATCTCATTTTATACTTTATAGAGAAAATAAGTTCCAATTTTAATCCTATGCATTTCCTCGATCCCTTTTCGTATCACATCTCTGACATAGGATAACAGCTATGCAGTTACTGAGTTTAGGGTACCGAAAAATGAACCCCTCAATATCAGATATATACAATTGCTTGGAAATCCCTAAAGACTTGTTGCAGATGACATTTTTTGCAACACTAAATAATATCTTTCGGCAGAGTCTGAAATCAACATTGGCTAATTAGCTTAGTTAATCATATTGCTAAAGTTTTCAATAAAATGGTTTACAACAAATGCCGAAGTACATGTTCATAAATCTCAGTTTGGTTTTCCGAATGCACTTCGGATTTATGCAGCTATTTTTAGTCTGCAAATTCTTATTCAACGCTGCAGAGACATGAATAAAGATATGTACGGATGTAGCGAATATTTACTTGGAAAAATCAGCTAATTTAAATGTAGATAACTCAATAAGTGACAATCTTAAAATCATGAAAGATAACAGCAGAGCTGATTTTAAAGATATATTTATTAAAGCCCTGAAACCAACGACGATATCAAATTGAACGGAATGTTGATTAACAGCATAAGATATGTAGATGATATTCTCCTGCTTGCTAGGAATATGGATTAACTGCAACATCTTATGGAAACAGTACAGTAGTTTGAACTTAGTCTGAATATATTATTTTCAAAACTAAATGAATATTAATAAGTAAAAACCAATAGCCATCTATACAACTCATATTTAATGACCAACAGAACATGTCGAATCAAACACCTACCTCGGAAGTATGGTCATAAATCGAGAAACTCGAGTGTCATTCAATAGCCTGAAAAGTTTAATGGTAAACAATGATTTATCGCTTTCTTTGATCATAAGACTAGTCCAGTGCTATATATTTTTTGTTTTTCTCTAGAATAGAGCATAGATTATAATAGTTGTTTTAATGGAAAAACTGAAATCGTTCGAATATTCCGGAAAGACCACGTCATCAACGTAAAAGTATTACAATGAGTTGAAAAAGAAAAGGAAGTCATATTTAGAATAAAAAAATGAACGTTGAAAAATTTTGATTATTTAATGATACACCACTGTAATCAATAGTCCAGGGAAAAGAAGATAAGAAAAGAGGTCCCAGGAGAAGAAAACACTCCTAGTTACATAACTTAAGTTAGTGGTTTGGACTCAAAATTATTCATTTATTTAGAAGTGGTGCCAGAAAGAATAGAATTGCTATGCTAATAGCCCGGAACCGGTCAATAATAATAAGAAGAAATAAATCTTAGCGTACAGTATCGCCAACGCCAGTGAAAAATCTTTTATATTAAGTGTTTGTGAATATACTTTTAGGTTTGTGGCGATAAAAGTTTGTTTTTGAAAAGTACGTAACAAAATAATGCGACCGGTAGACTATGGGATTGTATAGAATTAGTGTGTCTATTCAAGTGTTTGTGTGTGTTGTGTACTTTTTTCATTTGAACGGAACAAATGAGGAAGCGGCAAAGACATTTTGTCGATGGATCCAGCCAGTCATTCATGTATGGAATTTTGACTCAAGCCAACAAGTTTGTGGGCTAGGTAAATGTGGGCGGTAGTAGTGCACAGCATATCATCATTCACTGACAAATTACTCGCTATTGAAACGTAATATTTGAAGATAAATGATAAAATTCTCGGCAGAATACACAATACCTAGCCATATTGTTTATAATTAATTCACTTAACTTCAAATCAAGATATCACGAAAACATTAAAAAACTGGAGAAAAATACTTCCAGACACGGAATAACCTTGTTGAACAATGTTTTGCCATTACTCTGCAGTACTCGGCACAGGCATTAAAAGATCTCATTGGTTCACGTACGGTAGTCGAAAAATTCTAGTAACATTAACATATCATTGTATGGTTTGGGAAAATTTTTTGAGTTGAAGAGTGAAACGATATTGTTCTTATAAGATATACAAACATACAAAATAACTAAACATTTCATTTAAAAAAAATCGTCATTAGTTGCCATACCTCTCAAACACAATTTGGCAACAACGATAGGACTATGACGCATTAATGACGGCTATCGAAATCCAAATAGACCTTGGCCATTGATAAGATGTCGGTGGGAAACGGCTTTTATTTGTTAGTTATATACGGTGAGCTGTTTTGCTTGTAGGCTAATTTCCAGTTGCGGATCGGTTACTATGAAGAAAAAAGTTTTTTTATTTATTTTTTCAAACATAGCACTATGGAGCGTCAGTTAAGACTATTATTTAACAGATTTTCTCTGTACACAGTTTTAGAGATTCATTGAATAATACAGTAAAATCACCTATTACCATTAACTAAAAGTACAAAATCACTGATTTTTAAAAGCAATTAACAAAAAAACAATTGACATTTGATTTAGAAAGGGCCAAGCGAAAGCCCAGAATTTCAGGAAGGATCTAAAATTTGAGTAATATGAAGAAAAAAAAACTATAAGTGAGTGTCAAGTATTTTTTTTTTGATTTTGCAGATACTCAAACCGGTCCTTGTATTGTACCAAATTTGTTTACATGATCTACAACCGTGTAGATATGGTACGGAAATCACTTCATGGTCACTTGGTATATATAAAAAAATTAATAATAAAAATTAATAATATTAGGACGGAGTACTTCTAAAATATGATATTTTTACTTAGCTTATTCCTTTTAGGTGAATTATAATGTCTGTTTATATTTTACGTAAAAGCCACTACAGAAAATCGTAAACTAAAGAAAAAGAGAATAATTTCTGTTTTGTGATCATATAGCGTCGTAATTTTTTTAACAGCTGATAAGTATTAGTACATATTAAAGTAATATACAACTTTTGTTTTGCAACATCAATAAAATTCGTATACAAATAAAATACTATGATATAAAAAAGTAAATATAGAGGATTGTGTTATAATGGACCACAATGTATTCTTGGTATATTAAATTTTATAGTATAATTACACTACCATGCAAGGTCGTGCAACCTCAAAAAAGAGGTAATTCCTACTTATTTTTGTGTTTTTAATCCAACTTTGTCTTCAGAATTTGTTGATAACCTTAGCTTTGGTTTCACTTATATACTTATTTTACAGCAACTCTACATTCCCAAATTTGCTCGACAATATCATTGCTGAATACTAATCTTTATCTTGAAAATAAAATTCAATCTTTCGTTTCTAAGATATATTCAAGTTTCGAATATATACTGGTACATAGTACATTCATATTTGCATAGACTCTGAATTTCTAAAACGTACAGCCATGAACTTTAAACTCAAAACTCACGATTTTCAAACTTATAGACGTTAGATTCACAAATCCTAAACTATTAAAACCTAAACCCTTAAATTCGAAACCTTCATACCCGAAACCTATAAAAATAATAAACTTAAAATCTGTATGTCTAAAATTCTTAAACCCATAAATACAAAACTTTTAGGGTCCTTTGTCTATGGGGTTGGAGCTTATTAGTTTTAGATTTACAGCTTTCGGGTTTGAAGGATGTTGATCCGCATATATTTGAATTTTTAGTATTTTCAAATAGTTATTTCGAAAAAAGATGGTATGGGAATCGGCAAAAATGGATTTTAAAGAGAAATAATTAATATTATACAACGGCATTATTGCAAAAATTCTAGAACGTATAGTATTTGTGAAATGAGTATATAAATAACACTAAAATCGTCATTATTGGGAGATGGCACAAAAAAATTTAAATCTTGCAGGGCCGTCTTATTTAATAGCTGATTGTATTATTGTCTAAATTTTTTATACAAAATGGAAATGTGAGGCAGAGAGGTGTACTCAAATTTAAATAAAAATAATTTACAATACTTCCTAGCGAACCAAACTTGAAAAAAGCAAAGGTTGAAGTAAATACTTTTGTTTCTCTTTTTTATAATACAAATATAAGTACTTGTGATAGAAGTTAGTGCACTGCACAGCAATTAATTTTTCGGTCGTAGTTTCTCTCTTTATGAAAACAATGATCTAGTTAATTGCATCTCTTTTTCATAACTACACCATTTTACAAATATCCGAGGATTTATATTTAACACGGTCTTATATTTTAAAATGTTGATATATCCTTTAATAATACAGAAAATACAGCCTAAAATAATCTTGGATTATACCACTTTTTCGTCCTGTGTTACAACCGATAAAACACATTTGTGTTAATACGGCAAATCATGAATATAACAAAGAGAACCGTCGATTTTAATTCAGTAAATGAGATTAATTGCGATACGTAGACACGCATGTTATCAAAAAAAATTACTGTAATGAATTGCTTAAAAAGTAATGCTGATCTGTTCAAGTTTCAGCCACGCACAATTATTTACGAAACCCATAAATTTGTTAACTTGGTAAATATAAATTAAATTAAAGGCCGAAAAAAATCAATACATAAAATCGAATATTTGAGTGAAACTTACAGGTTTTTGTTTTTATCTATTACTGTTGAAATTCCTTCACAAACTGTAAAGAATGTAGAATATTTTATAAGATACTAACATGCTTTTGACTATACAAGGCTTAAAATCTTTTTGAAAATATAGACTTTTAGTCATAAAAACCGCCTGAAATCGAAAATTTTCTGACGAGCTACGATACAAAAGACACACAGATGGACACAAATAAGTGCATCAAACTTACAAAACTCCTCTTTTTCTCATCGGAGATGAAAAATAATATTTTTGTTTATCTCAATCAAAGATGGATTTAAATTTTGTTGACTGGTTTTATATTTTATAAGTTGAATTGTAGAATGTATTAAAAAAATATTTAAATTTCAAAAATAAATGATTTTATCATTTTTTTCGATATGGATGTTCAACTATCTCCATAATACCGTTCTTATTATCTCTTAAAGCCTCTCCAAATACACGATCAAATCGTTAATCAAGTGCATTTTGGCTTGAAAATAAAAGAAGAATCTGAAAAAACCCTGTGGGTGTTTCACTGGAACATTTTCATAACTTATTTTAGAAAAGATTGGATATTTTCGTTAGAACCTTTTTAATTCCAGAACTTACCAAAATTTTAAGTCAGAACTTCCAAATTTTGTGTCTTTAACTATTCCTAAAACTTAACTTTTTACAATATTCCGGACATCTTATTTAAAGAGTGTCGAAATCTATGAATATTGTAAAAAAATACCAGAAAATCAATAAAGATTTATGAAATCCATTTAAATTTTGAAAAATTTATAAGATTTCTGAAAAATCACCAAAAAACATTTGAAATTGCCAGGCAAAATTGTTAAATCTTGAAAAATTCTGCGATTACGGTTGACATTAGTTTATGAAAATCACGATTGTCACCGATCCATAATTAAAAGCTCATTATAAAAATTAATTAAAAAAAATTAATTAATGGTATAAATATATGTTAAATATGCGCTTTAATTCTATTCACAACTCAATTTTTATGATTCTATATTTATTTCTCATATTATTCTTTGTTGCTTTTATACAGTAATCGTAAATCCTCTATTTTTAATGGATGTTAAAATTTTTATTTTTCCGGTCATGTTTGGTTATCAGTTTATTTTATTGAAATTGGAATTAAATAGAATATTGCATTTTTATAAAAATTTTAACGGTTTACAATCTATGTTACGTTAGTGATTGGGACGTAAAATTTTTTTAACCTCGTGTTATATTAACTTAATAAATCTATTTTCGGAGACCCCTCGGGGAAAAAATAATCAAAATAATCAAATATTTCACAAATTAGATTTTGGTGAAAAGCTCCGTTATTATTCATTAATAAAACGCTTTTATTTATCTGCGAGTTTGTGTTGCATGGCACATTTTTTTACTTCCATGATTTTGTTTATGTTATATCAAACGTCATTTTTTATTAATGACGAAATTGTAGAAAAGCCGACAATAAACATACTGCTCATTTGTTTACGAAATCTAGAGAAACACTCTATAGCAAACGTTAATTTTATATTTAAGACACTTGCTGCTAATAATTTATAAAACAATTTTCGAAAATAATAGTTACCAAAGAACAATTACACGATTTACAAAAAAAAGTGGCTACCTATTTGACCAGACCATTTTATTCTTATGTAATTAGACGCCTTGAATCCAGATCTGAGGTCCGAAAATCTCTATCACGTTAGGTTCAAGGTCATTTCAAGGTCAAATGGAGTAAAATTCATTAAATAATCCTGAAGAAGTAGATAAATACGTTTTTGAGGTCGCTGAATCCGAATTTGTAGTTTGTTTAATCCTCCAAGTTCAGCTAGAGGTCATTTCAGGGTTATTTCAAGGAAAAATTGGGAAAAATCTGCTAAATAGATCTGTAAAAGAAAATATATAAAGTTTTGTGGGCGCTGAATCTGAATTTGTGTTTTGTTTAACACCTCAGGATTAACCAGAAGCCATTTCAAAGTCATTTCAAGGTCGAATTGAAAACAATCCACTGAATAAATCTTTAAAAAAGAGAACAGACGCGCAGCTAGATCGATATCCTTTACACAGCAGACAGGCAAGCGGCTCGAGTTCTTGAGCTGAAATTCAAGCTTTCAAAACCACGTACCACATGTGAACGGAGCGAGTTTTGAAGGCGAAACCCAAGCTTCTAAAAACACATACCCCTCGCACATCTAGATCGATATCCGCTACATAATAGCTAGGCTAGCGAAGCGAGTCTTTATAAGTTTAACACAAACCCCAAACTGTCATATATGCTGTACCTGGGGTATATGGTTTTCGGAGAGCTTCAGTTTTATTTCATACACTCATAAATCCTTGCTTTTTGCTTCTGTCTGCTGCGTAACAGGGATTTATCTCGCCGCGCGTCGGATATGTGGTTATGAGAACTTATGTTTTGGCATATTTATAAAAACTTGGTCCGATCGCCTGTCTGCTGTATAGTGGCAATCAATCTAGTTGCACGTAGATTGTGTGGTTTTGGTAGCTTGGGTTTCGCTTTAAAAACTCGATTCGTTCCCCTGTCTACCGTGTAATGGATATCAATGTAACTGTGCGTGGTTTATGTGAGTTTGGGGGTTTGAGTTTTGGATTACTATTTCATAATAACTAACTCCGCTTGCATATCTGCTGTGTAACAGATATCAATCTAGATGTGCGTGGGGTACGCGGCTCAAGAACTTGATCCGCTTGCCAGTCTGCTATGTAACGGCTATTGATCTAGCTGTGCGTGAATTCTCTTCTTTTGCAGATTTATTTAGTGGATTTTTCAATTTGACCTTGAAATGACCTCTGGTTAGTCTTCAGGTATTCAGACTCAGCGCCCTCAAAAATCTACCTATCTTCTATTTACAGATTTATTTAGTGGAGTTTTCTCAATTTGACCTTGAAACGACCATGAAATGACATTTGGCTGACCTTGGGGATTAAGCAAACCACGAATTCAGATTCAGCGATCCTAAAAACTTAAGTTTTTTTTTCAGTTTTATTTAGTAGCTTTTCTCAATTTGACCTTGTAATGACCCTAAAATGACCTCTAATCGACCTTACAGGATTAAACAAACCATAAATTCGGATTCAGCGATCTCGAAAGCGTACTTATCTACTTCTTCAGATTTATTTAGTGAATTTGACCTTGATATGACCTTGAACCTGACGTGATTGAATTAGCGAGCCTCAGATTTGCATTCAGGGCATCTAATTACATAAAAATAAAATGGTTTGGACAAATAGGTATTATTTTTTTTGTAAACGTGTGTTATTAGCAATATCAATAAAATTTTAATCATTTTTATCTGAAGATCCCATTAGAGGCTGAATAATTTAAAATTGTATATTATATTTTTATGTTAAATTTGAACCACCTCACATAAAATGTTACAGAAGACTATTTTATAAATGTGAAACTGTCAGTTAAATACTTCATATTTTAATTAAAATTTATTATATTGCCTTTAGGCAAAATCAATTTGTTTTACAGCCAGTAATTTGAAGGTACTAACAGTCAGATATTTTAATTATCTTAGCTTTAATAACACTATGTAAAAAATAGATCGACTAAGTGACAGTCATCATCTTTATAAAATAGATTTTTAACGATTGTTTATCAATAACTTAGTAATACTACTACTTGGCTTACTCTAACAAGAAATCTTAGTTTATGGACTACGTGTATATCGATTTAAGCCATCGGCTAAAGTTTGATCTATTAAATGCCAGCTTACATTCTAACTTCTTACAAAAGTTATTATGAAGTTAATTTTTCTTGAGAAGTTGATGAAAGTTCCATTCTGTGCGATCGCATCGCATTTAATAAAATTTATAGACATCTGTTTGACAGTTAATAGCACCAGAGGTGCCATTTTATATTTCCGTTCAGGAGCAGAGACAAAGTATTTATTTATAAATAGCAAACTTTATGTATTTTATAAGAAATAGCGTTTTCAGGTATTAAAAGTAAATAGGATTAGGGGGAAAATGAGAAATATGACAATGGGAGTACTTCGATAACAAATAAAGCCGTTAAAAATGAAAATATCACAAAAAATTAAAATAAATCGATATGCGAATGATTGATTGATTGATATACCTAAATGAAAGGTTATAACAAGCAGTGCCCCGTTGGTCAAAACACACAATTATAATAAAAAATGACCTTATTTGTGATTGCTCATTTATTGTAATTCGTTTTGTTAGTAGTTATTTATTTCATTTCGTAATTCTTTAGCGCTAGTATCAAACAGTTCAATTCGGCATAAAAATTTATACAGTTATTTCTCTCTTTTTATCGCTCTTTTAGAAGCCTGTTAAATTTTGGTTCAACATTTTTCATGCCAATTTTGGAAAAATTCTGAACATGTAAAATTTTTAGTCCGCTGTAGTGAATCTGCTAGATTGGGTTTGTAAATAATAATTTCAAATTAGTAATTTTGGACTTCAAAAACCCCCGGTATCACTTTTATATGACATATTTACAGTCCGCTATACTGAAACCGTCATACTGAATTTTATAAAAATAATTTTAATTTCGTAATTTACACCCACAAAAATTCCCTAGTACCAGTTTTGGATAAAACCGGTAGATGTAAAATTTCAAGTCTGTCATATCGAATTGGCAATTTTTAATTGTTAAAAAATAATTTTAGATTCATTATCCGCTACCCCGAAAACCAAAACCAATTTTAGAGGACATTAGACAATATTAAATTTTTGTCCGTCTTGGATTTTATTGAAGTCGGAAAAAGATAGTTTGATATTAAAATATGACCTTTCAAATAGTAAACGAATATATTCTTATTCATTTTAACGGAATCAAATTTTGTGAAGCCAGGCAATAGTAAAATATATATAAAAAATTAAATATATATTATTATCAAAAAACAAATAACAATAGAAAATAGACCTGGGCAAAGTGTATATAAATCTGAAGTACCGTAATAATTTATAAAGGGTTGAGATTTTCTTTAAATCGATTTAGGATTTTATTTTCTAGAAAATTTACCTACTAATTACGTTGCTGTAGATCAGCTCTTCTGAAACTGTGGTATACAGAGTGGGTAGCCAAGCAGACATACCAGCGTAAACTTTCTTTTCCTTTAATATGAGGAACTTATCTTTGTATTTCAAGTAATCTAAACAATTTCGACACCTTTTACAAGTGCCAACAACGTGGTCAATTTTATTAAAGAACCACACATTTAAATCAAGGGATTTTATAGCGCTGTCAAATTGGCTGAAAATGTAATATCTTGCAGTCCATGACTTTCTGATCAAAAATGCTTGTGGCTACAAGACTCCAAACCATTAGATTTCGAGGTATTGAAGGTCAAAGGTCGCATGACCGGTCATTTATTAGTGACGGCAAGTTGGTTCACACGAAAATTGCTGGGTTTGAGTTGAGGCATCTTAAGATGACCTTGACTATGATCCAGGGATTAAGGTCAAGGATCGGTTCAAGGTAAAAATAAAATAACAAACAGAAAAACCTATTTTTAATGCCAGAAATATATTGCTGGATTTGGAGTGAGGCATTTCAAGATAACCTTGACTATTACCCATGAGTGAAGGTCCAAGGGTCAGATCAAAATCAAAATAAAATAACAATTATGAAACTTTTTTATCCCGGAAATGGATGATACTGACTGAAAATTTTCATCGCACCAAGCCGTTAAAAAGTGATTAATGACCCCTAGGGATGAAGAAAGAGCAGAATTTGTTTTTTGACGGTATAATAATAATTGTTCATGAAACGGATTTCAACAAAAATGTGTCCGAAAAAAGTTGTAAAGTTTGAAAGAGAAAGTTCATCGACGGTTCACGGTTTTAGGTTATGAGACATCCAAGGTGAAATAAAACTTGATCAGACAACAGGTTTCAATTTAATATCTATATTAACTAGAATTACCACTGTTATTTACTCGGCATGATTCGATATCGCGATTTGTAGAACTTACAGTAACACTATTTTGAAATTAAATGTTTATTTTAATATTTAAACAAAATATTTTTCTAATTTATGTTTACAAAATATTTTTTCAATTTTCATTCCAATATCGTCTTGAAAAAACCATGTATGTAAAAAGTGCATAATAAATAATGTTATTGCAATTACAATTTTTTTATTTACTATTAATAGATGTTTCAGAATTAATTTCTTATTTAAGATTATACCTTTGTGCAACATCAACGATATTATCTAGTAAACCGATATGTGTGTCTAAACCGTAGTTAGATATTTTACTTTCGGTTGTCCGTATCTCAGGAACCAATGTATATCTGCTATATGGGCAAAAGTTCCAAGTGTTCTGGCTCTAGTCTTACAAATATTAATTAGTTCATAAACTGCAAGTATTCAAGGTTGGTATCGTGTCTGGTTTCAGAATCTATAAAACAAACTGAAGCGAATTGATCCTGGTTCTTCTCAATGTATATCAGTTTCAACTATTTTGTTGTTCATTACGATATCAGAATGAAAATTGAAAAAATATTTTGTACACATAAATAAATTAGAAAAATGTTTTGTTTAAATAATAAAATATACATTTAATTTCAAAACATTGTTTCTGTACGTTCTAAAAGTTGAATATTATGGGTATACAGTGAAGGATAACGAGTGGGAATTTTAGCTAGTATAGATATTAAATTGAACCGTGTTTTCTGATCAAGTTTTATTTCACCTTGGATGGTCTCATAAACTTGAACCGTTAACCGTCGACGACCGTTCTCTTTCTCCGATACATTTTTGTAAAAATCATTTTATGAACTATTATTATTATACCGTTAATGAACAATTTCTACCCTTTGTTTATCTCTAGGGGTCATATATCACCTTTTACCGACTTGTTGCTATGAAAATTTTTGATCAGTATCATCCATTTTCGGGAAAAAAAAGTTTCATAATTGTTATTTTATTTTGACCTTAAACTGACCCTTAACCTTGATCCAGGACAGTCAAGTTCACCTTAAACTGCCTCACTCCATACTCAGCAATTTCTGTGTGAAACTTTATTTCCGAAAAATCTATTTCCTATCAAACACTTGATTTGCCGTCACTAATAATGACTGCATGCTCACACGATCTTTGACCTTCAATATCTGAAAATCTATGGAGCTTGGTGGCTATAAGTATTTTTGATCAGGAAGTCATGGATTACAACATATTATGATTTCAGCCAATTTGACGGCGCTCTGAAATCCCATGAATTGTGTGACTGGTTCTTTCAGCTTTAGACGTTTATCTTCCAAACTTTATTCTGAAATGGATCATGACCACATTCACTTGTAGCTACACGCAGAGATAGCCATTCATAAGAAAAAGTGCTAAACATGTCACTTAAGCTATTTTTTGTACTTGGTGGAGATCTATTTTGAACTGCGTGGTCGATTCAGAGAAGAACTGTGGATCACAACACTAACTTACTTATCATACATTTTAAATCACATTATTAACTTAAATTTAATTTTGAAAAGTAAAACAAATCGATTTTCAGTAGACAGTAAAATTAAAAGTATCTATAAAGAAAGGTTAAGTAATGAATAAGAATGTTACCAGTGAGAACCTGCAATGTTTACTTAATTTTGAAAATTTTGTGACAGACCTCGAATTAAAGTGAAAGACGACTTCACTAATAATATAAAATACCATTGTCTGATGCTCTCTGAAAGTTTTGGTTAATATTCTAAAGACGATTGTTTTGAATTCGTTTGGATAAGATATTAAATCATTTTGGATAACATTCCTCACTTACAAGCAAAATATTTCGAAATCTTTGATTTCGTCACGGAGATTTAAAAACGTAATTAACCAAATTACAACTGGGTGAATTTTGGCTAAATGACAAAAATGAATCATCTTCGCGGTCCCGAAAATATTGTTGTTTTTAATTGGGTTTAAGCACCAAAACTGGATTTTCTGTTCTGATAATAGTAAAATATAAATTTCGGTTTAAAATTAAGTACAACTTAACCCGACGTCTCCTTTGAATTTTTTGACGTGAAAAATATTGTTCTATTTTTTTTTGGTAATAAGTAAGAGATACTTTCAAGAACGGATATGATTTTATTACTATTTTATCATTCTGATATCTGATTTATATGTCGTTATAAAATTTTTGAGATGTCAATGCTATGTGGTTGATCCGTAATACACATGGGTGGAATGCGAAAAAATGTTTGATAACCACTGTTGTAGATAATTTATTCTGTCCATTTAGGAATAAATATCAACTTCATGATATGGATAATAGGGCACCTCCAGCGAAGATTTTGGGGAAATAACATGAAATTCCAGAATATAGAAAATGTTTAGCAAAAACATTTTTACTACGTTATTAAAATAAGATCCAAAATAAGCATCTCAGCTGAAAGGTAAGGTTAATTAGAGCAACAACTGATATTTACAGTAATTCAATTGCTGAACGAAAAAACTGTTAAATTTTAAGATTTTACATTTTTTTTTCTTGGGCTATTGATACACATCTGTTTTCATATATAGCTAAGAATTTTGTTAAAAAAGTATTAAAAACAAATATGCAATTCAGTGGGAATTTCTCTACTGGGAAGGAACTGATTTACTATGTTATCTCAGAAATAAAGTTTAATGTCTTTTATTAATATTGGCTTGAATGCTTAACAAAAAAGTTTACTTACAAATTCCTTTTTTTATTTGATAATTAATGCATATTAAGAAATGCGATCCATATAGTGAATTTTTATTAAAATTGTGGAGAATTAACATAATTTTCTCTAAAAAAATATAAACTTAAATATTTCAAGCAAATTTTTATTAGGTTTTAGCATCAATACTCTCCTCTTCACTGGTATGCCACTGGTCACTTTGAAAACAATATAACACAAACTGCACCTTTATTTTCATTTATTTCATTTGATATTTAACCTGTAGATATATTAATAACAATCATTGCTTTTATTGTTCACAGTACATAAATATAAGATACGAACAAAAAATATATCCTGAATAACTTGCTTCTAGAGAATATTATGAATTAAAAATACGAATAGAAATAAGAGATGAAGTTGATATCGTGTTGTATCATTCATATTAAGTAAAATTGAAGATTCTACTTAAAACATGTAAAATGTTTCAACGAAGTTAGTTCCGATGTGTGAAATCAGATTCAGTTTCCACGAGGTACACGTAGTGCTTTTAACTTAGATTTCCAGATGTTCGGCTAAAAATCCATTTAAGAGGGGTCTCTACTTTTAAATTTTAATTTCTTATAGGGTATAGATTCTAGTAATTTACAATTTCTAGATTGAGGCGATTTTCACAAAAGGTATTAGAATCTAAAAGTTTTCATTTTTTTTTGTAATTTTGACTGTTCTCTTAGACCATCTAAGCCTAACAGGTGATGATATTATTGAACATTCTTTTGGTAATACCTATACTATGTATATAAATTCTACCAAGCCTTTTGATATATAATACTGTCCTAACTAACTCAAATTTAAGAAAATTTTAAATTTTGAGCATATATTTATTTTTAGATTTCTCTTAAAGCTATTATAATATAATTTAGATAATTTATATGTGTTTCTCATAAGTTTTAATTTTCAATGATTTTGTATTTTCTTCTAAAATGTATTGTGCTAGTCTATCACAGTTTTTATTTTAGACCGAAAAAAAATAACATATTTTTTAAAATACCAGTGACTAAGTAAAAAGGGAACAGTTCAAAGTAATGTTCTTTATTTCTAAAAATTTAAATTCCAAATTACATTTTTCGAATCTGAGATTTCCTTTTCACTTAAATCACTTAAAAATATTTGTTTTAGAATATAAAATGCAAAATCGTCAAGACTCAAATTATGAAAAGTTAGATTGATGATCAATATCAGGTAATAAAAATTGTTTTTACATGCAGAACATAAATACATTGCGTTTAATTGACGTATTTGAAAAGTATATATATATATATATATATATATATATATATATATATATATATATATATATATATATATATATATATGTATGTATGTATATACATATGGGGTAAAATTTTTACATTTATTGCCTAAGTTGAGCAAGCGGCATTAAATCTAATATATCGCTAAAATGCATCTAAAAGTTCTAAATCTAAGCAACAGTTTCATTTGAGGTACACTAACCAGTCTACTCTAGACGTAAGTATTCGGTAAAGTTTAAATTTCCAATATTGTTTGACATCGAATCTTTTCGCGATCATAACATCAAGGCTTAAAGTTTCTAGCTTTGGGTAATATCTTCAAAGATAATTCTGTAGAAATTATGATGGCAGTAATTAATTCAACATTTAGAATGATTGTAATGATACTAGCGAAATTTGCTTGTCAAACCTTTAACCGACTCTGCAGTAAACCATGTTTTTTTTACTATAAATTCGCTTATAAAAACTTCTGAAAGTTCTGGTTCGGACTCCCAAGTATTTGGTAAAATTGAAAGTTATAGACTTAAATTTATATGTTAAATTACATTGTTGGATACTTTGTAAGAGTATTAATAATATTTCGTTAAGCAAATGTTATTTGTTAATCTCAAATTAATATTTTTTTTTGGAAAAGATCTCCCGTATAAATTGAATAAATTTTTGATATATTGTAATTTAGTTCATCCTGTTCATAAGTTACTATTACCCCAGCATATACTCCGTAGCTTAACAAAAAACTAAATTTGTCACACGTTTATCCATTTATATAATTTATTAAAAGTATTTAAAAATTGTGTTAAATTCCGAATGTTGCTTTTATGGAAAAGTTTAATTTTTAATACGCCATAGGATAAAAACTACTGATGTATCCAGTTGAGAAAATGACAACTTTTGATAGATCATGTTATAAAAAATTTAGCTTACTTAACTGCGATAACTTTTTCATAAAACTATCGCTTTTTTATAGAAAAAAATAAGATAAACCCAAGCTTAATTTTGTTTGATACGTCATCACCCTCGATGTATTAGTTTATTAAGGATATTAGGGTAGGCCCGTAGTTTTCTTGGCCGATTGAGGTCTATGGAGTTTTATGATTGATTTTTACGAATTTTATGTAGCTAAATAGCTTGAACATGATAAGACCTCACATACTCAGTATAAAATCGTTAATAAATGATTTCGGACATATGCGTTTTTGTTTCAAATTTAATCACAGAGACGACCGTATTTTCAAAATTCAAAAAAATTAATTAAAAGCGGAGATATTGGAACAATCGATTACAACAAACAACTTCTCTAATAAGGACAGAAGGCTGTAACGAAATTTGTCGATCATTTCACGACCTGACGTCCTGTGATTTTGTAATAATTCCGATAATACTGTCTTTGAACAATTTTCATAATATATCTGCAATTAAGGCTGTTAATAAAAATATCGGATTTTTGATGTATCGAATTCGATCTACTCTACTTAAAGAAAGAGATCAGTCCAAAAATGAGTTACACAGTTTTCTAATCAAATCTATTGATTGAATAAATGAAAATTACACATGAAATGTTTATCACGTCAACAACTTTAAAATAATTCCAAAAAATTGAAAAATTTACTGCAGATGACATATGACGGTATTTCACTATTTTTCCCTATTAAAATTAACGAGTATTATAAGTAGTGGGAATAGGGGGCTCCTAGTTGACCCCCCCACCACTTTTTTGATTGGTCAGCCAAGAATGACCTTGTTTCTGATTGGCTGCCCAAGTTCGCCCCCTATTCCGATTGGTTTCATAAACTCCGCCTCTTTTTGCTCCACCTCCTACCTCCTTCCTAACCACCACAGTAGTTGGAGGGGAGCTGGTAGCAGTTGGAGGGGAGCTGGTATTTTAAAGGACTGAATCTGAGCGAGCTACATTCATTTACAACTAGTCTTAAGCTTATATAGAAGATTCACCACTAATAAAGAACAGTGTTAAATTAAAAATAAGTGGTAGTTATGAACAGTGATTTGCAAAATGAAATAATCAAATTAGGTAAACAGTTTACTAAACTTCAAAATTCCGAATTAAAGAATGCAATGCTAAGGAAAACACACCCCGAGTGGGCACAGGTATATTATGAGACTGCCTTCCAATACCAATTAGCTGCAGAAGCCTGTTTAAATTATAGAAAAACCCAAAATTTGCCGAAGTTCTTTCATGAAATAAAGAAAATAGGATTCAGTTACTTTTTAAGGATATTGAAGGATTATATAAAAGATCCTGATATATTAAAAGAAATCGTGGAAGAGGAAGAGAGAGATAAAGAGATATTGAGAAACAGGGAGGTTTTAGTGTAGGATTTATTATGGAATTATTAATAAGAGAAATGTATGAAGAGTTTTTGATGTCCGCAGCCTGTTCCGAGTTTTATGCATATGAAGGTCAAGAAAGTGAAGCGCAGAATATTATAGTGTTTTTAAATTATATGGAACATGCGGAATTATGTTTACTAGCAGCTAAATGTTGTAGCGAATATTTAAAAAATAAAAATATAGATATTTTAATATGTAAACTTCAAGAACTAGGATTAAATAATAATATTTCATGTATTAAAACAATGTTAGAAAATAAAACACATAATTTGTAATCAAGTCTTTTATTACATAAAAAAATTGTTGTAAAGGTAATAAACATTTGATAATGCACATACACATGGTATTTTTTGATGATAAAAGCAGCAAGGATCCATTTTCTTTAGGGTGGGTTGTTCATCAATCTCGATAACTGGTTTCATGGAATACTTCTTTACGAAATCTGCCTTTTCTTCCCCTTTTACATAAACATAGTCCACCTTAGCGCTTAAATCTCTTATGATATCTCCACATTTGTGTAATGGTGTAAATCCTTCACACCATTCAATGCAATGGTAATTTTTTATTAACCACAGAGCTTGTTTGTGTAAATAGGATGGTAAATGACCCATCGGAAATGGAGCTTTGAAAATAAAATGACTTGTCTTTTGCCCATCGTACGCTGCTAATTCCTTTACAATAAATTTATTATTTTCAATTTTGAATCCTTGAAGATCTAGAATAAGTTTCATATTTTCAAATATTTGAATTTCTTGATCATTTCTACTTTTAATTGATATTCACTTATTTGTTTTTTTAATTTCTGCAACTGAAGTTGAAAATCTAATACTCGAACTGAAATCTCGTAAGACATTATATAAATGAAGAATTCTGGTTTGGCTACGTTAATAAATATCAAAATTGACGCGTGCGCTCTTAAGCGTAAGTAGCGGTTTGTTTAAAAAGAGTATTTTATCTTAAGGAAATTGTATTACAACTGTTTCACGATTTTTGTTAATGGATTGTAACTGAAAACTTTATCATGAATTATAACACAATATGCCGCTGTTTTAGGGGGAATTTTTTCCTTGGTTTCAAATTCAATTCTCATGGTTACTGGACCTGTTTGTAGTAAATCTCTTTGATGTGAACAATTAATGTAAACTATAGGAGCATTTTCTTTAAATTCTTTCGGATTAAAAATTGGTTCCACTGGAGAGTTATAATACCCTTGACGAAAGTCTGTAAACATTTCATACAGAGTAGCAAATTTATTATTTTCAAAGTCAAGTTGAAGATCATTGTAAGGATATCTTTCTGAATTTAAAAAGACATTCATATTTCTTAAATTACAATGATCAAATTTACTCATATCCATTTTTAGATTACCACGTCTATTTTTCTGAAAAGCAATTAGAACATGACGTGGCGTTTCGACTTTTGTAGATGTTTTTACGGGCCAGTTGTGCCTCGTAGTTTCCAATAACTCTGGATATTCAACTAATTCCCAGCTTCGGAAGGTTATTAGTATATCACTATTTTTGTCAATAATTTTGGTAAGTGCTAATTCTTGCGGAATCGCTACAGTAAGATGAGGAACTCTCCAACACAACTTGGTAATTTTAACTTTGGGTTTTTCATCTTCATTACTGGATAATAATGCATTTGTATCATCATTACTTCTTATTAGAATAAGTTCTTGTTGTGAATTAAGAATAATCTTATTATAATCTTCAAAAAATCCTGAATACATCTTTAATGGTATACATAATGAAACATTACCTTTGTCATCAGTCATAATTTTTTCTTTAGATTTTGTTTTCGGATACCAACCGGCATTTTCCAATTTAGCACTTTCATTTTGATTAAATGAAATATATCCCTTAAGAGTTGAAGTTATACCAATATCCCGAACGGAGTCAATAGTAACACCATTTAAAATATAGCGTAATTCTTTAAATAAAAATGCCGGAGCATTATTAATTAAAACAGTATTAGCTAAAGGGGAATCATCTTCTTTAGTTACTTGCAATTCCACATAAATTTCACTTTTGCAAGGTAAAGGATATTTTCCTGTTTGTTGCAAAGCAATTCTGATTTCATCATTTGGTCCGAGTTTTGTAGGATTAAAAGGATCGAAAGAAAGAATTTCCCAGCTTAATATTGATTCATCAACCAATACATTTTCTCTTACATTTAAATAATCCATTTTTATTTAAGTTTAAAACCCAAACTTTGAAGAAATTTTCTATTAGAAGGTGTTAACCTTTGGAAGTTTGATTTCCTACTAAAGGAAGTTGGTTTCTTTCTTGTCTTATTAATGTTTTTATTATTAAATTTTCTAGTAAAGTTTGCAGATTTATTGTTATATAATATTACCATCTTTAATCTACTTTTTTAAGATGTAGTCTGATGGTTATGGTTTCTTCTCTAAAATTAACCAAATCACCTTCCTGATCTATTATTTTAATGGCTATTTTATCAATTACTTTAACGGTGACTGGGAAATATATGACGTTTTGAGGTGACTCAATTATTTTGAACCCTGGAGCAACGCTCGGGAAAAATTGGTGTATTATATGAACAGGTTTCCCGTTTAAATATGATCCCTCTGCAATACTGCAGTCTATATTTATTGAATTTACTTTAATTATTTCCGCGGGAAAATCTGATATATGTTCAATGTTGGCTTCCAATCGCCCATTTTTAAACCCTAATAATTTACCAATAGTTCCTTCACGAAAAGTTATGGGGGCTGAACATTTAAGATGTGTACGTAAAGTATTATTATTTGCATAAAGACTAAAACTAATTTTATCCTCATCCAAGTGTTTTTTTAAAAAATCTGTTATGTCTTCTAATTCGTAGCTACCTGGGGGTATGGCTATTTCTAAATTTTCATCATGAATTAATACATTATTCCCAACATCAATATTGGGAATTGCATTAAATGTTTCGAAATTTACAAGACCGATAACATATTCAACATCTTCATCTAAATATATTGGAGGATGTAACTCTGATGTTAAAATAGCGGAATTGCCGCTAAGAACAAAACTATATGACATTTTACTTTAAAAATATGTTTAATAATAAACTAAAATTAGGTGTTACATATGGTTATAAAGAAATTTTAGACACAATTGACCACAATTTGTTTTGTTAAAGTTTTGATAACTGTTATAATTATAATTAACAATATTATTATTTTGGTCGCTATAAAAATATTTAATTAATTCAGAAGGGGGTCGCAAATTACCATAACTATCAAAATATATTATGTTTTTTCCTTTTTTTGTATATGCTATCCAGTGAGTACCAACACCACTGTGATTATCTAGATTGACAATTGCACTTTCAATTAACTTTATCTTTTTTGGTAATTTATCCCTCATAAAAATACCACGAAAGTTGGGAATTTGTAAATATTTAGCGTATTTAAGTAAATCGTAATTTGTAAGTGCTTTTCGAGGTATATGTTTTAGCAGTTTTTTGAATAAGGTTTCAAGTATAATCCACATCCTGTTTTATAGGGTTTTAAATAAAGTCCACTTCCTTTTTTTCCTACCGCAATGGACTCCATCATTTGATTGTGTCGTTTAGATTCTTCTAATTTCGCTTTGGCTGCTTTTGCATCATTTACTGCTTTAGCAATACCTGCAGCCCCTCCTCCAAGAGCACCAAGAGCAGACAAACCAGCAAATAAAGGTATAAGTGGAAGAAATCCGCCAGTCTTTGGGATTGGAATTACCCTTTTCTTTGGAGGTAAGACTTTACCAGTTTTTTTAATAGCTTTTAAAGCAGTTTGAATACTTTCATTTAGGTCTTTAAAACGTTTCCCCTTAATTCCTTTTCTAGCTTTTGAAATTACCTGAGATAATGATAGTCCTCGTCCTTTTCGAGTTTTTCGCTTGAACTTTCTTCTCGTTCGAAGTCCCATACCTAATTTTCTTTTAATTTTCATAGCACCAGTAATTCCTAGTGCAGCAGTTTTTTCCCCAAAACTAGAATCTTTAGCTTTGAACCTTGATAAAGCTTTGTCAGCTAATACTTTATCAGCTAAATGCCTTCTTTTTATATCATTTGATTGTGAGTAAGCAATATCGTGTTCTTTACAAGCCTCATCCAATAAATTTATACCTTTATCACCTCTTGACAATCGTTTTTCCAATTTTGTTCCAGGTCCACAAAAATTATAACCAGGAATATGCAATTCAAAGGGTAATTTATTTATTAATGAGTTTACTAAACCACTTCCTTTCCTTTTGCTGTTTGTCTTGTAAATGATTCGTTTATTATGTGATGGAAACATTATATATAGTTGCAATCCTAGTGATAACTAACCAGTTACATCACAATACTGAATATTAATAGTTTGTTTTATATATAAAATGAGAGTTGAGAAACAACCATACTCTATAACAATTAAGGATCATGAAAGTTCAGTGAATGGTTTTAGAAAACATGGAAAACTGTTTGAGGGAAATAGTAAAAGAGGGTTAATTATTGGCCCGTCAGGCTGTGGCAAAACCAATGTTATTATTAGTTTGATTGAAGATCCGAATGGTTTGCGATTTGAAAATCTGTATGTTTATTCAAAATCCTTATATCAACCAAAGTATAAATATTTGAGAACACTTTTTAAACCTTTGAAAAAAATTGGATACTATGAATCTGAAAATGAAGAAACAATTGTTTCACCAAAACAAGTTAAACCAAACTCTATAATAATATTTGATGATATAGTGTGTTGTAATCAGAATGTTGTAAAGGACTATTTTTGTTTCGGAAGACACAAAAATACTGATTGTTTTTATTTATGTCAAACATATTCTTCTATTCCGAAACAATTAATTCGTGACAATGCAAATTTAATTGTTATATTTCAACAAGATCGAACAAACTTAAAACATATTTATGATGATCATGTTAATGTTGATATGTCATTAAACCAATTTAATGAGTTGTGCTTAATATGTTGGAAAGATAAATTTGGATTTTTAGTAATAGACAAAGACTCTAATGTGAAATCTGGCCGATATCGAAAAGGATTTGATTCATATATTTACTTATAAAAATAAACGTTTGATGGTAAATTATACCAATCATGGATGAACGTTTAGCAAGAGAGCTAGTTAAATCAAGAAAAGCTGTTAAACAAAAATATCAGAGTTTAAAAAATGCGGAATTTGAGGCGCAAACTAAATTGGAGGAAACATATAAACCGATAACTCAACCCTTACAAGAATTAATTTCAACGATTGGTAAAATTGAACCTGTTGAAATAAAGGAAGAGCTACACACACCAATTAAAAAAATTTATGAAACACCACAGAAAAGATCAATTCAAACACTAACACCAAAGAGAAAATTACAATATGGAACATCAACACCAGAAAAAAGAAAGACGGGAAAAACTCCACTCCTTCCTACAGAAATACCATCGATTATTGACTGGGACGCGAGTTTAGCTTCAGCAAGTCAAATGCCATCTATACAACAAACAAGTATTATTGCAGAAACAAACCCTTCTTCAGGTTCACACTCCACAATAGGAAATCTTTCAGATATACTGGAACAAACACGGCAAACAGTTAGAACATTTGTTGATACAGATTTATATAAAGAATATTTATTAGGATTTGATGAATTACCTCGCCAATATATTGATAGCGGTGTAAAAGATGTTGAACATGAGTTTGATCACCAATATGGAATAGTTCATGATTTGGAAACCGAGAAATTCTTTTTGGGTTTAACTCAAAAACCTGTCGAAATTATTGGTAAAAACATCAAAATTGAAGGAATAACCTATACAGGTACACCAGGTTTATATGAGTTATTATTTAAAAAAGAACCAATAGGGTATAAAAAACAAGATTTGGAAAATTATATGGATATTTTAAAAAGAACCAATGCATACCGTAGAAATAATGATCCAAATGAGCAGGTGCAGGGGAATGGATCACATAAATATATTTCTATAATAGGACCTTATTTGCAAAGCAAAGGAATTACAAAAACTAAAACTCTAAATCCCGAATCTCAACAAGCAGTCCAGGGATTTTTTGAAAGACGCAAAGCTCCATATAGAGAAAGTCGAGTGTCTTCAAAAAAAACCGGATTTGGTATAACTTTAAAAGTTAATAAACCTAATACAGATTACATATATTGGGATAATGTAAACGAACTTGTTGAGAGACTTCGACTATTGGTAGCATCCATGCTTGCGGGACACACTGGTCATAACAATGAAATTATTTCCATTATTGAAGAACTAAGAGAAGCGAATATTGTTATATAAAAGGACATAATAGATACTTTTAAACATTTCTAAAATGACCATCGATAAATTTGGTCGTCATATTTCAAAAAAATCTGCTCTAAACACATTATTATCACTAGAAAATAAAATATTATCAAATGTTGAAGAGAAAATAATAAAAAATTTTAAAAGCGATGTCAAATATATTGAAAACAAATTAATTCAAAATTTAGATCCCGGGTTGAAAAGCGATGTTAATAATTTAAATAAGAGAATAAATGAATATGATAACAATATACAAAATATTGCAAAAAAGATTAAGTTATTTGAGGATAAAGTTATTCCTGAATATAATGACAAGATAATTAATTTGAAAAATACTGTTGATGGAAATGATGATGTAGTAGAAAAATTTTCTCAGAAAGTTTCTAAATATGCAAATGACTTTGACGTAGTGAAGTTAAAATATGATAAGTTGATGATTTTGAAAATGAAATAAAAAATGAAATTACATCAATTAAATCAATAATTAAGGATACTTCAGCAATTGACAATGTCAAGAACAGTATTTCCAAGGAAATTACATCAAAGTTTCAAAATTTTACTAATTTGCTTAATGATAGAGTAGCAGAAGAAGTAAGGAATTTTAAGAAAATACATGACGTTATGGATAAAAATACACAAAATCTTGAAAAATCAATGAACACTCATTTCCTAATTCACAAAAAAGATACCGACAAAGTTAATGAATTTAAAGAACAAATTAAAGAATTTGAAATTAAAATCAATGCATATAAATCAAATTTACAATATTTAGAAGACAAATTGAAGGAGGATTTTCAAAACGAAAATGAAAAAATTGAAACAAAATTCAAAGATCAAATTACAAAAGATAATGAAAAAATCGAGGATATACTAAAGCAGTTAAACAATCTGAAAACCAAATCTGAAACGTCTTTTGACGAGGGAAATTTTACAAAGGCAATCGATGAGAAATTACAAAAAGAATTAGAATCCTTACTAGAAGTAGTGCAAGCTATAATAGAAGTTTCTAAAAAGGATGTATTAATTAAAATTAAAAATAATAGTTCAAAAATCGAGGAGACTTCTTTACTCATAAAAGAACTTGAAACATCTTATACAGATATACTACACAAAGCTGAAAAGACAGTGTCAGACATAAAAAATATAGAAAAAAAAATTGTGAAAATGACATTAGATATTACAAATGCAGAATTTCAATTAGGAAAAGATATAAAAAATCTAGAAGATAAATTAACAAAAGAAATAAAATCTTTAAACGAATTAGTTCAAAGAGCTGCTGAAGTTTCTAGAAAAGAATTTAATGATACAATGAATTATGCAAGAGAAGAAATGAATTCAACATTAGGTGGTTTCAAAAAAGATTATACGTTATCAAATGTTCTTTTGGAAACTAAATTTAATGTAAAAATGTCTGATCTTAATAACAACATCACCCAAATAAATTCGTCAATAAAAGAAATTAGAAATGAAAATAACAAATCATTTGAAACAATGGAAAATAAATTTAATGTAAAAATTTCTGATCTTACTAACAACATCACCCAAATAAATTCGTCAATAAAAGAAATTATAAATGAAAATAAAAAATCATTTGAAGCAATGGAAAATAAAATTAAAGAACTTACTAAAAAAAACTGAGATGATTTTTTTTTATATTTTACAACATCAGCGATAAAGGGCTTTTATAAACGGTTTAGAAGGAGGTAAAGTTATTTGTGGGATTTATTTTCGAGAGTAAGGTATAAATTAATAATGAGTAAAATTAAGCAAGACGTTGTAAATGAATTACATAAACCGGCGAGAAGGCGATATAGAAGGAGACGAACAATTGTAAAAGGGCTTAATGATCTATTTCAAGCTGATCTGATAGAAATGCAGCCATATGCGAAATTTAATAGGGGTTTAAGATATATTTTAATGGTAATAAATGTGTTTTCTAAATTTGTATGGGCAGAACCTGTAAAATCCAAAACTGGTAAAGATGTAGCAGCTGCAATGAAAAAAATTCTATTAACTTTAAAAACTCCCCCAACAAATCTGAATACTGATCAGGGTAAAGAATTCTTTAATCAAGACTTTCAGAAACTTATGGAGCAGTTCAAAATTAATCATTACAACACATTTTCTAATATGAAAGCTAGTATTGTAGAGAGAGTAAATAGAACGATAAAAAACAAAATGTGGAAAAAGTTTAGTTTACTAGGTAATTATAAATGGATCAGCTTTCTTAAAGAAATAATTACAGAATACAATAATACTAAGCATTCAACAATCGGAAAAAAACCAAACGAAGTTAACAAAAAGAATGAAATGGAAATCTTGAAATCAGCTTATACTCATAGGAAAACTGTGGATCCCAGATCACCAAAATTTCGTGTCAGTGATAGAGTACGAATAAGCAAGATTCGCGAACAATTTTCTAAAGGTTACACGCCCAACTGGTCAAACGAAATTTTTCAAATAAAAAAAATCCAGCTTACTAATCCAACAACGTATTTGATTCAAGATGGAAATGGGATAGATATTCAAGGAGGTTTCTATGAAGAAGAACTTCAAAAAGTAAGACACCCAAATGTATATCTGGTGGAAAAAGTGTTAAGAAAGAAAGGAAACAAAGTATTTGTAAAATGGTTAGGATTAGATAAATCTTATAACTCTTGGATCTTCAAGAGAGATGTGATGTAATAGTAATTAATGCTGTAATAATAATTGATGTTTGTAATAAAAAAAATGATTTTTTATATATATTTGTTTTATTTAAAAATAAGCTTATTACATAAACATTTTTTTAAATACAATATTCCTATAATCAGAGTCTAATATGGGATTTAAAATTTCTTCAGTCAATTTAATCCTTCTTCTAAAATGTTTTTGATTTATAAACTCTTCAGAAGTCATACGAGCTTTTCTGTAGGCGAAGTTCCAAGCAACCATCAGATGAATTTGGTTTCTTGATTCATCAATAGATACTGTCTTCTTCATAATAGTGCTTAGACTTTAATTTTTGTTCTAGTTCTTCGGGATGATTCAACAGCAGTTCCAGCATGGAGCACACATTTTCACTATTTAGATTTTGTTTTGGAGAAAGGACATTATATATTTTGTCAAAAGAATCTCCGTCGTAAAAATTGTTATTTCTAAAAACGTTGAAATAACGTCGAAAGTTTTGTTTTTGTAAAACATTTAGTCTATATTCTATAAGTGGAATTTGTTCCCATAGTCTGCACACAGTTTCATTTCCATAGTAAATAAAATCACAGCTTTTCACAATCTTCACTATTGGTAATTCACCAATCTTTTCAAAATGAATAGATAAATTTTGCAAATATATCGGTTCATTGAAAACATTTGGTGAAAACATATAATTTGTTATAACTCCTTGATATTGCAATAAGTTCTTCCAATCATCTTCATTTAATATCACAGACTGACCATTTTTACCACCAAGTTCAATGCATGGTAGAAAATCACTTTCCACCCACAAACCAATCACAGCATATTTAGAGTTAGAATTATTTAAATTATATTTTGTAGAATTTATAATTGTTTTTTTTATTTTCTTTTTTAATGGTGAATTTTCAAATATATTTTTACTCTGATTACTGAACATTTTAAATGATGTATTTCAAAAACTAACTGGCTATCTGCTTGCTCTCAAAAAACTAACTATCAATCCGTTTGCTCCTAAATTTTATACATTTTCCCTCTCCTCTCAAGTGGAGGGGTAAACTTATTTTCCCTCTCCATTTAAGAGGAGGGGATAAACTTTAAATGTCTTTATACTAACGAGAATCAATAAAAAACAAAATTTATATTATTTTTTTAACATTTATTAAATATTTTTATAGATATTTTTTCATGAAATACAATAAAATTAAACATGTACAAATAAATATTGCTGCTGTAAATATAATAACAAATATATAACAACAGACACAATGACAAGATTCTTCTTTTTTATTATTGAAAGGAATCCAATCTGAATATTGTAATGGTTTGTTTGTCATGGAATATTTAATTTTTATGTATGTATTTTCACACAAAGCAGAATCAGTTACATTATAGGTAAAAAAGTGTGAATTTCCAACAAGATATGTCATTTTCATCTGTTTGTAGCAGTCGGTTTCATTTTTGAGGGCATTTATACATATATCAGCCCTAACTGTATTAGGAATGTAATTTACATATATCACATTTCCAACAAGGGAAACTAAAACTATTAAAGATGCAGCAGTCATTGTTGTAATATTACTAACAAATAATGGTATTTCTATACAATATATATGTTTTTGGATTCAGTTTCCCCTCCAACTTTTAAAGCTTCAAAAACGACTTACATAATTTATCATCATATAAAATGATGTCTTTATAAAGATGAAAAATTACTAGGAGTAGTTAATTCTAATCGCGGTTTTTTATTTTTAGATCCATTTTCGTTTCCAGAACTTAAAAAAGTTAGAGTATCATACATCATTTTCATATCTTTATCAAAAAAATCTGTTTCCAAAATATCCTTATGTCCCCATGCAAGAGTTTTTGTGGAATTTGGTATACAATATCTTTTATCATCATGAGTTGTTAATGCCAATTTATTTAACAAATTAGTGTATATATTATGCATATCTGACTTGAATACATACATGGTGCAGAATATTTTGTCACCTTTCTCAACAACATCTTTATAATCTGATAATGTTAATTGATTTTTTATACATGATCTACTAACGCCTTTTGCTTTTTTATCTACACTATTTTTGGATTTTATACAATATGCTTTAGCACCAGTTCCATAAAAACTTTCAATGGGAATCCCTTTGTACTCATCTTTAAATTTACCAACAACTGATGTTGTAATAGGCATGCAATGAATATTTTGTTCAGAAAAATTAGAAGTATCAAATTGATCCAGATTTAGCTTCATATCTTCATAAAAGTTTTGGGTCTGAACTTCAAGAATTAAGGAATCAGTATCCGTATATAATAAATTTAAATTATTACCATATTTTACTTTTAAATACCCATAATAAAAATTATACATTACAGTTTTTGCAATATCCAGAATACTCATCCCAACATAAATTGGTTTATTGTATTCAATGCAAACCTGTTGAAGTTGAAGAGCAACTAGATTTTCAGAGAAAATTTTAAAATCCTTTAATTGAGGTTTAGAAATAAGTTTTTCGGCACTAAATTTATTACCCTGTCTTTCCCATTGAGATACTAATTTAATATCTGCTCGCCTATCAACATTTTCCATGGTTTTACCGAAAATTGAATTATTTGCCAATTTATAACAATTTTTATCAAATTTATTTTTAGATAAATTTCGTAAATTTGTATTTAAATCTATATATTCCGCTAACCATGGTGATTGTGTAAACTTAACTGCTCTGTGTATTTTTATGATTTTGAGTCCAAATTGTAGACATTGTTTCAGATATCGGTAGTGAATGATATAGTTATATTTATTATGTAAGTTTGGAATTAATTTTGAGTGGTTTGAAATTGGTGGTGTATATTGTTCAGGACAAAATGGGAAATCATTATGACTATCATGTAAATAATTTGGATATTCTAAATCAACTTCAAATATGTATCCTATAGATGATGTATCTGAAAGTTCGGATATATTTAAAGTTTCTATTTCGAGCTTAGGTACCCAAGCAAAATTTTTTTCAGGCAAATATTGTTTCATAGCATAACCATACAAATTTGTGGCGTCTAAGTAAGCGATATATGTTGTAGGTCTTTCAGGATTAAAATTTTCTAAGAATGGATTATTTGCTTCAGATTTGCGTTTGGAACAAGTGCTAACCCCACCACGAACACCTTTTTTGAAAAAATGAAGCATATCTGGTTCCGTTAATAATTCTAATTCTACATTAGTTAATTTCATCATTGCATCCCAGCACATAGAAGGGCTAGTGACATAATTAACAGGATCTAACTTATAGGTTTTAATACATGTGGATCTATAATTTTCAAAAACATCAGCCAAAAGTAAAACATCTGATTTTAAGTAAATATCGGAATAAGCCCCTATTGTAGAACACTTAAATAGATTCCACACTTCTACAGCACGACTGTAGTCTTGAGGAGAGATATTTTCATCGGTTAAGTTATTATAAAATTTATCAATCAATGGTAGAGATTTCTCATTTAATTTTTCGTTGGAATCTATGTAAGAGTATGGAAATACCCCTTTTTGTCTAATGTATCGAAATTCATCAGCATTTGAGAAAAACTTTTTAATTTCAAAACATTGTGAATCTTGTAGAGTTTGTGATAGTGACTCTAAAGACTCTGGGAGAAATTGAAAAGAATCTATAAAGCGTAGTCGCAAAGCAACTGGTTTCCGCTTTTCTGACACATCAACGAAAATTTCCTTACTAAAAGAAATATACTTTTCTTTATTTTGAGCTATAACACTAATATTTTCTTTATTATAGCAAAGCGATTTAATAAATAGGTGAGAATCATAGTTTTTTAAATTATGCAATACTATTGGTATATATTTTGGAGGTTTAAAATGCAAATTACATATTGAGTGGGCGGCTCCTCGATATTTACCTGTAATATGACAATGATCCCTACACTTTATGAAATTTCCTTTTGAAAAAGGTTTTTCACATACATAACAAATGCTAGAATTTTCATATTCAATCTGTTCCACAGATGATAAATCTTTCAATGGTACTTGATATTTTAAATATTTTTTATAAATTTCTTTTACATCATTTTCAATGTATTCAATAAATTTTATAGCACAATCTGTACCTCTATAAAGTTTAAGACACACAACATTCTCATCAAATGATGATTTAATATAATAAGCAAATGAATAGGGTATATGTTCAGCAGTTTTAATAGTATATGAGGTTGTCGAATCAGGTGTAGATTGTTGGCACTCAATGTTTTTCAAATAACATTCAAAATCGGCATAAATAACAAAAGGAGCTTTATACTGTTTCTGAATATTTTGAAACTTTAATATATTTGCAGGAATATAATTGCCAAATTTATCCAAAATCAAATTATCTGAAGGAAGCTCAATTCGAACAAAACTACAATCACGTTCTAAATGTGTGTTAAGTTTTTCATATGTTCCAAAATATTGAAGGCATCCATCACATAAGTATTTTTTTATTTTCTTTTTTGATAATTGTTTGGATACCAAGCAACCTAAATCCTTTATCCAACAGTAGTGGTTATTTCCATCATCAGAACTTATTAAAAGCAAATTAATATGTAATTTTTTCTTTTCATTATTATAATGTAAAGGACCGACAATCTCATATACCTTTTTATTATCCCTTAAAAATTTTTCAACTCCATATACATTTATGGACAAATTATTTTTTTCCTCAAACTTTTTTATATCTAATAATTTTACTGGAAATTCAATACCTGTAAAATCGAAAGCGTCTCTGAAGTCTGGATATGATGAGGTCTTTCGAGGATTACCGGTTGGCTGGTATGCTGCTGAAACCACTGCCCAGGCGAAACAGCAATTGTCCTCATTCATCACATTCACTATTGATTTAGAAAAGTGATGCATCTTAATGTAGGAGGAGGCATTCAATGGGTTGTACTTATTGATGTTGACTTCCAAATGCAGAATTCTTTGTAGAGCCCACCCTGTAATAGGAATTAAAAAATTAGTTCTGAATAATATTTGTTAGAGATGTACAAGTGATATTAAGAAAACTTAGCTCTTGAGATTAAGAAAACTTAGCTCTTGAGATTAAATAATAATTACCTGAGTCTCTTTCCGGCAATTCATCTGCTTTGGTTTCAATAATCTTGAATAAATCATCGTAAAGCTGTTGTAGATCAGTTGTATGGGTTACAATGAAGAACGGTGTATTAAATGACTTAATTGAAGTAGAGGTTAAAGTTGGAGAATAATATATTCCAAATAATTCCAAATTTACTTTAGCACATGTAAATTCCTGTTGACGCTGGCGTATTAATGTTTGCACTTTATTACCAACATCTTGCTGAAACTTTTTGATGTCGATGTGATAATTCTGCGAATATATTCTGTAGGAAGCTATTCGACATTTAAATGCACTCCTGATAATGTCAATTCCATTTCCATATTTTATGCAGCTCCTGTTTTTATGAATATTTGTCCTCAAGTGTGTGCTCCAGGAATTAGATTTGACATTTACTTCACAATCTTGGCAAAATCGCATTGGAGGTCTTGAAAGTAGTTCATCAACTGAAACAATTATTATTTTTTAATTCCTCTGTAAACCTTTATTAATAATAAAAAAAAATTAAAAGGAAAATTATAGCTAAATATGTTATAAAAAAAATACTTACGATTAATTATATAATCTTCCAAGTTAAAGGTGTTTTCGTTATTAACAACATTTTCTCGAAGGTGGCGTACAATATGTGATTTTCTTTTAAATTCTCTTAAGCAGTGTGTGCAAAGGAGAGTCATTTTAAAATGGAATCGGTTAGGGCCGTGTCGCTTTTAAATAAATACAATTTCGATCTATCAAGACCCAATGACATAGAATAATTAGCAATTTTTTCAGCTCGCGCAATTTAGAAAACTTTTGGATTTACTTTTGAATTAACTTTTGGATTCACTTTTTAATTTGAAGAAAAACATGGATTTTTTTTAAAAAATATATTTCCCAAATTTAAAAGAAGATCGCCTTGTCGTTGAATACAATTTTTAACGTCTTTTAAAGTCGAATTAGATAAATTATTACATATATTATCTAAGTTTAAATAGGAATAAACCATTGACTTAAATCTAGATGTGGCACACCTTGTTTCATTCCTATTTAAGCTCGGCTTAGTTTTCTTATGTAGAAACTTATCTAATTCTCCAATAGCGACTTTATTTGTTGGATTGATTTTCGGAGCTGTTGTTACAGCGACTGGTAAAGAATTTTTTGAAATTTGTGCCCCTAAAGTTTGGGAACTAGAAATATCACCGTCCAATTTTGACTTTTTTAAATCTGAACAATCATTTGTTTCTGATAAAGAACGTTTTTTGGGTAAATTTTTTTCAATTAAATTTTCAGAACTTTGTTCTAAATTTAGGCCAGAAGGATTTTTCAAAAATTGATTTTGATTACAGGAAGAAATTAAGGGACATTGAGGCTGCTCATCTTCAAAATTTTCAGTATAAGTATATACCTCAATGTCCCCCACAATTTCGCCACAACTCAAATCAAAAACATCTACCGAATTTACTGAATTTCTGGTATAGCCAAATTTGGATGGTTGTTCAAACCCCTGAATAAAATTTTGATCCAACCCTTCAATTAAATTTTGATCCAACACTTTAATAAAATTATGCTGAGCTTTGGCTGAGACGTTTATAACAGTCTCAACGCTGTCGTTGGAATCCTCTGATGAATCTGACGATGCATCTGAAATTGGCGAATAGTGGGGGCGATAAACCTCTTCCATATTATTTTTCGAAAAACCCCCAATGCCAATCCTCTTATCATTATTTAAAGCTCCCTCGTTACCAACCCCATTATTATTATTGTTTAAAACCCCCTTATTATTTTGTTCCTCACAGCTCTCAAAAGTCTCCTGATATTCCACATCACCCTTAATTAAATTTTGCCCTGAGCTATTTTCACCAATTTCACCCCCTTCTAATATATCTAAAAGTTGTTCCAAATTATATCCCTCATTTATTTCAGAATTGTTAATTAAATTTTTCCTTAATATATCATTATTTAAATCATCGAAATTAATTGTTTCAAGAGGTTCTTGAGGAATATCAGGGATAATAGATTCATCCAAAACTTTTAAGAGCTGTGTCAAAATATCGCTTTCACCAATTTCGGAAGAATCGCCAGATTCAGATGAATTGTTAAATGTATTAATATCAATTTCCCTAAATTTAATATCTAGCTCCTCGTCGCTTAGCCCACAAAATGAACAATCAATCAAATCATGCACAAGGCAAGCGTCGTTTAAATCGAAGGCTGTTAAGTCGATGTTTTCAATTTTTACATTTAAAAATGACATTTTAAATTATAAATTAAAAAATAAAAAAATTATGAATCAATAAAAAAATCAAAAAATCAATAAAAAATCAAAAAAAATCCACAAAAATGAAAAATCAACAAAAATCAAAAATTGGCTTTTAGAAGATTAAGTAAAAATGAATGAAAATCCAAAGTATTAAGTCAAAAATATTAAATCAAAAATATCAAATCAAAAATATGAAATCAACAATACAAACCAAATAAAAATTAATATGTCACTACGTCACACAATTCGAAATAAATCGGACTATCTAGATATATTCACAACAGATTCGATAATTTTACAAGCGTACGCTAATAGCGAGATGTAAACTGAAGAGACGCTTCGTACCCAGCCGCCTTTTAAAGCAGCCACGAGCCTGGTACCGGCTGGTACGGCGTGGCACTGCATGGTACGACGGGAACCGTGAGACCGTGAACTCGAGAGAGGTCGTTCAACGGTCGTAAGTTGTTTTGTTCTTAAGAAAATGACGAGTAAAGAGGAGAAGAAGAAAAAAAAAAAAGTTGTTTTTTGGAATAATATAAAAAACATTTTTTTTTTTTTTTTTTTTTTTAATTTTTTTTTTTTTTTTTTTTAATTTTTTTTTTTTTTTTTTTTTTTTTTTTTTCGTTTTTTATATTATTCCAAAAAACAACTTTTTTTTTTTTCTTATTCTTCTCCTCTTTACTCGTCTTTTTCTTAAGAACAAAACAACTTACGACCGTTGAACGACCTCTCTCGAGTTCACGCTATCTTTGCCTTCTTCTTCTTCTCATTCTTCGGACTGGTTTTGCCGCTGGAGGTAGGAAAAGTGGTATTTCAGTATTGTATATAAGGATTTACAGCGTCTTGACTTAGCATTCATTAAGTTTAAAGTCTCAAAATGAGTACGTTCGTAATTATAACACTACAAGACTTTCTGGGATTCTTGGAAAATCAGATTAATCTGATGGATCGTCAGAGTCCAAATTCCGAGAACACGGTGATGTGGCCGCCACCATCAGAGGCTGACTATTTAGATGAAGAATTTCTCAACATGTTTGAGCCGGACCTGGATCCCGAGCCTATCGCCTTTGAGTGGGATCCAGACCGAGCAATGGATCTTCAACCTTTGATGATGGAGCAACAACAGCCTATGGAAGAAGATCGGCCGCAACCTATGGCAGAGCAGCAGCAGCAACAACAGCAGCAGGAGCAGCAGCGGGAGCAGCAGCGGGAGCAGCAGCGGGAGCAGCCACAACAACAGCAGCAACAACAGCAGCAGCAGCAGGAGCAGCCACAACCACAGCAACAACAGCAGCAGCGAAGGCAGAGTTACCCTCGAAAGTGCAAGAGGCCACAGCAGCAACAGCAACATCAACAGCATCAGGAGCAGCCACAACAACAGCAGCAGCAGCGAAGGCAGAGTTACCCTCGAAAATGCAAGAGGCCACAGCAGCAACATCAACAGCATCAGGAGCAGACACAACAACAGCAACAACAACAGCAGCAGCAGCGAAGGCAGAGTTACCCTCGAAAATGCAAGAGGCCAATAAATTATAAATTATAAATTGGCCTCTTGCAGAGCAGCAACCTCTTGCAGACAACAACAACAACCGATGGCAAAGCAGCAGCCTATGGCAGACAGCAGCAATTGGCAACCCAAAATGGTATAAATTATAAATATGTATTTATGTATATATGTATATTTGTATTTTGGATATGGGAATAATAAAAAACAAAGTCGTTGAAGAAAATATTTTATTTTTTTCTATTTCTTATACAGAATCACACCTAATAACCAAGTTTCTTTAACTTGAAAGAATTATTATGAATAGGATGAATATAATTTTTTTTACAAGCATAGTAATGAAAACTAGGTTTTTTTTTTAACATGGAAGAATAAATCATAGTCTGTTGTCAGGGAATTAAACCTAATTGTTCTTTATCTTATATATAAAATCTTATTTAAATGTCTTAGTTGACATTTTAAACTTAATATTAAAAAATACTAGGGTGAATGAATAAATTCAAGTGCAGTATCAAATTCATTTATTTAAAATTCAATTTATCGATAGGATTGATTGTGCATATTATGTAGAAAAAATTATTCTACACTGAAAGAACAAAATCATTAGTTCTTCAAATCTTAATATAAACAAATTTCTATTTATTTAGATGGCACCCTTATATTTATTTAACTTAAACTTAATATATATCTTATAACTTATATCTTACAACTTATATTTTATATGAAATCTTATTTAAATTAGTTGACATTTGAAACTTAATATTCAAAAACTACTAGGGTGCATGAATAAATTCAAGTGGAGTATCAAATTCATTTATTTAAATTTGATTTATCGGTAGGGTTGTTGTGCATATTATTTGAAAAGAATTATTCTACACTGAAAGAACAAAATTATAATTTCTTTCAATGGGAATAAATACAAATTCTTATTTATTCACATCATTCCCTTATATTTATTTACATAGTTTCTTATATTTATTTAACTTAGCAGAACAAAATCTAAATTCTTATAAAATATTTTAAACTTAAACTTAATATTAAAAACGCCATAGTGCATGAATAAGTGCAAGTGAAATAAATTTATTTAAAATTTGATTTTTCGATTAGATGGTTTTGCATATTCTTTAGTTCTGGTTTGTTACATATTATACATGCTTGTGAAGGAGTTGTTATGAATAAATCGTTTTCACACGTGTTGCATTGCAGATCTTTTTCGCAACATATAAAGGATCGTTTATAGTGGCTATTAACAAAATTATTTTTCCCATTTGGGCAATTTAAAGCATGTATATAGTAACATTCACAACATAAATTATATGCACCGCCAGAAGATGAAATAATTACGACATAAGATTGAAAAACGCACACTTCTCGCGTAAGGTAATTTGGTGTCAATGTATCACTTGCATTTATTTTTGCCACTTTCACGAGCCCCTCTTCTCCACACCCGTTTGGAACGCCATTATCCTCTATCCCATCATCTTCTTCATCTTCATCGTCGTCTTCGAAATTATTTCGATCAATAGTGATCAGAGAATCCTGTCTTGCGTGAAACTTTCCTCTTCCAGCCAAGTTAAAATGAGTTGTTTCATCTTTGTACATTGACTGGATCGTTTCATCACAAGCAGAATCTAAATATACATGTGTCTGATCCATTTCGAAGACTGTCCGATGAAACTCGATTCACTTGTTCACACTATTTTTTAATTTTACAACACTTTTTAATTGATAATGGCGGGCCGTCTATGTGGTGTTGATATAGTGGATAGTGTTTAAAACACGGCAAATTTAGCTGCAATTCTTCGTCACTTCTATAATTTTCCGGCAACCTGTTCCAAATTTGTTGTAAACTAAGTGAATCGACGAATGTTTTCAAGTAGTTGATGGGAAAGAAGGCCAAGTCTTGATCTTCAAAATCGGTAAGATTTTTTCCGTGTTTTTGGTAGGAAATTATTACTTGGCCTACACGTTCAATGAGTTGCTGTTGTTGTTGTTGTTGGTCGCTATTTGACATCGCGCACGAATGACTGAAGTTCGCTCAGATTCGATCGTTTAAAATACCAGCTCCCCTCCAACTGCTACCAGCTCCCCTCCAACTACTGTGGTGGTTAGGAAGGAGGTAGGAGGTGGAGCAAAAAGAGGCGGAGTTTATGAAACCAATCGGAATAGGGGGCGAACTTGGGCAGCCAATCAGAAACAAGGTCATTCTTGGCTGACCAATCAAAAAAGTGGTGGGGGGGTCAACTAGGAGCCCCCTATTCCCACTACTATTATAAACAATGAAGGCTTCATTTGCCTTGTCGAATGCAATCGAATTTAGTTCCGTTTTAAAAGAATACGTAGGTAAATAGAAAAAGAACTAAAAAAGGGTAATATAGTTTAAATAATTTATGATATTATAGTTTAAATAATTAACGGAAAAAAGAGGAAATAATAAATTATTTTAAAAAATATCTATTTCTATACGTATTACTTACTATCAATATATAGTTCTAAAAAATATGTCATAAATAACCAAATTTCCAAAAAATAATATAAATTGTTCTCTATATCGATATTCATCAACAATCTGCAGTACTTTTTGATTTTCACGTTGGCGTTACGTTTGTCGACCACGTTTTGAAATTCTAGATTTTTTTTTTGTATTTATTCGTACTTTACTATTTTAAATAGTGTTTTAAATAATTTAAGATGAGGAATAGATGTTATGTGTCGGTTGTCAGGAAAATTGCTCATATGGTCGGACTGAGCCGGTTAAAATAGTGGAAAGTGCTTCATCCTAAATGTTTTATGCCTAATAATAATAGAAGAGTTTGTGAGTGTAATCTAACTTAAATCCATGGAGTGTAATTGGAAAATACAATAATTGTTGGTTCCTTAAATAATTATATTTGGCTATCTTTATGTTAGGAATCTCTTTAAAAAGGGATATTACAGTTATTACATGTTAAATACGGCAATTTTATTGAAATATTTAATTCTTCGGAGGGGGCATCAAAACTATTATTTGAATTGTATATTAGTTTATTGTCCAAAAAAATTTTGAAAAGTTTTCATAAATTTGATTGTAAAAGACTTTCGTGACCAATGTGTCTTAGTCCATTTTATATTGCGAATAGTGTTAAATTTTCGATTTTTGGATGATTAGTGTAGTAATTGAGAAATCTGCTTAATGCAGCCTCCTTTTGGTTCCAGTCCAGAATGACTCTTCCATCATTTAATCTAATTACCCTAGTGTCCAAGAAATATATACTGTCGAATATTTTCTGTTCGATAGGAAATTGCAGGTTTTTATTGAAAGAATTAAGATAACTAACGATAGTTGAACATAATTGGACGGTACAGAATATACAATAAGCCCTAAGCTATATTGTCTTCTAAAAATACATAAGACAGATGGTTCCATTATAAGTAAAATCATTACAATTTATTGTAAAATAAAAGATTTCAAAAAATTATACAGGGTTGATAAAAACGTACGTGTGATTTTATTATTAATAGAGCTTATTTTAAATGGGACAATCTATATTTAATATCGAATTTATATTAAAATTTTAACGATCTTTAGAATTAATTGAAATTAAATTTAAAAATATTCTAGTGGATCTTATTCGGACAAGCGTTTATAAGAAAATTTGCTGCATATTTTTCGAACAACAGGAAGTGTGGTGTTAATTAGAGAATTTTCTATATTTTTCGAAGAACAGGAAGTGTGGCTTCTTGAAAATAGTCGGTTAGAAATCAATTACTGAAAATGAATTAACTGAATTTTTAGATATGGGATCTCGAAAATCTGCATACAAGTCACCGAAAATTTTTTGAAGCTACAGAAATAAGTAGCTATGCAATGCAAAAGAATAATAATAAACACAAATTTCACCTATATCGCATTCAACTATATGACAAATATTTGAAAGTAGATTGCGACCGATGACGATGAAAATGTCTTTGATCTTGTCCTTTTTTCGGATGAATCTACTTTCCATAGTCAACAAGTATAATTTCCATTATTACAACGATGAAAATCCCAATTTATTTACAACCGTCGATCGTCAGCACAAATGTTCTGTCAATGTGTGAGATGGAAAAATTGGAACGCGTATGGTAGGCGCCTACTTTTTCAATGTTTAAACGATGCTATGTTTCTTAGATTTATTAGGCACAATTTACTTATACTTTTCGATAATGTTTCACTGAATATTAGAAAAAGCATGTGACTGCAACTCGACGGTGCTCTTGCGCACTTCCTAGTTAACGTCGAAAATGAGTTACTCAATATTCCAATAGGTGGATTGGGTGTCGAGGAGCACAATACTGGTCAACAAGTCCTGATTCCTTCTTATGGGGATATGTTAAAAATATTGTTTATGATATACCATTAAGAACACCTGAAAATATGAAAGAACGAATAAGAATAGCGTTTCGCTCTATAACACTAAATATGTTAATTAAAGTAGTCATTTCAAAAAAGGGTTGGCTTATGAATTGAATGAGCATTTGTTAAAACACTAGTTTTCAAATTTATTAAATTAAGTTTCTTATCGCTTCAATAAGGTATGTATTTGATATTAACCTAGTTATAATTATTTTTCTTAACTGATTAGTGATTACATATCATCTATGTACGTAATAGCAGTGCCCACTCCTTCAATGCCGATTTTTCAAAAATAAATTGAAAAAAAATGTTCTGTCTAAAAAAATTGAAAATGCTAAAAACTATAAAAGGTGGGTAAAGAAAATTATAGTATAATTTTAAAGACTTAAAATTGGAATTTAAATTTGATAATAAATATAGATTGTTCCATTTAAAATAAGAATTTTCTTTGGTTTTAATGATATTAAAAATCAAATGTTAGTTTGTAGGTTTTTATCTCCCTGTTTAACTTTTTGATATCATTTTTATTTTACAATAAATTGTAATGATTTTACTAAAAAACCTATATCATTTAAAACATTTAGCTTGAATAGGCAAGGCAGACGCGCCCCTTAAATTTTGATTTACATTTGCAAGAATAGTTAAATATCTGAAGAACGACTTGTCTTACGGGTATGAAACGTAACAGTAACTTACCCTTATTTGGCCAGCGCTATCAAAATATGTAATAATATACAGGGCATTCAATTTAGATCTTGAAAATTGGTGTGAAACTATTTTTTGAGTCACTCTGTATACTTCACAATAATTTCAAAATGTGGTAGGAAAAGAACTACGCATCCCTTATTAAAAATATTTTAAAAATCTATTATCGTTTTCTGTATATGAACAGGCGCCGACGGAAAAGAGGGGTGCGCCACCCTGTATATATATATATATATATATATATATATATATATATATATATATATATATATATATATATATATATATGAGCCATTATAAGATGAAAAATTTCAATTACAATTTGATTTTCTTGGAGCGCTCCATTTTTTTGCATTAATATTGTAATATCTCAGTTTCTAATTAACTTTTTTCAATTCTGAAAATATTATCGTCTTTGAAATTTAAAATAGAATGGCATGGGTCTGAAATCGAAAAGCATTTGTTAGCAATTTTACGGCGTTATAAACAATTAAATTATTGTAACAAATTTTCTGACTACGTTACGGGTTATCATGTTGATGATTTGGATTTAGAAACTCAAAATACATACGGATCAATCACAAATCTTTATGGACCTTAATCCATCTGGAAACCACGTGGACACCTGTTCGTGTGTCGGTTTCAAGCATGTTATCAGCTTTAGGAACCTATGAACAATTTGATTCAATCGAATAGCAAATGATGCGATAATGAGTCTACTACCATCACATTTAAGCAATGAAGCATAATATTTGTTATTTTTTACCACTTGTGAAAATTTATAAACTTTACCATTTCTTAGGGGAACAAACATTATAATATTAAAGCTTAAGAGCTGTAAAGATTTTAAAATCTTAAACGTCTAGTTATTAACTGACAATAAAACGAAATAAGACAAAGTGAGAAATAATTGATATTATTTGATTAAATTTTATAATTAGTTTAATTTTAGCGAATAAAAGATTAATTTTAAATAACTTTGAACTTTAAAAGTATGATGTATTAAAGATAAATAATGTACCAAAATGTGCAGAGTTCTATTAGTAAATATTCTAATAGTTTTTCTCTCTTTGTCAAGATTTAGTTTTATTTTATATATTTCGATGAAAAGTATTGTACGATCTTTTTTTTGTATAAATATTTTTGTTTTGTTTAAAGCGTATTAAGTTACCTGATTCTTGTGAAATTTAAATTTTGAATACTCTATGTAATTACAGTTAATTAAATCGTCTCCATTATCACAAAGAAGTGTATATTAGTTATTTTATAAAAATTGTACTAATTAAGATATATAATCTGTTAGTTTATCTCTGAGCGCTAGATGCTAAACATTTCTGGAGAATAATTGATGAAGATTATTACTTCAAATTTTTAAAAAACATTTGATAATTATTATATTCATTATGATTATGTTAATTTTTATTTTGATTATCTCATGAAGAAACAATACATGCCTTAAATAAATGAGCTGAAAAAATTATTATAAAATATACATCCTTCAATTTTGTTGATAAAATATAAGGACAAATTTTAATTGAAATATATATATATATATATATATATATATATATATATATATATATATATATATATATATATATATATATATATATATATATATTTACAGTTTCTCGTAAGCAATTAAAAATTGTTTTATAGTTTTAAGTATTGGTTAAGAAAATTATTGTCAATTTTTGGTTTACGTAATATTGTCTTTCTTAGCTTACCAAATAATTACGAGATATTGTCAAATCATCCTGTAAGATTACATACATAAATTGCAGCAATTTTTTGATGAGCTGAAATCTAAGAGCCAGTATTTTATTTCAATTTTTACAACGTAAAAACGACTTAGATTACAGCTCTATTTTTGTTATTAGAATCTTTATTGTCGTATTTTAAATAGTAAGAATTGTAGTATATAACAGCCTTTCAAAATTAGGTATACTAGCAATATCTTTCCACTACATTAACAGATACTTTTCGTAACTGTTTTCTGGCGTTTGGTCAGCTATCAGTATCAATTTCGGTCAAGTCTCTACCTTTGGTTTCCGGTACGCAACAAACTACGAAACATAGGCCACATACTGATATAAATGCATAGAGCCAAAATGCTCCATATAGACCTAACAGTTCTTGAAAATCTATGAATGTTTTCACTCCTACAAAGGCGCAGAAGTAACTAAAGCCTGTAGCTAGTGCAGTTCCTAGTCCTCGATGTTCCAGCGAAAAAAGTTCGCTAACTAAAAGCCAAGAAATTGGACTTATACCCAAAGAAAATGCGACTGTAAAAACTAAAACGCATAAGAGGGGTATCCAGTCTAAATTAGGTACCGATTTCGGATTAGCTTCTTCGTAGTAAGCAAATGATCCAAACGATGCTAAAGCTAAGGACATGAGCACGCTGGAAGCTACCAATAAAGGCAGCCTTCCAGCACTGTCGACCAAAAGGCCAGACAGTAGCGAGGATAAAAGTTGGACTACAGCTACTGCCACGGCTGCACTATGAGGATTAGTACCTCCAAAAGTTTCCTTGAAAACACTTACTACATAAAAATTAAAGGCATTGGCTCCAGAAAATCGTTGAAAGAACATTAGGCCACACGCGATCAACGCTGGAGTTCGTAGAGTTTGTAAAATTAACTTTGGGTTACTTGGTATTCTCTTTGACATGATATGTGCCTGTAGGATTGACAGTTCAAGTTGCAAGTCAGCGTTTTCCCCCCTTAACCATCTCAAGGCTTTTTCAGCTTCAGTATCATAACCTTGAAGTACCAACCAACCGGGACTTTCGGGAATTCTAAGCATTGCTACACACATTGCTGCGGGAGCAAATGAAATAAGTCCTGCAAGTTGTCTCCAGTCTAAAAATGCTCCTGCTGCAAATGCTACCAGTACTCCAGCGTGGCCGGAAATTTTTAAAAGAGCGCTTAGACCACCTCGAATTGAGGGAGCTGCAATTTCACTTACGTATACTTGAGCTGCTAGTTGCACTATGGCGACCAGAAATCCGCTAGTAAAGGCTGCGAAGCACATGACCTGTAATAAAATAATAATTCTAAAATACAAAAATTAAAACAAAGTTAAAATTATCTAAAATTTATTTTAATTAATAGAATTTATTAAAATTTTTAAACACCGCTCTTAAAAGCATATTTTTTGACGAGCAGTAATGGTCGTTATTTCTTAAAAGGGTGAAGTTTACGAATTTTGCAAGTGGCTACTATTCATTACTACTGTCGGATAGCAAACTTTTTATCAGTAAACGCTCGGACCTTTATTTTGCTCCCAACTTATCGGTATTGCTTGGCTATTGTACATTCTAGTTCGATATATTATACCTCTTGTCCGCATTTAAACTTATCTTTTGAAAAGAAACACATCAACCGTAATTTACCCATCATTGAGGATACGTATCATCTATGGTATCTAAACGGTCTTCAATGAAAGGTTTATGTTCCTCTAATAGTATTGTATGTGACATACAAGCCTTCGGATAGGTTTGACTTAACATCTCCAATGTTTCCGTAAAGTTGATTTTGCCCATTACGTTTTAGACATGATAATAGTTGCTATGAAGTTCAAACAACGTCCAACCCAAACCACTGCAACCTATTTACTAATATGAGTAGTGCATCAGTATCATGAAATTTCACATTGTTGTCATCCACAGTTATATCAACTTTTAAAAAATCACACATGCTATTTTTTTCATGCGGTCGCAGTTTAAATTCAAAATTTCCATTTATTTAGGGACAGAACGTATATCAAAACCTTACTTGAGAAGTGACTAAACCATTGGTGAAAACCTTCTACGCGAACTTTTTATATGCAATTCCCAGTTACCATTCCTTTCGGCAAAAATGAATTGTTTCATAATATTAACTTATACGAAAAAATTAAGAAAAATATTTGATTAATAAGTAAATATAATGGCGAAAACGACATTTATTCAAATTGAAAAACTTGTTTCCAAATTGAATTTATTTGCAAGTTAATTATACATACCATATCGTGCACATTTATAAAATACAATTTTTGGTAACACTGTAACCAGTATCTTTCCACAAACAGGGACACATAATAACTACAGACTAACTCTCTTTAATGCCTATTCTATACTTTTCGAAAGCCAGTTTGAGCAGATGTTTCTTACTCCCGCCCCACTACTTTCATGTTAACGGTTACATATTTTAAAGCATCAGGCTCTCATGTCCGAAAATATTATACCTCCAAATATTTGTAGAAATATTGTATTACTTATAACTTAAAAACTATTAAATTTTCATATATGATTTATATAAAATAATTATTTTATTTTTAGCTGTGTTTTACGAATAAAATAACTTAAAACCAGAATTTTTTTCAATTTGTTTAAACAATGATCGTTTAAACAATTTTGATAATTAAAGTAAATATATATCGTTATAGTATGCTTAATTATATTAATAAACAAAGATTCGCTTGGAAAGTCTATAGGTTGCAGTATGCTGTAAGTATGATGCATAAATAACGTCATTTTTTATAACAAAATGAATGCATGATGGGCACATGGCATTATGATATTTGAGTTCCATTATTCGCAGTACATCGGTTAAAAAAAATGATCAAAATCGCTCCATTAGAAGCCGAGAAAATAAAAATTTTTGTCAGATATGTATTTTGAATCTTCGAATTCAATTTCAAAATGAGAGCTCCCCACCCCTCTTTTTTTTTTCATTTTTCACGCGCGTAGGCGATATTTTTTCATTTTTTATTAAAGTTTCCGATAACATAAACATTTAAATATTTGTATCAAAAAAGAGCTCGGCAAGAGAAAGTTTTTGGTTCAAGCATCAGGGCGGTATTGTTTATAGATTCACCGTAATAGGCTATCAACTTTGACAGTTTGTATCTCGGAAGCCAATTGACGGATTTGAATTTTTTTTACGAAAAGAAGCGTCTTTACATGTACTTTCAAACCGTGTATTGCAAAAAAATCCAATTAAAATCCGCTGAGATAATCTATTTGTTTATAAGCAAAAATATCGACAATGTCTTTAAACAATTCCTAAGGGCGTGCAAACCATCCGATTTTGATTCTGAAAAAAGCATTGGAAAACTTGAGTTCTCTGCTATATGTCGAAAATAAATTTAAATACGTTAACGTGATATTTTGGACCCAGACAAACTTGAAAAATGGTCAATTTTTGTAAACGAAATCGGATTGAAAAATTATTGTGGAAAAACTATCGATTCGATCCTAATTAATTTTAGCGCGTTATTTTATCATGGCATAAAGTTTTCTTTGCTCTAATATGAAGGTCCTCAGAGAAATTTAAATGATCGAACAAAAACTGATTAAAAACCTTTTTTTTTTACCGTTTTTTTAATTATTGCTATTTTGCAACGAGGGAAATATGTTTTGAGAGTTCCGACTAACCCTATCTTATTTTATTATGAAACTTTTTTTCCTTCTCAACTTTCCTCTAAAATGAATACCTTCAAAGTTACACGCGAGAAAAGTTGAAAAAAAAACCGTTTTTTTCCCGTTAATTTTATATTTTTATTAATAAAAATAATGTTGTCCAACTTTTTGAAAGTACGTATATCAAAATTGTCGTTATTCAGGTTATTTTGAAGGCTCTCATACAAAAATCTCCATGTTTCATTTCACATTCACCTAAATGGTCTACTTATCCATCGTAAAATTTCACTTTTTAGGCGGCATACGTATTCCTAACGTTTTGATAAGGACACAATTTGTATTATTTGTAGTAACTGGAAAATTTCACCTTGGCCAACAAACGGAGTTAAATTTTGAATATTTTCGTGGGTTTATTTTTCATAATTTTCGACGTGGTTTATCTTAACGAGAGTGCATCAATAAATATAATTCTTTATATGGTGATGAAGCACCTAAAAAACACTATATATCGCTAGTTTATTGAATTCAATCGTGGCCCTCGTCCGCTCGAGGACGAGTCGCATGAAGATCGTTTAAAATTGGTTGAAATGCAAGAAAATATCCATGCTATTCGTGAATGATAATGCAAGATCGTCATTTGACAAACCGTGAGATTGGAGTATCCCTGGGCATTACTAACATCCGCGTTTATAATATATTGTATAAATATTACGCCGTAAAAAGGCTATGTTCGCGTCGGATTCTGCATAATTTAACAATCGCTCAAAAAAGGGTCGTGTCGATTGGTGCAAGGAAATGTTCAAAAAATACGATCGTGGTAATTAAAGAAAAATTTATAAGGTCGTGGCAACTGTCAGCTAAATTTTAATTATCAGTGAAATGTCAAAAATGTTTATCCGAATTTTCGGGTTTTTCCCTGTCGTTTCGGTATTTAGTCGCGCAGCCGCCCACATCCCCATCCCCTAAGTTCATTCCGATGATCCAGGACTATTACAGCGCAAAAGAAGAAAATAGAAAACTTGAAGCTGGTCTACAAAAAGCGTGTGAAGACTATCAAATACTGAAATCAAGTTTTTTGGATCAAAAAAAAAACAACTTCATGAACTTTTACAATAAATAGCCAACCTCAACAAGTAGATGCGTCACTGATGGAAAAATTAGCAGGTATGGGAGTGAAAATTTTTTTAATAATAACACTAATAATTCTTCTGCGTCAAATAATCCAACAGTTATTGTTTAAGCAGATATTCTCACTGACAAATCGGGACCCGTGAAGTAAACTCCGATAATGACACACATTTTTAACTGTCTCAATGAAAATACGTAGGAAGCGCAACAATCCTTTTGGAAAAGTATCTTAGTCGGAGTTTCTTTCACTTCCTGGTACTAGTGGTACTTCTAACATAAATTCAAATATTGTTAACAACACTACATAAGTCTCTGTTGATGATAGTATACTATGTCGTAAAAAAGCAAGCCCGAAATCCAGGTTAATAAGGTTAGAGTACCACCTATTGTTTCGAGGGACAAGTCAGTTTACAAAGATGTCACAGCCATCATGAAATTTTATAACATGGACCTTGGACGTGTAATGAATGCCACTGAGGGTGTGAAGTTTTACCTCCAACTCCTAATGACGACCAAAGAATTTCAAAATTTTTCGAAAAGAATGAAATTCCATTCCACACGTACAGCTTCCAAGCTATTTAAATTAGTCATCAGGGGAACTCTAGAGGCATGGAGTAATAATAAAATTAAAGCAGATTTGGAGGTGTTAGGCTTCACACTTTAACAAGGTGGTTCAACAGAGATAGGACACAGATGTCATTTGTGCTTGTTGCTCTGCCAAAAGAGCGAGAAGCAATTTACAATATTTAGATAATATCATTATTAGAGTAGAGACTCATAAGTCTAAGAACCATAATACACAGTGCGATCGGTGTCAACTCTTTGGACACGTTAAAACTGTACAGCTGAGCCAAGGTGCCTTAAATGCAGCAAGGCTCGTCTGATTATAATTGTAAACTTGTATAAGGGCAAAAATCCAGGTGTGCTAACCTTAGCGGGGAATATCCTGCCAATTATATAGGGTGTCTAAAACATCCAAAATAGCTTAGAGCGGTTAACTGGCCCTACAACGCTACCTTTTAAGTGCTCCAGCCCCGCCACAATTTGTATGGGGCACACGAACAACAGGAAACTTAAAGTTCCTAGTTCTACCTCGGTGTTTGCTCAGATGCAAGCCATTATGCAAGCAAGCATTCTATGTTCTATGGAAGCATTCAATGCTAACATGACAAACCACTGCAGCACTTCATGCGCTCGCTCATGACACATGCTGATAGTGGGCTTCAGTAAACACAGCCATGACATGTCCCCCCTACTTGAAGATTACGACCATTAAAATCAATGGTATTAAAGATAAGAAGTTGATAGGCATGGAATCGATGCACTATTGACCCAGGAGACTTGATTGAACGGTGATCGATTCACGTGTCCGAATTACAATGTCTTTATAAATGACAGACCAGTTAGGACACTTGGGGACACGATGATACAGCTTAAAAAGCACACTATTGCTTACTCTGTTCCCAAGATGATGATGTTCTAGAAGGGAAATTTATCAAAGTCAAAATGAAAAACAGATTCTTGATCCTAGAATCAGTTTATTCGAGCCTTCAAGTGGCTTTTGCTCGACTAAACTTTGAAAATATCCTTAATACAGTTGACCCAATCCTATCAGGAGGAAACTTTAATGCAAAACATCGACTGAAACCATTTATCAAGTGGTTCAGGTATAAAGAGATCTTTGAAGAGGTTGATTATTCGGAAATAGCCAAAGCATCGGTCACAAAAGTATTCAAAATATGGGGAACTTCTATCAGATTTAAGACAAAGAATCACAGAGAAGAACCGCCTTAAAAATAGGGTTTATAGAACTGGTGATCGTAGCATTAAGAGACAAGCTCACACAGCATCTGAGGAGATACGGAGGAAGCTCCTTGACCTATATAATCGATGCTGGGAGTCAAAATTAGAAACTGCAAATCCAGGTTGGTAGTGTGTTTAACATGATTCGCAGTTTAATTAAATGTGTGAAAGCACTTTTGCCGCATATTACAAATGGCATTGTCATCTTGACTGATCCTCAAGACAAGCCCAATGGATTTGCAGAGAGATTTTATAAACAGTTTCACTGATCGTGCTCAGGAGCAAAGAATCGATCTTACGGTGCAAATCTACAGGTTCGTTCAATTTATTGATTTGGGTATACCGGTCATCGGCTTTGATGAGGTCGAGCGGGTTGCTACGAGACTAATTGTTAAAAAAACGCCGGGTCTGGATGGTTTGCCTAACGCGGCTCTGAAAAGAGTGCCGGACAAGACCCTCTTAGCTATTACTAATATAGAAAATGCAATTTTACAATCAGGTGACTAACACAATCCTTATAAGAAAAGGAGAAAGGGCCACTAACATTAACGACTACAGGCCTATTAGCATACTTTTAATCTGGAAAAAATAATAGAATGAATAACACTGAATCGCCTAACTGATTTTATAACTGAGAGCAACAGCAGTTTCGCTTCAGAAGCAACCATAAGGATTCAATATGAAATTCCACACAGGTGCAATCTTCTTCGACATTAGTAAGGCTTTTAACAAGTTTTAGCACAACGGACTTTTGATAAAACTAATAAGACTAGGAATTCCAAGTTGCCTGATCAGTCTAGTCTTAACTTTTCTTCAGAATAGATCTTTCGTGGTGTCATCGGACGATGTTACATCAATTGTCAAGCCTATAAGAGCTGGAATGTCGCAGGGCTCACCTCTATCCTCCACCTTTTCAATCTTTATACAGCTGATACATGATACCCACAACAAACTCTATTTATTCGCTGATAACACTGCGTTTGCAACATTTCACCTCATAATTGCGAGGTTTTAAAGAAATATAGACAAACTAGAGAAATTGATGGCCGACTGGAAAATCAAATTGAAACCATTATGTTCACCAAATCTAGATTTCCGATTCCAGAAAATCTGCTATACATTTCTGACACTCGCTTTCCCTGAAGGGTTAGTCCCAATTATATATTGTCTATGTCTATGTCTTGGTTGGTCTCTTTATCTGATGCTACACCGTAACAGCAAACTAAATTTAAGAAATAAACTGAGTATTTACAAACTTTTATAAGATCAATACTGTCCTTTGGTGCTTCAACATGGATCACCACAGACAGATCCAGATTTAGTCGGATAGAGAATATTCAGAACAAAGTTCTCCGTATAATCTGTGGAGCCCCATACTATGTTAGGAATACTATTATCCACAGGGACCTCAGACGCGACATATTTAGCACCTTCATTTAAAATTCTATTACAAAATACATCTTTAGCACCTTCATTTAAAATTCTATTACAAAATTCCTTGATAGAATAGCACTCTCTAGCAATAGCCTTATCACACCTCATGATCGCCACCGACGGCAAATCCATCGATTAACCAGGAACTGGCTACTTGACCAATAACTTCATTCTTTTTTTTTTAAATTCTGGCTTTAAAGCTGAACTCATTTTTCACCCTTACAATCTTATATAGACCATTATATAGGAAAAGAGTTAATGGACCAGAGTCCGACTCAAGAGTCAAATATGATCTTATATTAGGATCGTGACAGATGACGAGTCTTGGATCTATGGGTATGAGTCCGAAAGTAAACAGCAGTCGACCTTATGATTCTTCCATGATGAGCCAAAACCAACAAAAGCTGCTCGCCATCGAAGCACTTCAACGCAAATGGTCATCTATTTTTTTTTGGAAAAAAACGGCCATGTTGCAACCGTGCCTTTAGAGAATCGTAGAATAATTAATTCTGAATGCTACTCAATCATTTGTTTGCAGAAAGTGCGGTGTAGTAAGAGCTTATTCAGATGAGGTGGAATATGAGCATAAATCCTCGCGCGTATGAATTTGCCCGTTAACGAGGTACTAGAGATCAATAAGTTCCGTCTACACGCAACGCGCGAATTAAATATACGCGCGTAATTCGCGCACATTTCGCCAGACTCTAGACTTGCGCTAATCACACGCGTATTACGCGCGAGTCTTGATACTAGAGACGATGTATTATATCCAGCATACTCATGAATGTTGGTGTGTGAACGCAATAGAAAAAATTGAAGAGGGATAGTTTAGGTATGAACTTATTTATTAACGAAGTAGAAATAAAAACGGCGATATGGAATATGAAATACCCTGAATAGTCAAGTAGAGATTTGAAACGGAAATCTTGGAAATAATTGGAATTAATTTAATTAATTTCAGATATTGGTAATCTTGGTATGTTATTTTATAGATTTAGGGAAGTAGTTAAAAACATTGATGTTGTCTCAATCTATGATACGAATATATTGTTACGAACGACTAAAACCTATTGATATGCCCTCGTATATACAAATATTCCGACGTAATGAGTCCTCTTTATTATAATGTGCCGAAAGGAATAGTGTCTCAATGATTCAGTTTTCTAGAGAGATCTCAACGTTTATGCTCTAGATTTATTTAGGAACTTCCATAGGTATATAAATAAAGATAGAATAAGCATAGTTAGTTAGTTGGAAGTTAGTCGTATAGTGGTATGGTTAAGAGTTATATAGTACGTTTCACTTTACAATGTCACTTTTGTTTTTGGAAAAATACCGGACCTTCATAATTATTTTGAATAGTAATACTTAAAATACATTTTATGTAATATATTTCAATTATTTTTGCACAAATTTTAGCAAACAAATTAAGAAAAACTTGTATTTTTAAACAAAAGCAAGAATAAGTTTCGTAAACTTTATCGATCCATTTGTTATTGAAAACCCCCAATTATTGCTGCTATGTTGCCAGATCTAAAATATATTCAAGGTGTAAACTTTTGTTAAAACAAACTAACAAAAGAGTTTGTCCATCTCGGTAAACAACATAGTTTAATTCTTGTAATATAAAAATAAGGGTAAAGTTAATCTTAACTAATAGAAAGTTTTGGTTAGTTCCAGTTGATTTTGTTTAGTTCAGGGTAATTTAGGTTAGTTCAGATTAATTCAGGTTAGTTCTGGTTTAGCTTGGTTTTAATTAGTTTAGAAAACGGAAACCAAACTGACTTAGATATATTAAATAAAACATGCTATTATCCAGTAGAGACTTCGAGGAAGCAGGATAATCTCTTTCAGGGAAATATAATGGGAAAGGTCTAGGTAGAGATGCGGGCGGTTTAGTAACTGCTATAAAAAATAATATGGTAAGTAAAATTACAAGACCAGGATGTATTAAAATTAATTAGGATTATAAATTTGATGGAAGAAAGTTATTGTTTAGCATCAGAACAATAAAAGAAATAGGCGGCATAAAGAAATAACTAATAAAAGCAAATTATTAATGTTCTTCCTTATTCTCATTAAAAGAGGGTGGTCTGTCTTATGTATCTAAAAAAATTATGGTTGTTCTGCTAAGGAGCCGAGGAAATGTTCTTCTCGCTGACCAAATATGTTTTTCGGATTCTTTTCTTTACAGCTTTAATAGAAAGAAAAGAATATGTGTATTTCACAGAAATTATATTTATGCTATGACAATAGCGCCAATTATTTGCTTTTCGAGATGAGTGGTTTCGTTGACGAACGTAATCGGCAATTTTATTTTTAAATTTTGTTGGTCGCTTTCCGATAAAAAAGCGCAAATATATGAAATTTTTTATAATATAGATGCTTCCATGTACTTGAAATTTGCGGAAGTAACAAAAATTTAAACAGTTTTGCGCAAAATATTAAACCTAAAGTGAAAAGTTATTTTCTGTTTACTGGAAAATTAAAGGAAAATTTAGCAAATCCATGATCAAAATCGTATTCTATGATCTTGAAATAGAACACATGTGAAAATTTTTTTTTAAAAAGAATATCATTTTGCTGATTTCACTTAATCGAAATAATTATCTTTTTTTTTTTGTTTGCGTCTTTTCCATTGGTTTAATTTAATATTGAATAGTGGCCTGGTTCTTCTCAAATGCTCGCGTGCTTAACGCATAATGTGGACTGAATGTCCGCCCGTATGCATGCAGCTCAAAATGTGAAATTGATGGATCATCCGTCGTATAGCCCTAATTTGGCACACTAACTTTTCTTTTTATTTTCGTACATAAAGAACAAACAATAAAATCATTTTTAATGATAAATATTTGTTTGTGTTTGTTAATTCCAAAATATAATTTGTTAGGCTCGTAAAAGAAAGGGATGCTCTTGAAAGTTGCGTTACCGTGTAAAAATAATATAAATTAACAGACTGAACTTCAGTATACTATATTATTTAACTTTGTGAGTGGGAGTGTATATTCTCGGTAATTTAGGAAGGTGAAAATGATTTAATGACCTATTATGCTGGCTTTAATGCACAAACTAATTTTAAGCATTATTACACGCTCGAAATTCAAGTGTTTCGAGCCGATTTTCCAGAAAGAAATAGAGTTACACTGTATTTTTTAAAAATTCTGAGTCGTTGTTAGATATATCCAATAACTAGTTTAATATCTGAAGTTTAATTTGTTAAAAATGTTTTAAAAATGAAGAGGCTAGCCGATATTTGGTTATATCTTTAAAATTAATTATAAATTATCTGGTAGTCAATAGTTACACTAACCAACAAATTTTCATTTGTTTGTTGTATCTTGTATGAAAAGTGCATTTTTTTTGTTAATTTTGGAGCCTTGAGTACAAAAATGACAATGAAATTAAAAGCTTAGTTGCAATTTTCAAGAAATGTTTTTTAATAACCATACAAATATGAGTAATTCTTGCGGATTTTTAAAATTCAAGATGCTGACGCATTGCTCAGCCAATTTAAACAGCACATTTTAAAAAGTACTTCATTCGGTTCAAAAGGTTTCTAGCCTTTTTCTGAAGCGATTTTAAGGCGAGCCTTTTGAATATAGTGACGTAAAATGTCGATTTTTTACATTACCGCAATGGGTACTGCATACAAAAAATAACTATTTTACCACATAAACTGAAAGACGATTATGCTAGGAGTCTAAAACTTATATGGTACCTTTATTTTGCTCTTAATTTTCAAAAAAAATTTAAATTAGACGTGTGCCTTTAGTCTTTAGAACGTTTGATGAAGATATTCGGTGGGTACTCGATTTTCGTAAATATCTTTTTTTTATACTTATATAGCTCATGCAAATGACTGATTTGCTATTATGAATTCATTTATATAATGTGAAGTGCTTGAAATAACAAATAAATCTAGCTAAACTGGAACACTGTGACTATCTATTGAAAAATTCTGTGCTTGATTGAAATTAGCAATATATAATGTAACTCATTTTCTGAAACACATTTTTTGGGATAGAAATCATAAAAAAAATAATTTTTATCTAATGTACGATACTGTTTATTCCATTATTTTACATATAATCATATAAAAACTCTTAGTAGATTCGCGCTGAATTACTTAGTACTACGTTATTTTCTTTATTGTTTACTAAATAATTTGTTCAAACAAATTTTATATTATTTTATGCAACTTTATTTTTGTCATCAACCTTTAATCCTGAAAACTGTACAATATTTAATATAGTTTAACTATAAATATACAATCCATCGATATCCAAATGATCGTCCTGCATTAAAAAAAGAGCAAAATCGCTTGACAAAAATAAAATAAAATATCAAGTATTAATGGCCTTTTCTTCATTGTTATGTGTTTTGGGTGGTTTCTTACTTTCTTATCAAGGTGATTTTCACCTGTTTAAAGGACCTATTGAATATTGTTTAACAACGACAATAGGCATGATAACTGATTTTGGAAAAATACTCCACGATGTTTTTACGCACCTAATTTATACAAAATAAATCTTATTTCTGCAAAAAATTAATGTTTTGACGGAAAAATTGACCTCTTTAAAATACAATTTAAATTTCACACCAAAACGCTAGAATAGTAATGGCGTCCGTCTGGGAGGTCACCCTTTCGTAAACACTTGACAAGTTGCATCTTATTGCTTGTTTCGATTCATATCTTCCATTATTTTGTGCGATAATCATGAATTCTAATGTGTATCGATGGTGTACAGTTCCTCGATGTACTAATACATCGATAAAAACTCCGAATAAGTTATTTATTAACGTGCCAATGGAGAAAAATATCAGAAATACGTGGCTAAATCTTGCAAGACGAAATCCAGCTTCTGTATCTGTTAATTCAGTAATTTATTTCTGCGAAGATCATTTTGATGTAAATATTTATTTTATATAAATAAGTGGCGAAGCTCGCAAACAAAATATATGTAAGGTAAATATTTGTCAATAACACTCTATCCCGTATGAGGCTATATTTCATTTCTTTATTACTGTATTATATTTAAAATTCCTATCTAAAAGTTTTTTCTTTTTCCAGTTACCAAAATATATGGAGAATTATATACAGTACCATGTAATGGGTTCAGTTTTACAAGTGTGCATGAAGTCAGGGTGTATACCCACAAGATTTGAATGCTAACTAGGTTGAAGCAAACAAACCTTTGACACCGCTGAGCGTCCCTTTGCTCTCAAAAAACAAAGAAAGGGCCTAATTGAAGAAAGTCAGAACGATATAGCACAAACAAAAACATCTATATAACATTTAAAACTCTCAGGTACTGCATCAGAAAGTTCAGGTACGTATCCATCGCATTTTTATACCGGTAACCTGTTTTATTGAATTCAAGTGTATATCTTTTCTGTTTGCCGGTTTAATCATAACATTGTAGGTAGTTATGATTCCAAACAATCTTCGTGGTACCTATTATTATTATAATATTATTATTTTAATCTGTTGCAAAACTTATAGTACATAATAATATGTAAATAGTTACAGCTTGTTCACAAGTACTTCTTTTTATTTTTTAGCTTTGCACACAATTGAAGATCTAGAAGCACCTACCACCTTTTCATAATCAGTTGATAAATCAGTACAAGTATATATATTATATAAATTCAGAAGTAAAGCTGCACAGACTGAAGTTAAAACAGTGCCCCAGTTAACCTCACTCCCAGCATCAAGGAGTTGATTCTTGGCAAATTTTGGCTATTGGCCTTGATAGATCCTTGTTTCATGACGTTGTTGTACTTTTAGTAGCATAAAACTGACACATTTGATAGTTTTATCCACAAAATATCTGATTAACAATGCAAATAAAGACAAATTCGAACGATAAAGGCGATAAACAATGATGACTGATGTAATGTTTACGAAAGCGGGACGTCATGCGCTTCTGATTGGTGTTCAATCTAATATGGCCGATTTCTATGTTTTGTGTTTCTATTTTTACTAAAATAAATATAATCTGTGTGTTTTTTAGAATTTGTCTATCCTATATAATTACTTTAAGTCATAATTTCAGTGATTCTTCGTTATAGTCATCATGCCTATTCTGAGATGCTGATGGATCTTATTCTGTAAAAATGTGGTTTAGGGTTAAAAGCTACCGCTATAAATTAGGAACTGTTAATTCTTTTTGTCCTGTTCTTTAGTTTTTTGGAGATGGTTTTATTTACTACTTATTCATCCGAAATGTAGTTCCTTTTAGGTTTAAAAAAAAGAATTGTGTTCGAGCTTCTTCAGTAGTTACGTAAGCTTTTTGGTGATTAAGGTTACTTTTTACCCTATTTTGAGGGTTTGTTATACATCTATTGTATGTACGTTTGTACTTAATTATTTTACATAAGCCTTCAAATTTGCAAACAATTCAACTCTGAGATAGAATAACGATCCTAAAAGCTAAATCTTATTTTCAGGTTTTTGAGATTTTTTCGACTGTAGGGTATGATTTTGGGGTTGTACTTGTAATTATGACCTCAGATCCGATTTCAATTTGAAAAAATACTTGGCATTACGAAAGTCCTTTTCGTTCGTGTAAATTCTTGTCTTTTTGCTAACCTGTATAATACAACAAAGAATAATTCATTTACTTATACTAACAAAAAATGATACAAAATAGTTTTCAGAAATGACTTGATAGAAATGTGTGTAACAGTAATTTTTTAAGCAACGATATGCGCTTACTTAAAGGAAAACTCATTCCTGATAGTGTGCCACTCAATACTCCTTTTCCTTCATTCGGAGCTCAAATTTTAAAAATTAGCAGTAATTACTCATATACCACGTGCATTCTTGCTGTTATATTGTTAATATATAGGGAGACATGACATCACGTATCTCTAAAACTTGAATTAATATTAAAAAGATAAGTTTAGTTTCGGTTTTAGGACACCAAAAATGGTAACATTTAGTTGATTTTATTTTAGATACATTTTGGCTGTTGTCCAATGTTATCTTATCTCTAAAATATTTTTACAACCGAAGAACTATTTTATTGTATATTCAGGATTTTTTTCATAGATCCAACATAATTTTACTTATATCTTATTATTGTTTATTTTGCAATTGGCGTAACAAAGGGGATTTTCGAAGGGAAGGGGCTGAACTTAAAGCCCAGTAGATGTAGAAATATTGGAAGGAAATTTTATTAAGATAACATTTTAAGGTAGAAACTCTTATAGTTTCGTCATATATGCTCCTCTGTCTGTTCGTCCGTCCCTATATCACAGCCTTATATCTTCTCCAGTTTTTAAACTTTTGCAAGCAAATTCTGCAGGCGTGTGCATTTCAGTAATATAAACACAAATCTAAGGTGAAATTGAAAAAATATTTATGGTACTTCCCCTGGAGGAAAATTGACGGTGAAAGCAAAGATTTTTTTCCATTGACCCCATCGAGTTGATGATTTGAGATGTCATCTGTGTTAACACTTTGGTGTTGGTAATGCCAAGGTTGTATCATTTTATATTCACAAATCACTAGACATATAGCTGATTTAGCTATCCGGTTACGATTTTTTTATATTTTATAAATACGATATTTTATATATATATATATATATATATATATATATATATATATATATATATATATATATATATATATATATTATAAATACGATGTTTTATTTTTATATTTTTATAATATGATGTGTTTTTTTTTCAGTATGACTATTTTCTTACCAGTATGACAATCTTCTTATTTTCTAGAATTTTCATAACCTTTTAGTTCCTTTTTAATCAAGATGCTACTGCTTGCTGTTACTATATTGCCAAAATGCACAATTTTGATACGGTTATGTTTGATGAAACTTTGTCAATTAATTTATTTCTTTTCATTTCCAAGAGAAAGTTTTAGTAAAAGGTACCAACTGAAGAAATTATATTAGAAATAATATAATTCATAAATCAAACAACCCCCTTTTACCTTTTTTTTTATGAATAAAACAAGAAAGGTTTGGGATTTTAAGCTTCGCAAATTTACATACAGAGGCCCGGTTCAGTGGTTTAAAAAACACTAGTCATTTAACCCAAATTATGCCGAATTTGCTTCTGAAGGCGGACAACTTTAGTTTCACTTAAGTGAGCTTTATTTGAAAAATGAGAATACCAAGGATTTTTAGATAAAAAAGATACGCAGACATTGTTAGGGTGGTAAAGCAGATCGTATTCTGAATTACATTTTAAACAAAAGAATATCATAATTGCCCTTTAATTTTCTTTTGCAGTCTTTCAAAATATATCCGAAGTAGAAAGAAAATTATTTTCTGCTTATTCTGAAAATTTGTCTGTTTTACCCCATATAATCTCTCAGCATTGATAGATCTATTCAGAAAAATCATCATATGGACCTAGTTTATAAATTTCATTATTAGGAAAAGGTTAATAGTATTAGCAAATATTTCGAAAGTTAAGATCCTTTGGTTTGTAAACATGCTTTACTCTATGTTTGAGAACTCAATTTTTTCACATTATTTAATACTTTCACAATAGACTGTTCTTCGTTTACTGTAACTTTAGTGGTCTTCATTACTATATGGATCGGTTTCAGAGAACATTCTTTTGCATAACACTTCCGAACACATATTAGCGAATAAATTAGTGGTCGGTCATTTTAGTAATGTGACTGTACCAGACTCCTAGAAAGAAACAGCCAGGGAGAAATTTTACCCAAAAATACTTCACGTTTAAGTTTAATAAACCCATTCTCAAATTATGCAAAATAGATTTTTGAAGAACGGCGTTCTAACTTATAATGTCTAAACTGTGGGCTAATATCAATTACTTTTAACTTACCTCAACATTTACTGCAAATACTGTAAAAATCCAGCACAATGAAAGAGGTACACCAGCCATTAAAAGCGCTCTTTTTCTTCCCCATTTTACTGCGAGTCCTCCAAGAGGTGCACCAAAAAGAGCACCTAGCAGACTAAGTGAGGCTAACCATGATGCTTGCTGTCCATTTACAGGGAATGCCTCAGCATCTCTTTCTTGTAAAGAAGCTATTGCAGGTGAGCTGTAACCTTTTCCTAGACCAGAGGCGAGAGGTCCTAATGATACTGCTAGTGATGCAAGGACTTGACCTATGTACTCGGGTTTACCGGTGACGAAAAGTTGTCTACCAGGGCCAGCCAGCTAAAAATAACACTTAACTTATTGCACATATTTACATAATGATAGAAGAATAATAATAATAACTGAATATTTTAGAAAATCTGCCATATGATATATCTAAATAGATTCCGGAAAAGTGATATTTGAAAACTTTCATATCTTATGCTTTGACATACTACGTCAGGTTAAACTATGTAGAAGGTTTTTTTTTCTCTATGGCTAGGGGGTCCCCACCAGAAATTCATATTTGAAATTGGGCGACATTTAGTGTTTGTTTGAAGGTCAGAGACAAAGAGGTTTCTTGCGAAATAGTAGATATCTGTTGGACTTCCATTTTCTTTATTTTTTGTTGAATATCACGACGTTTCGGCTAGTAGTTATCTCTGGTCGTTTCCAAGTAAAACTTAATAAATTCCTAAGCTACTCAACTATTTATACTAAAAGTAAATGCAGTAAAATGTGACTGAGATGGATGCAGTCTTGTGTGCTACGCCAAAGACCCATTTATGCTACATTTAATTTTAATTTACAGTTATTAAGAAGTGATTTCCACACTTCTCTTATATCTAAAGATGGTTTACTAAAGCAAGTCGGGTTCTGATGTAAAACCGTGGCTTCTTTGAATTTCCGTGTTCTCCAGTGTGTAGAATTTTAGCTTCAGACCATTTTATGTGGCGTCCATGAGTCCAGGCATGGTTGACAGCACCAGAATTTTTCTGTTTTTCCTCAAGAAGTGTATTTTTGATGTTCTTTGATCCTTATGTCAAGGGGTTTCTGTTTCGCCAATGTAGGAGATGCCACATTCACATGGTATCTGATACACACAATTCTTCATGTTCCTTTGAGTTGCTGGCTTGACCCTAGTGAGCCGATTTCTCAGAGAGTTATTTGAATTGAAAACAACATCGATTTTATATCGTTTTCTTTCTTCTTTTTGTGAAATGCCTCTAACATAGGGGATGTTCAATACTGGTTGTTCTACGTTCGTTGTCGATATTGTCCTATTTCTGCGCTGTTCCAGAATTTTATTCTCCAGATATACTGAGTATCCGTTGGCTCTCAGTTCATTTTTAATGTAATCTATTTCTTTCATCCAGTTCTCGTTCGAGTTGCAGAGAGTGAAGGCTCTATCTACGAGATACCATTCCAAGTATTTGCGATCACCGGTGAGAGTGAGGATCCCACCGGTATGCCATCATCCTGGATATAGAATTTTTCCATTTCCTTAAAACAGAAATTAGTCAAACAACTCTCGAACAAGTGATCATGCAGTGCGGTAATAAAAATGTTCTTTCTCGGAAATTCAAAGAAGCTATGGTTTTACATCAGAATCCGAGTTGCTTTAGTAAATCATTTTTAGATATAAGAGAAGTTCGGAAACCACTTCTTAGTAATTGTAAATTAAAACTAAATGCAGCATAAATGGGACCTTGGCTTACACGAATAACTGCACCCATCTGTCACATTCCACTGCATTTACTTTTAGTATCAATAGTTGCCTAGCTTAGGAATTTATTTGGGTTCACCTGGAAATAGCCAGAGATAACTACTAGCAAAAAACGTCGTGATATTCACTAAAGAATAAAGACAATGGAAGTCCAACAGATATCTACTACTGGACGACATTTGGTGTTTTATTTGGACAGGATTTAGAATAATATTTTAACAAAAAAAATTGAATCGACTTCTAAAACTGCTCTAATAATATTTTTATAAAAAAATCTAACCGACTTCTAAAAGTGCGTCAAAAAGAGAAAATAACTATAAATTTTTATATGAAATTGAAATTATTGAAGTCGGCGCCAAATTATTTCTAAATGAAATAAATAACTGCTGATATATACAAATTATGGTAAGAAAGCAATTACAAATAAAGTATTTTTTATCTGTTTATGCGAATCACATTTTGTTAGGTATTACTTTGACGCCGACTTCAAAAATTTCAATAAAAATTCACAGTCTTTTTCACTTTTTAGCTCACTTTTAGATGTCGGTTCAATTTTTTTATAAAAATATTATTAGCGCACTTTTAGAAGTCGGTTCATATTATTTTTCGATTCTTGGCTTTGAATTCATTATGATGTCCATAAGTTGTTTGAACTAAGTACTAATCTAGATTACCTCGTAATGACTTCAAAGTGGCAAAAAAGTACCCATTTTATCCAAAGTTGTAAATCACCCTAAAATGAACCACTAAAAATTCTTTGATTCTTAGAGTTCTTCAAATACTAGTGAAATTGTGTAAAACAAATATTTAGTCTGTCATAGTAAATTCGCTATCTTAAATTTCAAATTAATTTTAGATTGGTAATATAGACCCCAAAACCCTCCAATATCGATATTTAAAGAACTTGAGGTGTACGCCCCAAAAAGATCGCAATGTCAATTTTAGACAAAATCGGAAAATGTAAAATTTTCAGTCCCTCATATTGTATCTTATCATCCTAATAGTATAAAAAATTAACTTCATATTCGTAATACACGACCCCGAAAACCCCCTAATACCAAATTTAAAAAATGCTAATAAGGTAAAATTTTCAACCCACCATATTGGATCCGCCATATTGAATTTCAAAAAAATAATTTCAACGTAAATCTAATCTAAAACTAAACTCTTCGAAGCTCCCTAGTACCAATTTTGAAATCTGGAAATTTAAAATTTCTAGACCGTCATATTTTTCACACATAGATTTTCTTAAAATAATTTTATATTCGCTATTTACATCCTCAAAAAAGATTCAGTCCCACCTTTGAACAAAATCGAAAAATGTAAAATTTTTATTCCGCTATATTGGATTCGCCATATTGAATCCTGAAAAAATACTTTTAAATTCATAATTTATACCCTCAAGAATTCCCTATATCAGTTTTAGAGAAAATCTAAAAATGTAAAATTTTTAGGACGCCAGAGTGAGTTTTTCAAAAAATATTTTAAATTCGAAATTAACACTAACAAAAATCCCCCAATACTGATTTTGGATAAAATCGAGAGATTTAGAATCTTTAATCCACCATCTTGAACCCACTATATTTAATTTTTTTAAAAATAATTTCAGTTTCGTAATGTGCGATTCCAAGAACTCCCCCATATCAATTTTGAAAAAATCGTACAAAATAAATTTTTTATTGGATACGCCATTTGATTATTTTTAAAATAATTTCAAATTTGTTATATATCACCCCCATATCAATTTTGGGGAAAATCGGACAAAATTGATTTTTTCGTCCGCCATATTGAATTTTTTAAAAATAATTTTAGATTCATTATGTACGGCCTAGAAAATTGCACCGAACCAATTTTGGAAAAAATCGGACAAAATTGATTTTTTTGTCAGCCATATTGGATCCGCCATATTGAATTTTTAAAAAATATTTTGGATTCGTTATGTGCGACCTCGAAAACTCCCCCACATCAATTTTGGAGAAAATCGGACAAAATTAAATTTTTTTTTCCACCATATTGGATTCGCCATATTGATTTTTAAAAAATAATTTCAGATTTGTTTTGTACTACCCCGAAAATTCCCCCATACCAATTTTCGGGAAAATCTGACAAAATTAATTTTTTTGACGGCCATATTGTCAGCGCCATTTTGGATTTTACTGCACTAATTTCGTCCAAAAAAATATGGGACCTGAACATAATGTAAAAAATTTCATTCCAATCGGTGCCACCGTTCCGGAGTAATCGGTGTACATACATAAAAAAAATACATAGTCGACGAATTGAGACCTCCTTCTTTTATAAGTCGGTTAAAAAGCTGTAAAGAACTAAAACTGAATAAAACTTTTTTAACGTAAATTGAAAGTCTTATCATTAATAATTTTCGGTTACTTTACATTTTATTATATTTACGTTTCGGGGTAATTTAACTTTAATATCACTGGGTTCTGTCACGTGAAAAAATCTAATACCATGTGAAAAATGTCATTAATGTATCTATATAATGAAAACTTTTTATGCAATGATAGGAGTGGAGAAAGTTGTTCATGTGTCTTTATAAGATCGAAGAAAGTTGTACTGTAAGTAAACTATACAGCAAAATGCAGTATTCCCAGTCGCTATAGCCAACGTTCCCTGTCATACGCTAAATATTTCTTCATTTTATTTGACTTCATCGTCTATCTAATTCCACTATTTCATGATCTAGTGGGACGCTTTTTCTTATTTCTTCATTGTGGTTGCTATGCGAACACAAGTTTTGGCAACCATTGGAGGTTCCTTTTTTCTATACTTTGGATAATCATTCCAGTTGCTTTGGTTCCGTTCTCGATACTCTAGCACTTCTCCGCAAATAATCCATCTTTATGGGATTTAGTTTTCGTCTCTACTCTTCTTTCAACATCTATACTTCACTACTATTGAGAAGTACTCATTCCACCGTTATATGTTCTATTTTTTTTTGTTTTCTGCGTTTGTATTTCACCATATGGAATTTGTCGGGCCAAGAACTTTTAGGTAAAAAGAATTATTTATAAGCCGAAAAACGATGTACATTCGAGAAATTATTTTATTAGATAATTAAAAAATGTTAATAAAGAATTAAATTTCGTTAATTCCTAAGAGTTTCATATGTTCTTACAGACACATTGCGTACCTAGCAACCCTTCGAATCTTGCCTGTCTACATTTTGTACTGTTTGTAGCATATTCAGAGCTGTGTTTAAATATGTCTACTGTTACTATGTTGTATATATGGACATTTATTTGTAATGCAAAGGTTTTGACACGCAATAAATAAATCTCTGAAAAGTAAAGCCCACTTCAAATTTATGTATAATTAATCCACTTTCAATAATTAATATGCCCTTTATATACTGAAGTGTAATCCTTTACATCATACTAATTTATTCCAGTTTCGATGCCTTTTATCCATAATCAAATTCTCTTTAATTATGTTTTGTTAATTTGCTCTTTTGAGTGACATAATTTCATTCCAGCACCAGATTTTGTATTTCAATTAATAATGACAAATTTTATATAATTTGTTTGAAATTTTGAAGTAATAAATAAAATTGAATTATTAATGCATTTTTCGTAAACCTTAATTAAGTGGACTTTAAAAAAATGCTCTATAGGTAGCGCTATAGTACTTAACAGGGGTTATTATTAAATTTATTCTGGATGGATTGGCATTTTAAACAGACTTCTCAAAGACGGAGGTTCTAAATTCGAACACTATATATTTTTTTTTGTATGTACATCGATTATTCCGGAATGGCGGCAAGGATTTGAATGAAATTTTTTCAGGTGTTCAGGAAGTTTTTGCGGTAGTCCCATATCATTTTGGACGACATGGCGCAGTAAAATCCACGATGGCGCTGATAATATGGCGAACAAAAAATTTTTTTTTGTCCGGATTTTCTCAAAAATTGGTAGAGAGAGACTTTGGGGTCACACATAACGAATCTGAAATTAATAAAAATATTAAATGTTGCGGATCCTATATGGCGGAAAGAAAAAACTAATTTTGTCCGATCTTTTCCAACATTGGTATGGGGGAGTTTTCGGGGTCGTACATAACAAATATGACATTATATAAAAAAAATTCTTTTTTGGTATGAGGCAGTTTTCGAGGTTGGACATAACGAATCTGAAATTATTTTTTTAAAAATTGAATACGGTGGGCATAAAAACTAATTTTCTCCGATTTTTTCCAAATTTGATATAAGGAAGTTACCGAGGTCGCATATAACGAATCAAAGATTATTTAAAGAAAAATTAAATATGGCATATCTGACATGGCGGAATAAAAATTTAAGATCTCTCGATTTTGTTCAAAATTGGTACTGGGGAGTTTCTGGGAGTGTAAATAATCAATTTAAAGTGGTTTAAAAAAATTCAATATAGCAGATGCAATATGGCGGTCTAGAAATTATATATTTTCTGATTATGCTCAAATCTGATACTTGGGGGTGTAGATTAAGATTAGACCAAGAGCTTGAAATTAATTTTTTGAAATTCAATATGGTGGGTTGAAAATTTTACGTTATTTATATTTCTTCAACATTGGTGTTAAGTGGTTTTCAGAATAGTAGGTTACGAATTTGAAATTATTTGTACAATTTAATATGACAGATAAAATATAAACTACATTTTTCTGATTTTGTAAAAATTGATAGTGTGGAATTATTGGAGCATATGTTATGGATCTTAAATTAATTTCTCCAAATTCAGTATGCGGGCTAGCGGACCCAATATTTACATTTCTCAAATTACGAATTTAAAATTGGTTTCTTAAAATTCAAGATAGCGGATTTGTTATAGCAGACTAAATATTTGTTTGGTACAATTTCATTTAAAACGATATTTGGAGAATTCTCAAAATCAAAGAATTTCTTGTTGTTCAGTTAAGCGTGGTCTACAACTTTGGATAATATGGGTACTTTCTTTCGACCTTAGAAATTTAAATCAATTTAAAGCTAAAAATTGAAAAATAAAATTTTTATAAAAAATTTGAATCGACTTCTAAAAGGCGAACGAAAAATACCAATATAAATTTTTATGTGAACTTTAAATTTTTGAAATCGACGCCAAATTATTACTAAGTGAAATAAATAACTACGAACACGAGATACAGACAAACTACGAAATAACAGGCATTATAGTTATTTTATATTGGCAGTATTGAAATGTTTGTTTTCCAATCACAATCAATATTTTTTTACGTCGGAATTATAAATTAAGCAAACTTTCGGAATAATTATTTGATATTGTTTAGAACATATATCACAAAGTAAGTCTTCCCCTAAGCGTTTTCTTTACGATGCGGATTTACGTGTTTATGAGAACCTTCCTTTTTATAAAATAGTATAGTATAATATAAAATTAGAATGACAAAGAGTTTTTTCCTTTAACCAAAAACACTGTTACGTAACTTTGTGTAATACAACACACAAGTTCTTTTGGCTTAGCGTATTTATATTTCACTAAACATAATTAAGCACTAGCAATATCTTCTTCTATATCTTTATCAATATCAGAATCACCAGAGGCCTCTTCAATTTCTTGAAAATTATTTACACCATAGTTTAAACAGTTTCTAAAGTTCTCAAATTGTCTTTCGTAGAGAATGGTATTATAGCCTAATACTGGAATTCTAGATCTGGAACTTCTTCAAAATTAAACTCCATAAATTTTGGAATGACTATTTTACTTTTTAATATTTACTTTTTGATATTCACGTTTCAATATTTACTATTTAAAATTTATTATTTAAACATTATTGTTTTTTATTTAATTTAACAACCTTTGTTCATCCACGTAGATATACTACTATATATATACTATACATTTACTAAACTAAAAAGTCACTGATGGTAGAATTTTATATCGACTGCAAGGACAAATATAGGGTTAATGCTCTTACCATAATCACATTCGAGGTTAGCAAGATTATACTCAAGGTAACGTATAAGCAGACATGAATACGAGGTAATTGGAAAAATATAATGAGATAACAAAAGAGGAGGAGTAGGATTGGATGAGAAGTATATACTTAATATTCTTCACCCTCCTCCTCCTCATTTGCTCTCTCATATATTTACTACTACAGTCATTACAAATAAAGTACTTCTCATGTGAATCACATTTTGTCAGCTATTAGTTTGGTGCCAACTTGAATTTCAATAAAAATTTACATTGTCATTTTTCGCTTTTTATCACTTTTTTAGAAGTTGGTTCAATTTTTTTTATAAAAATTTTATTTCCATATCATTGTTATATTGTTTACTTATATTTAGATTTGTGATCCATTTCTTTTTACCTTCATTGAGTTTTTGTATAATTTTAAAGTATTTTCTATAAATTTTACATTTAATTCCAACTTCAAAACAGTGCTAAGGTATCTACAATTATTAAATTAATTAAAATATAAAACAGTTGTTATTTATTTTTACTCTTTCTTTGAAGTCAGTTTAATTTTTTTAAATAACTAATTTATTTAATTTTTTAGTTTCCATTAGTCATAAAGTGGGTAGCAATAACAATAATGTTACACGAATGATTGAAAGACGCTTCAAGGAAGTAAAAATGAGTTGAAACTTTATTAACGTAAGACGGAATAGGCTGTAGCTTAAACAGAGACACAGAAACAAGATACAGTTTTCTAATTAACAGTTTTTTTCGTTTCTTTTAGCTTTTAATCTCTTTGCATTAAACACTGGAAATATTTTTATGGGTAACCTTATACAATATGCTAAAAACAAATCAAAAAATCTTTGAAGTTTGCTCATTAGCATTCTTTTTAGTTTTTAGTCTTGTTGTGTAAAAAAAAAGTCTTAGGGTTGAATTAGGAGGTAGTTTTTACCCTCTAGGAATACAATGTTTGATGTTAAATAAATACTGGTTGAATATGAATAGTATACTTCAAAATTCATCATAGAATGAGACAAATCGGAGGCGGACACTAACAGAATTTTCCTTGTTAGTGAATCTGACTGTTCTAGTTTACATCTTAACAGCCAATGTTGTATGGGCTACTAATTCGTAGGGGACCTACTATATGTATACTGTGTGTCTCGCGACGAATTGCCGCGATCCTTTTCTCGGAAAATTGACTGTAAAATTTTTAAAATTTGGCGGTTTACCAAAGTCAGTGAGGGCAATTCGCCTAAAATATTTTCAAGATGGTGGCACTTCCGATTATACCGTGAGTTGATGCTTTCTTGCGTATTTTAAATAGAACACTCTACATATTATTTAATTTTATATTTTACGAAAAATTATAGACATATTTCATGTATAATGTTCTGTACCTTACTAACTGTTTTTGACATATTTTAAATTTTATGTCAAAAATGGCGTTTGCAGGCACAAACATAGCTCTATCACTTTTACCTATATGAAAACCTTTATTATTGAATTGGGGTTAGTTCCCTTCTAAATGGGGTCCTTAAAGAATCGTTGGACCAGCCCTAAGCCTGGAAAATCGGGTCTACAACAAGTCTCGGTATGCAATAAAACATTTAAATCGGATTATCGCAGAAACAACTGCTTGAAGCATGTAGGTACGTGATACGTCTTTTTTGGATAAAAAATATTAAAGAATAAGAATTTTTAATTGGAAATTTAATATACCAGAAACACAAAAGAGTTACGAAGCTTTAGATTTAGTGGAATTGTTGCAGGTAACGTCCTCCGCGAGCTACATCGAAACTCTAATTTTGATTTCTTAACCTAAAAAAACCCAAAGTAACAAATTTAGTGCAAATTGAACTATTATTAAGATAAATATTTACAAAAAAGTTTTAAAAAAATATATAATTTTGACACCCCTTATTTCGGAAACTGTCAACTTTTGGAAAATGCGGCTAAATCCCCATATTTTAGTACAGACCTTGTAGAGACAACCATGTATCACTCTCATTAACACTTATATATGAATAAATATTACAACAAGTATACATATACGCTTCGAATTCCTAACTTATTTTTGAAGAGGGTTAAAAGAAATGTGTCTCCTTTGTTGTTGACAACTCTACGAAACGGCTAAGTGGTGATTATGAAAAAATATTTTTTAATATTTTAGTGCCAGGAGATCAGTCTCATTCTTGAGACCATATTATTTAAAATGAATAATAGTCAAGTATAAATAATCTTTAATCAAATAAAGTGATGTGCAGTTGTAGCCTTAAATTTGTAATATTTCATTATTCCAAAAATAAAACTATTTTCTTTAAATGATTTGACTCTCTTCAATTTTACTAAATTATATAAATATCTGTTTAGAATTAGCTTCGATCTTGGACCATGAAGAGATAAAATCTGATTCCAAATGTGGGTGCACTTATGTGCTACTTTTTCGGTAGGTACTGCTTCAATCTTAATTTGCAGCGGAACACTTCACATGTTGCACAGCTCGCTTATGAGATTAAGTTACGTTTTAAATATTAAATACCTAAATAGTATCTGTTTTTGAATATAAGCGAAATGACACATTCGTAACATGATACCAGAAGTAAAGTTAAAAAGATCCCGAAAAATTTTCACGCCAAAACAAAAGTCGGTCTATTTTTTCATCTATATCCGCCCAAAAAAGAAAAAAAAATAATATTACTTGGTCGCTATGAATTCCTTTGGATTCCAAATATAGATGGAAATTAATCTTTAATTTTAAAAGTCGGTTACCAAAAAAGAATCGCATATTGATTTCTTTGCATTATTATAATCTGAATTTTTGGATGGCTTGATGCATTTAGAATTGGTGTTAAAATGATTTGTTTTCTGGAAAACTTAATTCTAATTCATGTAATACTGTATAATTTGTTTATTTCCAAGAAACTAATCCAAATTGGAAGTGGTTAGATAATATATAATACAGTTCAATTTCCCCTCCTCGGGCCATCGTTTATTTCCTCCTATTGGTCAACAAATAATTTACAAATTTTTGTAGGAAGGAAAATATTCACTTTGACAAGAAACGATGAAATTTACAAACCAAAAATGAATAAAAGAAGGCAATAATTTCTCAAGCATAGAGTGTAAAATAACAAATTCCCCCGTAGAATTAACATATCGTCAGAACTAGGGCCCGTTGTTTGAATGTTGAATAATGTAATAATATTTTTATTTATATTTGAAAAAGTGTTCAGTGGTGTACAAGATCTTTTATTTTTTGTTACACACACCCATTCTAGGCTATCCTTTTCTAATTGAATTATTTAAATTAATATAATAAGCTAATCGGCATGCTAATTCTAGAATAAAATAAAGGTATGAATTTGTGGTTGCCTAAATTATTATTATTTTTATTCAACATTCAAGCCAAATGGCTTCGCATTCCCTCCAGGGAATGTTGACTCATACCAGGTATACAAAGATATCAAAAGTATTGACCTCTGTTGGGACCCTTTCCATGTTATCGGGTCCTAGGTAAGGTTGTCTGCTGTCATTTCCACATACTTTCTGACGGTCTGCGTGGTTGGACGGAGCACTGCTTTTTGAATAGGTTTATACAGAGGCTTACTAAAGCCCAGACCCTTAATGTTCTGTAGAAGGTTCTTCGGTATCACTCCAGTTGTTGACAATATTATGGGAATCGTCTGGACGCTGTTCATTGTCCACTGTCTGCAAATTTGCACCTTCAGGTCTCTGTATTTGGCGATCTTCTCATTAATTAATATTAATTAGTGTGGTTCGCCTAGAAATTATGAGCAACTGTTTAATCTGTAAGAACCGTTCGGTCCCAATACAGCTTGAACTCGTTGTTGTCGAGAAAACGCTCCTGGTTGTATTTGTAGTAAGGCACTTTTCCTACCTGCAATTGATTTAACTTCTCTGCTAACTCTTAGTGGAGCACCTTAAGGGCTGAGTAATGTCTTTCTTTATACTACGTTGCGGCAAATGCTTGACATCCTCCAGTTATATGTTGGATTGTCTCTGATGTTTGACAGCCATATCTACACTGATCGTGTTCTATTGAGGGATCTCTGATAATGAAGTTCCGATAGTTCTTCGTCGGAATAACCTGGTTTTGGATAGCCAGCAAAAAGTCTGTTAGCTAAAGACATAGTAAGCATACGTGTTAAGCACCTTAAACAAATTTCTACTATTTATATTAGTTCGTAATACCGCTTTATCTTCCTGACAAATTCGGCTTTCATAGTGCGATGGTTAATTCTTTTAGCCTGTTTCATACCTAGGTATTTGTATGTTTGTTCTGCTTCCATTGCAGCTATAGTTTTACCGGTCTGCATCTCAAATGCCCCTGGCTGTATCTTTCCTTCAACGATGTTCAAAATACGGCATTTGCCAAGTCCAAATTGCATTCCGATATTCCCGGAGAACTTCTCTACAATTTTAAGCATTTGTTCCAACTGGTTTCTGGTAGCAGTCATCAGTTTAAGATCATCCATGTATACAAGATATTTACTCTTACTACCTCTTCGTTGTTTTTCCTAATACTAAAGTCGTATCTGATGGAGTTTAAACGGCCTGACAGTGGGTTCATTGCAAGGCAGAACCACAATGGATTAAGCGAATCACCCTGAAATATTCCCCTACGTATTAGAATTGTGTTAGTTTCGATGGTATTGCTTGATAGCATTTGCAGTTGGATCCTAGTTCTCTAGGTAGACATGATGTGTTCTAAAAAGGAAACAAAATGAATATCAACCTTATACATTCTCAATATAGTTGTGAGCCTCACATGTGGCACTGAGTCGAAGGCCTTTTTATAATCCACGTAAGCAACAAAGAGGTTTCTTCGGTTGGTACAAGCTTGATTAGATATGACAGAGTCAATAATCAATTGTTCCTTGCATTCCATTGCTCCCCTAGTGCATCCTTTCTGTTGAGTTGTCATGATGTTATTTTGCGCACAATGTGCATAGATGCGTTGTGTCAAGCAGGAGGTGATCACCTTATATAGTGTCGGAAGGCAGGTGATAGGCCAATACTTAGCTGGGTCATGTGTGTTATGTTGGTTTTTTGGCAAGAGATACGTAATACCTTCTGTCAGGAAAAACGGTATTTTTGCTGGATTAAGAAAAACATCAGTATTAAAATCAGCCAGTTGATGGTGCGTACACCAGAAATTCTTGAATCAGTAGTTCTGGACCTGGTCAAGACCCAAAGCTTTCCAGTTATGGAATTCCTTGATTATTCCTAAAAATTTTTCGGTGGAAAATGGCGCAAACTGCATCTGGCTGTAGTCTTGGTAGCCTTGATGTTCTTACAGTAGAAAGTCTTTTCTGATTGCTGGAACAGCGCATTGTCTCGTTTTCGGTTACTGCTGGTCTTGTATTTCCTTAACCGTCCTGCAGTAACAGAGAGCTTTTGTTTCAGCGTGTCGAAGCACTGCTGAGCAGTATCATTCGCTGGATCTTGTTGCGAATGATACCTGGCTTGATTCATTATTTCTTCTACTCGTTATTATTATTGTTTGATTTCCAGCCAAACGGCTTTTAAATTTTCTCTCTGATGATATTAACTATAAACTCATTTGCAGTAATTTTTAACACTTATAAGCACTGAAAACAGTGACGATGGCCAAAAAAATTGAAAGCAAAATTAAATAAAAATATTTGTGTCTGTTAATATCAGAAAGCCCCTTACCCACCGACCATAACAGTGTTGAAATGAATTTATTTTTGTTTAAATCTAATGGTTTGATTGAAGATGTTAAAGGTGAGAAGTGAGTACGTACAAGTTTAAATGGAAAACAATTTAAAATGCTCCGGTAAAATTATACGGAAAAATTGAGATAAGGAAAATTTTGAAAGCAAGTAGATTTTATGTCGATAAAGAAGTTTCTGCACCGATTAAAAACTATTTTCTTACACTTATCTATTCTATTTCTAAAATAAATGCGCCAAAGATTTAGATTATAACAATATATAAAATTTGGGTTTTGTTTCCCCTTTTCGTTGGCCTTGGCTTTGGCTAGAATAAAACAGTTAACACGAATAAGCAGTGAACCGTTTAAGAACGGTTCTAAACGTTGAAAGTGAATAAGGCTATTTAAAAAGGTTGAGTTCGAATAGCATTTTTTATCGTTATGAAAGCAACGCCATAGAAAAACGTGCAAAACGTGACTTTTCAAAGATATAAAATGAAAAAAATTTAAGTAAAATCATCATTGTTTGTCGGTTGTAGGCTTCCATTAAGCACGGATGCGTTATAAATATTTAAAATATGTAGGCGTGGGAAAATTTCACATGTCTTCCAATAAGTTAAAGTACACAAACTTATTTTTAAAGAGGGCGAATTTCACTAATAAAATAACAATAGTGTGAGCGGGAAATTTATAACTAAGTAAGCAATGATAATTTCAGAAAATGATTTTATTAAAATTAGTAAATATAAAATGTTTCATTTAATATTTTGATTGTTACTTATGAAAATGCCAGAATGTAGCTGCTATTTTTAAATTTTTAGGAACTATAATAAACCGTCACGGATTTAGATAAATGTCTTTGATATAAAATTATAGATTTGCAGTCGTCTTCTAGTTTTATTTGCGCTTGCACTATATTCAGGTTCAATCAACTCCACGAACTTAGAATGCAGTTAATATAGCATATTTCTGCTTATTTATCAAGAAAATCAAGTACGTTTCAAGTCGGCCTTCTTGAATTCATGATCTACACGGTGTTTGGTAAGTATATGTTAATCTATCGGCTTGCGTCCAAATAACATCAGTGTCTCATATAATTTTATTTGTAAGGGTGTAATTTTTGAACAGATATATTTTATTAAAATTTTGACATTTTGTATAATCGTTAAACACTCATAATCCAGGTTGTAAACAACTCTACTAAATTACCAAGGAAGTCAGGAACAGATTCGTTTCCACATTCGTGGGCTCAAAATTTTGACAGGTGACCTTTACGATACTTTGGACAATTATCTTAAGAAAATTTTATCCACATTTATTTCAAAAAAATTAACTATTTTTGAGAAAATTTAAATCATGCACACCTTACTAGCAGTAATTACACATTACATGAAATTAATTAAACTCTTTTTATCAACCAATTAAATTACAAAAACTAAGTAAACAAAATCTAATAATAATCTACTATTATATTATTACTTAATTAATACTAGTTATCAGCAGAAATCAATGGAGTAAGGTAATAGTAATATGTTACATGTGTTTTATTTAACGACGAACACAATGTAATTCAATACAGATATAAAGAATTTATATCCAGAAATTTAAGTTTTTTATATTCAAGTAAGTAAATTCCTGTAACTAAACGAAATCTAATAACACTCATTTACAGCCAGTTTGCTACTGTAATGTGAAAGGCAGTCTTTGGTTAATTTTTAGTTTCTAAATGTGAAAATGATGGTAAAAACTTCCTAACACGTAAGATTTTTGAGTTATGATTTTTTGAGCAAAATTGAATGAATATTTGAATCACATTATTTTAAAAAGTAATTTGTAATATACCGGAGCGCTACGTTGCCAAATTTACGTTTTTCGTAAGTTAGAGAAATGGTGCACAATCTGGCAACACTTAGTGGGTGTCTAGGAATGACAAGTCCATCACGAAGTCTTAACCTTCTAGGGTTTAAAATATCGGAAGTATCCATTTAAACATATATAATTCCGCATTTTACTATGCCTCGTAGCGGAATCTACTTATATATGGCCCCTGTAATCGACAAATACACCGTCGCTTTTTGAACTTCCAATACTCGATGTTTCTAAATACCAAAAGTACTGAACGGCTCTAAAAGCAGCTGGCCGGCAGTCGTATCATCAGTATTGGTTTAGCACGAATAGTGGTCAGTATTAGATAGAGAAGCGAAGTGCACGAACAAGTCAATAGTAAGAGCCTTGTGTTAGTCTTATCTTTGTGTTGAATAAAGTTAGCTGACACCTATAAACGTAGTTTCACATCTCTGAATCGACATACGTGATAGTATAAAAATGTCTAAAGTACAGAAACATGGCTGTGTTAACCCCGCGGATATGTGGTCATTTTACCCCTAAATCGCATAAAAGGAAAATTAATAAAATGATCAAAGTAGCTTGTCATAAGTATTTTGGATGTCTTGTTGCGATCAAGATTAGGACTAGGCTGCTCACATATGTTGGCAAACCTGTACAGCAAATGTAAGTAACTGGTTAAATGGCAAACGCTCTTCTATGCCTTTTCCAGTTCCAATGATTTGGCGAGAACCAACAAATTACTTTAACCACTGTTATTTTCGCATGACAAAAGTGTCTGGTTTTCAGACCAAACCTCAATATTGAATATCCGGATATTCCCTTAGCAATAAAACCGATTCTTCCTGGAGGTTTATCAGTTCCAGCGCCCCCGGCAAAATCGGAGGAAGATTTAGAAATATGTGATGATAAGGCAGAACCCGATAATGTATTAGAAAAGGACGATTCTTATTTTCCCGAAAGTGAGAAAAACACCCCATTTAATAGAACAACGTAAATCAAATGATCTGGGTCGGGACCTCAAGTTGTACCAAGGAGCATGCTGAGTATTAGGATCTAGATTACAACAATGGAATTTACTAGCCATTGGAATCAAAGTTACAATATTTAGGAACCGTAGCTAGGAGATGTCCTCGTTTTTTACTCTGCAAGATAAAATGTGTGTTTGTGTTAATCGAAATAGTGTTATGGAAAAATGTGGATTTCCACATTACCCGGACGAATGGCGCTTATTTATAGATTCTTCTAAAATAAGTTTAAAAGCAGTTCTCCTCCATAATAGCAACAAAATATCTTCTATTCCTCTTGTACATGCAGTTGACATGAAGGAAACATACGAAACTATGTCACTTATTCTAAAAGCAATAAGCTGTGATACGTATAAGTGGCAAATATGTGGTGACCTAAAAGTCAGAGAACTATTACTAGGACTTCAGAATGGATTCACGAAGTATTGCCGTTTTCTTGGTCTTTGGGACAGTAGAGCAACACAGAGCCATTATCAAGTAAAAGAATGACATCCCAGAGATCAATATATTCCAGGTCAAACTAACATAAAGAATATATCTCTTGTTGATCCCAAAAAAGTACTGTTACCTCCTTTACACATTAAACTGGGCTTGATTAAAAATCATTAAAGCATTAGATAAAGAAGGAGATGCGTTTAAATACCTTAAACAAATTTTTTCTATACTAAGTGTGCTAAGCTTAAGGAAAGAATATTTGTTATACCACAAATTAGAAAAGTACTAAGAGATCAACAGTTTGATCAAAAATTAAATTATGTTGAATTAGCTGCGTGGAGTTCTTTTAAAACAATTATTTCGCAGTTTTTAGGAAACAAAAAAGTAGAAACTCCGACAAACTTGCAGAACTACTTGAAAGCTACTGCAAAATGGGCTGTTGCGTGTCTCTTAAAATATAATTCTTTCACTCCTATTTAATTTTTTTTCCAGAAAATTTGTGTGCGGTTAGTGACGTATAAGGAGAAAGGTTCCACCAACAATGTTTACAATGCTACCAAGGTAGATGGGATCCAGCAGAAAGCGATCAGGAATATAAACAAAAGTCAATATTTGCAAAAAAGTTATGTACAAAAGACTTACTATAAATGTATTTTCATGTGTATTTTGTAAATAAATCTATACGTGGTGGAAAATTTTCGTTATTGAATTCGAATCAGGATGCTTTAAACTCCCACGGACAGCCGCTATAACATCAGTCACAATTTTTTTTGTATTTGTTGACTAGTGTAATAATTTACCACTACATAATTACCTAATTAAAATTAGTTATCATGAGAAACCAATATACTTAATAATTTAGAGTAATCTATGGGAGAGTATAATGCAATTCTCTACAAGCAACAAGAATTTATATTTAGAAAATTCGAAATCGAAATTTACTGGATCGAAGAGCATTTTAATTTGTTCATCGTAACCTAAGAGAAAAAAAAAAAGAGGTGAAGCGTAACTGAAATAAAAATTTATTTTTGATAACATCTAGGAAATAACTAAATTGTTCCAAAATTGTGTAAATCAGTAAGTATAGCATTTTTGTGTTTAATTAAGCAGATGTTCTAAAGAGATGCCTTGAATTTTAATACACTTGCTTAAGCTGCGAATTTTTTCTTACTGTACCCAAAAGAACATTCCAAGATCATTTTGAATAGGATTGCAGTAATTAATTATCCGTTCAAGTAATTCTTCCCTGGTACTTACTAGCGCTGAACATACATACAAGTCCTTTGAGATTCCCAAAAATAAATCTAACGGATTTAGGTCACGAGGGCTTGGTGACTGACTCCATATATCCCGCGATTACCAAAAGTAGCTGTTAAATAGCAATGATCTAATTTGTGAAATTATGGTAAAGCATCATAGTACTTAAAACACAAGGATTCATCTTCTAAAAGTATATTTAAATTTTAATGGAAAAATTGCAAATAGAGTGCGCCAGCTAATCAGTTAATTTGTTTTTCAAAACGAAATGTCCAATTAAATAATTTCCAAACGTTAACCATAAATCTTTGTTGATGCTTTCTTTACGCCAAATGGGTAAATTGGAATTTATAACGCTGTCCCCTTTGAAGCCCGTTTCGTTTGTAAATAAAATAGTTGCAGTAAAATGTCGATTTTCTCCAAATTTTCTCCAACAGTTTGGGTAATTAAGTCTTGCAGAATAATCATCTAGAAATATTAAGAATATGGGAATGATGAAGCAGGAGTTCTTGGAAGTTTTATGGATTACCCATCTTGTGTCAATTTGAGCTCTCTGACGCTGTTAGAAAGATTATCAGCAATCTCACTGAATGTATTTTTCTAACTCAGGATTTACTCTTATTGAAGGCTTCTCAATATAACGATGCTGTAAAATATTTCCTAAAATGGATTTGTAGAGATTGATTAAAGCACATTTCTGTTTTATCTATTGTTTACCTGTTTTTCTTAAGCTGAAATCAATCCATTCAAATATTCTCCCTTTTGGTAAATTTATTTTCAACAGATAGTTGTATTATGCTTGTCGATAAATTCAATGCATGTCAGCATATGAATAGGTCTGCATTATCTAATTTGTAATTAATGTCTGATAAATATTGCCATATTAATGGTCATCATGGCAAAAGAAGTAATGTCTGGTGGCTGTTATTGTAGTATTTATATTTATTTGAATTAACCGTTTCTACAAGGTGGACATAAACAAATTGATTTAACAAACGTTGAGAACCTTTTATTTAGAAAATTGTCCAAAATATCTATTAAATCGTATTTTAGATTTGAAAACTGACACCTGTCAAAATTTTAGGCCCACGAGTTTGGTAGCCAGACAATTCCTTGGTAAGGTCAAGAGTTGTTTATGGCCTGAATTTTTGAGCTTTTATCGGTTTTGTAAGAAGACAAAATTTCATTAAAATATATAAGTATGCTCAAAAGTTATAACTCAAATGGTAAATCTCTGAATAACCCTTTTGGGCCCTACACATATCTCCGTTGTGGGAAAAAATTATATGAAACATTAGGGTTATTTTGATATCTTTTGTACATTGCCGAGATTTCGACATATACTCACCTGCCACCTTGCAGAATTTCACAGATCTGAATATTTTCATCAACCATAGAAATCACAGAATGTCATAAGAGAATTTCGGGTTTTTCTGAATTTTTTTTGCTATTCACAGGGAGGCAGCGAAAAGTATAATAGAGATTTAAAAAATGCTGTTAAATAATAGGCTTATTCGAAGCTGGAAAAAACGTTAGTCTGGCTGGTTGACGTCAATACGTTGTAAGATCTATACGCATTTCGACCACTTTATGATCTCGTCAGTGAAGCTGTTTCGAACCGAGAGCAATATTCGCAGCAAATAATTGTCCATATAAAATATAAATTCCGAGATATGTCGGTAGGGTAATAAAATCTACCGACTTTTCGATATCAGACTGAAAAGTATCGTCAGTCCAGCGATTTTCAGACATTCACCGGAGTAGTACGAAACTTAAAAATTAGGATTTTAGTAAGAAATAAATAAATCTATTTTTCTGACGTGTTTAAAGAGTGGCCTATATGTATATATTCTTCTTTCAAGTAGATAAAGGAAAAAATATATACAAACAGTTTATTTGTGTCCTAAGCCAGGTTGAAAAGGGCGAAGGGGAGGAGTAACAACCTCGTAAAAAACCTGGGTTCCTCTGGCCCGGATGATAGCACCCAGTAAGGGCCCTTGTTAGGGTAAGGCGAAGCTACTGCTTTATAGGTAGGCGTTGGCTCATCAAAGGCTAAAATAAGACAACCTTGGAGAAAAATTTCTGGTCCACCAGGATGGGGGTTTTGGAAACGGGCCAGCTACCCGTTATAAGTAAAGGGTTAAATAAGCTAAAAATCCCAGTATACAGCCTCGGAATATAGATGCCACTGAATGGAAATGACTAAAGAACAGAACAAAGGGTATGATTTCTGGGACATGGAACATTTAAGGAAGGAAAGGGAGAGGATGTTGTGAAAGAATTAGGGAAGATGAGAATGGATGTTGCAGCTCTTGCAGAAACAAAAAAGGAGAGTAACGGTCAAAGGAGTGTCATTCCTTATCAAGAAAAAGTACGGAAATAAAATTATGTTATGGGAGGCAATAAATGAAAGACTAGCCACAGTAAACTTATCCCGAAAAGGCCGAAGAATTGTAATAATCGTTCCATATAGTCCGAATGACGACGGAATACATATGAATAAGGACGCATTCTACGACCAACTAAATGAAATATTTTCAAGGACAGAAAACCAAAGAGAAACTGTACTGTTTGGCGACCTAAACGCTAGAATAGGTCTAGCACTAGCGATGGGATAGTTGGAAGAAACGGAGAAAATACCATAAATAACAACTGACAAAGACTAATCGAGCTATGTCAACAACATAGACAAAGATATCCACAACAAATATTCTTGGCACCAAAAAACAAGACAACTAAAGTCAATTACAGATTTTGTAATTATTGATACCCGATTAGATAATACTCTTCAAGTCGAATTACTGTCAGGGCGCATGGATGAACTGTATGAACAAATGGTATCTTGCCTACCCTCCGTTGAACGGGAAGCTCTAGGAATAAAAGAGAAAGAGACAACTAAACTAAACAATAATATTACATGGGACCACTCACTGGGGGAATAGAAACAAACGAAATAAAAAGCTTTTAATAAGTAGCTAAATACCAATGAGCCTCAATATAAAACTAACTACAAAAATGAACAATCTAAATTTAAAAATATGATCAACAGAAATAAAATGACACTTGGGACATCAGATACCTCGAACAAGATCAATTTATAACCAGTTCCTATCGATAAATGGAGATCATACAAGAAACTAACAGAAGACAGAAGAATATATGCCATACTCACCAAGACGATACAAGGTACCACACTAGATAAATGTAATAAGGGAGATGGTATGGAAAGTTATAAAATCAATGAAAAACTGGAGGGTGGCTGGACATGTAGGAATACCGGCACAATTGTTAAAAAATAGTACTGGAGAACTGGGCTCCCTTCTTAAAGGACTATTTAACAGAATCGTAAATAATGACGATCCTATACCGACTAGATAGAAAAAAGGCTGGATATCACCAATCCACAAAAAAAGGAAACATGACGATTATACAAATTGCAGGTACATCTCTGTAACCAACACAATAAGCGGGATATAAGGAAAACTATATAGAAACATTATAGAATATAATCCCCATGAAATCAAATAAGCAAGGTTTACAGCCGAGTGATCGTGCGTGGATCATATATTTAGCCTAGTCCAACTCAATGAAAAAAAAAGCGGCAAGAAATAGAGAGGTTCATCTTCTTTTTGTGGACTTTATAGAAGCATAAAATACAGTGCCAATCCAACAACTGTGGCAAGTGCTGGAGAACTACTCCATTAACAATACTGCAATCTCAGCAGTTAAACAACTGTATGACCAAGCCACTTCTAGAATAAAGATCGGAAAAAATAAATTCGATACCTTTCGTGTTACCAAGGATCTTCACCAAGGGTGTTGCCTATCACCAACTCTGTTCAAAATCTACCTTAATGGGACCCTAAAGAAATAAAGATCATGGCAGCGGAATGGGAATAGAGTTAAACATATATATATATATATATATATATATATATATATATATATATATATATATATATATATATATATATATATATATATATATATATATATATATATATATATATATATACTCTCCACTATGCAGATGACCAAGTAGCAGTTGCCCAAAACAAAGAAGATTTTACATTTATGGCAAGGAAACTATTTAAAGAATATACAGAATGGGGACTGACAGTCAACTGCAACAAAACCAAGTATATGTATATCGGTGGAGAACCAACAGCTTTGGAGGTAGATGACAACATTACAGTAAGGTTTCGCCAGGATTGTTTACCTAGGGACGAAAATAGATCGAAGCGGACACACTGAGGAAGAAATATTAGACCAAATAATAAAAGGGAAAAAAGTTATAGGGTTGACTAAATTCGTTATTATGGTCGACTAATATCTACAAAAAAAGAAAATAATTCTTGGGAGTTATGTTTAAAGTATTAGTAACCCCTGTGGGCTCTTTTATTTGAGGGTTCAGACCATACTTACGCAAAAAATTTCAAAATAAGACAACCATTGTTGTTGGTTATGTCTTGTTTTAAAATTGCAACGCCATCTAAAGCCTTATGTCTCAGCGATTTTTAAATATAGAAAGCTACCTCATCATCTCTGCAATAGCATAATTTTCTATATTAAAAGGAATAGGTTAGCCCAGATCTTCGATAGACCAATATCATCGTAAAGAAGGATTCTCAATTATAGAGGAAAAAATATCTAATGAAGTATCTACAGACTGAACATTAAAATGTCAAAATTCCATAAGTGAGCTATTCTGAATAAAAAGTGAGACTCTCCTACAAATGTTGAATAATTGATTATAATTAAAACAGGAATATTTACTTCCTTCTACAAATCAATAGGATATAAATTAAATATAGGCATTTAGGATCTACATCATACGAGGTGAATAAAGATTTTTTTTTCCTAGCTCTTTCAGACATGAAATTTACCATCGTATGACCAAATTATATCTGAGTTTCTTTAGATATTTAAAAATGGAGAAAACCGAATTCTTAAGGAGTTTCTTAGCATCAAAGATCTCGTTTGTCGACCGCCATGGGCGATGCTACCCAGCAAAATATGACTCTCATCGAAAGCATTTTAAAGAGGTTTGAAGTTATTGAGCTCTGGATGTCTAGGCTATTGTTGAGGACAAGCTATATTGACCCTGTCATTAATATCGAAGTGATGAGCAGAATGTGGACAGAGAAATCATTAATATTTAGGACACCAGGTAACTTTCTTATTTTTGCGAGGTAATGAGACACCGAAAGTGTAAAATTCTACATCTTATGTTATAGAGCAAGATAATGGGTTAACGAGGACCAGACAGACGGCTCATATTCTGGTTAAAGAATTTAGAGCAATGGTATGACCAACAGTAACATTTTTTAAACAAATACTGCAGAAAACAAAAATAAGTAACTTTTGAATTTTTGACAGGCTGTAAAATATAGTATGGCAAATGGAAGCAAGTTGTCGACGGGGGGGGGGGGAGACACCAGCTGTTTTGAATTTTTGAAGGTCTTGGGAGGGGGTCGCCCCCCTGGATCCGCCACTAGTTGGACCTCTAGTGAAATTTCATGAAAAATGAGGGGCACACGACAGCTACTAATACAACCGAACCATACCTCTCGATATTTTGACTGAATTAACTGCGATCGAATGCGATGACTTTAATTTTTATAGATTATATAAAATTGTGTTACCAAAAAAAAATTAAAAATTTTTTTTTTCAAACTATCCTTGAATTAAGATAATATAAAATAACTATTTAGAAAAGATATGCCTTTTAGTCAACTTGTTAATTTATTAACCAGTATGTTCCGGAGATACTTTTGAATAAATTACGATATCGATAGATATGAAAAGTTTAATATATTACTAGAACATAACAGAAAAATGGCTGGAATTACTTCCAAGGAAGATTTTTCACAAAGGATTGTCGAAAAGGAGGTATAATTGTGTTTTTTCTTAATTTGTTGGAATAATGAGGTTGTTTTTAATAAGAAATCTTGAATAATAAAGCATAAAGTGGTAATAATATTAGCTAGAGTTAAGCATATAAAACTTGAAATAGGAGTTCAACAATGTTAACATTTGTATGCGAGAGGTGGAAAAAATTTAAAATTATACTTTCCAAATGGAGGGCCAGAACTTTACAAATCCATAATGTAGGGTTGTCATTAAGAAGTTTTACATTCTTGAAGTAATAAAAATAAACAGATAGATTTTGGTTCTATTTGGCTGTACTAAAATTTAAGGTGAGTGTTTGAAACTGTACATTTATTTTCACGAATCAGGTGAAAGAGTAGAAACTTTGATAATTTGTCATTGAGCTCTGTGTCTGTGTCTTCCCTTCTAACTTGTCAAGGTAAGTTGTGTAAATAACATTTTTCTAGATATTCTTTCCAAATAACAAATATTTAATGACAATTTACTGTTATTCATTCTTACGCTCTTAATTCGTTTAAAAATTACTTTATATTTACCTTTCCCCTCATTCATTCGGAATTATACAGAATTTAGCGTTCCCCAAAATCTTCCGAGTTACGCAGTTGCGTAATTTACCTAATGGAAAATACGGCAATGTGTCTGGGAAAAAATCTTAGAAAATAATTTATTATCGATTTGCCCGCATTCATTTCAAATGTGACCTAAATTTCTCACCACGAACACGGCTTCGTCAATAATTTGACAAAACGGAAAAAACGAGCAAGATAATCCCGTTATCCTTCATTTCAATTTTGCTTGCCATCTCCAGAAATCCGTTTATATTAGGGAAAACACCCGACATCTTGAAATGGCTCAAGTTACTGTAATCCTACTTGAGAATCGAGTATAAATCCTCCTCTAAAGTTTAAGCTATCAAGCAGAATTGTAAGATATATGCTATACCAAAAATTTCACGTAAAAAATAAAAATGAGTTTTTGTAGGCGGGATTTTCCAAGAAAAATATATCAGTAGCGTTTCATTTCTTATAGATATATTAGAGACCAAATCAAAAAAGATATAAAACATATTGAAAATAAATTAGTTTAAAGTTTATTGATAACATTGGTATCTGATATTTATATATATTTTACATAAAATGACGTATTTTTTATAAAGCTACAGTCGACAATTCATAGTTCAAAAATTCTTTAAAAATGTATTTTTTTATTTACAAAAAATTCTTAAACTCGCTATAATTATGTCCCCTTCTTTTTTTAATCACTGACATTTATTTCTTACTTAATTTCTCCTTCAGGCCGTTAAAGAAAAAAGACAGACAGTTTATTTTCTGCAAGTTCAATATTTGGTTCTTTCTGCATACTCGTTTTGACCAGTCTACACGTCAGTGGAGTTGTAACGAGCCAAGGGCAAAATTCACAAAAAGCAACTGTCCATATAAAATATAAACACCAAGATCTGTCGGCAGGATATTAAACCTGAATGTTGCTTTGGGTTCGTTAAAGGTCCAGCGATGAGACCATTAGGTGGTCGAAATGCTTATGGAGAGAACTAGAATTGGATTTGCAGGAAATAAACTGTCAATCTTTTTCTTTTAATTGGTTGAAAGAGAAAACCGGCATCTTATTAAACTTATCCTACGGTCGTAAAGGTTTATTAATATTTTATTTATATATTAATTTTTAAATCAAGTTTCGGGGTGAGAAAATTTGAAATTTATGAAAAGAAAGTGACTAGAAAACGACAGAAGTTATCGGCCCCGATTAAAATAAAGCTGGGCCAGGCCATGATACTCCCATAGAAGTTAAGCAAAGATAATGAAATGAGCTAAACTTATGGAGATCTCTAAATTCATCTCTCCATGCATGAATATTTTTGAAGTACACGCATATTTTCAATCTTACTGTAAATTATGACCCACAGAAAACCATAAAAATGACTAATTTTTTTCTGTTGATGGTTACTTATTTTGAGAACTCAACAAATCGTTAAATATGTCTTTAAATTTACCGCAACATTCTGTTATAAACTCCGAATCAGACTTTATTAAGAAGAATGTGGCAATATCGCATTTTCGTAATTTCTACAAGGGTTCATCGCTGTTCTCTACCCCTGAACTATTTAGAATAGAACTTGATAAAATCTGTACTTTATTGTCCACATAACTGCCTCCAATCTCTATAGAATTTCTCAACGGGGATCCAATTTTTCTAAGGCTTTGTGGCAAAATGGGTTAAATCAATGGTTTCTTCATCACCTAAAAACTTGTCCCGGATATTTTCTTTTAGTTTTGAAAACTAGCAATAGTCACCAGTACAGATCAGTGTAAGGTATGACGTCGACAGTAGGGCTGCAATATTGGCATCGAAATCTAGTGTCCTAACTTCGCGACTGATGTCTGAGTGCAAAAATGAGCTGAATAGTCTGACAAGAAACGGATGTATAATCAGGCTCGTATGGGTTCCGGGTCACTTAGCTATGATGATGGTTTGAAGACCATCTGTTGGACTTCCATTGTCTTTATTTTTTGTTGAATATCACGACGTTTCAGTTAGTAGCCACAAAACTATTTATACTAAAAGTAAATGCAGTGGAGTGTGACTAAGATAGGGCAATCATGCGTGCTATGCCAAAGTCCCATTTATGTTGCATTTAGTTTTAATTTACAATTATTAAGAAGTGGTTTCCACACTTTTCTTATATTTAAAGATGGTTGAATAAAGCAACTCGGGCTCCAATATATAACCGCGGCTTCTTTGAATTTCCGTTTCCTCCAGTGGTGTTCTCGGTATAGAATTTAAGCTTCAGACAATTTTTATGTGGTGTCCATGAGTTCAAGCATGGTTGGCATAAGATTTTTCTACTTCAGGGGTCTTTTTGTTTCGCCAACGTAGGAGTTGCCACATTCACATGGTACTTGATACATACAGTTCTTCATGTCTCTTTGAGTTGTTGGTTTGACCCTAGTGAGCAAACTTCTTCTAACTTTTTCCGAAATGCCTCTAACATAAGGGATGTTCAATACTGAACATTGTCGATATTGTCCTATTTCTGTGTTGTTCCGAAATTTTATCCACCAGATATACTGGATACCCGTTGGCTGTCAAGTTATTTTTAATGTGGTCTATCACTTTCATCAAGTTCTCGTTGGAGTTGCAAAATTAACGCACTATCTACGAGATTTCATATAATTCCTTGTTTGGTGTTGTTGAAGTGATCGGATGAATAGTTTAGATATTGTCCTGCATGTGCGGATTTTCTGTAAACTAAGGTTCGAATTTGTCTGCCATTTCTTTCAACCAAGACATCTAAGAAAGGTAATTTATTTTTTGCTTCTTGCTTCACGATGAGTTTAATGGTTGGGCTGATATTATTGAGATGAGAAAGGAAGTTTTGAAGTTTTTCGTAGTTTCCATTCCGGATAATAAAGGTATCGTGTGTCGCAAATATTTTCATGGAATGGTTTGAGACTTTTGTAATTGAATATGCAATCAAGAAATCGAAGTTATGGCTTAGATACGTAGACGATACCTTTATTATCTGGAATAGAAATGATGAACAACTTCAAAACTTCATCTCTCATCTTAACAATATTAGTCCAACCATTAAACTCACCATGGAAAAAGAAGTACAAAACAAGTTACCTTTTTTAGATGTTTTGGTTGAAAGAAATGGCAGACAAATTTGAACCTTAGTTTACAGAAAATCTACACATACAGAACAATACCTAAATTATTCATCCAATCATTCCAACAGCGCCAAACAAGGAATTATAAGAAATATCGTAGAGAGAGCCTTAACTTTCTGCAGTTCCAATGGGAACTTGATAGATCACATTAAAAATGATCTGACAGTCAACAGATAACCAGTATATCTTGTGGATAAAATTCCAGAACAACGCAGAAATAGCGACAAGGAAAAAAGAACGGAAACCAGTATTGACCATCCCCTATGTTAGAGGCATTTCGAAAAAAGTTAGATGAATAAGAATGATACAAAATCAACGTTATTTTCAGTTCAAATAACTCTCTGAGAAGTCAGCTCATTAGGGTCAAACCAATAATTCAAAGGAACATGAAGAACTGTGTATATCAGACATCATGTGAATGTGGCATTTCCTATGTTGGCGAAACAAAGACCCCTTGACGTAAGGATCAAAGAACACCAAAAATACATATCTCGAGGAGAAACAGAAAAATCTGGTGCCGCCAACCATGCCGGGACTCAACACTAGAGAAAACGGAAATTTATCGGAACGGGCTTTGGCGTAGCATGTATGACTGCACCCATTTCAATCACATTCTACTGCATTTTCTTTTAGTATAAATAGTTGTGTAGCTTAGGAATTTATTTAGTTTCACTTGAAAAGAGCTAGAGATAACTACTAGCCGAAACGTCGTGATATTCAACAAAAAATAAAGACAATGGAAGTTCGACAGATATTTACTACTTCACTTAGGTATGATGATCCGGATCGCTCGGCAAAGACGGGTTGCGCGATTGAACCATACGGACCCCAACCAATTTTACCTGTTCTAATTACCATTGGTAAAAGGGTATTAAAAGTATTACTGAAAAGTAAATTTAGTGAATCGTAGACTTATTAAGGAGCTCTTCTTCTTGGAAAGAAGAAAACTGCGAATCGTGATGGTATTGCTGACAGGACATTGCCGCCTACGGGGCCATCTTCGTAAGTTAGATATCATTAAAAACCCGATGGTCAGATGGTGTCTAGAAGAGGATAAAACTGTTGGCGATATTCTCAGGGAGCTCCAACGCTCCATGGACTAAGGCAGAGACATTTCAGAGATACAATATTGTCACCTGAAGCCGTTAGGCAAGTTCAATCACCGAGGCTGCTTGGATTCGCAAGAGCAATCGGCCTCGAATAACTTGCAGTTACGGTGGGATATATGGGATCTAACGAAGCCCAGATATAGAAGATTAAGTATCAACACCTTTTATTTATTCTTTCATTCATTCGAGATGGAGCGTGAGAAAATTCAAATTCTGCCTCCGGAATACCAGCTATGACAAAATGTGGGACTGAGCATGTTGATGCAAGAATACAACTTTTAATACCTTTCTTTTGATACGACAAGTGCATTTCCCCAACTAAGTCTCTTATCACCAATCATCTGTCTTGCAGAAGAGGATCATATATTTAATTAATGTTTTCTTGAGGTGTAACAATTATCGTAGTTTCATCTGCATGTTTGTCTTGGCATGTAGATCTACTACACTTAACTTTAGTCATATTTGACTTGTCATAAGGAACAATAGTCTTCCAAAATATTCCTCAACTCCTCATAAATTTGAATTTGCGTCATACGTTTTATCTAATCAGGGGTGGAACTAGACGATCACTTCTTGTCAGTATTGTTTTATTTGGGGTGATAAGCTTTCATAAACCTCAAATAATTAACTATTTTGCATCTTTATTAAGTTCTTTTAAGTCACGGAACTAATTTAAAAACATGGAAATGATTTTCAGCTTTAGAACGGATTTTTATATAACCTATATTTTAATTTAAAACATCTATTATAAACTTTTTTCTTTGTGTCGTAAATAATCCATACTGAATAAATATCTCCACTTCGTGTAGTATTTCCATAGAAGCAACTCCCTTATTTATTTTTATTTTTATTCTTATCTCTTATACCATTTAGACGCCAGAATTGTGCCTTATTTTTTCTTATCTTCTGTAGTCGGTACATATATTAAAAATAAACAGAGAAACTGGCACTCCATAAGAACGAAAAGATGTATGGCTCTAATATGTTTGCAAGCTTAACCTACGCTTTACGTGATTTAGATGTAACACAACAAAAATAAAGGAAATGTATTTTGTAACTAAATAAAATTAAAGATTGAAAAAAAAGAATTTGATAAAAATATATTTATTTATAGACAGAGAGTTTAAGAAAGTAGGGAAGAGAATAATCATTTTTATATAATTAATATTAAAATATTTTTGCATTTTTGTAATGTACTTTTTTAATAGTATTATATGTTCAGCAATTTCCGAGATATGTTGGTATCGTTCGATTTTCAGCAACCATAAACTATAAAATGAAATAGAATAAAATTATTATCATCAGTTAACTTCCACTATCGAGAAATTGAGAGGTACAAATGTGGTACATGCATGATGGTGCTCCACCTCATTTAAACCGTATAGTGCGTTAACACTGGTCTTCGATCGAGGTCGAGGTGGGTCTGTTTATGGCCACCAAGGTCTCCAGACCTAAATCCCTTAGGCTTTTACTTCTGGGGACATCTAAAAGAACTAGTTTATTCAACACCAGGAAATATTAGAGACGTACTAGTAGAGCGAATAGGACAGCATTCTAACGAAGTCCGTAATAATGCCGGAATATTATTTGCAGTGCAGCGCGAAAGTATTCGAAGAATACGAAAATGTATTGAAGTACACGGAGCCCATATTGAACATTTTCCAAAATAACATTTAAAGGTTTTCATTATTTTTGCATTTTAATAACATTGTAAATTAGTAGAGCATCGATCAATCTTTTGAAAGGTTTCTGGACTTAACAATGTCTGAGCTGGAAATCTTTCAACATAACATCTTCTTGCTGAAGAGTGAGGCAGCGCTTCCCTATAAATTAAAGAACGTTAGCACACCCTGCGTATTTTATTTTTACCTGTTTGGGTTTAGTTCTGTAAAATGATACCTGTCAAAAATTAGACTCGACGAGTGTGGCTCCAAGTTCGAAATTTTTTTTTATTACAAAGTAGGGTTATTTTGACCTTTTCTCTCTGCTTCCGAGAATTTAGAAGGTACTTACCGGACACCCTATATATTTATATATATATATATATATATATATATATATATATATATATATATATATATATATATATATATATATATATATAAATGATAGGGACATTAACGAACTCCTGCCCGTGCGAGTTCGTGATATTCCTCTCAATCTCACCCCTGGAAAAAATTATGGCCAAATCCTTATCATTTTCTCTTGCCCTTTGATTCCTTATCCCTCATCCTACACCCACTCGCCAAACCGACAAGCGTAGCGTTTTAATTGGAAAAATTTCCCTAAGGATTTTGGCGACGGTAAAAATTGAGAAAAATGAAACCTTTAGATAGGAATGGAAGAGATTGTGAAGAGCATATATCCAGAAGTAGACGAATCAAGATTGAGAAAGACTGGATATTGACATATTCGGATAAAGTATCACAAACAAGAAAGAACACGTAACTGGCTTTGTTCTGAAATTTACCGTATTTCTGATGTATTTTGTCAAAATGTAAAAAAAAACATTTGGCTTTTTCCATCCCTTTTATATAGTGTAGGAGTCCAACTACCTCGCTAATTTGGATGGAAGTTTTTGTTATACATTTTGAGCCGCTGAATACGATTTTTGGGGTGAGTGGGACTAAGACTGTAATAAACAAATGATTGTTTGAATGTTTGAAAATACGATTTATACGATTTTTGGGCGTCAATAACTTTTGACTGAATAAATATTTTTTAATTTTTCTTGCAGGAATGAAAGTTGAAGTTAAAATCTACAGGCCACTGTAAAATACCATATGAAAAAATTATTTTTTAAATGCTTTTTTGATAATAAACAAATATAGTGTTTCGGCTATATACATTTAAACAAAGTACTTTTGACACACCCATCTCTTAAAATAGTGACTGATTCAAATTGAGCTATTAAACCAAAATTGACTGTGGTGTGTTCATCGTTATGTTGAGTATACCTAGTTTTGGCATCAATAAAATTTTAATTATTTATTTTGTTGATAATCCTGATAGGTCAAATTAGTCGTTAAAAGTCAAAAAAAAAGCTGTGTGTCATTATCATTTTGTAAAGTTTTTGACTCTCATTAAAATCTTTGTTCCTTCCTTAAATTATATTTACTTTAATTGAACTATATAGTCTAGATATTAAAATATAAAGTATAATTTTCTCTTGTTTTAATTAAAGTTTCAAATGTTTTACAAATTGCCACTTCTTAAATTTATTAACAAGTTGTATATAATTTTTTAGAATTGTTAAAAATTGTGAATTTCAAAATTCTTTTTGTTGCTAGTAGATAAAATATTTTGAAATCTATAGTTTTCTATCTGTGATCACTTACAATGAATATAGAAGGTGTCGGACTAAATATGTTCGAATAGAATTTATAAAATAAATATTGATCAACGTTATATTATTTTTCATATTAAAAATCTGCGTTTTTATTATGTTTTACTATATTTGTATTCGCTTCAGTATTTCATACGTACTCCAAGATCTTTTAAACTTAAGTTATTATTTTTTAAATATTTTTAATTTTCTGATTATAAGCTGAAAAAATTATTCATATTTGCAACGACGTTACTGAATTTTTGGGCATGAGTATGTTTGTCTGGGTTTATTTTATTTATTATACATCCGACAAATCTGATTCTTGCGGGAAAAGAATGGTTCAATTTTCTATATTGCCAGTATGTTATTAGATTTGCCGCACCATGCCGGAAAATACAATTTTCCGACCGTTTTCAGAGTGTCCGTCTATAGTAATCGCGTGCATATACCGCAGTACTGTATGCACGATCACCCCATACGGTCACTCACCGGCGTAGCGGGAGCTGGGGCAGGCTATTTAAGCTCTAGGTTGTTGTAATACGAAGGAATTATAATATTATTCTTTAGTTGCGGTCCGGCAGCTAAAGTGGATGAATTACTTGGAAATGGTTGAGAAGAAAGAAGTGATGCAAAGTCGAACAAGGCAGTTCCCTGTTGGTAGCGTTGGCATCAGAGCGTAAATGTCCTGGAAAAGACACAACCTCACAAAATGGGTTTTTAACCTAGAGCAGTAAATCAAAGGGTATTTAGTGCTCAGCTAGACGCAATCAGCAATCCCAAATGAATGATTGACGCTTGTATGAGTGTATGAATGCAGAAAGAAGATCACCCTTACATTGAAGGCGAAATGTAAGGCAGTGCGAAGCACCGGCACCTGGAGTTGAATGCGTGATGACCGGAGGTTTATAAGGCTAAGGCCCGGAAACCAATGGAATAATTCCAACATACACAAATAACTTTACCACCAAAAATTTAGGTGTTTCGTCTTCGACACCGACGGTGAACTCGTCAGAGGGTCCGCCGACACCTTCCCCATATACCCGTCATCGTGCTTTTCTATAATCGGAATTTATATTTGAATTAAACTCACATCGGAATATGTAGGTAAGATATACCGTACATGTCCTTTCTACAACAAGCTGGTTATTAATTTGCTGAGAACTGCACGTTCTCTACCTGGGTTCACAGTCCCAACGGATTGCTCGGGTCGCCCGCCAAACTGCGCCTTCCTGGTCTAGCAATGTAGGTGAGGCTAGATTTCTGTATATATGGTGTTTCATCATCTACTGCTTTCCTTACGTTCTATTTCGCTAGAAGTCAGCATTGTAGAGGACCCTTATAAGTACGGGCAGTGTCGGTTCCTTTCCTAATTTCTTACCGCCATTGGTCGATATTGTCACGGACCCTTATAAGTACGGGCAATGCTTTTCCATCCTACCGACGGTGCCATCTATGCACACATGCATGTCGTCGGTTTTGTTTTGTCTATAATAACCAGGAATGTGTTTTACTGCCGGGTATCCTGCAATGTGCGTTGATAAGGGCGCTTAACAACTGCCGCCGTCCGTCATGGCTAGAGTTTTGCCGCCTCAACGTTTATCCCCACCGACGCGCATAAAGACGCATCCTACCGCCGATCGATTCTGGGTTACTGTTAGACGTATTGCATGTACCGTTGCTAGTTGGACTTTTAGTGGGAGGCACGGTGAACAGTGCCTCTAAATGCGTCAGAAGCTTTAGGTGGTCCATCCAAATTAAAGAAGTAATTGGGATTTCTTTGGTTTCTACATTAATAGATCAATCTTGTGATTTGATAAATACTTACAGCCGGATTCACTAACATGGTTTAAATTTAAAATCATCCTAAATTGGTGGCAGAGGGCTTAAATTGACAAGAGCAACAAGAAGCCAAGTAAGTTTTAAACCCTAAAAATACATATTGAACCGATAAAAATGGAGAACTTTATTTATTTTCGGGATACAACTATTTCTCTTACATATTTCAAGGTTTTATTGCTAGGTTCTTATCCTTAATATCCCTATATAATCATTTATTTGTTGACATATGTGATATAAATTATCACAAGATTGTAAGCGATATAAAGTTGGTCGACTATAAAATTTAAATTTTATAGCAACTAGATCGGGTTGAAGTCTTCAATCTTCTTAGTGAATCTGGCTGTTAATATTGTGTGAAATTAAATGTCATCAAAAAAATATAGTACAAAAATTTTGGTAAAATAAAAGCTGATATTCTATTATATATAAATCATAAATAAACATACGGTCGATGCTTATTCTGTAAATATTTAGAAAGAAAATAGATCTGTTCAATTTTTATTTTTTGATTGGGCCATATTATATCTTTGTGTTTCAATTTTTATAGTATATTAACATTAGAAAAATTTGAATATATGTTTTTCTTTGCCTGAAATAATTTCTACTTGCTAAGTTTAAAATGTCCAAATATACGTTAGTGTGAAATAATTTGCTTTTGTCTACTTCCACACATAGTTTTGCTCATATAAGCACAACTCGGAACTTTTGTTTTTGTCGACTTTTAACATAGCCAGAGTTTTATCCCGGTTGTAAATTTTGCAGCCTAGCAAAATCGCGAACAGTTCCTCGCTAGTGTGAAGCAACTTGGTCCATTAGTATTTTTACCTATTTTGGTAAAAATAAAATTTTTATTCAAAATTAACGTAGTAGAAACAAATTGTGTAGTTTGGATTTAATGATTTTTTTTAATTGATTAATTATGCTTTATAATTTTTTGTAAGTTAATATTTATAAATGTTACCATACTTACAACATTTATTGTTTAAAGAATTTTCTCACCTCTCTAATAATTTATTTAACAACCTTTCGCCAAACTACGTAAATGTGTGTGCGGATTTGACTGTACTTTATTTATGGATGTAGCTGGCATGATAATAAAATTTTGGCTTGTCACGCAGAAAAAAATTTAAGATATTTCAGAGCTTTAAAAACTTTTTGACAACATATATCGTTAAAATATTTACTTTATTAACTTAATTCAATTTAAATACATTTTCACAGGTAAATTTTAATAGATAAATAGCAATAAATTTGATCTCACCGCTTTTCTTAGCAACTAAATCTCAACTTCTCGAAATGAAAGTAAATATTTAAGGCCAGAACAAGAATGTATAATTGTATTTTAAACTATACTGTTTATTTTCCACAGTTAGATAAGTCGTAGAAAATGTAATTTACAAATTAAAAAAATAGGATATTTCGTTTATATATATAAATATATATATATATATATATATATATATATATATATATATATATATATATATATATATATATACATATATATATATATATATTTATATATATATATATATATATATATATATATACATATATATATATATATATTTATATATATATATATATATATATATATACATATATATATATATATATATATATATATATATATATATATATACATATATATATATATATATATATATATATATATATATATATATATATATATATATATATATATATATATATATATATATATACATAACTAAAGCGATCTTCATTCATTTCCGATTGGCAACAATATATGTAAAAAAATACTATTTATACCCTATATCATTAAGATTTAAACTTTAACACTACTCGAAGTTGACAGAAAAATTTCAGGTATAATAATAAATTACCCATGTTTTGAACCTTTAATTACAAGAATAAAAACATTTTTTTTTATTACTAAACTGACATAAAATGGCAGATTCTGTTTATTTTCAGGATATAATTATTCCTCTTATCGTGTGTGTACTGAGTCCTTTTCGGGACTGTAGGGTAGTTGGCGTTTCGGTGAAATCACATTCACCATTTTCAAAGCTCACTGTACGACGCCTGTGGGCGAACTGATTCTTGCGACTAGAGTGCGGCCGCTTTTGTGTGTATATAGAGCATGTTGGTTGGCTGGATGGTCCTGGCCAATAAGGTTGTGAGTTTTGCTGCGTGTCATCGGCCCTGTTGCCAGTATTTGGGGTCATGTCGCCAAGTAATCGCTTCTTTACTACCTACTACTAGTCGATGTTTTGTTAGCAGGTTTTTTCAAGTATTAGGCAACCGCTGATTGTCGTCTCTGCTATTTAAATTGTTGGGTCGCTTTGCAATTTCGACAGATTCATTTATAACTCTTATGGGCAGGTTTTCACATCTCGATAGTATTTTTGTTCCTGAGAAGCTGATCTTGTGTTTTGTTTTTAACAAGGGTCGCTAATGCAGAAGAAATTGTTTTTTGCTTGACAGCGTTTATATGTTCGTTTCTTCTGGCGTTTATTTTTCGGTTGGTTTGATCTACGTAAGATGAGCTGCATTTTCCGTATGGAATTTCGTATACCCCCTGGTTTTCCGAGGGATTTTTTCTTTAAGTGTTGGCAGGATATTCTTTACCTTATGGTCTGTGGCGAAAAGGTTTTAATGTCTTGTCTCTTGAGAATTTTTGCGATTTTGTCTGTGGTGCCTTTGACATAAGGAACAAAAGTTTTGGAGTTCTTCTGGCTTTCGTAATTTTCTGGGGACAAGAGTTTTTAGAGCCTTGTTCATATGTTCTTTTTTGTAACTATACTATGCTAGGGCCTCTGGCAGTACGTTCATTTCTTTGTGGTAATTTTTTTGATGGGTAAGGAACTGAGATCGAAATGCAAGTGATTTCACTATAGCAAATAATGCGGGGTGGTGATGTGAATCAGCGTTGAGGTATCTGTTGGTGTGAGTAGGTTTTCTGTAAACAGTGTGTGAAAGCAAACCATCATCTTTTCTTTTTAGTAGGATGACTAGAAAAGGCATTTTGCTTTCCTGTTCTATTTTCCTAGTGAACTTGAAAAATCAAATCCGTACATGAGTTCTTTCATTCATATTGCAATATTTTCCAATTTTTTTGAGCAGCTCTTTTCAATTTCTTGGCCTTTTTAGTTTCCTGTTAGGTTATAGATCCTCGCTGAGAATCCAACTTGTCGGATAATCGCAGTGCACTTGGGTCGGTTGTAAGGTTTAATTTTGCATCATTTCTAATACATTAGTATATCCATCATTAACTTTACTTGCTGCAATGTAAGATGCAATCTCAATAATTCTCGCGCCACTGTAATGCACTTCTAGACCAAATGGCAGAGTTCAGATTTTCGTTGTTATTCTGAGTGTATCCTTGTAAACAGCGTGGTAATCTACGCTCAGATAAGGACTCCCAACTGCTTCTCCCCTATTTTTTTTTATATCAAGAACTACTCGTTTCGATATTTCAATCATTGGTTTTTATAAACGTGGTGATCTGTACACTACGGCGTCACAAAGCAAACTGATTTTATGACGTTCAATGTTTAGAGAGTCTAAACTAGTTCCAGTTTTAGTATTTATTTTTACCTTCTGAAATTCCTCAATGTAATTCTTATTATAAAAAATGGATTAAAAATATTCAACAAAACTGTCAAGGCTCTGACCGGTCCGCTCGCTACCTGAGTTTGGGGCTGAAACTGTGTCGCGTTCACTTATAATTGCTATAACTTTGGAAATAATTTGAATTTTGAAATGATTGAACGCTGAATATATTCCTTAAAGTATAAACAATTTATTTTGCAAAAAAAAATCGATTTTCTGAAATTTTCAAAGAAGTTTAACCTTATAAACAAACGAAATAGACTATAAGTGTAATCTTAGTTAATAGATATTTGTGTTAGTATCTGAAACATTGGGGAATGAGAAAAAACTTCTTGAAAAAAGTGTTTACTTGTTCAACATATATATGATATTCATTTTTAATGCTTATTTCAGTATATACTAAGTAGACTAAGGATTCGTTGCAAATTTTGCAAACACAGAATTGTTTAGATGACAAAAATTAATTATTTATAAACACCTTGATAATGATAAAAAATAACTAATATATTTGTATTGCAAAAAATATTCATATATAAATTCTTCTTTACACTAACTACAAATATCTATATTGTTTTGAAAAAATTAAGGAAACTAGTTCTGAAATTTTCAAAAATTTTTATGTAAATTTGGACATCCTACGTACAAAAAAATTTCAAAAATCTAATCAATATATTTTTAAACCCTCTATAATAAAGTTTTTATGCAATTTTATGATAAAATATTGTCTTGCGAAAATAGTAAATGTTTAGAGGAAGAGATGTAATAAAAAATTATTACTTTTAAACAAGACATTGAAATGTCCTAGTATTTTTAGAATTGATTAAAATTTTCAGAGTGGTTCTAAATATACAGAAAAATGTATGGTGTTTGATTTAGAAAAAGTTAACCTTGATTAAGCAAACATTTTTGGGGCACCCTGAAATCAAAAAAATATTTTCATGGAGTCCGCCTTAATCAAATATTTGTGTACGCTTCAATGAAATTGATCACTTGCACGGTAAAAGTGCTATGGAAGATCTACATTGTGCTGGATCCTGCATAGTTTAAGTATTCTCCATTCGGCCGCGATGAATATAGTTTACAGAGTAACTGCAAAAATAGATGAAAATTAGCCTATTTCGTGGACCTTGTATTTAAAACCAAAAATGTGTGCTAATTGAATGTTTATGATAAGATAATGCTCTAAGAAAAGTTTCAAGATGAGCATTTGTTTCAATTGTAAGAAATTAATTATCAAATTTGAGGAAATTGAGTTGCACAATATGTTTCAGTAGAATAAAAGTTTTGACAATAAAAATCTAATATCTCGAGAACGAATGAACATAAACAAGTTTATCTTATCTCATTTAAAGCTTAGGTCACGTAGAATAACAAAAAATATCAGTGGAATAAAAAATTGTCAAATCACCCCTTAGATAAGGTGAAACTACCCCTTACCAGAAAGATAGAAATAAATTTTAAAATATGTGAAAAAAATTGTTATTATAAGTCATAATATAAGCTGACCATTAAGTACTATTTATGGTTCGTTTTTATTGACATTTACCCTTCCATCGGGGTGCAAACAACCCCTAACAAACAAAAATGGCAAAAAATATTTATAAAAATTTGAAAAAAATATTTTTGCATCATATAAATTACAACTACAAATATCTATATATTTGCATCAGATCCAATACAAGTACTTTCTGTATAGAATGTATATCTCTGCTATGAACCTAAACTTTTAATCGATAAATATCATTGAAAAAGGATATTTGCCAATGGTCAATTTCGTTTGCGAAGTTGATAAAAATTGTTCCAAATATATTTTTTGAGCGTTAAGGGCACTTCAGATGAAGTAACGTGAACGAACTCTTAAAACGAATTAAAAAGGTGGGAATGGTATGCAGTAATTTATTTTTATTATTTGAGATTAGAATTTTATTTTTTTATTTCCAAACCTGTAGTTTAGAATATTTTTTTTTTGAATTATTTATTTCGATGAAACTTGACCGCAAAAAAATTTGGCCGTGATTTAATAACAGGAACCCAGCCTTAGCGCAATGAAATAAGGATGAGATTAGAATTTTATTTTTTATTTCCGACCCTGTACGTTAGATTGAATGTTTTTTTTCCTCAAATATTTATTTCGATGACACTCGAACTCGAAAAGAATTTACCAGTGATTTACTGACAAGGACCCACTGTTACCGCAAAAAAATAGAATTATATTTTAAATTTCCGACCCTGTAGGTTAGATTGTCGATATCATACCGATTTTAGGGCACTAATGATAGGTTCCTGTTTGTAGATCGAGACCAAGATTGAGTATTATCGGAATAAATAAATGAAGAAAATAAAATTTTTATCCCAAGCTACAGGGTCAAAAATAAAAAATAAAATGCTAAACTCACCGTAATTTTTGGCGCTATGGGTGGATTTGCTGTTAGTAAATCACGGCTAAGTTTCTCTTGCGGTTAAGTATTATCGAAATAAATGATGAACGTTCAATCTAACCTACAGGGTCGAAAATAAAAATAAAATGCTTATTTCTCACATAGTTTTTTGCGTTAAGGTTGGGTTTCCTGTAAGTAAATCACGGCAAAACTTTTTTTGCTGTCAAGTGTCATCGAAATAAAAAATTTAAGAAAAAAAACATTCAATCTAAACTACAGGGTTGGAAATAAAAAAAAATTCTAATCTGAAATAATAAAAATAAATTACTTCATGCCGTTCCTATTCTTTTAATTCGCTCTAAGGGTTAGTTCATGTTATTCCATCTGAAGTGCTCAAAAAATATTTTTGGAACCATTTTTTACCAATTTCGCAAACAAAATTGACCATTGACGAATATCCTTTTTCGATGATATTGTGACAGAATTTGATCATAGACTCTTTCAAATGTTATATTGTGGTAGCGTTAACCCTTTCATTTATAATCATTTTCTGCCCTATACTAATTAGTAACTATTTTAATAATCTACAATTAAATTTCACAGTAATAAAGACACTCTGGAAGTCTGGTCGTTCAACTTCTCTCTTGCAGCTTTAGTACCAAACACTACGGTTATTAAAGCTTACCACAACCATGACTCAGATCTTCAGGACTAAGGAAAGGCTGCTAATTAGTTGGTCAGTAGACATCTCTTGTTTTGTAGGTCTCGCAACAGCGCGCCCGCAAGTTAATTCGCGTGAAGGTTTTAATTAAATTGAATAAAACAAGTTTCTCAAAACAACTTAGTCTATTTAACAAAAATAAATAGAATAAAAACGAACTAATTACAGTGAGAATCTTAAAACTAATAACAATTACGAAAAACTACCATAATTGCTCTTCTCGGCCGTTATTTAACCAAAACTTAAACCCAATTTTGAAAAACACGTATAAATAGCTTAATAAAATATTAAACAAGAAAGAAATAAAACGCGAAAAAACAGCTATTTATATTACTTAATCAAACCGTATGAAAATCGCGAAATGCCCCACTAAAATAACACACGATAATCCCTTAGTTTCCCGAATTAAATCAAAACAAATCAACGATGAATTTTTAGAAGGGAACTTATCAATTGCACCTACTATCTGAACAACAAATTAGACAATAAAATTTGGAAAATTAAATGCTTAATTTTGTGGTATTGTAAAATATTTCACTGTGATGTTGTACCTAGTGGAAAAGTTAAAAGCCGTGAAGCATAAGTTATAGATAACTAGTTCTAACCAAAAGACTATTAAAAACGAGTTAAAATATAAATAGTGCCAGCAGCGGATAGTGGGTTAATAAAGAAATATGCAATTTTCACACGGGAAGCTTGTAGTCAACATTTTTCGAAAACGACTACTCTATTGAAGAAAATAACTCACTCTATAAGAACTGTAAACAATCTGTAGGAGTTAAGATACAGAGTAGAGACTGCCAGCGACGGACAGTGGGTCAATATAGAAATATGCAATTTTTACAAGGAAAGCCTCGAGTCTACAACTCACTTCTGGCATTATTCTATAGATCTTCTTATAGAAATTTAATGTGAATAATACTGCTATATCTGGCCATCGGTCCGGCTGTTTAATGGAATAGGTTACACTTGGAAGTTATAATAAATGTAGTAGCTAAATTTATATTTAGAGTATATACACATTCTTGTAAAACTTTACTGGTTGTGGATTTATACACACCAAATTCGTTTACAACTACACTACATTCTTTACAATATGTATATTCCACATGACCATCTTTTATCTTTTATTAGATTGTTCTGAAAAATCTTGAAATTCCTCATTTTCCAGCCAGGATACATTAAATATCTAATGTATTTCTTTCCTTTACATGCTAGACACTCAGTTAATGAATCCTCAAAGAGCAAATATATTTTAAATGACTCGTACTAATTCATAGAAAAAGAGTTTTTAACTATATATCCCAACACTAGTTTAAGAATTAACAATTTTTTTGGTACACACACATCAAAAAATGCCGTTCTTTTTTAATTCCATTATTTAAACCAGGAAAACCTGCTAATCGATACATGAACTGGTGAATAAAGTACCTGGGCAATAAAATATAAGTATGAATTTTTGATTATCTATATTATTATATTATTTTAGAGAGTTTATTTCAGTGTCTAGCTTTTTTTTTTTAAATATATTTATTATAAAAAAATAGAGAGAGAGCAATTTGTAATAATGAAAGAAAATAGATAGTAATTTGTTGTGAATGAATAAGCTTAAGTTTTGTCAGATAAATAAAAGACTTTTTGATGTCTGATAGTCTACTTTATTTTTTTATTTAATCAGGTGGCTCTGTAATGGTCTCTATCTTTTAGGGCTCGTCCGGCTAGCTCCAAAAAGGTGCGGTGAGTGGTCGGGGTAAATGCGCCACTGTTTTGGTGCCCTAATAGTCAAGGTAGAGACCGATATAACTTAAAACAGGAAACCGAATTTAACGTCAAGAAAACACCTAAAAAAATTCAAAAACAAATATCTATATATTAGGTTTAACGGTGTAAATGTGACTATGCGTGGCCCAGCGCTTCTCTGCCCAAGAGAATAAGCCTTTAATCAGTTATTTTTGGCTGTAGTACTGAATATAAAAAAATGATTTAATGTAAATAATAACTATATGTATAAAGTGATAATATTAAGTGCACTCTACCCGTGTAAATAAGCCTGTTTACTGGAGTTCACAAATGTGCCCTTTTACATACGTGAATGACATCAACTGCATACGACTGCAAGATTTGATTAATTGTACCATATGAGGAAACACAATAGATCTTAAAAAGGTAAGTACACTGATTATTAATTAATTTTATATCCAAAAAGAAAAGAAACATACAACGGCTTTAAATTTTACAGGCGATGCCGAAGGGATTAAAGTCTATGATTCCCTGAAAACGACATAGACACATAAAACCTGGTTAACGGAGGCTTCCTGACGTCCTGATGTTGGTTGGCTCTGGATCACTCAGTACTACGGTGTGGTCTGGTATGTACAATATGCATGGCAGGGTGGCATAGAGATATTAGCAAGAAGGCCCGAGAGGTCTGGTATGTATAGCAGCCAAGGCAGGTGCCGTAGATAAATCAGCAAGAAGGAAACGAAAGGAAAAAGAAGAAAGCGAAAGAAAAAAAAAAGAAGAACTCACTTTTTTTGGTTACGAGTGAGGTAGGCTACGTCTAATTTTATTCCTTTTCTGAACATATCCGCAATTATTAATACTTAGAAGGTAATAGTTAAAACGAAGACTTACCAGTGATGTTAGGTGGCCTTTTTGTGGTGGAAAAGAAAAAACAGAAAAACTTGATATTGGGTTTGTGTCCCGAACTGACCAAACCATTATCAGCAGACAGTTTTTAAGGTACGCAAAGTAAATTTGGTCAAGGACCAATATTTCACATTAATATCTAGCAAAATTGCTAAGTGACCTTTCCAGGTGCAACTCCCCAGAAAAACGTCCAAGGCGGGAAAAGATGTAGGAATTTGCATATCGACGTTATGACAACTGACAAGCCTTCAAAACAAAGAAAAATAAAAATACGAAATTTTAAAATTATTAGAAGAAATTTTATTAGCAATTAACTAAGAAAATTGTGGTATGTTCACAAATTTATATCAGTTAAAAAAAGCTTTATTCAAGTAAAACTGTTTCGCAAGAAAAATCGAATCAGTCCTAACCTTAAAGTTTAGTTTTATTTGACGCTTATGTGATTTTTCGTTTTTAGCCTAATAGAGTTTCTAATAGTTACATGATAACTGACACAGTGGGGAAAATAAAAGTGTCTAGAAGACATGGAAGATCCAACAGGATCCAGAGAGCTTCCACTCAGAAATTTGTCGATCCTGCAGCCAAATGATTATCTGCTCACTCGAGATCTCTCGATGAAGGTAACAATAACCGCAAAATATAATTTAAATTAAGAATTTTTAACTAAATACTCCATTCCGAGCCATTCTGTACAAGAATAAAACCTTTCGATATTTTAGGTACAAAGGAGAGAAGCCTTACGAACTAAACGTAGTAACGACAAGGACTATCAAACAATTACCATCAATTATAATACTATAATTGTGAACACAGTTCTAATAAAAACAAAATATACTGCCAACGTTTTCTTTCATTCGTAAATATGTAAATATTTTAGATAGGAAATTAGACAGAAAAAATAAAAACGTAACATATTATTCGCTGTATTCCATTTAAATTTAGTCTTTATTTTCTCTTGTAATATATTGCAGTTCTAATCATGTCAATATATTCTCAACGGTTATTTTCAAATAATCCCAGCAAAAATATAAAACTCTCCGTTGCTGACACTCTTATCTTTGTATCTTAACTCGTACAGGATGTTGAGAATTTTTATAGCGTTTTCTATTTGCTTCAATATAATGGAAGTTTATGAAAAATATTTCCGAGTTGTAGATTCGAAGCGGTCCTGGTGAAAAGTACATATTTGTTTATTAACCCATAAAGATATAAAGCTTTTTCGTAATTTTTGTAGTAAAAGATGAGTTTAAAGATTTATTAGTGTTCTGCGGTGCTTCAATTTACAAGTACTACAATTAAAACACTTTAAAATAATCACGTTCCACGTTCGGAAAATAATAGGAAAATGTGGCTTCAGCTAGCCCGCAGGGATCCAGCACTTGTGTCTACACAATCTAAAATGTATTTTTGTGATTATCATTTTGATGTAAGTTTTGATAATATTTATTTATTTATTTTCAAGTAGTGAGCAGATTTCGAAGAAATTGCGTGAAAATTACTATAAAATAATATTAACTTAAAAATGTAGCCATTGACAGCGATGACGTTTGAACATAGTGACGTCATTCACTTTAATTGGTGTTCGTTGTCACATGACTTGAAGGAGATTTAACTACATTTATTAAATAAAAACTAAATTCCTTAAAAATAAAGAAAAATATTGCGTTTTTCAGGATTTTTATTATGGAAACCACCGTTTCGCGGCAAAATTATATTACCATTTGAATACAGTCAACATCCTTATTGTTATGTCACTGATATTTTTTGGTATTCTATGTTACATAAGCTTTAAAATGAGATAAGATAAGCATGTTTATCTACTTTCATTTTCGAGATATTAGATTTTTAATATCAAAACTTTTATTCAACTGAAACACTGCAACTCAATTTCCTTAACTTTGGTAATTAATTTCTTAAAATTGAAACAGACGCTTATCTTGAAACTTTTCTTGGAGCATTATCTTATCATAAACTTTTAATTAGCACACATTCTGGTTTTAAATATGAGGTCCACGAAATAGGCTAATTTTACGGTCACTTTTTGGTTTTTGCTATGTTTTGTTTGGATATCTAGAATCTAGATCTGATTTGGTAACAAAAAATAACTTTCAGGCTGTCTTTTTTATTGCCAACGCCAAAAAAATAAAATTGGTGGGCGAGGTGTTTTATGAACATTTTGAAAAATTTCAGAAAGCAAAGCATCACATGCTGCATTTTATTAACCTTAATTTTGTGTGGTACCAATAATGAATACCAAATTTTGAACATAGGTAATAGTAAACATCAATTTTTTGTAAGTGATTCTTTTTCAAAAAATTTGATTATTCACTAACAGGTTGATTTTGCTGGTGCTGTTATTTATGATCTTGGTGACGAAACTAATAACGTAATTTTAGTAACATGTTTCCAATATTAACAATCTGTGAGATTTTAGAACGACAGTAAAGTTTTAAGCTTTTTGCTACACTAATTTCAACATTTATATTGCTTTAACTTATAAGAAGATCAGTTTAAAACTTGAGAGATTTTTTTTGTTAAGATAGTAATCTTTCTGTTTCCGTCAGAACTTAGTTTTCAAACTAAGTTTAAGTGAGATGGAAATCGATCGATTAGATTTATTCTAAAGAGTTTTAACGTTGTGTTAAATTTAGCAATATGTTAAATAAAAAAACGTATAAAATATAAAAATTCGATGATAAATATACAATGATACAAACAAAATAATGTTATTTATCTTTATAAAATAATTATTTTCCTATGAAAGAAAAAGGTCAACATTAAACATGAATTATTTTTATAGATATTTGCCGATTTTAGGCAGTATTGGGCAACAATGAGTAAATATAAAAACTTTACGTCTAAAAAATAATACTAATGTAAAAATATGAATATGACTCTGTACGGTAACGAAACAATTCGTCTTCATATACCAATAAATTTTTCTATTAATTTTTGAATAGGCCACAGCTGCAAAAATAATTATTTGTGAATCGACATTACTCTGTTAATTAAATAAAAAATAACAAAACGGAATAGTTCATTTTTTGTTGTTCCTTTTGGATTGCCTTTCACAAACAGTAATTATTTTTACTGAAAACGGGAAATTACATTTCTGAACAGAGAATGGAAAAACAATATATATATATATATATATATATATATATATATATATATATATATATATATATATATATATATATATATATATATATATATATATATATATATGTTCATTTCTTCTGATTTTTTATGTTATCAACGTTATGACAACCTAGATATTTCTATCGAATAACCGCATTTATTTGGAAGCTTTTTTGCCTCCTGACAAATTTTTACTGAGCTATCTTGCAAGGAAAAAAATATTTTCAATTACATGCATACACCTATTTGATGTAAAATAAATGTTGGAAGTGCATGTATGTATTTTAAAGGTATAGAAAAAACTAACTAAAAAGAAAACATTAATTAAACAAATGTGAAAGATTGCCGCCATTTTGCTGAATACACATATTAACGCTTTTTAAAAAATGAAATTGGACTCTATCTAATATTTGGTTGCCAATGTTTACAATGCGTATGAATAATTATTCGCAAGTGTGCACTAGAGTTTTGTATATTTCTCTTTTAAGAGCGCCCCACAAAAAGAAGTCACACATATTCAACTCTGGAGAACGTTGTGGCCACCTTATTGATGCATCATTGTCTCGTCCAATCCATTGTGATATCGTGTAAATATTGCTGAACAGCAACGGAAAAACGGAGTGGGGCACTATCATGCATATATCGTAGTTCTTGACAAAGTAAAATAGGCAAATTTTCCAGAAGAAGTAACAATGTGTTTTGCAAAAAATTTAGATAAATATTTCCATTTACCCTGCCTGGAAACATAACAGAACCAACAAGGTGGCGATCAATAATACTTGCCCAAACACTTATTTTATAATGTTATGTTAATGGTGTGTAACTTTAATGGCATATGGACTTTCATTTGCATAAACGTGTTCGTTGTGCAGCTTGGTGACCCCAGATCTTGTAAAGATTATCTGAAATATCTAGGTTGTTATAACGTTGATGACATAAAAAATCAGAAGCGATGTTTAAAAGTTACGTCATTTTTATAACACTTACACTTCTTTATAGCCGGTTGCTATACCACTAGAAAACGTAATATTACAGTTATCGTTAAATTCAATTACCACCTTTTCAAAAAATTTGCGAAAAATTTATATTTTCTGAAAATTATGACGTTTTCTACCGTCTAAGCGAATCAGTATCGGATATGACTAACTTGTTTTGACGTCAAGAGTCTGTCCTGAAACGTTGTACACGTATTTTCAACCGAGAATTATTTAACATCAAAAATATTTATAGCGAACATATTTTTTAAACATCTCCTAATCAAGTTGAATGAGGAAATTCAAAGTATTCATTATAAAATTTAATCTTTAACTTATTTTCAGAACAATTTAATCTCGGATGTATTTTAATAAAATGAAAATTTCGTCAAAGACACCACCTTATTTTGTATTCTCCGCATTTCTAATGTAAATTTTCGTTAGCTTGAAGTTAAGCTAAGGCACTATTGTTAACTTATTTACTATTAGAGCTACGTCATTGATCAAATTATTACTCGAAATGGCAGACTGCTAGGTATTAAATCTAAAATTTACGAAATTAGTTATATTGAAGAAAAGTTCCATTTTCCGATTACTCTTCATGGTACGCTTACAGTTTGTTTGAAGGTCATAGACAATGATGTTTCTTGCGAAGTAGTAGATATCTGTTGGACTTCCATTGTCTTTATTTTTTGTTGAATATCGCGACGTTTCGGCTAGTAGTTATCTCTAGCCGTTTTCAAGTGAAACTAAATAAATCCCTTAGCTACATGACTATTTATACTAAAGGAAATGCAGTGGGGTGTGACTGAGATGGGTGCAGTCATGCCTGCTACGGCAAAATCCCATTTTTATGCTGCATTTAGTTTTAGTTTACAATTATTAAGAAGTGGTTTCCACACTTCTCTTATATCAAAAGATGGTTTACTAAAACAACTCGGGTTCTGATGTATAACCGCCGCTTCTTTGAATTTCCGTTTTCTCCAATGTTGTTCTCGGTGTAATATGTTAGCTTCAGACCATTTTATGTGGTGTACATGAGTCCAGGCATGATTGGCGGCACCAGATTTTTCTGTTTCTCCTCAAGATGTGCATTTTTGGTGTTCTTTGACCCTTACGTCAAGAGGTCTCTTTGTTTCGCCAATGTAGGAATTGCCACATTCACATGGTATCTGATATACACAGTTCTTCATGTCTTTTTGAGTTGTAGGTTTGACCCTAGTGAGCTGACTTCTCAGAGAGTTATTTGAATTGAAAACAATGTTGTTTTTATATCGATTTCCTATCCTTCTAACTTTTTCTGAAATGCCTTTAACATAGGGGATGTTCAATACTGGTTTTCGTTCTTCATTCGTTGTCGATATTGTCCTATTTCTGCGTTGTTCAAGAAATTTATCCACTAGATATACTGGGTATCCGTTGGCTGTCAGATCAGTTTTAATATAATCTATCTCTTTCATCAAGTTCTCGTTGGAGTTGCAAAGAGTTAAGGCTCTATCTATGAGATTTCTTATAATTCCTTGTTTGGTATTGTTGGAGTGATTAGATGAATAATTAAGGTATTGTGTGCGTGGCTTTTCTGTAACCCGAAGTTCTAATTTGTCTGCCATTTCTTTCAACCAAGACATCTAAGAATGGTAATTTATTTTCTACTTCTTTCTCCATGGTGAGTTTAATAGTTGGGCTGATATTGTTGAGATGAAAAAGGAAGTTTCGAAGTTCTTCGTCGTTTCCACTCCAAAAAATAAAAGTATCGTCTACGTATCTGAGCCACAACTTTGGTTTCTTAGTTGTGGATTCAATTGCAAACGTCTAAAACCATTCCATGAAAATATTTGCGACCACCGGTGAGAGTGAAGATCCCATCGGTAGTCCATTATCCTGGATGTAAAATTTTTCCTATTCTTGAAAATAGGAATTAGTCGAACGACTTTCCAATACATTATTTGGAGTGGAAACGACGAAGAACTTCGAAACTTCCTTTTTCATCTCAACAATATCAGCCCAACTATTAAACTCACCATAGAGAAAGAAGTAGAAAATAAGTTATCATTCTTAGATGTCTTGGTTGAAAGAAATGGTAGACAAATTCGAACTTTGGTTTACAGAAAAGCCACGCACACAGGACAATACCTTAATTATTCATCTAATCACTCCAACAATACCAAACAAGGAATTATAAGAAATCTTGTAGATAGAGCTTAACTCTCTGCAACTCCAACGAGAACTTGATGAAAGAGATAGATTATATTAAAAATGATCTGACAGCCAACGGATACCCAGTATATCTAGTGGATAAATTTCTTGAACAACGCAGAAATAGGACAATATCGACAACGAATGAAGAACGAAAACCAGTATTGGACATCCCCTATGTTAAAGGCATTTCAGAAAAAGTTGGAAGTATAGGAAAACGATATAAAATCAACGTTGTTTTCAATTCAAATAACTCTCTGAGAAGTCGGCTCACTAGGGTCAAACCAACAACTTAAAGAGACATGAAGAACTATGTATATCAGATACCATGTGAGTAGTGGGAATAGGGGGCTCCTAGTTGACCCCCCCACCACTTTTTTGATTGGTCAGCCAAGAATGACCTTGTTTCTGATTGGCTGCCCAAGTTCGCCCCCTATTCCGATTGGTTTCATAAACTCCGCCTCTTTTTGCTCCACCTCCTACCTCCTTCCTAACCACCACAGTAGTTGGAGGGGAGCTGGTAGCAGTTGGAGGGGAGCTGGTATTTTAAACGATCGAATCTGAGCGAACTTCAGTCATTCGTGCGCGATGTCAAATAGCGACCAACAACAACAACAACAGCAACTCATTGAACGTGTAGGCCAAGTAATAATTTCCTACCAAAAACACGGAAAAAATCTTACCGATTTTGAAGATCAAGACTTGGCCTTCTTTCCCATCAACTACTTGAAAACATTCGTCGATTCACTTAGTTTACAACAAATTTGGAACAGGTTGCCGGAAAATTATAGAAGTGACGAAGAATTGCAGCTAAATTTGCCGTGTTTTAAACACTATCCACTATATCAACACCACATAGACGGCCCGCCATTATCAATTAAAAAGTGTTGTAAAATTAAAAAATAGTGTGAACAAGTGAATCGAGTTTCATCGGACAGTCTTCGAAATGGATCAGACACATGTATATTTAGATTCTGCTTGTGATGAAACGATCCAGTCAATGTACAAAGATGAAACAACTCATTTTAACTTGGCTGGAAGAGGAAAGTTTCACGCAAGACAGGATTCTCTGATCACTATTGATCGAAATAATTTCGAAGACGACGATGAAGATGAAGAAGATGATGGGATAGAGGATAATGGCGTTCCAAACGGGTGTGGAGAAGAGGGGCTCGTGAAAGTGGCAAAAATAAATGCAAGTGATACATTGACACCAAATTACCTTACGCGAGAAGTGTGCGTTTTTCAATCTTATGTCGTAATTATTTCATCTTCTGGCGGTGCATATAATTTATGTTGTGAATGTTACTATATACATGCTTTAAATTGCCCAAATGGGAAAAATAATTTTGTTAATAGCCACTATAAACGATCCTTTATATGTTGCGAAAAAGATCTGCAATGCAACACGTGTGAAAACGATTTATTCATAACAACTCCTTCACAAGCATGTATAATATGTAACAAACCAGAACTAAAGAATATGCAAAACCATCTAATCGAAAAATCAAATTTTAAATAAATTTATTTCACTTGCACTTATTCATGCACTATGGCGTTTTTAATATTAAGTTTAAGTTTAAAATATTTTATAAGAATTTAGATTTTGTTCTGCTAAGTTAAATAAATATAAGAAACTATGTAAATAAATATAAGGGAATGATGTGAATAAATAAGAATTTGTATTTATTCCCATTGAAAGAAATTATAATTTTGTTCTTTCAGTGTAGAATAATTCTTTTCAAATAATATGCACAACAACCCTACCGATAAATCAAATTTAAATAAATGAATTTGATACTCCACTTGAATTTATTCATGCACCCTAGTAGTTTTTGAATATTAAGTTTCAAATGTCAACTAATTTAAATAAGATTTCATATAAAATATAAGTTGTAAGATATAAGTTATAAGATATATATTAAGTTTAAGTTAAATAAATATAAGGGTGCCATCTAAATAAATAGAAATTTGTTTATATTAAGATTTGAAGAACTAATGATTTTGTTCTTTCAGTGTAGAATAATTTTTTCTACATAATATGCACAATCAATCCTATCGATAAATTGAATTTTAAATAAATGAATTTGATACTGCACTTGAATTTATTCATTCACCCTAGTATTTTTTAATATTAAGTTTAAAATGTCAACTAAGACATTTAAATAAGATTTTATATATAAGATAAAGAACAATTAGGTTTAATTCCCTGACAACAGACTATGATTTATTCTTCCATGTTAAAAAAAAAACCTAGTTTTCATTACTATGCTTGTAAAAAAATTATATTCATCCTATTCATAATAATTCTTTCAAGTTAAAGAAACTTGGTTATTAGGTGTGATTCTGTATAAGAAATAGAAAAAAATAAAATATTTTCTTCAACGACTTTGTTTTTTATTATTCCCATATCCAAAATACAAATATACATATATACATAAATACATATTTATAATTTATACCATTTTGGGTTGCCAATTGCTGCTGTCTGCCATAGGCTGCTGCTTTGCCATCGGTTGTTGTTGTTGTCTGCAAGAGGTTGCTGCTCTGCAAGAGGCCAATTTATAATTTATAATTTATTGGCCTCTTGCATTTTCGAGGGTAACTCTGCCTTCGCTGCTGCTGCTGTTGTTGTTGCTGTTGTTGTGTCTGCTCCTGATGCTGTTGATGTTGCTGCTGTGGCCTCTTGCATTTTCGAGGGTAACTCTGCCTTCGCTGCTGCTGCTGTTGTTGTGGCTGCTCCTGATGCTGTTGATGTTGCTGTTGCTGCTGTGGCCTCTTGCACTTTCGAGGGTAACTCTGCCTTCGCTGCTGCTGTTGTTGCTGTGGTTGTGGCTGCTCCTGCTGCTGCTGCTGTTGTTGCTGCTGTTGTTGTGGCTGCTCCCGCTGCTGCTCCCGCTGCTGCTCCCGCTGCTGCTCCTGCTGCTGTTGTTGCTGCTGCTGCTCTGCCATAGGTTGCGGCCGATCTTCTTCCATAGGCTGTTGTTGCTCCATCATCAAAGGTTGAAGATCCATTGCTCGGTCTGGATCCCACTCAAAGGCGATAGGCTCGGGATCCAGGTCCGGCTCAAACATGTTGAGAAATTCTTCATCTAAATAGTCAGCCTCTGATGGTGGCGGCCACATCACCGTGTTCTCGGAATTTGGACTCTGACGATCCATCAGATTAATCTGATTTTCCAAGAATCCCAGAAAGTCTTGTAGTGTTATAATTACGAACGTACTCATTTTGAGACTTTAAACTTAATGAATGCTAAGTCAAGACGCTGTAAATCCTTATATACAATACTGAAATACCACTTTTCCTACCTCCAGCGGCAAAACCAGTCCGAAGAATGAGAAGAAGAAGAAGGCAAAGATAGCGTGAACTCGAGAGAGGTCGTTCAACGGTCGTAAGTTGTTTTGTTCTTAAGAAAAAGACGAGTAAAGAGGAGAAGAATAAGAAAAAAAAAAAAGTTGTTTTTTGGAATAATATAAAAAAAAAAAAAAAAAAAAAAAAAAAAAAAAAAAAAAAAATGTTTTTTATATTATTCCAAAAAACAACTTTTTTTTTTTTTCTTCTTCTCCTCTTTACTCGTCATTTTCTTAAGAACAAAACAACTTACGACCGTTGAACGACCTCTCTCGAGTTCACGGTCTCACGGTTCCCGTCGTACCATGCAGTGCCACGCCGTACCAGCCGGTACCAGGCTCGTGGCTGCTTTAAAAGGCGGCTGGGTACGAAGCGTCTCTTCAGTTTACATCTCGCTATTAGCGTACGCTTGTAAAATTATCGAATCTGTTGTGAATATATCTAGATAGTCCGATTTATTTCGAATTGTGTGACGTAGTGACATATTAATTTTTATTTGGTTTGTATTGTTGATTTCATATTTTTGATCTGATATTTTTGATTTAATATTTTTGACTTAATACTTTGGATTTTCATTCATTTTTACTTAATCTTCTAAAAGCCAATTTTTGATTTTTGTTGATTTTTCATTTTTGTGGATTTTTTTTGATTTTTTATTGATTTTTTGATTTTTTTATTGATTCATAATTTTTTTATTTTTTAATTTATAATTTAAAATGTCATTTTTAAATGTAAAAATTGAAAACATCGACTTAACAGCCTTCGATTTAAACGACGCTTGCCTTGTGCATGATTTGATTGATTGTTCATTTTGTGGGCTAAGCGACGAGGAGCTAGATATTAAATTTAGGGAAATTGATATTAATACATTTAACAATTCATCTGAATCTGGCGATTCTTCCGAAATTGGTGAAAGCGATATTTTGACACAGCTCTTAAAAGTTTTGGATGAATCTATTATCCCTGATATTCCTCAAGAACCTCTTGAAACAATTAATTTCGATGATTTAAATAATGATATATTAAGGAAAAATTTAATTAACAATTCTGAAATAAATGAGGGATATAATTTGGAACAACTTTTAGATATATTAGAAGGGGGTGAAATTGGTGAAAATAGCTCAGGGCAAAATTTAATTAAGGGTGATGTGGAATATCAGGAGACTTTTGAGAGCTGTGAGGAACAAAATAATAAGGGGGTTTTAAACAATAATAATAATGGGGTTGGTAACGAGGGAGCTTTAAATAATGATAAGAGGATTGGCATTGGGGGTTTTTCGAAAAATAATATGGAAGAGGTTTATCGCCCCCACTATTCGCCAATTTCAGATGCATCGTCAGATTCATCAGAGGATTCCAACGACAGCGTTGAGACTGTTATAAACGTCTCAGCCAAAGCTCAGCATAATTTTATTAAAGTGTTGGATCAAAATTTAATTGAAGGGTTGGATCAAAATTTTATTCAGGGGTTTGAACAACCATCCAAATTTGGCTATACCAGAAATTCAGTAAATTCGGTAGATGTTTTTGATTTGAGTTGTGGCGAAATTGTGGGGGACATTGAGGTATATACTTATACTGAAAATTTTGAAGATGAGCAGCCTCAATGTCCCTTAATTTCTTCCTGTAATCAAAATCAATTTTTGAAAAATCCTTCTGGCCTAAATTTAGAACAAAGTTCTGAAAATTTAATTGAAAAAAATTTACCCAAAAAACGTTCTTTATCAGAAACAAATGATTGTTCAGATTTAAAAAAGTCAAAATTGGACGGTGATATTTCTAGTTCCCAAACTTTAGGGGCACAAATTTCAAAAAATTCTTTACCAGTCGCTGTAACAACAGCTCCGAAAATCAATCCAACAAATAAAGTCGCTATTGGAGAATTAGATAAGTTTCTACATAAGAAAACTAAGCCGAGCTTAAATAGGAATGAAACAAGGTGTGCCACATCTAGATTTAAGTCAATGGTTTATTCCTATTTAAACTTAGATAATATATGTAATAATTTATCTAATTCGACTTTAAAAGACGTTAAAAATTGTATTCAACGACAAGGCGATCTTCTTTTAAATTTGGGAAATATATTTTTTAAAAAAAATCCATGTTTTTCTTCAAATTAAAAAGTGAATCCAAAAGTTAATTCAAAAGTAAATCCAAAAGTTTTCTAAATTGCGCGAGCTGAAAAAATTGCTAATTATTCTATGTCATTGGGTCTTGATAGATCGAAATTGTATTTATTTAAAAGCGACACGGCCCTAACCGATTCCATTTTAAAATGACTCTCCTTTGCACACACTGCTTAAGAGAATTTAAAAGAAAATCACATATTGTACGCCACCTTCGAGAAAATGTTGTTAATAACGAAAACACCTTTAACTTGGAAGATTATATAATTAATCGTAAGTATTTTTTTTATAACATATTTAGCTATAATTTTCCTTTTAATTTTTTTTTATTATTAATAAAGGTTTACAGAGGAATTAAAAAATAATAATTGTTTCAGTTGATGAACTACTTTCAAGACCTCCAATGCGATTTTGCCAAGATTGTGAAGTAAATGTCAAATCTAATTCCTGGAGCACACACTTGAGGACAAATATTCATAAAAACAGGAGCTGCATAAAATATGGAAATGGAATTGACATTATCAGGAGTGCATTTAAATGTCGAATAGCTTCCTACAGAATATATTCGCAGAATTATCACATCGACATCAAAAAGTTTCAGCAAGATGTTGGTAATAAAGTGCAAACATTAATACGCCAGCGTCAACAGGAATTTACATGTGCTAAAGTAAATTTGGAATTATTTGGAATATATTATTCTCCAACTTTAACCTCTACTTCAATTAAGTCATTTAATACACCGTTCTTCATTGTAACCCATACAACTGATCTACAACAGCTTTACGATGATTTATTCAAGATTATTGAAACCAAAGCAGATGAATTGCCGGAAAGAGACTCAGGTAATTATTATTTAATCTCAAGAGCTAAGTTTTCTTAATCTCAAGAGCTAAGTTTTCTTAATATCACTTGTACATCTCTAACAAATATTATTCAGAACTAATTTTTTAATTCCTATTACAGGGTGGGCTCTACAAAGAATTCTGCATTTGGAAGTCAACATCAATAAGTACAACCCATTGAATGCCTCCTCCTACATTAAGATGCATCACTTTTCTAAATCAATAGTGAATGTGATGAATGAGGACAATTGCTGTTTCGCCTGGGCAGTGGTTTCAGCAGCATACCAGCCAACCGGTAATCCTCGAAAGACCTCATCATATCCAGACTTCAGAGACGCTTTCGATTTTACAGGTATTGAATTTCCAGTAAAATTATTAGATATAAAAAAGTTTGAGGAAAAAAATAATTTGTCCATAAATGTATATGGAGTTGAAAAATTTTTAAGGGATAATAAAAAGGTATATGAGATTGTCGGTCCTTTACATTATAATAATGAAAAGAAAAAATTACATATTAATTTGCTTTTAATAAGTTCTGATGATGGAAATAACCACTACTGTTGGATAAAGGATTTAGGTTGCTTGGTATCCAAACAATTATCAAAAAAGAAAATAAAAAAATACTTATGTGATGGATGCCTTCAATATTTTGGAACATATGAAAAACTTAACACACATTTAGAACGTGATTGTAGTTTTGTTCGAATTGAGCTTCCTTCAGATAATTTGATTTTGGATAAATTTGGCAATTATATTCCTGCAAATATATTAAAGTTTCAAAATATTCAGAAACAGTATAAAGCTCCTTTTGTTATTTATGCCGATTTTGAATGTTATTTGAAAAACATTGAGTGCCAACAATCTACACCTGATTCGACAACCTCATATACTATTAAAACTGCTGAACATATACCCTATTCATTTGCTTATTATATTAAATCATCATTTGATGAGAATGTTGTGTGTCTTAAACTTTATAGAGGTACAGATTGTGCTATAAAATTTATTGAATACATTGAAAATGATGTAAAAGAAATTTATAAAAAATATTTAAAATATCAAGTACCATTGAAAGATTTATCATCTGTGGAACAGATTGAATATGAAAATTCTAGCATTTGTTATGTATGTGAAAAACCTTTTTCAAAAGGAAATTTCATAAAGTGTAGGGATCATTGTCATATTACAGGTAAATATCGAGGAGCCGCCCACTCAATATGTAATTTGCATTTTAAACCTCCAAAATATATACCAATAGTATTGCATAATTTAAAAAACTATGATTCTCACCTATTTATTAAATCGCTTTGCTATAATAAAGAAAATATTAGTGTTATAGCTCAAAATAAAGAAAAGTATATTTCTTTTAGTAAGGAAATTTTCGTTGATGTGTCAGAAAAGCGGAAACCAGTTGCTTTGCGACTACGCTTTATAGATTCTTTTCAATTTCTCCCAGAGTCTTTAGAGTCACTATCACAAACTCTACAAGATTCACAATGTTTTGAAATTAAAAAGTTTTTCTCAAATGCTGATGAATTTCGATACATTAGACAAAAAGGGGTATTTCCATACTCTTACATAGATTCCAACGAAAAATTAAATGAGAAATCTCTACCATTGATTGATAAATTTTATAATAACTTAACCGATGAAAATATCTCTCCTCAAGACTACAGTCGTGCTGTAGAAGTGTGGAATCTATTTAAGTGTTCTACAATAGGGGCTTATTCCGATATTTACTTAAAATCAGATGTTTTACTTTTGGCTGATGTTTTTGAAAATTATAGATCCACATGTATTAAAACCTATAAGTTAGATCCTGTTAATTATGTCACTAGCCCTTCTATGTGCTGGGATGCAATGATGAAATTAACTAATGTAGAATTAGAATTATTAACGGAACCAGATATGCTTCATTTTTTCAAAAAAGGTGTTCGTGGTGGGGTTAGCACTTGTTCCAAACGCAAATCTGAAGCAAATAATCCATTCTTAGAAAATTTTAATCCTGAAAGACCTACAACATATATCGCTTACTTAGACGCCACAAATTTGTATGGTTATGCTATGAAACAATATTTGCCTGAAAAAAATTTTGCTTGGGTACCTAAGCTCGAAATAGAAACTTTAAATATATCCGAACTTTCAGATACATCATCTATAGGATACATATTTGAAGTTGATTTAGAATATCCAAATTATTTACATGATAGTCATAATGATTTCCCATTTTGTCCTGAACAATATACACCACCAATTTCAAACCACTCAAAATTAATTCCAAACTTACATAATAAATATAACTATATCATTCACTACCGATATCTGAAACAATGTCTACAATTTGGACTCAAAATCATAAAAATACACAGAGCAGTTAAGTTTACACAATCACCATGGTTAGCGGAATATATAGATTTAAATACAAATTTACGAAATTTATCTAAAAATAAATTTGATAAAAATTGTTATAAATTGGCAAATAATTCAATTTTCGGTAAAACCATGGAAAATGTTGATAGGCGAGCAGATATTAAATTAGTATCTCAATGGGAAAGACAGGGTAATAAATTTAGTGCCGAAAAACTTATTTCTAAACCTCAATTAAAGGATTTTAAAATTTTCTCTGAAAATCTAGTTGCTCTTCAACTTCAACAGGTTTGCATTGAATACAATAAACCAATTTATGTTGGGATGAGTATTCTGGATATTGCAAAAACTGTAATGTATAATTTTTATTATGGGTATTTAAAAGTAAAATATGGTAATAATTTAAATTTATTATATACGGATACTGATTCCTTAATTCTTGAAGTTCAGACCCAAAACTTTTATGAAGATATGAAGCTAAATCTGGATCAATTTGATACTTCTAATTTTTCTGAACAAAATATTCATTGCATGCCTATTACAACATCAGTTGTTGGTAAATTTAAAGATGAGTACAAAGGGATTCCCATTGAAAGTTTTTATGGAACTGGTGCTAAAGCATATTGTATAAAATCCAAAAATAGTGTAGATAAAAAAGCAAAAGGCGTTAGTAGATCATGTATAAAAAATCAATTAACATTATCAGATTATAAAGATGTTGTTGAGAAAGGTGACAAAATATTCTGCACCATGTATGTATTCAAGTCAGATATGCATAATATATACACTAATTTGTTAAATAAATTGGCATTAACAACTCATGATGATAAAAGATATTGTATACCAAATTCCACAAAAACTCTTGCATGGGGACATAAGGATATTTTGGAAACAGATTTTTTTGATAAAGATATGAAAATGATGTATGATACTCTAACTTTTTTAAGTTCTGGAAACGAAAATGGATCTAAAAATAAAAAACCGCGATTAGAATTAACTACTCCTAGTAATTTTTCATCTTTATAAAGACATCATTTTATATGATGATAAATTATGTAAGTCGTTTTTGAAGCTTTAAAAGTTGGAGGGGAAACTGAATCCAAAAACATATATATTGTATAGAAATACCATTATTTGTTAGTAATATTACAACAATGACTGCTGCATCTTTAATAGTTTTAGTTTCCCTTGTTGGAAATGTGATATATGTAAATTACATTCCTAATACAGTTAGGGCTGATATATGTATAAATGCCCTCAAAAATGAAACCGACTGCTACAAACAGATGAAAATGACATATCTTGTTGGAAATTCACACTTTTTTACCTATAATGTAACTGATTCTGCTTTGTGTGAAAATACATACATAAAAATTAAATATTCCATGACAAACAAACCATTACAATATTCAGATTGGATTCCTTTCAATAATAAAAAAGAAGAATCTTGTCATTGTGTCTGTTGTTATATATTTGTTATTATATTTACAGCAGCAATATTTATTTGTACATGTTTAATTTTATTGTATTTCATGAAAAAATATCTATAAAAATATTTAATAAATGTTAAAAAAATAATATAAATTTTGTTTTTTATTGATTCTCGTTAGTATAAAGACATTTAAAGTTTATCCCCTCCTCTTAAATGGAGAGGGAAAATAAGTTTACCCCTCCACTTGAGAGGAGAGGGAAAATGTATAAAATTTAGGAGCAAACGGATTGATAGTTAGTTTTTTGAGAGCAAGCAGATAGCCAGTTAGTTTTTGAAATACATCATTTAAAATGTTCAGTAATCAGAGTAAAAATATATTTGAAAATTCACCATTAAAAAAGAAAATAAAAAAAACAATTATAAATTCTACAAAATATAATTTAAATAATTCTAACTCTAAATATGCTGTGATTGGTTTGTGGGTGGAAAGTGATTTTCTACCATGCATTGAACTTGGTGGTAAAAATGGTCAGTCTGTGATATTAAATGAAGATGATTGGAAGAACTTATTGCAATATCAAGGAGTTATAACAAATTATATGTTTTCACCAAATGTTTTCAATGAACCGATATATTTGCAAAATTTATCTATTCATTTTGAAAAGATTGGTGAATTACCAATAGTGAAGATTGTGAAAAGCTGTGATTTTATTTACTATGGAAATGAAACTGTGTGCAGACTATGGGAACAAATTCCACTTATAGAATATAGACTAAATGTTTTACAAAAACAAAACTTTCGACGTTATTTCAACGTTTTTAGAAATAACAATTTTTACGACGGAGATTCTTTTGACAAAATATATAATGTCCTTTCTCCAAAACAAAATCTAAATAGTGAAAATGTGTGCTCCATGCTGGAACTGCTGTTGAATCATCCCGAAGAACTAGAACAAAAATTAAAGTCTAAGCACTATTATGAAGAAGACAGTATCTATTGATGAATCAAGAAACCAAATTCATCTGATGGTTGCTTGGAACTTCGCCTACAGAAAAGCTCGTATGACTTCTGAAGAGTTTATAAATCAAAAACATTTTAGAAGAAGGATTAAATTGACTGAAGAAATTTTAAATCCCATATTAGACTCTGATTATAGGAATATTGTATTTAAAAAAATGTTTATGTAATAAGCTTATTTTTAAATAAAACAAATATATATAAAAAATCATTTTTTTTATTACAAACATCAATTATTATTACAGCATTAATTACTATTACATCACATCTCTCTTGAAGATCCAAGAGTTATAAGATTTATCTAATCCTAACCATTTTACAAATACTTTGTTTCCTTTCTTTCTTAACACTTTTTCCACCAGATATACATTTGGGTGTCTTACTTTTTGAAGTTCTTCTTCATAGAAACCTCCTTGAATATCTATCCCATTTCCATCTTGAATCAAATACGTTGTTGGATTAGTAAGCTGGATTTTTTTTATTTGAAAAATTTCGTTTGACCAGTTGGGCGTGTAACCTTTAGAAAATTGTTCGCGAATCTTGCTTATTCGTACTCTATCACTGACACGAAATTTTGGTGATCTGGGATCCACAGTTTTCCTATGAGTATAAGCTGATTTCAAGATTTCCATTTCATTCTTTTTGTTAACTTCGTTTGGTTTTTTTCCGATTGTTGAATGCTTAGTATTATTGTATTCTGTAATTATTTCTTTAAGAAAGCTGATCCATTTATAATTACCTAGTAAACTAAACTTTTTCCACATTTTGTTTTTTATCGTTCTATTTACTCTCTCTACAATACTAGCTTTCATATTAGAAAATGTGTTGTAATGATTAATTTTGAACTGCTCCATAAGTTTCTGAAAGTCTTGATTAAAGAATTCTTTACCCTGATCAGTATTCAGATTTGTTGGGGGAGTTTTTAAAGTTAATAGAATTTTTTTCATTGCAGCTGCTACATCTTTACCAGTTTTGGATTTTACAGGTTCTGCCCATACAAATTTAGAAAACACATTTATTACCATTAAAATATATCTTAAACCCCTATTAAATTTCGCATATGGCTGCATTTCTATCAGATCAGCTTGAAATAGATCATTAAGCCCTTTTACAATTGTTCGTCTCCTTCTATATCGCCTTCTCGCCGGTTTATGTAATTCATTTACAACGTCTTGCTTAATTTTACTCATTATTAATTTATACCTTACTCTCGAAAATAAATCCCACAAATAACTTTACCTCCTTCTAAACCGTTTATAAAAGCCCTTTATCGCTGATGTTGTAAAATATAAAAAAAAATCATCTCAGTTTTTTTTAGTAAGTTCTTTAATTTTATTTTCCATTGCTTCAAATGATTTTTTATTTTCATTTATAATTTCTTTTATTGACGAATTTATTTGGGTGATGTTGTTAGTAAGATCAGAAATTTTTACATTAAATTTATTTTCCATTGTTTCAAATGATTTGTTATTTTCATTTCTAATTTCTTTTATTGACGAATTTATTTGGGTGATGTTGTTATTAAGATCAGACATTTTTACATTAAATTTAGTTTCCAAAAGAACATTTGATAACGTATAATCTTTTTTGAAACCACCTAATGTTGAATTCATTTCTTCTCTTGCATAATTCATTGTATCATTAAATTCTTTTCTAGAAACTTCAGCAGCTCTTTGAACTAATTCGTTTAAAGATTTTATTTCTTTTGTTAATTTATCTTCTAGATTTTTTATATCTTTTCCTAATTGAAATTCTGCATTTGTAATATCTAATGTCATTTTCACAATTTTTTTTTCTATATTTTTTATGTCTGACACTGTCTTTTCAGCTTTGTGTAGTATATCTGTATAAGATGTTTCAAGTTCTTTTATGAGTAAAGAAGTCTCCTCGATTTTTGAACTATTATTTTTAATTTTAATTAATACATCCTTTTTAGAAACTTCTATTATAGCTTGCACTACTTCTAGTAAGGATTCTAATTCTTTTTGTAATTTCTCATCGATTGCCTTTGTAAAATTTCCCTCGTCAAAAGACGTTTCAGATTTGGTTTTCAGATTGTTTAACTGCTTTAGTATATCCTCGATTTTTTCATTATCTTTTGTAATTTGATCTTTGAATTTTGTTTCAATTTTTTCATTTTCGTTTTGAAAATCCTCCTTCAATTTGTCTTCTAAATATTGTAAATTTGATTTATATGCATTGATTTTAATTTCAAATTCTTTAATTTGTTCTTTAAATTCATTAACTTTGTCGGTATCTTTTTTGTGAATTAGGAAATGAGTGTTCATTGATTTTTCAAGATTTTGTGTATTTTTATCCATAACGTCATGTATTTTCTTAAAATTCCTTACTTCTTCTGCTACTCTATCATTAAGCAAATTAGTAAAATTTTGAAACTTTGATGTAATTTCCTTGGAAATACTGTTCTTGACATTGTCAATTGCTGAAGTATCCTTAATTATTGATTTAATTGATGTAATTTCATTTTTTATTTCATTTTCAAAATCATCAACTTTATCATATTTTAACTTCACTACGTCAAAGTCATTTGCATATTTAGAAACTTTCTGAGAAAATTTTTCTACTACATCATCATTTCCATCAACAGTATTTTTCAAATTAATTATCTTGTCATTATATTCAGGAATAACTTTATCCTCAAATAACTTAATCTTTTTTGCAATATTTTGTATATAGTTATCATATTCATTTATTCTCTTATTTAAATTATTAACATCGCTTTTCAACCCGGGATCTAAATTTTGAATTAATTTGTTTTCAATATATTTGACATCGCTTTTAAAATTTTTTATTATTTTCTCTTCAACATTTGATAATATTTTATTTTCTAGTGATAATAATGTGTTTAGAGCAGATTTTTTTGAAATATGACGACCAAATTTATCGATGGTCATTTTAGAAATGTTTAAAAGTATCTATTATGTCCTTTTATATAACAATATTCGCTTCTCTTAGTTCTTCAATAATGGAAATAATTTCATTGTTATGACCAGTGTGTCCCGCAAGCATGGATGCTACCAATAGTCGAAGTCTCTCAACAAGTTCGTTTACATTATCCCAATATATGTAATCTGTATTAGGTTTATTAACTTTTAAAGTTATACCAAATCCGGTTTTTTTTGAAGACACTCGACTTTCTCTATATGGAGCTTTGCGTCTTTCAAAAAATCCCTGGACTGCTTGTTGAGATTCGGGATTTAGAGTTTTAGTTTTTGTAATTCCTTTGCTTTGCAAATAAGGTCCTATTATAGAAATATATTTATGTGATCCATTCCCCTGCACCTGCTCATTTGGATCATTATTTCTACGGTATGCATTGGTTCTTTTTAAAATATCCATATAATTTTCCAAATCTTGTTTTTTATACCCTATTGGTTCTTTTTTAAATAATAACTCATATAAACCTGGTGTACCTGTATAGGTTATTCCTTCAATTTTGATGTTTTTACCAATAATTTCAACAGGTTTTTGAGTTAAACCCAAAAAGAATTTCTCGGTTTCCAAATCATGAACTATTCCATATTGGTGATCAAACTCATGTTCAACATCTTTTACACCGCTATCAATATATTGGCGAGGTAATTCATCAAATCCTAATAAATATTCTTTATATAAATCTGTATCAACAAATGTTCTAACTGTTTGCCGTGTTTGTTCCAGTATATCTGAAAGATTTCCTATTGTGGAGTGTGAACCTGAAGAAGGGTTTGTTTCTGCAATAATACTTGTTTGTTGTATAGATGGCATTTGACTTGCTGAAGCTAAACTCGCGTCCCAGTCAATAATCGATGGTATTTCTGTAGGAAGGAGTGGAGTTTTTCCCGTCTTTCTTTTTTCTGGTGTTGATGTTCCATATTGTAATTTTCTCTTTGGTGTTAGTGTTTGAATTGATCTTTTCTGTGGTGTTTCATAAATTTTTTTAATTGGTGTGTGTAGCTCTTCCTTTATTTCAACAGGTTCAATTTTACCAATCGTTGAAATTAATTCTTGTAAGGGTTGAGTTATCGGTTTATATGTTTCCTCCAATTTAGTTTGCGCCTCAAATTCCGCATTTTTTAAACTCTGATATTTTTGTTTAACAGCTTTTCTTGATTTAACTAGCTCTCTTGCTAAACGTTCATCCATGATTGGTATAATTTACCATCAAACGTTTATTTTTATAAGTAAATATATGAATCAAATCCTTTTCGATATCGGCCAGATTTCACATTAGAGTCTTTGTCTATTACTAAAAATCCAAATTTATCTTTCCAACATATTAAGCACAACTCATTAAATTGGTTTAATGACATATCAACATTAACATGATCATCATAAATATGTTTTAAGTTTGTTCGATCTTGTTGAAATATAACAATTAAATTTGCATTGTCACGAATTAATTGTTTCGGAATAGAAGAATATGTTTGACATAAATAAAAACAATCAGTATTTTTGTGTCTTCCGAAACAAAAATAGTCCTTTACAACATTCTGATTACAACACACTATATCATCAAATATTATTATAGAGTTTGGTTTAACTTGTTTTGGTGAAACAATTGTTTCTTCATTTTCAGATTCATAGTATCCAATTTTTTTCAAAGGTTTAAAAAGTGTTCTCAAATATTTATACTTTGGTTGATATAAGGATTTTGAATAAACATACAGATTTTCAAATCGCAAACCATTCGGATCTTCAATCAAACTAATAATAACATTGGTTTTGCCACAGCCTGACGGGCCAATAATTAACCCTCTTTTACTATTTCCCTCAAACAGTTTTCCATGTTTTCTAAAACCATTCACTGAACTTTCATGATCCTTAATTGTTATAGAGTATGGTTGTTTCTCAACTCTCATTTTATATATAAAACAAACTATTAATATTCAGTATTGTGATGTAACTGGTTAGTTATCACTAGGATTGCAACTATATATAATGTTTCCATCACATAATAAACGAATCATTTACAAGACAAACAGCAAAAGGAAAGGAAGTGGTTTAGTAAACTCATTAATAAATAAATTACCCTTTGAATTGCATATTCCTGGTTATAATTTTTGTGGACCTGGAACAAAATTGGAAAAACGATTGTCAAGAGGTGATAAAGGTATAAATTTATTGGATGAGGCTTGTAAAGAACACGATATTGCTTACTCACAATCAAATGATATAAAAAGAAGGCATTTAGCTGATAAAGTATTAGCTGACAAAGCTTTATCAAGGTTCAAAGCTAAAGATTCTAGTTTTGGGGAAAAAACTGCTGCACTAGGAATTACTGGTGCTATGAAAATTAAAAGAAAATTAGGTATGGGACTTCGAACGAGAAGAAAGTTCAAGCGAAAAACTCGAAAAGGACGAGGACTATCATTATCTCAGGTAATTTCAAAAGCTAGAAAAGGAATTAAGGGGAAACGTTTTAAAGACCTAAATGAAAGTATTCAAACTGCTTTAAAAGCTATTAAAAAAACTGGTAAAGTCTTACCTCCAAAGAAAAGGGTAATTCCAATCCCAAAGACTGGCGGATTTCTTCCACTTATACCTTTATTTGCTGGTTTGTCTGCTCTTGGTGCTCTTGGAGGAGGGGCTGCAGGTATTGCTAAAGCAGTAAATGATGCAAAAGCAGCCAAAGCGAAATTAGAAGAATCTAAACGACACAATCAAATGATGGAGTCCATTGCGGTAGGAAAAAAAGGAAGTGGACTTTATTTAAAACCCTATAAAACAGGATGTGGATTATACTTGAAACCTTATTCAAAAAACTGCTAAAACATATACCTCGAAAAGCACTTACAAATTACGATTTACTTAAATACGCTAAATATTTACAAATTCCCAACTTTCGTGGTATTTTTATGAGGGATAAATTACCAAAAAAGATAAAGTTAATTGAAAGTGCAATTGTCAATCTAGATAATCACAGTGGTGTTGGTACTCACTGGATAGCATATACAAAAAAAGGAAAAAACATAATATATTTTGATAGTTATGGTAATTTGCGACCCCCTTCTGAATTAATTAAATATTTTTATAGCGACCAAAATAATAATATTGTTAATTATAATTATAACAGTTATCAAAACTTTAACAAAACAAATTGTGGTCAATTGTGTCTAAAATTTCTTTATAACCATATGTAACACCTAATTTTAGTTTATTATTAAACATATTTTTAAAGTAAAATGTCATATAGTTTTGTTCTTAGCGGCAATTCCGCTATTTTAACATCAGAGTTACATCCTCCAATATATTTAGATGAAGATGTTGAATATGTTATCGGTCTTGTAAATTTCGAAACATTTAATGCAATTCCCAATATTGATGTTGGGAATAATGTATTAATTCATGATGAAAATTTAGAAATAGCCATACCCCCAGGTAGCTACGAATTAGAAGACATAACAGATTTTTTAAAAAAACACTTGGATGAGGATAAAATTAGTTTTAGTCTTTATGCAAATAATAATACTTTACGTACACATCTTAAATGTTCAGCCCCCATAACTTTTCGTGAAGGAACTATTGGTAAATTATTAGGGTTTAAAAATGGGCGATTGGAAGCCAACATTGAACATATATCAGATTTTCCCGCGGAAATAATTAAAGTAAATTCAATAAATATAGACTGCAGTATTGCAGAGGGATCATATTTAAACGGGAAACCTGTTCATATAATACACCAATTTTTCCCGAGCGTTGCTCCAGGGTTCAAAATAATTGAGTCACCTCAAAACGTCATATATTTCCCAGTCACCGTTAAAGTAATTGATAAAATAGCCATTAAAATAATAGATCAGGAAGGTGATTTGGTTAATTTTAGAGAAGAAACCATAACCATCAGACTACATCTTAAAAAAGTAGATTAAAGATGGTAATATTATATAACAATAAATCTGCAAACTTTACTAGAAAATTTAATAATAAAAACATTAATAAGACAAGAAAGAAACCAACTTCCTTTAGTAGGAAATCAAACTTCCAAAGGTTAACACCTTCTAATAGAAAATTTCTTCAAAGTTTGGGTTTTAAACTTAAATAAAAATGGATTATTTAAATGTAAGAGAAAATGTATTGGTTGATGAATCAATATTAAGCTGGGAAATTCTTTCTTTCGATCCTTTTAATCCTACAAAACTCGGACCAAATGATGAAATCAGAATTGCTTTGCAACAAACAGGAAAATATCCTTTACCTTGCAAAAGTGAAATTTATGTGGAATTGCAAGTAACTAAAGAAGATGATTCCCCTTTAGCTAATACTGTTTTAATTAATAATGCTCCGGCATTTTTATTTAAAGAATTACGCTATATTTTAAATGGTGTTACTATTGACTCCGTTCGGGATATTGGTATAACTTCAACTCTTAAGGGATATATTTCATTTAATCAAAATGAAAGTGCTAAATTGGAAAATGCCGGTTGGTATCCGAAAACAAAATCTAAAGAAAAAATTATGACTGATGACAAAGGTAATGTTTCATTATGTATACCATTAAAGATGTATTCAGGATTTTTTGAAGATTATAATAAGATTATTCTTAATTCACAACAAGAACTTATTCTAATAAGAAGTAATGATGATACAAATGCATTATTATCCAGTAATGAAGATGAAAAACCCAAAGTTAAAATTACCAAGTTGTGTTGGAGAGTTCCTCATCTTACTGTAGCGATTCCGCAAGAATTAGCACTTACCAAAATTATTGACAAAAATAGTGATATACTAATAACCTTCCGAAGCTGGGAATTAGTTGAATATCCAGAGTTATTGGAAACTACGAGGCACAACTGGCCCGTAAAAACATCTACAAAAGTCGAAACGCCACGTCATGTTCTAATTGCTTTTCAGAAAAATAGACGTGGTAATCTAAAAATGGATATGAGTAAATTTGATCATTGTAATTTAAGAAATATGAATGTCTTTTTAAATTCAGAAAGATATCCTTACAATGATCTTCAACTTGACTTTGAAAATAATAAATTTGCTACTCTGTATGAAATGTTTACAGACTTTCGTCAAGGGTATTATAACTCTCCAGTGGAACCAATTTTTAATCCGAAAGAATTTAAAGAAAATGCTCCTATAGTTTACATTAATTGTTCACATCAAAGAGATTTACTACAAACAGGTCCAGTAACCATGAGAATTGAATTTGAAACCAAGGAAAAAATTCCCCCTAAAACAGCGGCATATTGTGTTATAATTCATGATAAAGTTTTCAGTTACAATCCATTAACAAAAATTGTGAAACAGTTGTAATACAATTTCCTTAAGATAAAATACTCTTTTTAAACAAACCGCTACTTACGCTTAAGAGCGCACGCGTCAATTTTGATATTTATTAACGTAGCCAAACCAGAATTCTTCATTTATATAATGTCTTACGAGATTTCAGTTCGAGTATTAGATTTTCAACTTCAGTTGCAGAAATTAAAAAAACAAATAAGTGAATATCAATTAAAAGTAGAAATGATCAAGAAATTCAAATATTTGAAAATATGAAACTTATTCTAGATCTTCAAGGATTCAAAATTGAAAATAATAAATTTATTGTAAAGGAATTAGCAGCGTACGATGGGCAAAAGACAAGTCATTTTATTTTCAAAGCTCCATTTCCGATGGGTCATTTACCATCCTATTTACACAAACAAGCTCTGTGGTTAATAAAAAATTACCATTGCATTGAATGGTGTGAAGGATTTACACCATTACACAAATGTGGAGATATCATAAGAGATTTAAGCGCTAAGGTGGACTATGTTTATGTAAAAGGGGAAGAAAAGGCAGATTTCGTAAAGAAGTATTCCATGAAACCAGTTATCGAGATTGATGAACAACCCACCCTAAAGAAAATGGATCCTTGCTGCTTTTATCATCAAAAAATACCATGTGTATGTGCATTATCAAATGTTTATTACCTTTACAACAATTTTTTTATGTAATAAAAGACTTGATTACAAATTATTTGTTTTATTTTCTAACATTGTTTTAATACATGAAATATTATTATTTAATTCTAGTTCTTGAAGTTTACATATTAAAATATCTATATTTTTATTTTTTAAATATTCGCTACAACATTTAGCTGCTAGTAAACATAATTCCGCATGTTCCATATAATTTAAAAACACTATAATATTCTGCGCTTCACTTTCTTGACCTTCATATGCATAAAACTCGGAACAGGCTGCGGACATCAAAAACTCTTCATACATTTCTCTTATTAATAATTCCATAATAAATCCTACACTAAAACCTCCCTGTTTCTCAATATCTCTTTATCTCTCTCTTCCTCTTCCACGATTTCTTTTAATATATCAGGATCTTTTATATAATCCTTCAATATCCTTAAAAAGTAACTGAATCCTATTTTCTTTATTTCATGAAAGAACTTCGGCAAATTTTGGGTTTTTCTATAATTTAAACAGGCTTCTGCAGCTAATTGGTATTGGAAGGCAGTCTCATAATATACCTGTGCCCACTCGGGGTGTGTTTTCCTTAGCATTGCATTCTTTAATTCGGAATTTTGAAGTTTAGTAAACTGTTTACCTAATTTGATTATTTCATTTTGCAAATCACTGTTCATAACTACCACTTATTTTTAATTTAACACTGTTCTTTATTAGTGGTGAATCTTCTATATAAGCTTAAGACTAGTTGTAAATGAATGTAGCTCGCTCAGATTCAGTCCTTTAAAATACCAGCTCCCCTCCAACTGCTACCAGCTCCCCTCCAACTACTGTGGTGGTTAGGAAGGAGGTAGGAGGTGGAGCAAAAAGAGGCGGAGTTTATGAAACCAATCGGAATAGGGGGCGAACTTGGGCAGCCAATCAGAAACAAGGTCATTCTTGGCTGACCAATCAAAAAAGTGGTGGGGGGGTCAACTAGGAGCCCCCTATTCCCACTACTCATGTGAATGTGGCAATTCCTACATTGGCGAAACAAAGAGACCTCTTGACATAAGGATCAAAGAACACCAAAAATGCATATCTCGAGGAGAAACAGAAAAATCTGGTGCCGCCAATCATGCCTGGACTCATGGACACCACATAAAATGGTCTGAAGCTAAAATACTACACCGAGAACAAAATTGGAGAAAACGGAAATTCAAAGAAGCGGCGGTTATACATCAGAACTAGAGTTGTTTTAGTAAACCATCTTTAGATACAAGAGAAGTGTGGAAACCACTTCTTAATAATTGTAAACTAAAACTAAATGCATCATAAAAATGGGATTTTGCCATAGCAGGTATGACTGCACCCATCTCAGTCACACTCCACTGCATTTACTTTTAGTATAAATAGTCATGTAGCTAAGGGATTTATTTAGTTTCACTTGAAAACGGCTAGAGATAACTACTAGCCGAAACGTCGCGATATTCAACAAAAAAATAAAGACAATGGAAGTCCAACAGATATCTACTACTTCGCAAGTACACTTACAGTGTACTAGAAACTTTTTGGCGTGAGAAAAAAGTTAAATAGGCTATCTGACTAAAATGATTTGAATGTTGCTAACTGTGTGTAAGTACCTAACATCTCAGTTTCCCAAAATTTTTTAAGAAAAAATAATTTTATCGAACACCTAATTGGAGCCATTTTTAAATGTTGAAACTCTATTACTTTGCAATAGATTATATGGACATTTCAAGACCTTACATATATATGGTTGTTAATTTATGATATAAAATTTTTAAAAATAAATGACTTGATACTCTTTTTATTAACTTTGTACGTTCTACATCTAAAGAGGGGATATATATTAAACTAATGTTATTTACAAAAATAATAAAATTGCAATGTAATTACGCTCTTCCAAAGGAGGTTAAAAAATTAGCTTTAAAGAACTTGCTTTTTTCAGAAAAACTATAAGTTTGAGGAAACTTAAAACTGAGAAATTTAAGTTAAATATATTGGTTTAGAGAAACACTTAATTTTCCCGATCTTTTTTATCGAATATTTTCAATTAACGTGTCACCTAAAACAAGGAAGAGCGATTTATTGTTTTAGATATACTTTAGAAAGAGATGGTTATTATTTAAACCTATTATTAAGGATAATAGAGCTGACATTTCTACACGAAACATTCATGGCAATATAAGAAACTGGCGGATGAAAAAATAAAAGTCTTTAAAAATTGCATGTATAACTTACTGTGTGAATTATTTATAAAAAAAATCCATACGTCGACCTTTGGAATTAGCAAACTTATTAATAACCCGCTGATAGAAATCAGGTATACTTTCGATAAGATTTCTTTCCTTAGAAAGCGTTGCTAAAGCAGATCTTTTTTGGCTCATAGAAAGGCACCGTTCTTCTTCAGCCGACGCCATCGGAATAATAATTAAAATTGTTAAAGTTTTAAAACTTCATCAAATATCGCACTCAGCTCGATATTTTGCGAAAGATAGTCATAAAGTGTAAGAAGTCCCGAAATTGATCTAAATTTTTTCATTTTCATATATGACGGTTAATTTTGATCGATAAAAAACGGGTAAATTTTAATCGTATCCTTAAATTTTTGTTCGCGAAAACATATACTGCATTCGACATACTGTCCCGAAAAAAAACACTGGCTGCTACCAAGTGACCTGTAAAGCTAAATCGTTTTTCTGCTTGACAAATAATTATATCAGAGAAAACTTCGCGGGATCATCGAGCTTACGTCGTTTTGAAGTAGACAGAGATGGCTCAACATCGTTTAAGGTAATATTATTTCTAATTTCTGTAAATTTTAATTTAAATGATAATATATTTTTATTTGCGATATCAGGGTCAATTTGTCTTGTTTCAAACTTACCAAATAACAAATTAACTTTAGGCATTATTGTGTAAAATAAGTTTATCCATGAACGGAAACTCTTGCTTTTGAGAATTTTGACATACCTTGATGATTGGTTCGTGGTACTAACGTTTCTATTATCATCTAAGATTTTTTCCATTGTCTCTAGAATGCTGTCTTTGTATTCGAATACGGTACAAACAACTCTAGAATTAAAATTGCATCTTGTTGAGGGCGAACGAAGTAAGCGTTTGTTAACAATTTGATCTAGTATTGCGGTTCTTTGAGGACTATTTGAAAAAAAGAACAAGTCCTGTAAATTGTAAAATAATATGTAGATATTTTTATTGGCGGATTCAGCAATTACCAAATTTAATTGATGTGCATAACAAGGCATGTAAGCAGCATGTTCATAGGTTTTTTTAATAATTGTTTGCACCGCATCAGACGAGCCGCTCATGTTTTCTAGAAAATAGAAAATCGCTCATTTGATTTTATTACACATACAGGAATATAGATAGCAGGAACTGAATTATCATCAATCAACAGAAGTGACAATTTGTCTTTTGTGCCTTTAATCTCATGAAGAGGATTGGCTACGGTATGGGAACGGCAAGGTTTGTGCCCATGAGGCTTGTGCAAATATATAAGCTATCAAATCAGTATAAGTGCGATTATTATATGGTATAAATGGTTATATATTTACTGGCCGGTACGTGAGACCAGTTGTTTAAAATCTAATTTTTCCTAGTTTTCAAATTGCGGTAATAAAGTTGATTATTTCTAAACATACCTGTAGTTTATTATTTTTATTGATAGCACAAAAGTTCTTTTACACATACCAGGTACTGATCTGTAATCTTAGGTATTTCGATTTTTTCATTGATAAACCATTGAGAGATGGTATTGGGGGACTCTCCCTAATCTTTTGTCACTTGATTAGAAGACACCGGACTTTATGGACTGATGAAGCTGAGTTGACTAGAGATAGTGTCAATAATTCTAGAAATTCCCTTATGCGCCCCCTAGAAAATCCAAATGCTGTCAGTTGCAGTAGCAACCTAGATTTTCCGTAAACGTTTGGTTGGGTATAATTAATCAATACGATGATGATCTTTTACAAGAAATTCTTAAAAATGTCTAATACATACACGATGGTTTTTATAAATTCCTTCTTAACTCGGAATCTTTTGAATTCGGAAATCGAAATCGGCCACTGTATTTTTCTGAACAGTTTGAGACAGAGCACTTAATTTTGGATGATCTTTTTCTCGCCAAACATTTTTAACCTCTTTAAAACGTAAGAAAACATCTTTTTCAAAGTAAAAACATAGCCACTTCCATAAAAATTAAAATACCGGTAGAGTAAACATCACGCATATAAATACCGGATCAGTAGACACAACGGTTGAATTCTAACCTGAACTAAAGGAATGGTGTAACGGCTGCTTGAAGATGAAACCTTTACTTGATACTGGCAGCGCCCCACGGGACTGGAAGCAAAAGTTTCCACTTGTCCAGTGGGTTGCATAAGAGAAATTTTTCTAGTCGAGGGATATTTTGTGAAGCAAACTAAATATAGGTTTGCAAGAGGACTTGCAACCGACATGAAGGTTATGAGCCGAAATTAATCTCCAAGTCTTAGATAGACAACTTTAATTGTTTAATGTAAGTGTTACGCATTATATAAATTCGTTGAGTGTCAATATTGTATATTCTTTTAAAACATTATAACACAAACAAGAAAAATAAAATTAACAATACCACAACACAAAACACTTTCATCGCATTACCGTATATAAACCAACTATCCGAAAAAGTAAAATATATTTTAGGTAAACATAACAGTATGCCCTAAAGCGAACAGATCATTTTATACGAAATTAAAAAATAATAAATTCGAACCAAATAAATTCCATGCCTAAATTGTTCTAAAAATACATCGGCATGACAACACAATATATTGAAAGTATGCTAAAAACGCATCGATATCTTTACATAAACAAACAACCAAGCATGAATTTGATTTTAATAACACCCACATTTTAGATATCGACAGAAATTACTACAAGCTAATCCTCAATGAAATGTTACATACAAAAAGACATATGAGAACTCAGCGAGTAACGAGACGAACCGCACTTGAAAATGCCAAATGAGATTTTGGCGAAACGTCGTGAAAACGATTTTTTGAACGAACGGATTGAAACCCGGAATAACCAAACTATTCATAAATATATATATATATATATATATATATATATATATATATATATATATATATATATACGTTTGCTGAATGTGATTTCAGCACTACAACAGCATAATGTGGATATAACCACTGCTAATGCATCTCTCACTGAGGAATCCGTGAAAGCCGTATAAACATATATAAGCCATCCGACGAGAGGTCGGCGAAGCCGCGTTCAGTGTGTGCATGCTTCTTTCCGATCTGTCCTTTTGCACAGCCAGGTGCATGTCGGTACCCTGATGAGTCTAGTGAGAGACGAAACATGTATCTCTGCCGTATCACTGTGGCGGGGAGGGTAAGCTTTGACTTTCTTCTCGGTATGGTGGTACAGGTAGGCCACCATCTCGATGGCGGTGGAATAGGATGAATTGTGTTTTCTTATAATTTATTCTTACTGTGCAACCTCTAACACAGAAAGGATATGATGGAGCGAAGTTTGCATTCACTGTTTTCGCATTTTACTTCACTTATTTACGGAGTTGCATATAGTTGTACGTTTGCTGAATGTGATTTCAGCACTACAACAGCATAATGTGGATATAACCACTGCTAATGCATCTCTCACGGAGGAATCCGTGAAAGCCGTATAAATATATATATATATATATATATATATATATATATATATATATATATATATATGTTATATGTTGGTCTCTCAATCTCTCTCTCTCTCTCTCTCTCTCTCTCTAGCATTATAACCCGGGGTGGGTCTTTGCCTGACTTCACAATCTGCCTCCACTTGCTGCGATCCATCATCAGTTCCTCCGCGCGTTCGACGTTTAGGGTTTGTAAGTCTGCTGCAACGTTATCTCCCACCTCATCCTTGGTCTTCCTAGCGGTGCTTTCTTTCTGGGTTCTCTTCCCATACCAACTTGACGACACGTTGATCTTGTCTCATAACATGGCCGGCTCATCTTAATCTTTCTGCTTTTATTATTTTCACTATATCTGGCTGGTTGTATAGTTCCTCCAATTCCTTGTTTGTTCTCGTTCTATATTGCTGTGTTGTGTTGTCCCCGACCGGTCCGTATATCCCTCTAAGCATTATTCTTTCTGCGATTTTCAGTCTATTCTCATTTTGTTTTGTCAACGTCCATGTTTCACATGCATACGTCATTACCGGTCTTATAACTACTTGATATATTCTTATTTTCGTGCGGCGGGATATATTTTTCGATTTCATTATCTTTTGCAGCCCATACCAGCAGCGATTGCCTCCTTGTATGCTGTTGTTAATCTCTTGTGTAATGTTGTTGTTAGAAGTGATCGTAGCTCCCAAATATTTAAACTGATGGACCCTTTCAAAATTGTAGTGGTTCATAGTCTCGTTCTGTCTCGCCGTTCCGTTCTTGTTGTAGCCATATATTTTGTTTTTTCTTCGTTGATTCGTAGGCCAACTTTTTTGCGGTATTTTCCAGTTTGAAGAACTCTTCCTTGACACTGGTAGTTGTATTACCCTCAATATCGATATCATCAGCGAACGCCAATATGATGCGCGGACCTTGATTTCTTAAGAGGAGCGTTTTTGTGTTGGTTTTTCGCACGATGCTCTCCAAGGCAATGTTAAAGAGGAGTGGAGATAGTGCAACGCCCTGTTTAGGACCACTGTTGATTGTAAAGAAGGTTGACAATCTTCCTTCAAGTCTTACTGCACTTGTAGATCCCTCTACACATGTTTTGGTGAGGTTAATTAGCTTCTTCGGTATGCCCAGTTCTGCGATGGCATTCCACAAATCCACTCTTATGATGCTATCGTATGCTTGTTTAAAATCTATAAATAGCTGGTGCAATGTTTTGTTGTATTCCCAACATTTCTCTGGTTGTTGGTGTATTGGTTGATCTTTGTTGTTTTGTTTCTTAATTTTTTATTAATGTTGTCCATGTTGTTGGAATATGTAATGCATCGTCTCTTTTATTCAGCTGTCCTGCTTTTTCGATTTCTAGGGCCTCTCTTATGACGCGTACCTTGCAGTTCTGTACTGGTGCTATTTCTTTTGCTTTTTCACAATCGATGGTATGTCCGGTGGTTTGGTGATTTTGAAATAGAGCTGAGGTTGTTTGTTTGTTTTTGATGCTATTTTTGTGTTCTTGAATTCTTGCTGATATGCGCCTGTTTGTTTGTCCTATATATGTTTGCTGGCAATCTGCACATGGAATGCTGTAAACGCCATGATTTTCAAGGTTGGTGTTATCTTTGGGATTTCCGAAGATGTTGGCTATTGCTTTTTGTGGTTTAAATATGGGCTGTATGTTATGTTTTCTTAAGACTCTTCCGATTCTGTTCGTTATACCTTTTATGTATGGGATTATGGCTTTGTTTCTTGTTTGATCTCGGTCTTTGGTTTTTGTGGTGGTTTTCTCTTGTCTTTTTATGGCTTTCTTTATGTCTGATTGTGAGAAACCATTCCGTTCTAGAACTGTCGAAATGTGTCTTATTTCGTCTTTTTTTGTGTCTAATTCTGTTAGTCGGAGGGATATTGATACTAGTATGTTGACTACTGCCTGCTTTTGAGAGGGATGATGATGTGACTCTGCATTGAGATATCGGTCAGTATATGTGGGTTTTCGATATACGCTAAAACCTAGGGTGTTGTTGGGTTTTCTTGTTAGAACAGGTCCAAAAAGGGAAGTTTCTTTTCTTGCTCGATTTTTATCGTGAATTTTATTCTATGGTGGATATTGTTCAGGTATATGAGGAAATCGTCCAGGTGATCTTTTCCATGCGGCCATATTATAAAAATATCGTCCTCATAGCGTTTCCAAAATTTTGGTTTTAAGAATGCCTTTTGCAGTGTCTCTTGTTCGAAATATATCATAAAAAGGTTGGCTATAACTGGTGAAATTGAGGATCCCATAGGTAAGCTGTTTCTTTGTATATTTGGTTATTCAAAATGAAATATGTGTTTTTTAAGCAGCGTTCTGCAAGTTCAATTGTGTGGGCTGGAAAATCTTCGTTAATGGCGATTTTGTCCAAAGCCTCATCCGGTGGTATGCTTGGATATAGCGATTTTATATCGAGGCTTGCTAAGATGTCATTTTCTTCGAGGTGAATGTCTTTGATCATTTTAGTCAGATGTTCGGAGTTTTCACGAAAGAATCGGCTAGTTCGACTCTTGGTTGCATGATACTTCCCAAATATTTGTTCAGTTTTTGGGCTGGAGATCACACGGCGCTCACTATTGGTCTGAGTGGTGCATTTGTTTTGTGTATTTTAGGTAGGCCATACAATTTTGGACATCTGTTTGATTTTAAAGATTTTTCAGTTTCTGGATCTAGTTTTGAGGCTTTGATCTTGGCTTTCGTAGTTTGCTCAAGGTATGTTGTTGGATCCCTGTTTGTTTGTTTGTAAAAGGCGTCTTTGAGAATATATATATATATATATATATATATATATATATATATATATATATATATATATATATATATATATATATATATATATATATATATATATCTTCATCTATCTAATTAAAATGCATGAGCGAATTCATTGAAGTTAAGGCCACGTTTTTCTAAAAAATCTTTGTGTAAAATAACACCTGAATAAAGTGATTTTTTTTAATTAAAATATTTATTTTATTTGAGAATTCTTTTGCAACTTATAGCCTGTTAATAAACTACATATCGCGCTTGTTATATTAAATATTTTCAAAATAAATTGTAATATCCCAAATATTGGACATTCTATACATAAAATATTAATATTATTTTTATGTAGATTCTTTGTTCAATCTGTTTAAATCGAAATATTTCTACAATCTACTTCTCAGGGCTTTATATAACCCATTTTTTTAAAATCTCTGTAGCTAGGGAAATATTAACCCGCTATTGGACCAATGCCACTAACACAATACTTGATCTCACCTATATTTTAGGTAGAAATATAACATCCAGATTCACTAAGAAGGTTCAAGACTTAAACCCGATCTAGTTGCCATGGAAGTTAGACCTTCCAGTTGGCCAATTTTTTTTTGCTTATAATATTTTTATAGTTTGTATTACATATGTCAAGAAATAAAAGCTTATATAGGGACATTAAGGATGAAAAGCTATATATGAAGCCTTAAAATATATGAAATGAATACTTGTGCCACGAAAATAAATAAAATTGTCCATTCTTGACGGTCTACAAATAAAAAAATTATTTTTTTCGAGTTTCGAAACTTGTTTGATTGATTGTTGCAATTATCAATTTAAAACGCCTACTGTCATCTTAGACCAGTTTTAAGGTTATACCATGTTAGTGAGAGTAACAGCCAGATTCACTAAGAAGGTTTAACACTTAGATGCGATCTCCGTGTCATGGAAGGTAAATCTCCTAGTTGGCTATTTTTGTTTTGCTTATTATATTTTAATAATTTGTGTTACACATGTCAACAAATAAATATAAATTATTTATTTTTCTATTTTTAAGGTTCAAAACTTGCTTGACTTATTGTTGCACTTATGTTAGTGAATTAGGAAATTAATGTTTGACTATACGTTATAGTTTAAAGAAGTGTAAATAATATTCATTTTTTTATAAATATTGGAGCTTTCCTGAGAAAGATTTCGTATGTCGCATATCGATTTATAAAGTTAAGCAGTCGAATAATGACGAAGGTTTCAAATTAAGTGGGAGATACAACAGAGGTTTGGACGTTCTATTGAGATTGTAGATCTTAAAAAGCTATAAGATAGCATATTCCAACTTTTTAGGGATAACTCACGATAACTGTATTTGTCGTTTAAAAATTGTTAAACTTGCAGAACTTCGGACTCAGGTATTTTACATTAGATTGCATACGGATACAAAACCTTTTTACATAGATCTCATTTAGAACCCTAATCCTACCCGTGCGAAGCGGGGGCGGATCGCTAGCAGTGTATAAAATAACTAATGTGCGATGTACAATATCAAAACTTGTTAAATGGTTCTTCGATTAGGCATGTGACAACAATTTAGGGGTAAGACTGATAGACAATACAACACAAAAAGTTTTGTTTTCATATCGCAAAATTTTCTCATGAAAAATCACAATTCTTTATTGAATATGACGAAAAAGATTTAATAAATATTTCATATGAAACACCTTCATAAAATTGTGTTTTTGTAGCTCCATAATTTTATTATACAAAGTTATATTTTTGTTAAGTTGAGTCTAGTAAATGTTTTATCCTAGTACGTAAATTTTGCTAGCACTCGCAAACTCATAACTTCTAAAACAGTATTTTGTTTTCTACAAAACCACTTTGTCTGAAAGTTTTACCTGCTTTACATGCATAGATGCAGAACTATAAAATAGGTAGTTTCTCACTAGAAACTTTAGAGTCACTTTTCTAAATTGTATGGTAGTTTTATAACCTACGAGAATATGATATGTGATAATTTATTTTATGGTAAATTATAAAGTAAAATATTCTCAAATGAATTTTTGTGTAGTCAGATGCCCATAACTAAAATTGTAGTCGGGTTTTGTTACATTTTATAACAGAGAATTTGCAGAAATAATGCTAAGGATCTTGTTTTAAGTGAAACTCAAGATGGTCTATGTAATCCTGATGAGAACTTATGTAGGGGAAGATGAAGCAAGGCGAAAGGGTGAAGCATGGGATATGGAGTATTCATGCTACTTTGTAAATGTACGTGGAAGAAAACAGTATTCTTATTCGACGACTAATTTAATATTGATTGTCTGCATACTAGAAAGGATTGGCTTTTAGGATTCATGAACCGCTATTCGGAAATTTATGTAACAAACCCTAGAGTACTTCCGTTTGTTGGTTCATTTTAGTTCATTCAGTATTAGAGTAAAGTGCCCAAGTGTGCGTGGTTTAGGAATAAAATGACATAAAACAATCAAAAAAGGTTTAATATAATAACCAACAAATCAACTTGAATATACTACAATCAACTTAGACTTATTCTCTTCTTAATTAACAATCTAATTGAGATCGTGGGTAATTGCACACTGTTGATAATACAATTCCACAAGAGTACGCATGATAGTCCTAATGAGTGCGCATGGCGCCCTAGGAATGCGCAAGCTAATTTACACGCATAAATCACACTTGCAGATTCCAATGCCGATGTAGGATGTTTTTTATCGTTCCACCATTTAGTACATATACAAGCTGCACTGAATCCAGTCTCTATCAACAGACTTCTTAAATCTTTTATGGCTACCAGGTCATCTCCACATCTTGTTCATATTATGGTGTTTTTTTTTTTGGTTTTGGTGATGGTTTCTGCGATGTTTTGCTTGTTTTTCTAGGTATTTTTTTCTTATTAGCTTTAGTTTCGTCCTCTAGGTTTTTTTATAGGGAGAGTCTGTAATTATTTCAGATCTTATACTGCGGTTTGGTGCTTTTTGAGCAAAAGATGCTTTTAAGAGTGGAACTATGCCCATAAATGAGCAAGTTTGTTTATCGATTAATACTTTAGTGTTCAATCTTTGAGGATTTTCAGACAAAATTACTTTCTTTATTTTCTTCTGACATGGCCTCTTCTGAGATTTCAGAAGTTTTCTTATTGTCAGACTGCAAGTCAGTAGAATTTTTAATAGGAGTGCATGCATCGTTGTTAGATGTATGTATTTGTTTTACTACCAAAACTGTGCATGAACTGTGAAAACTCGCCACTTGTTCTATCACTGCAGCATTTTGTGTCTGTTCCTCTGGCAAAGGCATGCCAGTAGAAGTGCCAGGAATCATCGCTTTCTAATTGATCGTAGAATCTGTTCACTTGAGGCTTATTAAAACCCATAGCGTGGGCAAAGCTGGTTGAAGTCGGTTGGTGAACTGATATATTTGGGTTTCGGCGTATAAAATCTCCAACCCAATGCTTTCCAGCCATCTTGGTTATTTTGTTAAATTGGTATACAATATTATTTTTATTGGCATATTCATATACACCAGATCTTAACTATTATAGCATAGTTCCATAAAATATAGCATCTTTATATTACTATTAACTAGCTCTTTTCCCATATAAAACGTAAAGGTGGGTCTAAGTCTGCCTAAGAATGTAGCAACGTTTTCTCTTTTTAGTCTTTTACATATGCTGGACTCGGGCACACCCAAGAGTTTAGCGACTTTTCTTTTGCTTTTTCTCTTTTCAACCATTTTCCATGTCTCTTTAAAACAATTGATTGGGTTGGTTTTTCTTTGCTTGGAAGCCATCTAGAAAACAAAAACATAAAATAAATCCAAATGGTTCACAAGAGGACAGGATCCACAAGAGTGTGCATGGGCACTCTTGCTATGCGCACTCTTGTGGAAAACCTTGGGTCCGAAATAAAGGGGCACGCCAGTGCTATTAAGGAATATTTTTGAAAATTAATTTAATATTTCTATTAATGCAGATAAGACTTTTTCTATGAAAATAACACACCGGGTCGGACAAGAATTAGAAGAATTATGAATACAATATTTTCAATAACTTTCTTGCAGTTGAAGTCATATAACTAAATGATAAATAAAAACTCTTTCTAAAAATATAAGGGAAACTTTTAGACGTAATTTTTGTACTCTTATAGTGCTACTAGCCTGACATTAATCAAGTGTAAAATGTCAGCTGAGTGCTGATACATAAAGGAATGCACTAAGAAGTTAAATATTGATTCTATTCTGCTAATTGATGATTAAAATTTATTTCTTCTCTATCCAGCCAGGTTGCCAGTTGTAGGTAAATGATTTAAATTTCTAGTCTTGTGTAGAAGTTTCATCCTGGTATCCTATAATGCAACACTTCTAAAATGTCAATTAGTAGAGGCGATAGGGAGATTTTCTCTATAGTTTTCTTAGAAACTCATTTACCTCGCTGTTTTTTGCATATGCTTTAAGCCCCCTTTAGTATCTCAAATGCATAAAAATTCTACCGGGAGAGAGGCGAACAGGAGTAAAATGTGTTTTTCGATTTTCGTGGTCCTTGTTGAATTTACCACATAACTGATGGTAGCTGCAACAGCTATCGATTGGGGGCTGGGGCATATATTTTTGGAGCAAAATTTGTTTTATTGAAATGACTCATTTACAATGTGTCTTTAAATATTTTATACGTATATGTATCGTTTCTATTATATCAAGGCTTATGGTACTCTAAAATTTTGAAAGAACAATCATTACTGACATTGTAGATTTGAAGGTATCTTCATTCTCTGGTGTGAATAAATATTCAATAATTCAGTGCAATTTTTTATTTTAATTCAGCTTTTTTTCATGTTTTTTATACCTATATTACTTATACATTAAAAGTCAATAGACATATCATGTGATCCCTAAGGGGGAATTAGGCCAGGTAGTCAAATAGTGTCACAAGAAAGTGTGTTACAGTAGACAAAAATACTCACAAGTTCTAGAATTCGTATAACATGAATGTTTTTAGAGTATCATAAGCCGTGACATATAATAGAAACGATACATATATGTATAAAATATTCAAAGACACGTTGTAAATGAGTCATTTCAATAAAACAAATTTTGCTCCAAAAATATGTGCCCCACCCCCCAATCGATAATTGGTGCAGCTACCATCAGTTCTGTGGTAAATTCAACAAAGACCAAAAAAACGAAAAACACATTTTACTCCTGTTCGTCTCTCTCCCGATAGAATTTTTGTGCATTTGGGATACTAAAGGGGGCTTAAAGCATATGCAAAAAACAGCGAGGTAAATGAGTTTCTAAGAAAACTATAGAGAAAATCTCCCTGTCACCTCTACTAATTGATATTTTAGAAGTGTTGCATTATAGGATACCAGGATGAAACTTCTACAGACGACTAGAAATTTAAATCATTTATCTACAATTGGCAACCTGGCTGGAGAAATTTCAATCATCAATTAGCAGAACAGAATCAATATTGATGATCAAATTTATTGAATGCTGGAACAAAACCACTGGAATGAGATATGTCCAGTGATCGTATATTCGAATGATATTTCTAAGATCTACGCCGAAGGGAGCGGCTTGTCCAGCCAACCGAAACCTCCGAGGTAGGGAAGACATGATGCTTCATGTATATGGAAGCGTTATATCGAGAAAAATAGATAAAAGAAGCCTAATTTTCCTTTTTCCTTGCTAGTATTATTTTTATTCTTCCAAACTTGTCGTAGGTTTTTTTGCGAAAAAACGTTTCACATAGAGAATGAAAATTTTCCTACTACTACTCTACCTATAATTTGACTTTTCGTATATGCTAGAAAGATATAGATAGAGAGAGTTGTTCTGTATAAGAAAGGCTGATCTAACATCACTGAATATACCAAATGCGAGACTTACGGGGAAGTTTCTTCCCCTAAAGAGGAAATAACTGCGAATCATTGTAGAATTACTAACTGGATATTGTCACTTACATCTTCATAAGATTAATGAAATTGTCGATCATATTTTTAGAGAGTGCACAGCACACAAAAACATTTCGGTAATATAATCTTATCTCCTGTAGTAGACTTTCGTCAACATGATGGGTTGTATAGGACCCAAGCCGAAAACCAGGTATTGTCACTCTTATTCACTCATTCTACCTTTGTCTAAAAAATAAATATACTACTTTAATGTAATGTATAATTGCTGCGATGAAGAGCTTTCACTGGATAATAATTAAATTTGTGTAAAAATAATGTAATAAACTACTTGTACTTCAAAGCAAAGCTTTAACTTACCTGATCTTTATTTGTTTAAAATAATTGCACTATAACAAATATTGACCTTTTCTTTACCAAAAATAATCATCACAAATCTTTGATAAATGTTTTGCTTATTTTATGAAAACTTTTCAAGAAATGAAATACAAACAATTTCAATAGAGGCTTGTTTCCAATAAACTGAATTTAATTAAAATTAAAAAGTAATTAGTTAACTTGAAACAGTCAGAAAAGGAAGCCTCCAAAACTTCTACGTTTAAAAGTATTTAAAAATAATTTTGTTTAATCTTGTATAATGATTTTACTCAGATAAATGAAAAGAAAGCGAGAGGGAAAGAGAAGAGAGAGAGAGAAAGAGATTGAGCACTATAGTTTAATATCAGTGGTAAAACATTTTAGTTTAGTACTAATTTATAATATCATTAGTTAAAAGTGAGCACTTCAATATGATAAAATGTGTGGTGCACAGATACAAGTATAATGAAATGACGCTTCCGGAAGTGTTAAATCACGAGAAATAAGAGAGAAGAAGGTTTTATTTGAGCCTTAGTTCCTCTTTACTAAAAGTAGTTGGAATGAATATGTATAATTGGTTGTGGTCCGTTTGGTTCAATCGTGGAATTCATCTTTGCTAAAGGATTTGCGTCCGCGTGTTCATGTATATCAGGGTAATTTAGGACCCATACGTTTGTGCATTAATTGTGCAGTTGTTTTTTAAGAGACCATCAAAAAAATTTGTTTAAAATTCTTTTTATTGACTATTTTCAAGCTTAGGACCACTTTTTTTTTATTTTAATGTATTTAATTAAAATATTTTTTTTTTCAGCAAAACTTTGCAGCCATTTAAAATAATTAGTTGTTCGTCATAAATCCCTATGATTCAGTCGGTAAAACATTTTATAATTTTATAGACGTTACCCCCAGTTCGTTTAGAGATAGTTTAACATTGGGACTCAAATTCTTTATTGCTATAGTTTGCTAACCTTCCTTTTTTTCAGTGGCTTCAGATGGAATTATGGAATCCCCACATTAATTATACCACTCTGCATTTTTATTAATACTAACATTACGAAGTATTTGGTATAAATTTAGATATAATAGAGAATCTAACCATTATAAGAATTTACTATCGATTAAGGCAATTGTTTTGATGAATCATCAATCGTTGAGCTAATGAAAGCAAAATGTCTAAAACCAAACTTCTTTTTCATATTTTCCATGAAATTTAAGGTAGTTAATAAACATGCTTATTTATATTTATGATTTTATGAATTTTTAGAAATTTTTGTTATGTATGTTCCCAGAATTCTTAAAATTCCTTGATTCGTGTGTATAAAATTTCCTAGAAAGTAATATGACTCATTTTATGTGTAAGTATTAAACTTTAATAGATAAAAATAAACTTCAGAAAATTAATTTTTATAGGAATTTCTAGAAAATGTATTTATCAATAACAAATTGTTTTATGTATTCATAGAAACAAAATATTAGCTGGCGGTTACAACATTTAATTATCTAATATTTTATTGTTTTAATGGGTCAGTAGAATATTTTCATGTGCCAGTCTTCATTTTAGACCATTGGGCGTCGATTTGAAATGCACTAATTTTTACCTGTAGCTAAATCAGGGGCGGATCCAGCCTCTCTCTTTGGGGGGGGGCGGTGATATCCAAAAAAGTGTAGTATGGCAAGCGAAGGCAAGTTGTCGACGGGGGGGGGGGGGGGAAACACCAGCAAAATTCCCATTTCTAGTGTAAAAGGCAGGGTCGGGTCTATTTTCCTGAATTTGAAGCTCTTGGAGAGGGAGGGGGCGGTCACAAGAAAAAATAAGTTGTCAAGAGGAGGGGAGGATGCGAGCAGCATACACATTCCTAGTATAAGAGGCAGAATCGGTCCTATTTTCCTGAACTCAAAGTTCCTGGGAAGGGGAGAGACGATCGCAAGCATACACATTTCTATACTCTATTAAAGAACTAGAGAGAGCAATGAAACTGTTACCGAAACATCCAACGTACCTGCTCCAGTGCCGCAGGTAACTGAGGACTGCCGTAAATCTAATTATAATAACAATAAAATTTCTGATAGTTTAAATTTCTATCAGTGAGCAAAGTACACCTTACAATATGTCCTTAGTGATTTAAATTGTTTGTGCTTGTTTTCATATATTATTTGAGATTAGTAAGATACCCAAAAGATATGGCTTCTACATCTATATTTATTCCAAAATCGTTAAACCAGGACATTTTTTCCTCAACGAAAAACTTATTACGATGGATGTTTATGATGCCATAAGATATCAATATCTAGATAATAATGTTAAAAGCTTTGTTGAGATGTATTCCAACATGACAGAAGTTAAAAAATCTCCTATGTACCCAATACTTAAGGAGAAAAAACGACTGGAATTGTTAGTACTCCCAAGCCACATTCGATCACAGGCAGATGAAAAACCTCGTTGGAAGAAGAGATGAAAACTGCAATAAAAGCAGTTCTAAATACATTTTATTATGAGAAGCAGATCCCAACCGTCGACAAAATTCGATCGGGATTTACCTCAAATTAAAAGAACTGAGCTCTGGAAATTGCTCAGAGAACTTAATTTTTGCTGGGAAAAACCAGATAGGAAATCTGTTCTTATAGATCGTCCGGAAAATGTCCGTTGGAGAAGGAAATATCTCTCTCAAGTAAAAGGTAGAGTTGCTAGAAATAACACAACTTACAAAATTAGTAATTTAACTGACCTGTTAAAAGATTTTTTTGAATAAGGTTACTGCAGAAAACTGGGAAAAATCCATATAATAAAGGAATAAAATAGAATGTGGAAACTCTATCTCATGATCGGTAAGATAAAGGAACCAATTATAATTAATTTGAGCGAAGATAGCTTCAATGACTTTGATTACGAATTAGATACATAATGTTTACCAGCGTAAACACAATTTATTATTTAAATTTTCTGTAATATATAAAAATTAGTTACATTTGAATCCCTTTTTAGTGTTTAATTGTAATTCTGCAGATAGTTAAAAAAAATAAATAAACTGAAACGTCAGATGCCCTAAAAATGTTTTTAATTAATAATAAAATGACCGATAGCCCCAAAAAAATTTTAATATTATATGGACGAATTTATTTTTTTATATATGTTTCACTTCTTGTATTTTTGACAATAGGTGTTTTGCAAGTATTTAAATTATAACTTAGAATTTTTTGAGAGAAAAAGGCTACATTTTAGTCTGACTGTGCCTAAAACGGTTTCTATGCCAAAATTAAAAATAATAAAAATACAGTTGTAATTTGTATTAAATATGTCAAAATTGTTTTTATTTTCTAATGTATGTGAATTATTAAGAAATAATAAGAAATAAAATAATATTATGAAATCCTTTTTAACACACACTTCCAAATATCTATTGTTATCCAACCCAAATAGTCCATTATTATAGACCGGTATTTTTGATTATAAAATGTCTAACCCATTCCTATGAAAAATATATGTGTCTAACAGATTTTGCCAAAGACACCGGACTAAAAAACATAGGTAGCTTGCGAAGAAGAAAAAGGGTAAAAAACGATCATTTTAGTTCTTGAATAAACTATAGTATAAGAGGAAAAATCGGATCTCTTTTCCTGAACTCAAGGCTCTTGGGGGGGGGGGGGTCGATCGCCCCCACCGCCCCCCTCTTGGATCCGCGCCTGAGCTAAATCCTATGCTAATGTGTATTTTTGTTCGTACTTTCGGTACAATTTCTTCACTTATTACTTGACCATTTTAGCTTATGTAGAGTTAGGAGAGAATATGCAAAATAAAGAGCGCCCCCCACTTAAAGATATGGACCCTTCCAGTGGAGAGGAAGTAAAAAATTGTAGTATTAGAGTTGAAAATTTAGGTCTACCTAAATATAGAAATACATTAATTTTCAAAGTTTTATGACTGATGATCAAGACAATGAATATAATTTTTTTATTTTACTGATACTATTATATTAAAAAATATATTAATTAGGTAAATTTCGCCGAAAAATTACCAATAAACTAAAAAATGAGATATATATGAGGAAAATGAAGTTCATCTAAACTGAGCTGAAACAAATTGTATTTAACAGATAAATTGCAAAATAACAAATTTAATTAATACGTGATTTTGTACTCACTAACAAGTAAAAATTATGCAAATTAATAATACTATTATTAAAATTACAATCTATATTACTAATAAAATAAAAGTACTTGAAAATATTACCAGTGGAAAGAGAAACTAAATTTTATATATCGGTAAGCGGTATAACACTATTTGTGATCCAGCATGTCACCCAAACAATGAAAATGTGCTTCAAAGTACGAGTATCGGTTTAACTGGAACACAAGTGAGTTTGAGACATTTTGCCTGAAATGCCTTACAACAATAGGCGAGAGCAAAATCAGTGTTTCAAACTCGTGTTAAGTTAATCAGAAAAACTTTTCCAATAGATGTTCTCGATGCTTTTTTTTCTTAACTGTCTATTGATGTTAGATTTTTAAAAAGTTGGTGTATTAACCTTGAAAAAATACAAAATCCTTATATCTCGAAAAGGTCATTTTTAATATTTTTTTTAGTCTAGAACGAAAGCTGAGCATTTTTTTATGTTTTTTTAAAATGTGTTTTTTTGATATTGTTTGAAAATGAAGTGACAAACATGATTCGAACCACCGACGCGATTCATACTTTCTAATAGCACTATGAAACCGTTTTATTTAGTGTTCAACAAGTGACTCTTTACTATCTTTCTTGATCGAAAGTTAAAATTGATGGCCGATGTCTTAAATAACGCTCACTCAAGTCCATTAAACTAATTCATCTTTCACAGTGTCAATCGATACTACGATATTAAGATAATAATCGGATTCCGTATGGGCCTCTTTTGAGATAAAAATAAAGGAACAGGAAAACTTCTGTACTGCAAGAAAATCAAAATATTTTATAACATTAAAAAAGCATCAAATTTAGATTAGACAAAGCTAAGGCAATTCCAGGTGCTTTGAAGTACCATGGTATGATTCCAAATAATGAAACTTACGTTCAATGCAAAAAATACCATTGCTTTTAGAATATACAATTTGTATACGCAGTAAAAAGGAAATTCATTAAATTTAAGGTAAATGTGAGGGAAGCAAATTTCATAAATGTTTATTAAATTCGTTTAATGTAATGCATCAAATTTAATAATTTACATTAATCTGAATTAATTTGTTCCATTAAATCTAATGTTATCATATATTAAATTTATAGTTTTGATTATTACTTTTTAAGGTGACTATGTACATTAAATATACAGTTAGTGTTCATTGAATTTAAGATATGTTATCACATATTTAATGCACCAATATTAATATGAGGTCAAAAAATTCTACCACTAAAAAAAGGTGGAAATTTTTTCCATAGGTAGTGTATTGTCATCTGTACACCGATTTCAAACTCATTGGTTTCCGTCATTATCGGCAAACACGTACACCTCATCATAAGAAAATTGAGTCTATTAAGCAACTTATATCATACTATACAAAAAGTTCAATACAAGTTGCGCCATCTCCCGGAATCTCATTCAATGTATCATGAATATTAATGTAAACGCCTTTAGTGTTAAGGTATATGTGAATTAATTTTAATGTACAGAAAGTTGAAATATCTTTTCGGTCACTTTATTGAAATTTAAGGTTCCATTTAATCAAATTTAATGTACAACGAACTGATATTTAAATGAATTGCTTTAGATTTAAAGTAAATGTAAATAATTTATGATTTTAGGTACAAAATTTATGTATAATGTATATTAAATTTGCATCAAATTTAAGGTTATTTTTAATACTGCAGGCATCAGGAAAATTTTAGTAAGGTAGATTTCTAGATTGTTGACTTCCGAACAAAAACTGTTTAGACAGCTTTCTAAAAAGGCCTATATTATAGAAAGTTTTGTTTACTCTCTTATAATAATAGTAAAGAAAACATGGGATGTAATTAAAGGACAGAGAATAAAGTATACATAAATATAAATTATATATTTTATGTTATGTAGCATTTCTGTCCATAAATGCTACGATATTTTGTTAATCAGAATTATTTATTTCTATTTTGCAAGTAGTAAATGTTATATTCTACATCATGTAGTAGGGGAAGAACGGGTAATGGGAGTCAGCGGGTAATGGTAGTCATGCACATATCTACAAAACAAAACATCCGAGAGATGCGAATATACCCTCCCCGCACCGCTCCATGCTTGTCGCCACTGTTTTGAACGTAACGCGCTAGTAGTGCCACGCATCTCTGAGTGACTGACGTGTTTTGTTTTCGCGCCTCGCTGATGTAATTTTTTGTCGAAATAAAATAAAAGGCAAGTATTTCATTTCATAGCATAATTAAATGATACTTATAACAGTAAAGGGTGTTTTTCATAGAGGTATAGAACTTTTAAATGGAATAAAACAAAGATGAATTTTTTAAATTGACATGAAATTTACTTTATTCGAAAGATAACCTTCTGGCATTATAATTTAAATATGACTTCTGGCATATGACCGCCACGGCTGGTTCGGACGTAGTCTAATCTGGAGGTCCAATTTTCCATGACTTTTTCCAATATTCGTGGCCGTATATCGGCAATAACGCGGCGAATGTTGTCCTCCAAGTGATAAATCGTTTCGGGCTTATCGGCGTAGACTAGCGACTTCACATATCCCCACAGAAAATAGTTTAGCCGCGTTAAGTCGCACGATCTTGGAGGCCAATTCACGGGTCCGAAACGTGAAACTATGCGGTTACCAAACGTTTCCTTCAATAAATCAATTGTGGCACGAGCTGTGTGACATATTGCGCCGTCCTGTTGAAACCACAGCTCCTGCACATCATGGCTGTTCAATTGATGAACGAAAAAGTCAGTAATCATGGCTCTATAGCGGTCACCATTGACTGTAACGTTCTGACCAGCATCGTTTTTAAAGAAGTACGGACCAATGATTCCACCAGCCCATAAAGCACACCAAAAAGTCAGTTTTTCTGGATGTAACGGTGTCTCAACATACATTTGAGGATTATCATCACTCCAAATACGGCAGTTTTGTTTATTGACGTATCCATTCAAACAAAAGTGAGCTTCATCGCTAAACAAAATTCGCTTATGAAAATCGGTATCAACGGCAATCTTGTTTTGGGCCCATTCACCGAATCTACGCCTTGCTAGGTGATCGTGTGGCTTCAATTCTTGCACGAGTGGGATTTTGTAAGCACGCGAACCAAGATCTTTCCGCAAAATCTTCCATAAAGTGAATGGATACATATCCAATTCCTGTGCACGATGGCGGATAGACTGATTTGGCTCTTCTCCTACGCTACGCTCTACAGCAGCAATGACTTCTTCTGTGTGCACGGTACGATGTCTCTGTGGATGTGTATTATCATTTAGAGTAAACCTGGTGCGAAAACGTTCCATAGTTAATCGAATTAATTGCTCTGATGGACGATTATGTTGACCGTAAAATGGACGTAGTGCGCGATACGTATTTCGAACAGAACCATGATTTTCAAAATAAATTTGCATAATTTGGAAGCGTTGTTCAGGCGTCAGTCTATTCATGTTGAAATGCCAAACCAAACTAAACATAAATCACTTAACAGCTGACAAAATGGTCGCCGGTTAAAAAAGTGTTGCCAACTTAAAGTTCTATACCTCTATAAAAAACACCCTTTATATAATGGTTCTGACACAATAAAAATATTTTCATATAGACTCTTTAATAATGAAAAGTCTTTATTACGAACGGTGACAAGAATCCTATTTCACGATGTTCCAAAATTTCCATTAATTAGAAATAGCTTTTTCGATATTCGTCGAAACAAACATATTACCCAATTTAATTTTAACATAATTACATTAATTAAAAGCACTGTTACAGTTTTGAGCTAATATCATTGCATTTAAATGAATAATTTTATATTTAGGTTAATTTTTATTCTGCTCAAAAATTTACTTACAAGGAAGGTAGCCCAATCGGAATTGACCGATTTCAATCATTTTTGACCATATTGTGGAGCTTGAAAAAATAAGCGACATGTATATTTTTTTGTCGGTTCTTAAGCGTACTTAGGGACTTGACTCGCGGAAAATAGATTTTTTAATATTTTTCGGAATCAAATTTTATTATTTTTCAATAAAACAAAAAGGAAAATATTCTTAAAAAATATGTCAGTTGTAGTTTTAGACGTATTTCTATTACAAAAAATTACAAAATCAGCTGAAAATATTTAGAAAAAATAGTTTCGTTAATTCAAATAAAAAAAAGTAATGTTGTTGTGTTTCAGAACTTGTCGTTAAACCACTCTTAAGTAACTTTAACTATCTCTTTAACTCTTTCATGATTACAAGGAGCTGGTTAATTACACAGAGATTCTGCATTCATTTTAAGTGATATTTTGGGCCGCTGATTAAGAATACGTTTTCAGAATTGCACTTTGTTTAAATATTTTGTCTATATATACTGTCAGTCATTTTAGTCAATCCACACAAATTATCTGTTCTAACTTGCTTTTTAACTGGAAAGAATGGGCAATTTTACCCTTAAATTAACGTAAAATCAGTCGATAACTTGGAAAGTAAGGGTATACTGGCAGTAAAAATTAAACTCCCTTCTAACATGGTCTAACTTTAAAACTGATTTATGAAAACAATAGTGGGTTTAAATTAACATACAAAACCATAAGTCAATCAAGCAATATCCTTTAAAAATTTAAGGAAAAAGATATTTTATTTTATATCAAATTGGACAAACGCATAATTTTGCCTACTTTCGGGACACAACTGTTCCTCTTACCAAATTTATGGCTTTGTTTCTCGATTTTGTCCTTAATTTTCCTATATAAAGTTTTAGTTGTATAATAATACAAATTGTACCAATATCAAAAGCAAAACAAGACCGATCGATTAAAGTCTAACTTTGATGGCAACTTAATCACGTATACAACTTAAACAGTTTTATTGAATCTGGCATCGAATATTTGAGTAAGTTTTTTCCTACTATTATTCGGGTGCAAAAAACAAAAAATACTATTTATTTCAAGATTTTTAAATTTAAAAGATTAAAAGATAAACCAAACTAAAATTTCGAATGAAATTAAGAATGTTTAAGCAGTAACATTTTTTTTTAAATCGGGTTTTTAGTAACAACATGACTACAACACACGGTCATATGATACACACTTTGTAGCACGTTTTTAATTTACCGTAAATCATGAGTTGGTGCGTATTTTTATAACTTGGGGAAATAATACTGGATTTTTCCAAAACCAATTTTTATAAGTCGTTTAAGTGCTATTAATTCCTTAACTTTATTAATATATTCAAGTATACAGTTTATTATTTATTTATAACTGAAGGTATCTTAATTCTTAAAGTAAATTCAGTATATTGAAAATCATTTTGAATAATTTTTTGAAATATTTGGAATTTTCTTTTGTACAAGTTTGAAGTGAAAAGGATTTAATTATTTTCTTTTAATGAACGTTCGTTACAATATACATGAAAAAGAAAACCTCATCATTATTCGAAGGATTTGAGTGTTATTGCACGCTGTGAAAAGTGGCTTCGAGAATGTTTTAAGAGATTAACAAATAGTTTTTCGATGAAACCCAGACATACTAAGCTTTCTGAAAATAGCTATAGTTGAGCACCTAATTTATCAGTTTTATTAATTTTATATTTTTTACAGTTCCCAAATTTCTAATTCATAATCTATACTCTATAACTGCTAAAGGTAGTTGTAAACGTGTAAAAATATCAAATTCCTATATAAAACCTTCTACTACTAGTTACGATTTGTTAACTATTGTTGACAGTTTATTAAAATCCATGTATTTTTACCGAATTTATACGTTGTTTAAATTATTATAGTAGCTATATTTTTGACACAGCGAACAATCATTTTGAGCATTGATAAAGTTTTGAAATAAAGCGAACGTTCGCCATAAATTTTTTTTAACCTATTTACCATATCCTACAAATAAAATATCTACAATATAAATTGTCCATTAATTTATTTGAAGTTAAATATTTTTTTTGTTTAGTCCACACGTCAACGATAAATTTTGTTAATGGCAACATTAAGTAAATTATGATATTACGTGTTACTTAAATAGACATTAATTTTTTGTTGCTTTTGTTATTTTAATTGCAGGAAACTTAGTATATTTACGTCATCATAAATTACCAAAATGTGTTGTGTCAACTATTATTGGCCTACTCTATGATTTATCACTCTCTTTGATTTTAACGGTCATATTATGAGGTATTCTACATACATTTCTCGTAACCAACTAACATTTATAGCTATGGAAACGTATATTTCCATTGTGAAGTAGTCAAGTTATTGTTATCAATTATTATTAACATATGGTATTATGACCTTAAATATTCATTACAATAAGGAATGTCAAATTATTGGTACTACTTACATACCAACTTATGGAACTTGTTATAACGTATTATTTTCGAAAAGTATTTCATATAAAGAAGTAGATGTTTTTTGTTTGTGTTAGGTAGCCTAAACAATCGGAACCAAATTTTGATCCGTATTTCTTAACATACCTGGAAAGGTTTAAAGCTATATTTTATTTCAAAAAAATATTTACTTCCATCGACTATAACGTTAAAAAGATAATTCTTCAAAGCGTAATATGTTTGCTCTCCGCTTGGTCGCGGATATGCTGTAGCACGCCACACCACTCGTCACACCACTTGCCACACCACTGATTGTAGATCGAAATAATTTTTTTATTTCTTTTTCTCTTTTTTATGCACAATTAAAAAACCTATAGAGGTAGTATATATAGACTAGGTAGTAGAGATATTTTTATTTCGCATGTGATACATTTTTTCGCCAAAAAATTCTACTACGTGTGAAGAAATAAACTAATATCTCACCATCATATAAAGAGGAAACGGAAAATTTTAAACTAATTATAATCAAATTGTAACTGAAGTTTTCTTAGATATTTGCAGTGCTGTAAACTATATAAAGATGAAAAATTATTTGTTGACACCTGTAAATAAGCAGATAATAATTAGCTCTATGCACCTCTTATTTTGGTAGCTAGGTGGGGAACTGTCTGCTCTTATGGTCTTTCCTTATGACAAGGCAGGTAAATCAGATTGCGCAATTTTGAGAAAAAAAAATTTTTCTCAAATTTTTGAGAAATTGTTGGGGAAAAATAGTATTATAGGAAAATCTTGAGGACAACAATTAATAGTCTCATTTAGAGTAAATGAATCCAGTCTGTCAGAATTTTGCCTCGTTATCTTGAACATTTTTATAGTTTGTATTTGTAATATTTTATTGAGTAGAATAAATGAGTTTACAAGATATGTTGTTTAATTATGCTGCAACATAGAGATTAAAGCTCCAAACTAAAACAACCGTCAGTGTAATATTTATTTTTAATTTACGATTGATAAAAGTTTACGAGAATAGTGCCATTTTGGAGAAGAGTAAAATTTATTTTTGGGAAATTTCGAATTTTGTACCTGGCGACTATGTGACAAGTCGCTTCCTTAGTTGAGTTGGCTCTTGAAGATCTGAAATATCGGCCATAGATATTCACTAGCAGAAGTTCCTTAAAAATGGTACTGTTGGGAAAGATAGTGCATGCACAAAATAGTGCAGGTAGAGCTGCGACTGGTACAATATAAAATCCAGTGCCTGATTAAAGGAAGGGGATTAGATGGGGTTATAGCCCCAGGATCTGAAATACTGTAATATTGGTGTTAATATAAATGTACCTAGAAAATATGTCAACTTAACACTACAAAGAATATATTAAAAATTTTAAAAAGTCAATAATTACAAAACTAAAATACGTTAATTTTTTATTGTTTAACTTTTATTTGTTTCATGGGGAAAATTCTCGCAAAATTCTGTAGAGCAGAACTAAATCACCTTAATATAAAAAGGTTAAGTGCGTGTCCGATACGTATTTTGTTATTGTTTTGTAGTAATTACTGGCGTTTGGTAAAACATTGAATATTAAGCATAATAATTCGTTATGTTGAGATGGATTTTTTAGATTCTGAAAATCTTCCACTGAAAAACTACAGTAAAATTTTAGATTTATGTATAAAGTAAATTATGGAGAAAGAAATACGAAAAATTTAATGTTTAAATATAAACTAATATAAAGATTGTAGAAAATATTAAATTAACACATCAAAAACAAAGTACTGGAATACACTGAGCTAAAAACGAGTGACTAATATAATAAGTGCACAGTCAAACCTTATATAAGCATCAGAACAAATCCGTTGAAACTCCGCACTTCTATATCAAGAGCCTTATATGATCTGTACTCCTCATAATTGGAAATTATCTTGCCTTGCGCATTTATCAAAAATCACACTTAGAAAACAGGGCGACAATTTTAAGCAACTTTAGTATTTCGGGAATGAGATGACTAAATAAAAAATGTTATAAGACATATCTTAACCACTGAAAAACGCCGATGATATTCTAATAACCAATGATCCTGCTGAAGTACAATAGATGATGTCGGAATTGGACTGCCACTCCAGATTAGTAAAAATAGTCAGTATTAACAAAACAAGGACTTCGACATATGCAAATATATATATATATATATATATATATATATATATATATATATATATATATATAAATTCAACGCTTAACGGTTAGCCTCTAGAAAAAGTCGATAAACCGGTCTTGGAACAACTCATTATCGATATTTCTATATATTTCAACATCGGGATTCGATATATTAAAAAAAGATATCGATTTTATTTTAAAAAAAAGTCCGTTCAAAAATGGCTTACACAGTTTTTAAATAAAATATATTTACTTAATATATCAAAATTACATTATTTTGCCGCACAAATTACATGAAACGGTTGTCTTGTCAACCTTCTTTAAAAAGTTCCAAACAATTGAAAAATTTACTTTAAATGACATAACGGCACTTCGCTATTTTTTACTAATTAAATTAACTGAACTAAATAAATAAACATGTGCTTTTTACAACAATAATATTACCATCGACTAACATAATCTCTCGTCTCAACTTCGATAATCTATTACAGATAATGAAGTCTGCATCCGACTGGTCAAGTGCAGCCGAAATTTTCCTCCGTTTCAAAAGAATATATAGGTAAATAAAAAAAAGTGGAAAAAGAATATTATAATTTCGCAATCGAAGTACGGAGTACCAATAGAAGACTTTGTGAACATGGTGGGATGTAAAGGTGAAAAAGACATAAGTATTGTAGATCAATAATCTAAATTTCATTCATTCATTCAGATCAGTAGCAGTCTTGGTGAACAGTTTATATTTGTGCCTTTAAAACAAGTATAAAAATATAATTTTATTATATCTTTTGATTATAATCTTTGTTCCATAAACGGTATATTTAAATTAAAGAAATATAGATAACATTTTTGAATACTTACCAGTTCCCAGACATCTTTGGGAGGATTAGTTTAAATAAGTGACGAGGAAAATGTGAAATGCGCATGTTGATTTATTTGGCAGGATTGCTTTAAAAAAGCCCATTAACAAGAATTTTTAATATACTTTGACGGCCGTAATAAACTCTCGGCAAAAACATTTATTGGCATTACCAGTATTATCAATACTTTGATTAAAAATTACCGTGGACGAAAAAATAATCAATTAGGCAAAGGTAATTAAAGGAAATTAAATACCTTGACAAATTAACTACAATACTACATACTCTCACATAAAAAGTGTCTGGGTAAACCAATAATGAAACACAGGAATGTTTTCTTAATCTTGCGAGTAGTAAAACTTTTGAGAAATGTTGTAATTTGAGTTTACTCAAAATCTTGAAGGTTTTTGTGTCTACTATATATATATATATATATATATATATATATATATATATATATATATATATACATATATATATATATATATATATATATATATATATATATATATATATATATATATATATATATTAACACTCAAGCAGAATAAGGTTTAATTGGATCATTTGTGTTTTTACCCTTGTTAACAAATAATTTACTTAAATATAAATTCAAAATATTTACATAACCATTACCTAAAATTCATAAGCAAATTTAAATGTAAAAAATCCATAAATAGAACAAAATGTAAATAACAACAAATTTTAACGGCTGCTGGGTGATAACGTCACAAATCAGCGCTGGATCTTTGTATTCTAGGAGTTGTTGACCTAACATGTGAGTTCTTATAAAAAGTCGTGTTCAAAAATTACATATAATTCATCGAGCTCACGAACGGTAGATGTTGGGTATTAAATTAATTGACTGTAAGCGCAACGAATGGATCTGATAGTAAACTAAAGTCGTGGACGTGTTGGAAAGGGCAATAGAATAAAAAAGGGAGATGGCCGTAGAACTGACAATAGATGGATGAAAATAATTTTGAAGTGAAGACCAAGGCTGGTTGTAGAATTGTGAGAAGGCTAAATACGAGATGGACAGATGTCATTTAGAACAGAACAGGAAACCAATACATCGAAAAAGCAGAAAATAAATGACAATGGTATGAAACGGGAAACGCCTACATTCAGTGACTTGAACCTCGTTGTCGTGATTTAACGGTACTCCACCCGATTATATAAACAAATATGACGAAAAAAAATTTTTAACATTTTTTTTATATCTCATAAATTAGTGGATGTAACTTATTTATAATAGTTCTTTTTGCAAACTTGGAATTGTGGTGGTTTTTTCTTGATGGAAATCCATTATAAATAGTGTAAAACAGAAACACAATTTTTTTTGTTTGATTTCCACTATATTTTGTTGTTTGGAAAACACATAACTCGTTTCGCTACGATGTAGCTTCTTCGAATGTTTGATAGTTACTCTTTAATCTCAATATAATTTTGTATACCTATTCTAGGTACTAAAATTGAGAGGGTCGTTTACCTCAGGTGTTACAATAAATTAGATCGACTTTATACATAATGTATTGTCAACTAAATTATTTGGGTTTTACCTAAATATTAATGGTTTTGTCTATCTAATGCCATAAATCACAAATTACATCTTTTGTTTTATATTATTTGGAAATTCTATCTGAACTCTTATTAGGAAAAAAGACTTAATAAAGGTTAAGTTCAATCTTATCATTTAATAGTATTTTTGAATTTTTTGAATGGTTTATCTCGAGGCTCTCATATACATTTAGTTTTTATCCTCTCTTTTCTAAGTGTAAAATTTTAAATTTTTCATTAAAATTATGGTTTTCTTGAATGAAGTGGTTTGTATATGTTGAGTTATTTTTGTTAAGGAGGTAACTTGTTTTATGTTCTGCAATTCTTTTTTTAAATGATCTGCCTGTTTGCCCTATGTATGTTTTGGGCCACGCACCGTATCGTAACTGGTAGACTCCCAATTTATTTTCTTTATTGTTTTTTGCTTTTGCATTTTTTATATATTTTCCTAGAGTTGTGAGTTTTATATGCTCCTTTCATGGTTTTCTTGTTTAAGATTTTTTTTAAATCAAATAAACCATGAAAGTAGAATATTCAAACTCACAACTCCCTGGGAAAATATATAAATAATGCAAAGCAAAAAACACTAAAGAAAATAAATCGGGAGTCTACCAATTTCATTGTAAACGATTAAAAAGTGAATAAGCTATAGAGCTGTTACATACAAACGAATGGATTTGATGACACTATGGAGTTTTTTCTTCAGAATCATAAAAACCAGGCTTTTAACACTATATTCTATAAGATATTTTTTGGACTGTATATACTTTCAGGAGAAGAATCGAATTAACACAGCATATTTTTTAATCATCTTTAACAGTTTTATATCTTATAAGAACACATTCTTTGGTTGAATTCTCCTACTGTGTATAAAAATATTTTTGATATTCTCTAACCATTATTTTATAGCTTCTTGGAGGCTATAAGTGCAATAGTGCAAAAAAACACCCTTAAAAATTGGGAGATTTTAATGGTGAGCTGAAGACAAATAATTATCGGTAGAAGATAAATAATGATTATGAATTAATCAATAAATTTGAATTTTATAATTTCGCATGTGGTACTATAACAAAAGTAGCGGTTAACGTTTTGTTTTTGATAAGTTATACAAATTTGCCAGTGTCAGATCGGTATCAAAAAATCTCATTTGCTCAAAATGACGATATCAGTGCGTGAATATATAGCAATAAAGACAAAGAAATTCAAGGCAAGCTTAAGAATATTAATAGAAAGAATAGGAGGAAAGTTCATACAATGCAGTGACCTGGATTTACAAGATTCGTCAGGTGAAAATGAATGTCTTGACACTGTTTGATTGAAATGATCAACCTTTCTAAGAAAACAATGTTATATACTTTAAAGTATTTAAAAATTTTCTCGTTAAACCATTGAAGACAAAGTAGACGTTTCCTTCTCGTGATTCTACTCTGGTACTCTCTATTTAAGCTAACTTATAGTGTCAGTAAGTGAAGCACTTCAGAACTAAGAGATAAATTCATAGAAAATCATTTGAAATGTGCTCAAAACGTAAAATTTCACATTTTATTTGATTTCTTCGGTATATGTGTAGATAACAATTGACTCTGGATATTTGATTTGATAGTTTGGTATCAAAATATCTGTTCAATATCCTACCGAATAATGGCAGAATGGGATTTTTAAATAGACACTTACTTCCTGTCAAATTCCCTATTGGTCCGATACAGCTCTATTGATGAGGCTATGAAGTAGTTGAAATATATATTGAAAGAGAACCCGATTGAAACGTGGGGAAGAAGCTGTCTGCATTTTCTTTAGGGCAAGTTTTTGAAATGTACACAAATAACGTAAGATAATTTATATTTGGTTTATTTTCCAGTTTTTATAATATTATATACATTAGAAATAAATATTTCTTTTTTTTTTTAATTTAATATATCCAATTGTATTTTGTTTAGAACTTGCATTTGGTTATTTTTTATTTATGGTTACAAAATTTGACAGCAGAATCCTTTATTTCGACTGAACTACTTTCAAGTATGAATAAAGAAAATCAACTATTCCGATGGTACTGTAATTACCGTCATTTAAAAATATTTTTAATTTAAAGTAAAACATAATTTGGCATGAGTGACGATTAGTAAAGCCGAGTAAAGAAAATAAGCTTATAAAATAGAAAATGTGTAGCCATCAATTACTTTTTTCATGTAACGGCAAGTTCATTCACTCACTGTAATCCAAAATCCTATTAACACCAGTAAATAGTTTTCCCAGTAAGCAGGTTTTTGCCAAGATGAACAAATCAACGAAATACAATTAACTGGAGCAAATCAATATCGAAATGTGCTTTCCGGTAAATCGAATCATCAATAAAACTTTTAACAAAACAATTTTGAAGCCGAGTCGTTTCGACTTCATTAATCAAAAACTTGCAGAACAATTTGCTTCGGATGAAATGATTTTCGAATGTAGACTATTTCACAGGACAGGACCGTTCCCATTTTATTTAATTTTAGGTATATTAAATATTGTCTTCCTTCATATATTTTTTTACTTCCTTTTTACATAAAAATAATGTGTCCATATTAACTTTCAATTAAAATTTAGAAAACTTGAAAAATTGAATTAGCTTACTTGCGAGTTGGGTTTCAAAAACGAATTTATATAGTCGCTTTTCATATATATATATATATATATATATATATATATATATATATATATATATATATATGCTCTGACAAAGTTCTGTAGATTTACTTGAAAAAACTAGAGTGCAAGTTGCACATAAATTTACTATGCCCATTGGTAATTAGGTAGTTACATTCACTAATTGAAATACAAATATTTTCGTTTTATAAAATTGTCAAGAGAGTAATCGAACATTCAAGAAATGACTGTAAGTCGGAATTTACAAGTCCTTTTTACAGAAGTAATTCAAATCCAAAATGATTAAGATTTATTCAACTCATAAAACACAATTTACTAAATAAATATTTATATTTTATTTTGGACGTAACAGCTTTGTTCACATTCTTTGGTATTCCACAGCAAAGGAATATGGTTGACGTGAATAAAAATGCAATAATTGCTACTATACGGCTAACTTTTGTTATCTTTCTATTTTATTTACATCAGATATTTTAAAATATGTAACATATAAAAATATTGCTTGTTTGAAGGTCATAGACAACGATGTTTCTTGCGAAGTAGTAGATATCTGTTGGACATCCATTGTCTTTATTTTTGTTGAATATCACGACGTTTCGGCTAGTAGTTATCTCTAGCCGTTTTCAAGTGAAACTAAATAAATCCCTTAGCTACATGACTACGTATACTAAAAGTAAATGCAGTGGAGTATGACTGAGAAGGGTACAGTCATGCCTGCTATGGCAAAATCCCATTTTTTTATGCTGCATTTAGTTTTAGTTTGCAATTATTAAGAAGTGGTTTCCGCACTTCTCTTATATCTAAAGATGGTTTACTAAAACAACTCGGGTTCTGATATATAACCGCGGCTTATTTGAATTTCCGTTTTCTCCAATGTTGTTCTCGGTGTAGTATTTTAGCTTCAGACCATTCTATGTGGTGTCCATGAGTGCAGGCATGGTTGGCGGCACCAGATTTTTTTGTTTCTCCTCGAGATGAGCATTTTTGGTGTTCTTTGATCCTTATGTCAAGAGGTCTCTTTGTTTCGCCAACGTAGGAATTGCCACATTCACATGGTATCTGATATACACAGTTCTTCATGTCCCTTTGAGTTGTTGGTTTGACCCTAGTGAGTCGACTTCTCAGAGAGTTATTGGAATTGAAAACAATGTTGATTTTATATCGTTTTTCTATCTTTCTAACTTTTTCTGAAATGCCTTTAAAATTTTCAGTTCAGTACTGGTTTTCGTTCTTTATTCGTTGTCGATATTGTCCTATTTCTGCGTTGTTCTAGAAATTTATCCACTAGATATACTGGATATCCGTTGGCTGTCAGATCATTTTTAATGTAATCTATCTCTTTCATCAAGCTCTCGTTGGAGTTGCAGAGAGTTAAAGCTCTATCTACGAGATTTCTTACAATTCCTTGTTTGGTGTTGTTGGAGTGATTAGATGAATAATTAAGGTATTGTCCTGTGTGCGTGGCTTTTCTGTAAACCGAAGTTTGAATTTGTCTGCCATTTCTTTCAACCAAGACATCTAAGAATGGCAATTTATTTTCTACTTCTTTCTCCATGCAAAAACGTGGGATTTTGCCGTAGCAGGCATGACTGCACCCATCTCTGTCACACTCCACTGCATTTGCTTTTAGTATAAATAGTCATGTAGGGATTGATTTAGTTTCACTTGAAAACGGCTAGAGATAACTACTAGCCGAAACGTCGTGATATTCAACAAAAATAAAGACAATAGACAAGTCCAACAGATATCTACTACTTCGCATATAAAAATATCATTTGCTATAGAAACAATTAGCTAACAAGAAATATTTTAGGAAAATACCATAAAGATATGTGGCAAATGCTATCTAAAATAACTAAATTTTTGCTACTAATGTCATGAGAGAGAAAAAATCTAATCACGTGAAAGCTTTGTAGTTGTCCTGTAGATAGGTATGGATTACGCCTTATTAGAATTAAATCCCCTAATTTACTAACATGTGTATGTAAGTGGGTGAAATTGTGTATCAATACACTGCGACCTAATAGATCTATTGTGTTCACCTTCTGCTGCCAAGTCTTTAGGGACACCTTGCCGTCTAGAGCAGATTCTCAAGTACTATTTTCCTTAGAGTCTTAGGATGTTGGACGGCTTTAATGTACTTAATTCCTTTTATATTTTGTGTGCTCCCAAGAACAGCATTCTACAGTTCTATAAGCGCTATACTCTGAAAGGATGTAAATAGAGGTTTCGTCCTCTTCCTCACAGAATCTGCACTATTCTCTTTCTGCCAATATAAGTTTCTTGAGGTATTCCTTCAGGTGACAATGTCCAGTCAGGATTCGTGTCAGAACTCTAAGTTGGTCTTTGCTTAGACTTATGCATTCCTTGAATTTCCTCTGGCCGCAATTCCCAAAAATATCTTGGCTTGTCTTATTTCTTGTAGATGCGTTCAGTAATTGGATTTCCTGCTCTCATCCTCTCTTTTTAGTTCTTCTAGTATTATCCTGCTTATTATTCTTACCTAATTAGTTTACTTTCTCTAATCATTCTCACAGACCATCTTAAAGCTGATTACTTAAGAACTCAACGCACTGATGGTTGCTTGATTATCCGACATGATAATAATGTCCTGACCGCGATAGTCTCTCTTTGCTGAATTTAATACGTTTCCTCATGGTGTATATTTCCGCCTGGAAGATGTTTGGTGACTTACACAAGCTTTCATGGTGTCTGGTTTTGGGTCTATATACTCCTATTACAGTTCCCTACGTTGCTTTGAAGCAATATGCACTGCACTGCACTTAATGGAGTTCTTCTTAAGTTTTTTAAAGGTATTTCTGTTCTATTCACTTTCACAACTTAACATTGTGTTGAAATTTTACATAAGGTTGAAGTTCTTTTTCATTTCATTCTGAGGCATGTCCTAGATTTGTTGATTTCTGGATAAGAGATTGGGTCTTCGTTTTATGACTTCATCTATCAACATCCTATATGTTACCTTCCTGTCTTACTCTTCACAAGTATATGCAATGGCGTAAGGTTTAAGATTACTTCCATGCCGCTGTTGGGCAAGTTTTCATTTACATCACAGGCGAGTCATTTAAACTGTCGAGAGATTGGCTCTCGTATTGACCAGACTGGTTCTTGTATTCCAGATCACTGTGCCATATATAATGATCGGTCTGATTATTGCAGTGTACATTCACTGCAGGATTTTTCGGTTTGTGTCCCAGCTTTTTCTCCACGAAGTTTATATAGACCGTTAAGGCTTTGGTAGCCTTGTTGATTAATTCTTTTTTGTGTTTATTCCAGAGAAGTTTATTCACTAAGATGGTCTAACTTTAAAACTGGTCTGAGTTTATAGCTGAAGGTTTAAAGTGGTAAGTGAAACAGTAAGTCAAGCAACTTTTGAATCTTAAGAATACAAGGATTAAAAAATAATAAGTTTCTATATTAGAAAACCGGAAAAGAAGGTATTTTTTTTTTAATTTTCGGGAGATGACTATTCCTATTACCAATCCCAAGATTTTATCCTTAATATTTCTATATAAGCGTTTGTTTGCCGATATATGTAATATAAATTATAATCATTTCATAAACAAAACAAGACAGTCAGGGTTAAGTTATAAACATTCTTAGTGAATTTGGCTCTAAGAGTTTTATAAATTTTACATCTTAAACATAATTTTTTTAAATATTACGTATAGAGCTTTTCCGATATTTTAGAATTTCGTACGCCAAAGTATGCGTATTGGCAAAGACAGATTATAACATAAGTTTTTTTTTATTTTTTTTGGGTAATTTTACTGGAAATTTTAAATTCTTATACGAAAATCTCGGTTCGTGAACCACACTCGCACTCGCCCTCTTTTCATTGCCTTTAATAACATTGGACAAACAAATGCACCTAAATCAAAATCGACTAAATCTAACCATTTTTGGTGTGCTATCATCGAAACTAAACTTATCTTTTTAATATTAGTTCAAGTTTTAGAGCTACGTGATGTCACGTCTCCCTATATATTAACAATGTAACCGCAAGAATGAAGTTGGTTTATTTATATTGTTACAATAGAGGGATGTGACGTTGTTAAATATACGTTTTCACCAAGTTAAGGAAATTTTGTACACCTTGGCAACACTGCACGGGGGATCTTCAGGGATGACCCTCTCAATATACGAAGTCACTACCCTCAGGGCTTAAATAAGGGAGATAGCCATTTAAATTCATGTAAATCGACTTTTGTGTATGCTTTGTACTAAGCAGCAGTACAAACAAATGACAAACGCCACTATTGCAAATATTATAAAATTAAATAGAAAATTCTCGGATATTTTCTAAAAATTAAGAAGCCGTATATGGGTATATAAGCAGCTACGAAGCGGAGGGGTTAGTCAGTCGAAGTTAGTGAGTCGAATCGAATAGCTGAGATTGTAAGATGTCTCGAAAGTGTGTAAACAATCCTGATCACTTCTGTTATGTTTGTGGTGAGGTGACTTTTGCGTCTCAGAAATGGTCTATTATTCCACTGATAAAAAATGCATAACAGCATTATTTCGGTGGAAATTATTGGGGATTAAGACAAACAGTGTGCGCCACATATCTGCTGTAATGCATTCGCTTTATCAATCATGTTAATGATTGCTATTTCTGCATCATACTTCGGGTTGGGCAAGACACAGAAGAAAAAGTCGATTATCTACTATCCAGTATACCATTTGCCATGAGATCTGTGCCTCATAGTGATCAACTTCCTATACCAGAACTCCCAGAAACATTCACTTACGAATCAGATAATAACGATACAACGATTTCTCAAGAAGAAGATATACCATCAACATCAAGAGGTTCTGATTTCACACTCAGCACGTTTTAATGCTAAGAGATAAAATAACTCAATCAGAATTAAACGATCTTGTAAAAGACTTAGAATTTCCAAAAAGTAAAGCAGAGTTATTAGGATCAAGATTGCAGCAGTCGAACTTATTAGACGATGATGTTTCAGTATGTGTTTTTCGTAAATATTATTAATATCCAGTACCATTTTTTTAACATGGAAAAGGACTTGGCTTTCTACAATAACCTTGGCGGTTTATTGACGGCTTTAAATATGAACTACTAGCTAAAAGAATGGAGATTGTTTATAGACAGTTTAACATTGAGTTTAAAAGCAGTAGTATTGCATATGGAAAATATTTTACCGTCTATTCCTGTTGGATATGCAGTTCACATGAAATAATCATACGACAAGTATAAAATACGATGAGCACCAATGGCGGATCTGTGGCGACTTAAAGGTGATTGTACTTTTACTTGAGTTGCAGCTAGGCTTCACCAAGTTTTGCTGTTTTTTGTGTGAATGGAACAGTCGAGCAAAGGCACTTCATTAAAGGGAGAAGACTAGTCCGTTCTAAAATCATTAGAGCCAGGTGAAAAGAATGTACAACATAAGACATATGGGCCAGCTTTTCAATACCTGCGTCAGAAAGTCCCGGGGTTAAGTGAGGCAAAAATTAAAGAAGATGTTTTTGTTGGGTCACAGATTCGAAATATTGCGAAATATATATATATATTTTGACAGCACTGTATCAGATATTGAAAAAAATGCTTGGAATGACTTTTGCCTAGTGGTCATTAATTTCTTAGGAAATAAAAAAGCTGACAATTACGTTACTTGTTGAAAATATGCTCTCATCGTATCAAAAAATGGGTTACAATATGTCTCTAAAAATCAGTTTCCTATACTCATATCTGGACTTTTTTTCCTGAAAACTGCTGAGCTGTAAGTGATGAGCATAGCGAACGCTTTCGTCAGGATGTATCAACAATGGAGAAAAGGTATCAGGGAAAGTGGAATGCTTCCATGCTTGTCGACTTATTAGAGATGCTCCAGAAACAATTCACAAAACCAGTCCAAAAAGATAGGATATTTAGTGTCTGTACAAATGTGAATATATTTATTTTTTTATTATTTTATTAAAAATAAAATAAAGAAAACGTGTTCTTGAAAATTGCAATTAAGTTTCTAATTGCATTGTCATTTTTGTGTTCAACGCCTTTTCATATAAGATACAACAAATAAATTAAAATTTGTTGCGTAGTGTAATTACCATAGAAATTTGATCCATTTTAACAATCAGACCTTTTTTCAGGTTAAAAAAGTTAATTTTTTAATTAAAATACTTAGAAATAATGTTAGGATACGTATAGTTGTTCAATTCTAATTTTATGTAATTCTTGCATAATGCCTCAATATAATCATCTTCTCAAATTTTGAATATGAATTCTGATTTTATTACCTACATTAAAACAAGCAAAATTTTTACGACAAATGAATAATATAATAAATTTTTATCATTTAAAATGTTTTTGGAAGGCATTATAATGCATTTTGTAGCTAGAAATAAAATTTAACTATTCAAAAATCGATTTTCCATTACAAGCCATGTGTAATTTTGAGGTAAAATATGATTTTATAACAGCTCAAAATATGCTTTTACTTCACCAATAATAGCGCCGGCAAAAATGTTTTATGGAGGATAACATATATATTTTCGCTTTGAGAGTCTTTTTATGAGTATAGGTGAAGTAGTATATGTTTATGGTTACAATCTCTTTAAAACTGTCATGTTTATTGTGCATTTCTTATTTATTTTTACTATTTTAGGGGGCTTTTATTAGTTCATATATATGGCCTTTCGGCCAGATAGAAAAGTTTAATTTGATTTTTTTTCGAGAGGCGATAACTAAATAATCTCTGATTGAGTCGGTACCACGAAATACTTTAGTAATCGCTTACCACTCCCAATTTATGTCTCATTGCAGTTGTGGTCTGGCAGTCTGGGCACACTTTCTTCGCACAAAGCGGGTATATATTGTTACGATTTAGTCCCTGTAAAATCTTTCATTGGGTTCGCAGAATAAAACACCACACCATTCACTAGTACTTTCAATATTTATATTATCACAACTCTTTTATTACTATTACTTAATCTTCATTATTCAAAAACAACTATACAACTCTTAACTATATAACTATACAACTAAATGGCTCTTAACTATACCACTATACGACTCTTAAAAATACTATATGATTAACTCTACTACGCTAATCATAACTCTATTTATAAACCTATGGAAATTTCTGTATAAATCTAGAGCATAAAAGTTGAAATCTATCTAGAAGTATGAGTCATTGATACCCTATTCCAGGGGTCGGCAATTCATTTCTACTGGAGTCCGGATGATTAAAATGTTTCATTCGAGAGTCCAGAAAAAAAAATTAAAAGCAAATTTGTATACTAAAATGGGAACGTAGGATGTATTATATCATACATATTGTACAATAGAGATAAATGGATAGACGTAGCCGGTCCAGATTTAAACCCTTCACGGTCCGGATCCGGACCGCGGTCCGCCAATTGCCGACCCCTGCTCTATTCCTTTCGGCTCATTATAATAAAGATGACTTAGATGCTTGTTCCTCTCTTCTCGCACCAATAGGACGTAGAACGTTGTCTTCTCCCTAGTCGGTGAGCTACACACACTTGCACACACTCTGTAACTTGGGGTTAACACTAACCACTTTCTTTTGCTCGATGCACTTTACTCATAGATAGATTATTTTTTTCCAAGGTTGTTTTCTTAATTCATTAACTAGTTAATTGTTGAGGCAAATACTTTTCTTCGATTTTCTTTCGATGAGACGCCTAGTGAATCCTACCGACTGCGCCACTTTTCTAGTCGGGGTTCATGCTATTTTTTTAATAAACAACTTTATATCTTAAGTGAGATACAGGCTGTATATAACTAATCTGCATTTTGTATATAGGTCATATTTATAAGTTTAAAAATGCTGATCCAGTATGGGAACCGACGCTTTAAGAATCGGAGAATTGCTTATGTAAGATTGCGCAAAATTGCAACATAATCTGTTCTCACGGGAATGTAACTATCATCAAACTCGGTATACTCGATAACCAGTTATACTTGAACTAGCAGTTATCCATCGCGGATTCGTTCGCAGCCATAGTGAGAAAAGGTTTTAGAGGGCTAATAGAATATGACACAATAATTAATTTCCGTTTTCTACTACTATTCTGCTTTTGTTTATTATATCAATGTGAAATAAATCGTATTTTATTATTGCAAATTGCAGCTACATACTAGTGAAGCTAGAACACAATCTGGACGATAGTCTTAGCGACCCCAACAATCCATCTCGCACCTTCTGATTGTACTGAAACCAGACTTCCACAGCGAGATGACAAGATCTAATATATGATTAAAGTATTCCATAATAATTTGCCATCCATGGGATAAATTAAATCACTTTGACATGTTTCTGGATCAGAAGAATTCAGGTTTTTTGTGTGTCAACGAGCACTGACTAAAATACGTTGAACGCAGTATTGGGATATTCTAAACGCAGTATTGGGATATTCTAAAGTGATAGGCTTTTGTCGTTCTAGGAGGTCTCATGGTGGTGCCGCAATTTTCATTAAAGATTCCATTTTTTCTAAATGTCAACCAATTTTACATTTAAATAATTTTGCAATGGAAATTTCATTTAGATGATGTGCATTGGAGTATGACAGAACTACATGTCTAATATTCCTAATAGAGATGTCGACATATTTTTCTGCAAATTGGTAGTTGCTTGTGGAGGGATAAACAAGATAAGAGTTGACAACGTAACGGAACTAACCATTAATTACAATTTCGAATTTTTTTTGTCAGTATTCAGCATCCATCTTTGAAGCAGCCCCCACACATATAATATTTTACCTTAAATATAATAAATTCTATGAATAAAGTTAAAACAAAATATACGAAAATTTATTAATATATTTTTTCATTAAATATGTAACAAACATTCAGATAATATATTAATTATAAAAACTATTAACAACTTAAGCTTAACATGAATAAAGAATTTGAATTTAGTTTTTATTATTAATATATTATCTGAATGTTTGTTACATATTTAATGAAAAAATATATTAATAAATTTTTGTATATTTTGTTTTAACCTTATTCATAGAATTTATTATAATTAAGGTAAAATATTATATGTGTGGGGGCTGCTTCAAAGATCGATGCTGAATACTGACATAAAAAAAATTCGAAATTGTAATTAATGGTAAGTTCCGTTACGTTGTCAACTCTTATCTTGTTTATCCCCCCATAAGCAACTACCAATTTGCAGAAAAATATGTCGACATCTCTATTAGGAATATTAGACATGTAGTTCTGTCATACTCCATCATCTAAATGAAATTTCCATTGCAAAATTATTTAAATGTAAAATTGGTTGACATTTAGAAAAAATGGAATCTTTAATGAAAATTGCGGCACCACCTTGAGACCTCCTAGAACGACAAAAGCCTATCACTTTAGAATATCCCAATACTGCGTTTAGAATATCTTAATACTGCGTTCAACGTCTTTTAGTCAGTGCTCGTTGACACACAAAAAACCTGAAATCTTCTGATCCAGAAACATGTCAAAGTGATTTAATTTATTCCATGGATGGCAAATTATTATGGGATACTTTAATCATATAATAGATCTTGTCATCTCGCTGTGGAAGTCTGGTTTCAGTTCAATCAGAAGGTGCCAGATGGATTGTTGGGGTCGCTAAGACTATCGTCCAGATTGTGTTCTAGCTTCACTAGTATGTAGCTGCAATTTGCAATAATAAAATACGATTTATTTCACATTGATATAATAAACAGAAGCAGAATAGTAGCAAAAAAAGGAAATTAATTATTGTGTCATATTCTATTAGCCTTCTAAAACCTTTTCAAACTATGGCTGCGAACGAATCCGCGATGGATAACTGCTAGTTCAAGTATAACTGTTTATCGAGTATACCGAGTTTGATGATAGTTACATTCCCGTGAGAACAGTTTATGTTGCAATTTTGCGCAATCTTACATAAGCAATTCTCCGATTCTTAAAGCGTCGGTTCCCATACTGGATCAGCATTTTTAAACTTATAAATATGACCTATATACAAAATGCAGATTAGTTATATACAGCCTGTATCTCACTTAAGAAATAAAGTTGTTTATAAAAAAAATAGCATGAACCCCGACTAGAAAAGTGGCGCAGTCGGTAGGATTCACTAGGCGTCTCATCTAAAGAAAATCGAAGAAAAGTATTTGTCTCAACAATTAACTAGTGAACGAATTAAGAAAACAACCTTGGAAAAAAAATAATCTATCTATGAGTAAAGTGCATCGAGCAAAAGAAAGTGGTTAGTGTTAACCCCAAGTTACAGAGTGTGTGCAAGTGTGTGTAGCTCACCAACTAGGGAGAAGACAACGTTCTACGTCCTATTGGTGCGAGAAGAGAGGAACAAGCATCGTCCTATTTCTCATAAATAGACTCCAGGGAGAAGACAAGCATCGCTCATCCTATTGGAACTTAGGCTAGTGAGACAAGAAAGAAATCGAAAAATCCGGAAATCTAATGAAGCCAGTAATCATCACCCTCATCGGAATTACATTGTAAGTGCAATCCATTCATTCCTTTCATAAATCCCATTGAAATATTGATAATAAACAAATTGTTTGATTGTTATATCAAACACATTACTAATTAATAAGTTGATGAATCAAATAATTAAAATACTGTTTGATTGTTATATCGAACATATTGCCTAATAAATAAATTGTTTAATTGTTATATCGAACTCCGAAATATTTAACCAAAGACTTCATAAATGTTTTATTTAACTCATACTAGTTATAGTAATAAATACACAATGGCAAACCCAGACTATCAATTGATCAGATTCCAAGCAGACAACGTCCCTCTGTTTGACGGCAATTCTAAACAAATAAATAGGTTTATCAGTGCTTGTGATAACTTTTACAAAAATCATAAAAATCAGACAGACGCTAACGCGCCTATAAATGTTTGTCTATTTGATACGATATTGAGCAAACCTGTAGGTAGAGCAGCCGATCTAATTGCCTCACGTATAGAACTAACCTCGTGGCCTTTAGTTAAAGACGCGATTATTAATACCTTCGCGGATCAAAGATCAATAGATTGCATAGTTCAGGACATAATCACCTTTAAACTGGAAAAGAATGAAACACCTCGTCAATTTGGATTAAGACTACAAGACGCTAGAAATCTTCTTTTTTCAAAAATAAACACGTCAAACGATACTCGAGAAATAAAATTATTAAAAATTGCGGAATATGGTAATGTAGTCCTAAAAATATTCATAAACGGCTTAAACTACCATATGCAACTAGTAGTAAGGTTAAAAAATCCACAGACTTTAGAACAAGTCATGAATTTCACGTCCGAGGAAGAATATTTTCTATACTATAAAAATCGCAGCAATTTTTTAAGTAAAACGATTATAAATTCCAACACTGCAAACAATCTAAAACCCAATAATTCTCATTATTCTGCTTATACACCTAGAACGCATTATCTTATTAACGCGCAACCCTTAAACCCATAATATTATTAAAGACCACCCCAACCTTTTAATAGCAGACCGAATCAATTTTTAGGATTTGGCCAATGGCGTTACAACACCCCAAATCAAAATTGTTCCGGACAACAACCAAATTATAAATCGCGACCAAATATTAACCTTCAAAATGCACCAAGACCCTCGACTTAGGGAATTTCACGTTTTACTTCATATCAAAAATCTGAATCAATGGACACGTTCTCAGGGAACACTAATATAAATAAAAAACAACAAACTCTACAAAACAAACCAAAATGGATAGCAGAACAGCTATTTAAGCAAGCAGTTAAACCCGCGAACAATGACGAAAATGCCCCTATAAATAATGACAAAGTAAATCATCCGCAAAATAATGAAAATGCTTCTGTAGGAAACTAGTATTACGATGAAGAAAACCCATACGAAAATCAAAATTATCTTGATGACGAAAATTCATCTGAAAATCAAAATTATCATGAATTTGAAAAACAAAATAATTACTGCGGCGGAAATTTTCCAGAAAGTTTTTCCTTCAACAGCCCATCTTAATATACTTACATAACCATACCAATATCGATCTACCAACTATGTTTATTCCTGAAATAAATGCAAAATTTCTCATAGATATAAGTAGCGGCAAAAGCTTTATCATACCCGACCTTGCTTACTCAAATTACCTGAATTCCATATTCTCAGAAACTTTTACTGTAAAAACAACCCATGCAATTGCAATGCATAATGAGGTAGCAGATATTCCAATATTCACTTCTTTCAGAATCGCAGAAAACCATAAATTCTATCTTTTCGACTTTTCATCTAGATTTGACGGATAATCAAATTAAACATAAAATCAATCTAACAGACGAAACGCCGATTTTAACTATACCATACAGGTACCCAGAAGTTCATAAACAAGAGGTAACACAAATTAACAATATGCTTGAAGACGGCATTATTCAAAACTCAAATTCGCTATGGAGCAGCCCATGGATAGTGCCAAAAAAATTAGACGCGAGCGGACAGTGCAAGTGGAGAATTGTAGTTGATTATAGGAAATTGAATTTAGAATCCATTGATGATAAATTTCCGTTATCCAACAAATCGAATCTCCTTGATAAACTAGGGAAAGCACGATATTCCTCAACCCTAGACCTCGCGACAGGTTTTCATGAAATAGAAATGGAACCCACTGATTCCCATGACAGCCCTCTCAACAGACACAGGTCACTACGAATTTTAAAGAATGACCTTTGGACTCAAAAATGCCCCTTCAAACTTCCAAAGAGTCATTGACGATTGACGATATAATTATATTTTCTACATCGCTCCAAGAGTATATCGACAGATTGAGAATAGTCTTCAATAGATTAGGGGAGGCAAATTTCAAAATACAACTAGATAAATCAGAATTTTTTCACAAATAAGTACTAAATCCTGATAAAGTAGACGCAGTAAAAAAATTTCCAATTCCCGGGTTATTACCGAAGATTCATCAAAGACTTTGCAAACTTTACTAAACCCTTAACACGATATTTAAAAAAGGGTGCAAAAATCACCTACTTTTAACAATTTAAAAAATCTATAAATAACTCTCCAATTTTAAAATATCCACATTTCGAAAACCTTTTTGTCCTTACAACCGACGCCTCAAATGTAGCTCTTGGCGCCGTTTTATCACAAGGAAATCCACCTAACGACAATCCTGTTGCATTTGCATCACGAACGTTAAACGAAACAGAACAGAAATATTCTACTATATAAAAAGGACTTTTAGGGATAGTATGAGCATGTAAATATTTCAGACCATAACTTTTTAGACGAAAATTTAAAATGTATACAGATCACCGACCTCTTGTTTGGCTATTTAATCTTAAAAAACCCAATTCAAAATCAATAAGATGGCGACTTAAACTTGAGAAGTACGATATGAAATAATCTACAAGAAAGGAAGGTAGAACACCAATGATAACGCACTTAGTCGAATATCATTAAATGCATTAAAATCTGAATCAGTTTTAAATAATCCAGGCCACATTAGTCAAGAAATCGACAAATTCTTTGACGAAACCTATAGCCAATTCAATCCCGAAAATTTGGATCTAGACGACGCGGGTCGAAACGTTAATCAAACCCGCGAACAATCAACCTAACCAATAAAAAACCAAACCTAAAATTAGAATCCTTCAAAATATTCAGATAAGATGCCCAAATAATTCCAAAGAAGATAACACAGTACACAGTACTAAAGCGGCACAAAACTATTCTAACATAACCTTATTAGACGAAATAATCAATAATAAACCTCACCAATTTATAATTAAAAAATCCCCCTATGATACCTATATCAAAACAGAACGCGAAAATTTTGACGGAAACCAAATTATTCACGCAACGTTACCGACAGACATGTTGATAAACAAATTTCTGAAAGAATTTTTAACCAATAAAACTACACATATTTATTTCTTCTCAAAATAATTAAGGCCGTATTTTCAACAATCTAGGAATAATTTTTTCCAAAATTTAAAATTAATAGATTGTACGAAACTTATTAATAATGTTAAACCCTTGAAAGAGAATTAATTGTAAAATATAGACACGAAGGCAAGACAAACCATCGCGAAATTGAAGAAACCCGTAATTTTCTAAAACAAAATTACTGTTAGAAATCGTTAAAATCTGATATTGTAAAATATATTAGTAACTGCCAGAGTGCAAAATATAACAGAAAACCACCGGATCAACCCTTAATAATAACAGAAACACTGAGTAAACTCTTCGAAATAGTACATATAGACACATTCATTATTGGCAAACAAAAATTTCTTACTATTATTGATAAATTTTCAAAATATGCACAAGCATTACCCCATAACGGGAACGCTATATCGTGTTGCGAACAACTAATAAAATATTTTTCATTCTTACGTATTCCAAAGCAAATAATCACTGACATTGAATTAGAATTTAAAAACGAAACAGTCAATGAATTACTAAAAGAACACAATAGAAAAATACATTTCACTACACCCTATCATTCTGAATCGAATGCCGCAATAGAAAGACTCCACTCTACATTGATTGAACATATTATTAATCTCATGCCTTACGCAATTATTGCATATAATAATACAATACATTCAAGTACGAACTTTGCACCTTGCGAACTTGTCTTAGGACACACGGACTCTCGAGACGCTATGAATCTAATTCCATTCCATGTATTTACCGAATATTTGCTAATCATAAAATAATACTCAAATTTTATAAGACAAAATTGCTCAGGAAACTAAAGAAATAAAACAGAAAACTATTAACAAAATTAATGAAAATAAAAAATCGAAAGATATAGTTATAGGATTCCAAGTTTACAAAAAATCCAATGATAGGTCGAGTAAAATAAAAAATAAATTCTCAAAACCTTTCACCTTAACGAAAATATTGGAAAAAAATAGGATCGAAATCGAAAACCCAAAAACAAATATGAAAGAAATTATTCACATAAATGAAACTAAAATAGTATCCATTATTATAGATGGAGCTGGACCAACGCAAACGCAGAAAACTTCCACAACCTGAACGATCACCCAAGGATACTACCTTTCAGGCTAGGAGCGGTGCAAATCAAATTTAATCACTGGACCTTTATTTAACAAAACAGCTTGTATCTCACTTAAGTAATAAAGTTGTTTTTTTAAAAAAATGACATCAACCCCGAGTTGAAAAGTTGATTCTTTTTTTTTTTGTTAAAAAAATGCAATTATTGTTTTCAAATCTAAGGTCAGATGTTTGAGATGTTAAATAATCATCTATAAAAAAGTTACTTGTTTTCTGTTTGCTGACAATTTTTTTTACGTCATTTTATTCGAATTCAGGTGTAGCTTAACAGTATTATATAAAATGACTAAAAACTATTAATATTAAAATTAAATAAAATCGCACTAAAGGCGTCAAACTCGAATTTCGTGCCACAAATTTGTAAACAATAATTGCATAATAATCGACTTTATTCTTTATAATTTTTAATGTTCCCCAAATGAAAGAGTAGAGATTTTTATGATTTTGGCAATATATATATATATATATATATATATATATATATATATATATATATATATATATACGTCATTTTATTCGAATTCAGGTGTAGCTTAATAGTATTATATAAAATGACTAAAAACTATTAATATTAAAATTAAATAAAATCGCACTAAAGGCGTCAAACTCGAATTTCGTGCCACAAATTTGTAAACAATAATTGCATAATAATCGACTTTATTCTTTATAATTTTTAATGTTCCCCAAATGAAAGAGTAGAGATTTTTATGATTTTGGCAAAAAATAGATATATATATATATATATATATATATATATATATATATATATATATATATATATATAAGAGTAAAGAAGGGAAATCGCACAAAAATCATTGAGTATAAAGTAACTTCATTTAAAAAAAATATATTCGCGAAATTTCGTTGTGCTTTTTTGAAATACCAAATTGACCAAATTTATAAAATTTACAATATAATCACCATACAGAGCTCAAACCTATCCCCATGGCATTTCCTACAACACTGAATTGTTTTTGAACTAAAATTGGAGTTAGTATTGTAAATGTAAGTAATATTTTCTTAAAATAATATTAACGATAGTTAATAATTAGTAAGACGCAAATAATTAACATAAAACTTTCTTCAGAACTTCATGAGTTAACATTAAAATTAATAATTGAAAGAGCATGATGAAACATCACCTGATTTCAGGGCGGAGTTTCCTAAATACTATTTAAGAGTTGCGCGGAACCAGCAAAAGCAGCAGTTCAGCAGTCCTTTTTAATCTGTTCAATTCGACTTTAACTTGTCCTTTGGGCATATTTCTGAACACGCTGAAATAATAGTACTCAGTTTTGGTCTTGTATCCACGAGAATGTTGGTTCTACAGCCATATCTCCGTGTTTTTTAATATGATAAAATTCGTTAGAGAACTTGACCAAACTTACGTCTGATTGCAGAACATTGGCTCTTTGTAGTCAGAAATCGTTCTGGATTCTGCATTTTAGCGAATCAAATGATTATCGGCCGAAGTTTTTGAGCCACGGCGATCTTATTGAAGACATCAGTGATTTACTAAGTTTTCTCGACTTCTCTTTTTAAACCGACGAATATCTTGATAGACGTGAAATTTGGGAAGTTCCACTGGAACACCCCAAATTTGCGTTAAAATAGTTTGTCATTCTTTGAGTAGTTGCACCCCTATTTAAAAAAAAAACCTAAAATTATCCGTGAAAAGTCATAAAAAAGTATTTTAAGGTTTCCCCTATTTTAAAATGAAAGTGTAGGGAAGATTTTTTGCTCACGAAATCTCAGGTAATAACTTTTTAACTAAGGGCCCTTAGACTACTTAGTTCGAAAGCTAGTCGAACGTGCAGGTGCACAATGCACTATCCTGTTACTAGATCGCATAACATTCTTAGAGTTTTCAAAGATAACTCAGTTTCCCTTACTCGACAGTCAAAATTGTTATTACAGTTAATGAATCCGAACCTGCGTTTAAGTCCGCTTTATGCGTTAAGTCCGTGAAAGTTAAATGAAAATACATTAAAACTTCGCGAGAATTTGTAAAAATATCCTAGTCATAATTTTAAAACTGCAGATAAAAAATTATCGAACTATAATATCCAGGTTTTAATTGTATAATTACTTCGGGAAGACAATTGTGAATTTTGTTCCGAAACTTGAAATCACCAATACCAAATTTAAACGTTAATTCTTGTAAAATAGGCGAAATAATTGTAAATAATAGGTTGTTAAAGATAGATGTTGATTGAAACAGAATAATTTAGCTTTAGTTAAAGTATTAATAATTAGCTTCGGGTAAAATAAAAGTAATCAGTTTAATTATTGAAATTTAAGAATAAATTATTATTTTGGTCACGAAGTTAAATATATTTAGCGCAAATTAATCATCTTGAAAAACTAAAATATTCCGTAATATTCCTTAACAATTTGTCTAAAGTTAAGAGCACTTTCAAGGCCCGAAAAGAGCATGACTCATTCCCTTACTCTTGGTGAGAATAGACAGGTGAGGCAGGCGGACGAAGTGTCTAGTCTAGCTGGGTGGTTTTGGAGACCTTACCAACAAACCCTGTGTAATAAATGAAAGTAATGATAATGATAACATGAATAAAACATTTTTAGATAAATATATAGAAATTTTTGAAGTAACAACAACCCAGAGCTCTGGTTCGGAAATAGGTTTTGTGAAGATAATTGTTTTCTCGAACTATCCCGTTACATCTAACGTCAAAAATAACCCTCGTGGGAGAACCCAATTGCCTTATTAGAAAAATAACACGATAGTAGGTTAGCTCGGAGCCAGGTACACCTACTTATTATTTTAGTTCTACAGTAGCATGTTTTATATTTATAAAAAGTAAAATTGATATGAGGTGCTGTAATAAGGCTATCTAATGGATCACTTTGAACATTGTAAATTAAAATTATCTGATAGAGGGTGTACAGTTACTCAATTAAATTTAGGGTGAGACTCTTTTTTTGCTATGTCACTAATAGACTTTTTTAAAGATAGAGTCAGTATATACCCGTAGGGTTGTACATGAGATTACTATCTAGAATACAGCTTTTAATTTAATATAAAATTATATATTTCAAATTTTATGTCGTTGTATGAGTATTGTTGCCTTAAATACACAATATGATGGTTCACACACATGACTATAGTTTCCGGTGAAACCACAAGCGCTATCAATTTTATTATTGTTCATGAAGTAACTTGTATATATTTAAAAATATACTGCTAAATTTACTAAAAAGATAAGTTTTAGGATATATTTAATGGCCATGGAAGTTATATCTTCTAGCTGGTCAATTTTGTTTTGCTTTGTATTTTATAAGTCAACATACAAATTTTTATAGAGACAATTTAAGGATAAAAACCTAGACATAATGCCTTGAAATATCTGAGGAGAATAGTCGTTTCCCCAAAATTAAACAAAATTTTCTGTTTTTCAGGATTTGGCAATAAAGGAAAACATTTTCTATTATTGAATTTTTAAGGTTTAAAACTTTGTACATGGCAATTTAAACTTCTAATTCTCGACTTAGATCAGTTTTAAACTTAGGCCATGTTAATGAATTACGGGTCTTTGTTTTATGGAGAGAATATACTTGAGAGTGTTTAAGATGGTGAATATAGATCATAATTTATTATTCTGATATGTAACAAATGAATAAAAGGATAAATCTAATATGAAACATTCCTTTGCGACGTGATTTTAAAGTTTGAATTCATTTAAATGTCGAATTGTAAAAATTGGCCGATTAGAATGTAAGAACTGATGTCACAGCATTTTAAAAATATTTTTTAGCGTATAGTTTTCACGGCAATTTGGTGGCTAAAGGGAAAAGATTTTCGAGCCATGTGAGTAAAAAAATAACGTGGGAAATGAATTAAAAATAATTTAAAACAGCATTTGTTGATTTAGAAACCTAAATTGGTTACCTAATAAAATTAATGCAATCTCTAAATTATTAAAAAAAAAATATTTTTTAATATAAAATCGCGACTGTAGGAGAGAACATCTGCAATGTTTTTATATGTTTATTGGTTATTTTGTTTATGGTCTGTCCATATTTCAGAAAACTATCAACTACCACAAAGAATTTCCACAGGATAAATGATACACTTTACTTTCATTTGTTCATAGTCCTAACTAAAAATTAACAACTATCGATTATCAACTAAGCAGTTGATTAACTTTTAACTTTTTTAAAAGGCGGCATAATTCGTGCCTGCTTTTCATAATTATTGATTAATATTATAAATAAATAAAAAATTTGTTACAAAACAGTCAAAACACTTGAAAATAAAATTATTTAAACAACCATGATTGAAAAGCAAAAAAATTACGTTCGACTTTTAGGTTAGAATATTTATCGACAATTTTTTGATTGGTCAGCCTCAATTTTTGCTAATTGTGAAATTTTGAAGTCAGTCAGTTTAACGCATATTAGACAATAATGGGAAAAAAACTTCGCTATTCGTATAGTAAACTTGATCATTTCAATAAAACTGATGCTAAAATGAAAAATATGGCCGATAAAAAATTTTCTGCAAAACATTAATTCTGATCAAGACATTATTTCGAAATAAAAACACTTCGATCGTTTATTCAAATATGAAATTAATTTTCTTGGAGAACCGGATAATGAGGCTGCCATATATTACTCTGGATGAAGACGAATAAAGCGGCAAATGAATATTAATAGTGAATATTAAAATATGGATCATTTACTTCAACTGTCATTGATTCATAGCATATTATAAATAGAGAATATATTTCGGATATCATCAGTCAATTACAAAATATCAAAATGTTACAAAGTCTGATTTTTACATTACAAAAGTTGAATAGCGAATCAGTCGATTTATTCATGAAAACAGTTAATCAAAATAATGAACCATTTAAAACATCAAGAAGTTCGAGGATAACGGGCAATATTTGCAGTGAACGTTATATGTATTTTATTAACAGAAATCCTGATTAGAGTTCCGAAGTGGAAAAGGTGCTTTATTCTCACTTTCTTGGAAATGAACACACAAAATATGAAACACTGCATGAAAGCAAAACACTAGAATTGTACGGTGTGTAATTCAAAGTAAAAGTGTCGAAAACTGAGTTGCCTGTCAATTCGAAGATTCCACGGCTTGGATATAGTGCTGATAAAGTAGTGTGGGCATCGAATACGTTGCTCGTAGTAAAATGTTCAAAAGGGAAAAATTATAATAGCTGTGGAAATATTGCAGCAATTATTATTCATCCAGTCTTCTACAATTAAATTATTTTGAACCCGAACAACAAATACTATGGTCAGATTTAATTAGGCATGACGTTACTTGGTTTCCATAAATGTCACTTTATTATCTACTCTTCTTTTGAAAATTTCATTGCTATTGTGGAAATACAATACGATAAAGGTTGCATTGAACATATTGTAACGGATTTTATAGCAGTAGACACCTCATAGTATTAGTTTGTATTTCTAGTTTGTCGGGTTTTGGTCTATTTTCTACAAGTTCGTAAGTTATTTAATTAGTTTTAACTTTTGTTAATTTCCTCATGAAATGTCTATGAAACAAGTTCGGGAAGTTTTTAGAAAATTATATTTCGTTATTTTTGACATGGAAACGCCTGTGACACAAGATCTAGAAATAGCCGGATTATTTCTTTTTCTTATTTTTATTACACCCCGTAGTATGAAAATCCATCTAAAAAGATCCGTAATCTTCTGGTATTGGGAAAAAGGGTATATAAAAGTCCAGATTGGCAGTTTAGTTTGATAGTTTGTTGAAATAACTTAAATTGTTGGACAAATTGTGATAATAAAAGTTATAAAAAGAAAACTCTCTGTTTATAAAGATAGGGCATCTGGAACAAATTGGTGTCAGAAGTGCGATAAAATCTAGAAGAGGTTAAAGAAAAAAAAAGTGAATTGACGCTGTTTGTCAGTAGAAACTACAAAACGGAAAGCAAAAATGGAAGAATAACTTCAAACTAATTTAAGTCAGATACTGATGATGATACAAGATATGAAAACAAGCCGAAAATATATGAAGAAAAATTACGAAGAGATGAAACAAGAATAAAAGACGAGACAAGATGATAGATAAAATGAAACAAGAATTAAAGACAAGCCAAGAGGATATGAAGCAAGAATTAACGACAAGCTAAGATTATATGAAACAAGAATGAAAGACAAGCCAATATGATATAAAACAAGAAGTGATGACACTGAAAACGAGCCAAGAACACATGAACCAAGATTTGAAAGAAGACATTAAGAAAAATCAAGAAAGTATGAAACAAGAACTAAAAACGAGCCTGGAGGACATAGAACAGGGAATGCAACAGAAGATTAGCAAAATTAGAGAAGATGTTCATGGTGAAGTACAACATGATGTGATGGGGATCCAGAAACAGATGCAACATTTACATTTGCACATTAAAGACGTACATGGCGAAGTACAATATGAGGTGACGGGAATCTAGAGATAGATGCAACAATTATATTTGCAAATCGAGAAGATAACCAGTGCAGGTATAATAAAGATAGATGGTGTTCCTGCAACTAGTGTGATGAAGCCACCTACCTTCGATGGAAAAGTACCTTGGATTACCTACGTCCATCAATTCGAAGCCGCCACCACTGGCCACAATTGGAGTTCACCGGAGAAGGCACGTGCTCTTGTTTTAATACTACTAGGTAAAGCTATGGAGATTCTACGTAACATTCCCGAAGAAAAACAGAATGATTATGAGTTTATTGTTACTTTTCTGGAGATGCAGTAGGGGGAAAAGTTAATTGTATTTTTTTTTTCAAAAAGGCTAATCTAATAAATTTGATATCATATTCTGCACACTCCTTGTATATGAGAAAGCTTCTCTCTATTGAAAATAATATTGTCTGATTCTCTCCCACCATATACTTTACTTATTTATGAAACCAAACTTGGTGGTTCTTACTTCAATCATGAACTATGCTGTATGATTTGATTTATAGTTCGAATAGGTAGCACTTAAAATACTTGCTTCATCGATATTTCTAAACTGTTCATTGATACTTTTCTCGAGATGCGTTATGGGGAATCCCACCTCCAAGAAGTTTATAAGGCCCCAGTCAAAGGAAAAAGACAAAAATACAACAAAAGCCTTCAAGAATATGAGGCGGATATAATGAGATTAATAAATTTGACCTACCCAACATATCTGTAAGAAATAAAGCAAGAGTTAGCAGTAAATAGTTTTATCGAAGGTTTAAGCTACCCAAAAATAAGTCAAACTCTAAGAATGGCCGACTGAAGAAAATTTCCGAGGCTTTTACTTATGTCCTTCAGTTTAAAAATGCTAAACAGACCTTGAGAAACCTAGAAGGAATCATAAAAAGAGTTAACGTTTCCCAGAATAGTCGTCCGATCTACGAGGACATCTTTATGAAGCTGATGAGAGAGATGCAAACATTTTTAAACAAACAAATAAAACATGACAACAAAAACACAACCTTCCATAGCAAAAATAGAATTCCTTGTTGGAAGTGTGCCCAAGAGGGGCATGCCGTTGTACTAACAGTACTGCTCCTGACAGAGTTCGAAGGAGTGACTTGGAGAAATCCTTTACTTCTTACGGTGAACTGGATGAGTAATAGTATCCCCTGTTTTGGATTTGCTGTTTTCAAAGGCAAAAAAGATGCTGCAGTTGTCGTCAAGGCTTGCGATGGAATTGAAGTATCCGGTTGTCGCATTAGAGGGACTTATGACACACCGAGAACAAATTCGAATAACATGCGTGGTTACCAGTGTGGATACAACGTTCACTTTTACCGAGATTCCCCGGAGATTACTGCTGATGGAGGCGATGGCAGAAAGGGTCGCTACGGAAGAAGAAGTTCAACAGGGCATCCTCGAGAAGGTACGTCGAGAGGAACCGCGACCGCGAAAGGGACTACGAAAGAAGAACGTCCTACAGGTCCTCCTCAAGAAGGTACGTCGAGAGAGATTGCGACCAAGAAAGATACAGTACAAGACTACTCTAGTATTTTTACATTTTTTGAAGCATATTTGAATGTTACCTAGAATTTCATCTTTACTTGGCCATCTTATTAGAAGGATAGAATTGTATGTAAATTATGCAAACTGATGATGAAATGTTACTGCATAGAGTGTTGTTTAATTTACATATAATGTTTAGTGTTGTGTACTTTAAATTCTGTTTTAATTTGATAAGAGTCACCGGAAATATCTCCTTTGCTGGCAATATAAATCGTTTCTTTTCTGGATTTTCTGTAGCTCTGTAATACATAATTCTAAATGACTGAAAAGATTTGTAGATTTAATAGAAGTAAATTTGAATAACTTTTCATTTATGTCAACAAAATCCCAAAACGTAATTCCTTTTTTCTTCTTGTCTAAACTCCGATCAATCCTGTTATTTAAATCACCAACTTGAATTTACTTGTTACTTGTATTATTTTCATTGCACATCATATGTTGCCAATAAATTTAGGTTGAGCTCTGCAGTATCCTCGTTAAAATTTTCGTCGTTATTGCTCAAGCTTGCTCCAAGTAATGGATTGCAATTCCGTTTTTCATGAATATCTTCATTTTCATTAGATACAACACAGTTTGAAGAAACATGTGATTCATTCTCTCTATAAAATAAAGTAAATTGGTTTAATAAAAAACAATAAAGCGAATAATACTCCGAAGTTATTTTAACTTACATTTGTTTTTTCATTCCTTGGCACAATCTACTTAAACGTTTCATGGGCAAACCAGAGTCCTTTGTGGGAGAAGTTATTAAGATCACGGGAAGATGCAGAGTTGGAAACGCTATTGGTTTAAATAAACGATTCTTGTTATTATGCACATTTATATATTTATATATTAGTACAAATTAAATCACTAGATTTCTATATTGAGTTTAAAACTAAAAATGGTTAATATCTACATACTGGAACGCAAATAATCGGCTTCCTTAAAGTGCTTGCTACACACCACCATGTAATGTGTTAATTTTTTCATTCTCATCACTTATTAAATAAGGTCTTGTTCTTCGGAATTCTATGAATAATAACATCCTCATGTTCAGTTATGTTGTGACCAGAAACCGAGCAATATTTGCTGCATAATTTACTTTACAAACATAACGTTATTGTAGTAACTCAACAGCTGATCGTTGTCACGGTTAAAATTTCCTGCTTACTAATACTGGAGATAATATTTTTGGAATACCTAAATTTCTGCGGCTTGAAAAGTATTTCTTTAATTTGAAAACTAACTGTTGGGATACTTATTTAATTTTTGGGCGAAAAATACTTATGATTAATAAATAGGTTCATGTAACAAATTTATTTCTGCCGACTGTTGTTGCCCAGGGTCATTTTTGAGTTGCCATTTCTTTCTAATATGCCAATTGAATGCAGCTGCTGCGCGTAAGCAATGATCTAAGTTACAAATGAAGGCTATTTTACTTTGACGTTGACTTTTTCCTGTTTGGTTCGGCACGTTTTAACAAGGTATTCTGTTAGTCCTCAAAAACCACAGGTCATTTTATTATTGGAATCTTCCTTACGTGTAATTTAACAACTGGTATCCTCCTTACTGATCTATTTATCCGTTGATGGTATGCTAGTACCTGCACTTTTTTACTACCAGTCACACTATTTGACAGGCAAACTTTATTGATTTTTTTTTTTAACTTTTAATAATAACCTATTAGTATAATCTATTTTCTGTTTTTGTAAGATGTTGTGCAATAATCCGTCGCACTATCTAATGATCATAGAAGAAACGGGTTTGCTTTATGTTTTTGTTTTAACATCAGTAGGTTATAGTGTGCATTGATTAGGTTTCATTGATTTAATTTTTTTTCTGTTTGTGAATTTGTTAGAGTTTGATCTCTTTTTTATTATAATAATACCATATGCTACAGCTCCAATTTTATCTTTTGATTAAGTACTTTTTTAGTACTATCTATAGCGGGTTTTATTTGTCTCACATGTTCATTTGCGTTTGTATTTTTTTATGTACTTATTAATTTATAGGGGTAAAGTTGAAAGCTAGTTTCTAATGACATCGCGGAAGGTTTTTGCAATTCGCCTAGCTACAGATGCAATGGCGCCCTGAATAACACACTCCTATTCTCTAGTATAGGAGTTAGCTCGGCTCGCTGGTGCTGCTACTAGCCTTCAACTATACTTTGGTGACTTAGTGTTATTAATTAATTTTTCTTCTCACTTAATTGTGAGATGTTGCACCCTTAGATACTAGTGTATCATTGTTTCGGCTTCCCACGCTTTATTTATAGATACATCATTAAATTTTATATTCAAAAATAAAAAAAAAGTTTTATAATATTTTAATATTGAATTTTAATAGGTCATTAATTTACATTTCTAATTGATAAACTAACTATTCAGTGATATCAAATATTATTTTAAATTATTTTTACGTCATTTTCCATGTTATTTTTCAAATTCACATGGCTCGAAAAGCTTTTCATTTTGGTCACCAGGTGTCTCTGAGGAATCGTTCTGTTGCCAATAGGATCAGAATTTAGTACTTTTTTGTACAAATGTTGTTTACTTGGTTGTACTACGTTGTAAGGTTTAGAATTTCATAGTCTAAATGTGCAACAAATAATTAAATTAAATAGAAAAAACAAAAATATTTTACATAAAAATATTGAACAGGCTTGTGCAAATCAATTTTCAACTAACACTTATATAAATTTCGTTTTATTGCATGAAACTTCTTAAATTATCATGCAAAATTTTTGAGATACAAATAGTCCCAAAAACTGTAAAGCGTTTTCATCTTGTTATCAATTCATGTTTTGACGTTGCAGTAATGAATTATTGAACTTAAGTTAGTTCAGGTTAAAATCAATTTTAGGCAAATGTAAGAACGGAAAACATTAGTATTAACTTTTTACGTGCTAAAACCAGGAATAAAAGATAATGTTATTTTCTATCGATCTCTCAAATTGTTTTTCGAGTTGTTAGCATGTAGACGAAAAGGTTAGGGCGGGCTATAGAAACTTCTGAAGTTTTAAGCACTTTGAAACTAAAATGTACAGCAAATGGCAATGGAATAGGGTAAAGAGGAGAAAGCGCTTAAGATGTAGAGTGGAGGAAGATAAAATATAAATTAAAAGCCACCAGTCTATATGTTAATTCAATGGAAATATTTTCAATAATGCTAATATATAGATTTATCTTAAAAGGACATAAAAATGTAATATGGATTATATTACAGGGTTTTAAATTTAAAATAATTTGCAAAGATAAAATACTTTAAAAGAAAAATTAAAATAATAAAAGTGGTAAAGGCGATTTACAACACACACGTTGAGTAATAGTTGGTGATGGATAAAGGAATGACATATCTCTACCAAAATAACATCATCTGCCATAGACCTATATATGGATATAGAATTTAGTAACTATTCTGTAACTGCTACTGATTAAACTGCATTATAAAATATCAACTACTCTCTATGTTCGCGTTAGATCGCTTATAATTTGACAGTCATTCAAAAAACGCCTGGTGTTATTTGGTGCAATAAAACCCTAAAAAAATACGATAACGGTGCTTCAAAAAACATTTATAAGATCGTTACAGGTGATAAGTCTTAAATCTGTGCATATGAACCCGAAAATATGCAGCAGTAGATCGTACGGGTCTTCCATGATGATCCAAAACCAACAAAAGTTGCTCGCCGCTTAAATACTTCGAAGCAAATGATTACTCGTTTCTTCAGGAAAACTGGCTATCTTCCAACTGCGCCTTTAGAGAATCGTAGAACTGTCAATTCTGAATAGTAACAACCATTTATTTGTCAGAAATCTAGGTAAATTGAGGAAAACAAATCGGACACCACGGATCATTATCTATTTTCTTACTGATCGTAAAATATTTACACATGTTAACAATTGCGCTTTTGACGAGTATAGCTTTTATCTTGCGATTTAGCAAGGTCGATTCTGGGTTTTTTAATTTTTATTATTTTTATAAATGATTTACAATTACATATGCCCGAAAGTCTCCTAACTAACTCTACGGATGATACATCCATTATCCTTTCAGAGTCGACTCTCGACAAGCTCCAGGTTACTATAGCATTGGTGTATGGGGAATTTAGTGGTAGTGGTATTTAAAAAATAGATTAATTTTAAACTATAATAAAACTGAAAATGCCATATTGAGTAGACAAGTTCGTCGCGACATAATTTTGCTTAATAGCAACAAGGCTAAATTTTTACGGCTAGTAATGGATCACGGAATGGCGTGGGACGATGACATTGATCGTGTTTGTACAAAGTTTAATACGATCTATTTTGCGCTATTGCAGTTCCGTTATGATTCAGACAGAGTCACACTTCTCCAGGTATGTTATGCGATGGTCTATTCTGCAGTATCGTATCATATTTTAGTATAAAGTGATGCTATAGGGATTAATCGAGATTTTCCTGATAAAGAAACATATATATTTATTTATTTTTAACTTTAAAAAAATAGGCACTTGGGACTAATCTTTATAAATAATGGCACATAAATTGGTATTTGGTGTGTATGCTTTCAAATGTTGTTTGTATATAAAAAATAGTCAGAGTATTTTGGAGAGAGCTCCACTAATTAGGATTATTTGACATGACATGGCAATAACTTGTTCCATAGCATCGAATACCAGCTTTTGAAAGATTAGCTTCCTCTCCATGTGTAAAAATTTATAACCTCATGTCAGGGGGGTATTAGAAATATTATCCAAATAGGTATGTTGAGTCTTGTAGTGGTGTAAAGCTAACTTTGTAGTAAGAATGTTTTAATTTAAGATGACGTGTTCAAACATCATTATTTATTTTGGTCTTATGGATAAATAAATGTTATTTTATTTTATTTTTATTTTAAATATGTTCAAAGATTTTATATTTTTGTAAGAAAACCTATGAAACTTCGAGATATAATTATTTAGTATATCAAAAATAACCTTGAACTTTTTCAATAACTTTTAGCTACAAATCACATTGCCTTTTTTAATATACCCTATGTTTAGAAATAGCAAAAAGGTAATCCTATGACAGAATAGATTTTCAAGAGTGATTTGGTATGTTTTTTTACTTACCTTATCGCACATTTTCAAAAGAAATATTCGCCTAAACTTTTAGTCTTGATACCTGTTGTAAACTCTGCTACGACTGAGAAATTGGGCTTTATAAAATGTGTCAAAACAAAATTTTTTTGCGCATTGCGCCTTTCATCAATTTTCGGCCAAACTTGGATTGCTCGGATTATTAGATTGAACCTAATCTTATTGTTGACTTGCGATTTGGTCGTTATAACTGTTAACACGTAGCCGGCGCGTGATTACAAAACACAAAAAAAAAGTGGTTTGATCGTTTGGGGACGTAGGCGGGGATCCGGGCTGAATGTAGGGTGTATTGGGGGAACGCTCATTCCGGGGTGAGTCCTAAAGTGTTTAGGGGAAAGTTTGTGTGTTTCTGGGTATTCTACGGGGTGATTTTCGCTCCACAGATCATTTTTTTGTGCAGTGAAAGTGAATGGGTATACCTGTGGCAGGCGGTTCAAACAAAAGAATGTTTGAAATATGTAAATATCTGTCACACAGGTGACAAATAAATTTTTTGTTATAGTAGGTCACACACGAGACCAACAATTCTGGTTGAATAATGAAAATATCCAGGCCCTCGTAGATGAGGCACCCCTCCGGGTTTTTTTCTTAGAAAATGGACTCCCAAACCATTTAACGTGAAAGCTTCCCGTCGTGTTCCTGGGCAAAAAGGGTATAAGCGCGAAAAGGGAAAAGGAGAAGCTGGCCAAATTGCCTCAGTCGCAATGACCGTATAAACTCGTGGTTTAAAAAAACATTGTTGACTGTTTCACGTTGACACGTCGTTTTATACCAATTTTATATTCTGTGTGTAAAATTATCATATACTCATTATTAATTTCAACATTTTTTTCTGATAAGCAATCGTAGGAATAGGAGTAGAAAGGTTCAACTTTTGAGAGAAGTTCGCGAGCAACAAGTTGATAATACAACGCATACGCTAGTATCAAGACTCATTCAATAGTTATTAATTTAATATTAATAATTACATAATACACCTTTTAAAGATGTTTTATATGCTTCTTATATAACTCAAAATATCATTTTCTTGAGCTATTTTAGGTTTGTTTATTCATTTGAGAGACGTTCAAGGCAACATATTTTATTTTAAGGTTTACAGCACTTGTGGCATGCCTTCACTCCATGTTTCTCCTGTCCCCGCACCTCCCTCGGTTTCAGACTTAGACCTTATTTAGTTGTATTGAAACTTGAAAGGTGTAGCTGGTCAGTTTCATTTTATTTATGATATTGTGACAATTTGCATTATATATGTTAATAAATTATCCCTTATATATTAAAAGGGGGAAAAAGTCTAGTAGAGATAAATCACTGGAATCTGTAAGAAGGATAGTCTCACGAAAATAATTTTTTTTTTATATTTGCCTGTTTAATAAGAAAAGAAAAATATTTATCTTTATGGCTTTATGGTTGAAAATTTTACTGACATTGAAACCGATTATATATATATATATATATATATATATATATATATATATATATATATATATATATATATATAATTTTCTTTATTTTTTCTTGGGTTTAGGTTCTATATTGAATAAAAACCCAAAACAATTGATATTTTGCCCTTTATTCAAGGCATTTTCAAAATTTTTTCCACCTTGACATTTTGCTATATATATATATATATATATATATATATATATATATATATATATATATATATATATATATATATATATATCAGTCATAAACTTTGAGAAAGCTTCGAATATATATAAGAACATCCCAGAATTTCTTATAGGAGTCCGACAAGGGAACACAATATCCCCGAACCCCATCACAGAAACTCTAAAGGATATATTTTGGAAATTAGATTGTAATTACATAGGTCTGTGTATAGATGGAGAGCCCCTAAGCCATCTAAGATTCGCTGATGACATAATTCTGATTGCCAAAAGTTCTGAAAAATTACAAGAGCAAGTTAATGACCTCAACACAGCCAGTAATGAAGTTTATCTAACAATGAACCTAACAAAATGATCTGTTTACCTACGTTGAAATAAGGATAAATAAAACCACGCTGGAACTAGTGGATACCTGGGACAACTTATATACAAATCACGTTCATTACTTCTGAAAATCAATAGAAGAATTAAACTTGCATAGTTAGTATTTGGATGAAACTCTGTAATCTTCAAGTCTAGAATAACATTATACCTCAAAAAGGGTGTGAAACTTGGATATTGGAGGAGAAAATAACCACAAAAGTCCAAGCCACTCAAAGAGGCATGGAAAGATTCATGTCAGGAATAACTAAAAGGAATCGTAAAAGAATAGAGTGGATACGACAGAAAATCCAGGTAATGGTAACCCAAAGAATAAAATCCCTGAAATGTAAATGAGCAGGACATACAGAAAGAAGAAAAGACAATAGATGAACCACTAGGACAACTACTATGTGATATCGCCAAGAGACCAAAGAGACGCCCAAATCTCAGATGGGATTATGATAAAAGAAAATTGGCCTGAACAACTTAGTCCCAGACAGTTAAGGACGGAAAGAAGAAAAGAAGGAATCGTGGTTGACGATTATATTTCTATGTACTCTCTTTGTGATTCATATTTTAACATAACTTTTATTTTGCTCTTGCAATAAATTATTCTGCCATTGTTCTTTTCCTGAAGTTAAAAAACTAACAGGCGTATTCACTAAGAAGGTTTAATACTTAGACCCTATCTGGTTGCTATGAAAGTTACAACTTTTAATTAGCCAGTTTTTTTTGCTTATGATATTGTCATAATTTGTGTTGTATATGTTAACAAATAAACACAGGATAAAACCCTAGATATAAAGGTCTGAAATTGGTAATGAAGTAGTCGTTTCCTGAACATATATTAAAAGTTTCCATTTTTTGTTGATTTGAACTCGATGCTGTCAACTTAAAGAGGTTTTAAAATTAGACCATGTTAATTAAGGGGTAAATGTTTTGTAAAATTTTGCAAACATATTTCCGATCTAAATGGGCTAGAAAATTAAAATTTTACATAAGACAATTTTTTTTTAATTTACTTCAAAACTAATCAAGTTAAAATTTTTGTATTTGAAGTAAAAAATTAATATAAAAGATATTCACACTATGAAATGGGAATTCAATCTTTGTAGGACAGTGCGTGCGCCATTATGAAACGTATTTTAGAAATTTTTATATGTAAAAAGCTCGCGATATTTATAGTTTTATGAGTCGATATTATCAGAGTAGTTAAAATAAAATCAGGTTATTACCTAAAATAATAGCTTGTTGTTATAAAAATAAAGAATTTTTATGGCTTCTTTAAGAGTGTTAAAAGAAAGGACAGTTATTTTTTTTTTATTTTACTTCATTTCTCACATCAGATTTATTTCTACTATTTTATAGACTTATTAGTGAAGAAGGAGCATCGAATTAAAATGGAAATTTACGGAAAGCAAATTTTACTTTAAGATATTCCTGTTGATATATATGTCTGTAGTGATAATTTATAACTCGACATTGTTGAGTTAACTTTGTACTGCATAAAATACTACTGGATACAAAATAAATTATAAAAAAGTTTAGGTTTCTTTTTAAAATAAAATTATTTTTTTTATTGAAATTGTGTCATAATATTAAAATGTATGATACACGATTAATCAAAATGTTACATTTAGGGATACAACCTGTTTCTAAAGGTATATTGCTTTTGTAATATTAATTAAGTTAACTGATAAAAAATTAATGAAATTCAAATATATCAAGTTACACTCTCTTAAATATATAAGGTTATTTTTTTTTATTAAAATTTTCAAAAATGTAAAATTAATTTTAAATAAAAATTCTTCTTTGTATATTTTTCACAAATTTTATTTAACTAAGCTATTTCGAAATAGAAATAAAGCCTAAATACGTAGTTTAATAAAAAAATATTAATTTTCACCACAAAAAAAATACATTTTTCGAAAGTCGGGCATTGTAATAAACATTCCTATTTTTGATTCAATAGGTGGATTACTTCGACAATGGATACTTTTCTGTCAATGACAACCTAACAGAAATTATTTGTATTTTGCCAAAAAAAAATTACTAAATAAGAAATTGACCATGCAAGAATTAGAACAAATATTTATCTAGTAAAACGTTATGGAATTCAAAAGATAAGTCCAAAAGCAGTGCGTAAATTAATTCAAAAATTGGATGCTATTGGGGATGTCGAGAAGGTAAAAAAGAAAGAAAACCATGATGATGCTGCTACCTTGGTAGTTCTTGTTACGGTACAACAAACTCCTAAATTATCCTTAAGGAAAAGAGCAGACACCTTGGGAAGAGTTAGCCGGTTGCAAACTCATATTTTAGTAAGCAATAAATTTCAGACCAATTTCAAGCCAGTACAAGATTGAGATGATGCTCGCCGTTTGGAGTTTTGTTTAATAATGGGTGAAAAAATTTGAGTTAATAGATTATTTTATGGAAACATTTTATGTTCCGACGAGACAACTTTTACGACTAATTTGGTAGTCTACAAAATTTTATATTCTTATATATATATATATATATATATATATATATATATATATATATATATATATATATATATATATATATATATATATATATATATATATTGTCAACAGTTTAAAAAAGTTAATGTTTGATACAGCGTAATTTATTATGTAATAATTGGACTTTATTTGGTAAATAATTTAAATAAAAATTCGTTTATGAAAAGCTACTGCAACTATAGATGTAGATATGATTGTAAATTTACAGGGTGATGCTCCGGGAAATTTATTGATCGATTGCGGGAAAACTATAATTAGGAAGAATTTGAAAATCTGACAGTGTACTAACGTGCATGAGAGACAGCCGGCTAAAATATTTTTAAGATGGCGGCACTTCCGGTTATACCGGAAGTAGATGTCAACTTGCTTATTTTAAATGGAATACCCTATATATTATTACATTTTTGATTTCTACGTAAAATTCTAGACATATTTCATGTATAATATTCTATACTTGAGTCTTTTTGGACGTATTTAAATTTTTATGTCAAAAATGACGTTTGCGGATCAAAACTTAACTATAAATTTTTCCTATAAGAAAGTCTTTATTATTGAATTTGGATTAGTTTTCTTGTAGACGAAGATCGACATTAGTAGTCTTTTTATGATATTTTAAAAATTGTTAGTATAGAGTCATTAAAATAGCCAAGAATGGGCCACATCTTTGGCCACCTCGCTCCCCCGACTTAACAGTACTTGATTTTTTCATTTGGGGGACAATCAAAAATAAAGTATACAACACCGCATTAACCACTATAGAAGATTGCATGCAGCGCATCAGAATAGCATTTGAAAAACGTAATCCTCAGCCAATAAGAAGAGCCACCCATGAAGAGTTCCTGTTAGGTGAGAAAAATGTTTGGAAGTTCAAGGGCATTAATTTGAACATTTACTCAAATAATTTATGTATCTTTATTTTATTAACAACTGGTCTATTTCTATTTCTTTTTGCTTTTATGGATCCAAAGTTCTTGAAGTTTTCGATAATCTTTTTACCAGTTGGTGGTGTTAATTTCTGTTTCTGCGGATATCGGATCGCGAATGTATCGCATAATCTTGAAATAAATCTATCACATTCTCCATAAATAATAAATAAGTTTAAATAATCTTCGTGCGTGTAATTTAGTTACCCCGGATTGATTATTATTAATGAATATCAAATGCAAGAAGCAGTGACAATTCTGTAGGATTCGATTGTTTTATTTTTGCCACGCCTCGCCGTCATGGCCAACTAATAACAAAACTTAAAAGCGTATAACATTTTTACAATAGAAAAATGTTGAAACTACAAATTTTTTAAATAGACAATCTCATATAAAGTTAGCCTTATTTTTAATGCCTAATCTGATAAAATTATAAAAATAGGTGCTTTCTATTTGAAAAAATTGACTTTAGACGATTTTTTAAATATAATTTTTATTCTTTTTTTGACAACTCTTTACTAATAATTTTCAAAATATCATAAAAATACTACTAAAGTCGATCTTCGTCTACAATAAAACAAACCCAAATTAAATAATAAAGACTTTCTTATAGGGAAAATTTATAGTTTAGTTTTGGTCCGCAAAGGTCATTTTTGACATAAAAATTTAAATATGTCCAAAACGGTAAGACTTACGTATAGAACTTTATACATAAAATATGTCTAAAATTTTACGTAGAACTCAAAAATGCAATAATATATAGGGTATTCTATTTAAATTTAGCAAGTTGACATTTACTTCCGGTATAATTGGAAGTGCCGCCATCTTGAAAATATTTTAGCCGGCTGTCCGCCATGTACGTTAGTACACTGTCAAATTTTCAGATTCTTCCTAATTATGATTTTCCCACAATCAATCGATAAAATTTTCGGAGATTCACACTGTATACAAAGAATAATTATATTTTTGCATTTCAGATTTGTGGTTAAAGTTTCATAAAATTGCTTATAAAAGTAAATTAAAGGTAAAATTAATTTTTGTATTTGTTTCTATTTTCGAACAACTTAGTTATATAAATTTGTAAAAAAAATTACAATTAACAGTATTTTATTTAAGACTATCCCATCATTTTTAAATATTTTGAACACAATGTATACGTTATCGTGACTGTGATCACTGGTTTTGAATTCCGAGGCGACTAAAATTTTTTTAGCAAGAATGACCTTACCCGAAAAGCCAAAAATATTACGATACTTCATATGTGGTCGTATAACATCAATATAATATAAGAAAGAATACATCGAATAACCCCATACAAAGATTCATTCGAATATTGCTATATCGATTTACATTGAGTTAAGGACGGCAATAGGTTAATATCGAAACCGGACTTCCTAATTAAGTTGGGTACAAGATCTTGCCAATAGTTTTATGTATAAAAAGAAATATATGAAAAACCGTGTATGATTTAAGTAGGGACAGTGACTAGTCGGTAATAAATTGATGGGTTTTGGTATTAGACGAGGTTCGACTAATGCTAGGTTAAATTTACTAAAAAAATCGACTCCTCTTTAATCTAAAATCCATTCATCTCTTTTTATATAAGTTTTAAGATGTAGTTGGTTATAATTAAATATTTTTTCAATTTGCTAAATAATAATTGTTTTGTAATAGGTAAATCCCCTGTTAATATAATATTCATCTTCTCATTAACAAACACTGTCTAAAGGTCTGAAATTTTAGGTAAATTGGCTAGGAAAGAAGAAGTTATAACAGGTTAACAGGTTAACAATTGTAAAATATAGTGTGCAGTACAAGAAAACTCTCACACCTGTGTCATTTTTAGTACTTGTTTTCGATCGATCCCAGCACAGTATCGTATAAGTGATTAAAGTACTACTTTTAACATTTCGTTTTAAATACCATTATATACAAAAGTTTTTGAATCCTGTGTCGGTTATAGTGGATTCTGTATCTGATTTTGTTTTCTTGATGTTGTTGGATAATTCTAGTGAGGTACACGATTATTCTGGCGAAATAGCCCGACCATCTACAGCCCGTATTAAACATGACAAGTTGGATTGATCACGAATAGAACTACTAAAGTGTTAGTATGTATTTTATTAATAAATAAGTAAAAATATTGACTGCCTGGCAGCCTTTTAATGAATGTTTATATGAATATAGTTTGATATTCTGGATTAAATTTCTATTATATTTTTAATTACTTCAATAATAAGAAGTAATACCCATAATAGTAGAAACACTAGCCATTCCTAACATGCATTGTGTCTCTAAAGTTGTTTTAAAAGGAACTCCCCATTCGCCTTATCAGAAATAATTTTTGAACATCTTTTCTAAATTTTATTGAGTTATAGGTCTCTTAGTACTAGATAAAAGGTCGAGGGATATAATTTTAGAACTAATTCTTAAGCCGTGACTTAGTCATTTAGCGAGTTGTAATTTTGGGGCTCGGATTGATAGACAAAAATATGCAATCATCAAAAATATGAGTTTAGTCTTGCATGTATTTTTGAGTTATCCTGTATATTTAATTACAATTTCCAAATCAGCTCCTTAGTCTAGTTTATATTTACATCTTCATTTAAGCTCTAAAATCATATGACTTAATACCTTATTAATAATAACCTATATGACATCCAAATAATTTTCTGACATTGAAAAAAAATACTAAATAACTTTTAGTCTTAAATGATAGTCGCTCTTTTAATATTAACACCTTCTCGAAATTTTATACTAAGTACGTTTTGTTTTCACTTCAAATTAAATCGAGTAAGTGAGAAAACTACAATTCTACCAAAAACATTTAAAATAAATCCTACCTTGTGCGTATATTGTGTCATAATTCACATCAACAAACGAAAATTAGACTACATTTCTTTCATAAGATCATACTGTTATTCTTTTTTCATTGTGCACCGGCTGGACTCTGGACTATGAATGGGACAGTCATGCTGTCGTTCCACCAGGAGAACACTGCCAACTGGGGTCCGGTCTGGCTGTCGTGCGCAAGGGGATGGTATCGACCTGGTGGAGGATGGACGGTTCTAAATTTCACTAAATGTTAATGGACTTAGGAATTCTTAACGTTAGTGAAAGTGAAAAACTGATTTTCTGTTATAAGTATGTAACGACGTTACTATATTTTTGGGGATGAGTATGTTCGCCGGGATTTAATTTATTTATTATACATCCGAAAAATCTGATTCTTGCGGGAAAAGAATGCTTAAAGTTTCTTTATTACCGGTATATAATTAGACTTACCGCGCTATGCCGGGAAATATAATTTTCCGAGATTTTCAGAGCGTCCGACCATAGTAATCGCGCGCCGCATTCAGCAGTATTGTATGCGCGATCACCGCACGCCGTCACACGTCAGCGTAGTGGGAGCTCGGGCCGACTACTTAAGCTCGAGTATGTTGTATTCATAGTTGTATTCGTAACCACGATATACAATCTGAGAGATTAAACCTAGAATTTTACAGCTGTGTTTCGTCCACAATGCCTGCGGTTGGATTCATCAGTGGGTCCGCTGGCATCTTTCCCAGACACTCTGTGTTGACGTACTTATTATATAGTCGGAACTGATATTTGTACTTATTTTCGGGCGGAACGTGTCGGTAGGATATTGATTATTTGTGGCATTTCTCTTTATCGACCAGACATCGTGATTTTAATCTTATTCCGTAGTAATACGACACGCCCCCCTTCAAGCAACCACTTTCCATATTGTTCCGTGATCTGTGTCTTGATCACGAATCAAGATTGAAAGCTGGGTGCCCAAGAACTCGATGACGCGCTACAAATTTCAGCCTAATTACGCGGATCCAGTCGCTATGTCTGCAGACTCAATGCGGGGGTAAATTCCATGTTAGGAATCTTTTGGGTCCCGTCCCTGATAATTCTGAGTCATGGTATAATGTATGAATATATATTTCTTTGAACCTTTTTGGGTCCCGTTCCTAAAGAATCCAAAGTTAGCTCTTCCTGTATGAAAACTGTTAAATTATTAATTAATATCGTAAGACTTGTCTCTGAAACTTTTTGGGTCCCGTCCCTAAAGAAATCAGAGTTATTGTTTTTTTTTCTGAACACCCCGCAAAGGTCCCATGTCCAGGGATGCCATGTTGTATTCGTAGTTGTATTCGTAACCACGATATACAATCTGAGAGTCTGACCTAAAATTTTACAGCGGTGTTTTGTCCACGATGCCAGCGGTTGGACTAATCAGTGGATCCGCTGGCATCTTTCCTAGACACCCTGTGTCGACGAACTTATCATATAGTTGGAACTGATATTTGTACTTATTTTCGGGCGGAACGTGTCTCTAGGATATTGATTATTTGTGGTATTTCTGTTTATCGACCAGACATAGTGATTTTAATCTTATTCCGTAGTACTACGACAAGCAGACCATTATTTCGCTGAGAACCGCACGTTCTCCACCCGGGTCAACAGTCCAAACGGACTGCCTGGGTTGCCTGCCGGACCTGCAAATGACCAGGAATGTGTTTTACCGCCGGGTGCCCTCCCCTGTCTATTGATAAGGGAGCTTAACAACTGCCGCCCCGACGCTGCCGCAGCCGTGTAGAGACGCCGCTTATCGCCGATCGATGCCAGGTTATTGTTAGACATACCGTGTGTACCGCCGTCGGTCGAATTGTAGTACGAAGCGCCGTGAACTGCGTCCGCGGATTTAAGACACGAAGCGCGATCATTTGGGTACGAGCCGTCGTGAATATCGTCGCAACCGTGTAGTACGAGGTACGTGAATAGCGTCGTAAATTATACCGCCGGGTTACCGTTTTCAGCGCTATCGACTAGTACGAGCTACCGTGAACAGCTCTCATAACATATTCTTGCCCTCCAGACCATTTATTTGTTGATATTATTGTCCATCTTAGATTGTAAATTAGTTTTAGGCCATATCTTTATAAAAAAGAATGGAATATAGGATACAGGATGTTGTAAAACCGTTTGTTTCATTCCCTAGTCCCATTTTTAACATTATAGGTAACAATTGGTAGCCGGCAGTCAGTACTAATACGCTCAATTGACCCCTGGCTTGCCATTTCTCCACTGTAACAAGCTACCCGGTGCATAAGTGGGCCCTCGACCACATGAATCCCGAGGGTGGCGCTCGAGAACTGACCACCGAGTGGATGTTTTGACCTTCAGGCAGTCAAACCGTTGAACAGTTCAGAGAGCAGGGATATCCCGATTATAAGTAGATACCGTCAAACCGATACCCATGCGCTGAGCATTTGACCGATGACTGTCTGCACGAGAAATATCCACTGATCGATGTTTCGCTGCCGTAAACGAAGTAGATCAGAAAAGCACGACCTGCTCCCCTCCTACGAAAACGCCTCACAAGTAAAATTGTCTTTAAATAGAAGTTCTACCGGATTGTGGATGGGAGTAGCATGATTCCAGTGTTTAATATAACAACCTACAAATCTGCACCAAAAGTTTAATAAAATCGTTTTGGACGTATTAGAAAAGTGATATGACTTTCAGGTTAATTCAGTGTGTATTGTTTGGCATTATTCTGTGGGTAGTGAAATATGTTGAATTTTCAGAGCTGTATTTCTGCAAAAATAGGTACAAACTGGGACAGAAACCTGACATAGTTACATATTAAATGAGAAAGAGAGTTTTAGAGTGATCTCTCTCTTAAAAAATGAAGGAAAAATTAAAAATCTTTGCAAGGAGTTACAACCGCATAACACTGATTAAAAGCAATTTATCATCCTTTATTGATGTTACATATTGACTGAAAGGGAGCTCAAATTTGAATTCATTTTGATAACGTTTTTTGGAATATTATAAGAATTATAGCATCCCTTAAATCTCATTAAATATGACCTCATTTATACTGCCATTAAGCGACTTGGATGAAAGAAGAAGTGACTAAATTGGGTCATCTTAAAACATTGTTTATTATTTTATTTGTCATAGTTTTTCTGGATAGAAATTTTTGCTAAACTATTGTAAAAACAGGATTCTACCTGAATTAAAAATTAAAAGAGAAATACTGAATCTATGGGAATTGCCTAATAATTTTTGGGAGTGAGGTTTTAGGTTATTTAACATTTTATAGTGCCTGATAAAGTAAACTTTGAACCTTAATTCGTGAAGGTGATAACAACTTAATGTATGAATACACACTTCTTGTGACCAAGCGTTCAGATTGGACCCAGTTACCATGTAAATATGAAAGGTTCGAATGCTCTAAAAACATCTGCTTATTAAGTTATATGCTAAAAACTGAAGGAATATCCTGAATAAAGAAATAATTTGTTTTCCACGTCTAATCACTTAAATTAATGGCCGCAGGGCTCGGTTAGTACTTAGATGGGTAACTGTTTGGGAGAACCGAGTGACAGTGGTTGACAATGTTGACAATAGATATCACCTTTTGGATGAATTAAGAATGTAATGAGCTGGATTAAAGTCGCATCGGTAACGGACTATTTAGCCACCAGACAGTTTAAAGGGAACCCACTTTAAATGTCCAGTCGCTTAATGCACAATAAATAGATTTTAGTGCTAAGATCTGATGATTTAAATAAGGTTTTTATGTTTAAAGGACAGAAATATCTTTCTTTTTTTCTAACGAGTTTGTTCTTAAAGTTTTTCGTTAAAAATAGTCAAAATAACTACATTTCTTGATATCAAGATCAATATATCAAATTGCTGTTGTTTCAGTTGCTAAACAAATGTTTGGCTTTCAATAGAAAATCTTTTGAGTAATTACAGAGCCAACGACTAATGTATCAGATAAAATGAAATATTTATAAATATTTTAAATTTTCACATCCGTTCATATTAGCATCATGCGCGAAATAAGGATAAAATTAAAGTACAAGTTTAAAATCAAGTCGAATTAACTTCCATTCTTAGTGAACCCCCGATGCGGTGGTCGAGACCGAGCCAACAAATTCATTATTGTGTGGCACTGGCGTATCGACTACATCAAATTCGTATGCAGCGGCGTCTTTGTTATCCATTTTACTGGATTATGTTCCGGCCTGACACTGGAATTTCTAATTTGGCGCGCGACGCTTTTCCTTGAACTTATCCTGGATAAACGCGCTAAAGGATATTACTTTTTTGTCATAACCGTTGTCATAACTTTCGTTTTGACTTGACATTGTGTAGCTGGATTGCGGACAGCTCGAATTATAAAAAGATATGGAATAAAACTAAACTTTTATTTTTAACATTCTTTATATTGGATAATATAATATAAGTAATTTTTAATTAAACTTGAGGTTCAAAAATTTGTAACATTCGATACACCAATTTATTAAAGTTCGCAATGTTGCCAGATAACTTGGAGATAAATCATCATCAACAGTGTACGGAGTGTCCCATTTTCGACACTTTTAGGAGGTATTGGAGTTACTATCAAAGATAGAGTGTTGCGGTGTTTACTGTAATGTCCTATTTTTTAACGAAAAAAAATATTTCGGTATTTCCATTATGTGTTAATTTATCAAAAACGTAGACGCTGATTTTTTTTAGAGTTTTTTACGTAGAGTGCAGTCAGTTTTTTTTCTAAAAAGTTTAGTTTTTCAGATATTAACTAAACTCTTGATTTTTTAAATAGGACACCCTGTATATTATTTTAAATATTAACCAAATATAATTTAGGCTTTTTAAAAATATATAATGTGTTTATTTTCAAAAACAAGGTGAGAATTCGATATTTTTAATAATTTACTTTATCTGTAACAGTAGACCATGGCCAGTTTATAACAAATAAAATTTTTCTAAAAAAAAATTGAACTGACTTCTGAAAGTGAGCTAAAAAGTGAAAAATAACTATAAATTTTTATATGAAATTGAAATTTTTGAAGTCGGCGCCAAACTAATACGTGACAAAATGTGATTCGCATAAACAGATTAAAAATACTTTGGCTTTCTTACCATAATTTGCATATATGAGTAGTTATTTATTTCACTGAGAAATAATTTGGCACCGACTTCAAAAATTTCAATTTCATATAAAAATTTATAGCTCTTTTCTACTTTTTGGCACTTTGTTAGAAGTCGGTTCATTTTTTTTTATAAAAATTTTATTTTTCGATTTTTAGTTTTGAATTCATTTTGATATTCATAAATTATTTGAACAAAGTACTAATCGAGATTAGTGAACCTCGCAATGATTCCAAGGTGGCAAAAAAGTATCCATCTTATCCAAAGTTGTAAATCACCCTGAAATGAACCACTAAGTATTCTTTAATTCTTAGAGTTTTCCAAATACCAGTGAAATTGTTTCAAATAAATATTTAGTCTGTCATAGTAAATCGACTATCTTAAATTTCAAATTAATTTGAGATTGGTAAGATAGGCCCCAAAAACCTTCCAATATCGATATTTAAAGAACTTGAGACGTAGATTTCTTAGCCCGGTATATATGTTATAGTGCATATTGATATCAATTTTAGACAAAATCGGAAAATGTAAAATTTTGAATCCCTCATATTATATTTTATCAACCTGATAGTTGTAAAAAATTAACTTCATATTCGTAATAAAGGACCTCGAAAACCCTCTAATACTGAAGAATACGAATAAGGTAAAATTTTCAACCCACCATATTGAATCTCAAAAAAATAATTTTAGCGTCTTAATCTAATCTAAGCCCTTTAAAGCCTCCTAGTACCAATTTTGGATCTAATCCGGAAAATTTCTAGACCGTCTTATTGCGTCTGACCACCTTCGAACAAAATCGAAAAATATCGAATTTTTCGTCCACTAAATGGGATTCGCCATATTAAATCCTGAAAAATTACTTTCAAATTCATAATTTGCACCCTCAAGAACCCCCTTAACCAGTTTTGGAGAAAATCGAAAAATGTAAAAACTTTAGACTTTAGGACGCCATATTGAATTCACCAGATTGTTTAAAAAAAATATTTTAAATTCGTAATTAACACTAACAAAAATCCCCCAATATTGAATTTAGACAAAAGCGAGAGATGTAGAATCTTTAATCTGCCATATTTAATTTTTTTTAAATAATTTCAGATTGGTAATGTGTGAGCCCAAAAACTTTCTCATATCAATTTAAAAAAAAAAAAACGGAAAAAATTAATTTTTCCGTCCGCCATATTGGATCCGCCACATTAAATTTTTTAAAAATAATCTAAAATTCGTTATGTACGACCCCGAAAACTCCCCTGTACCAATTTTGGAAAAAATCCTACAAAATTGACTTTATTGGCCGCCATATTAGATCCGCCTTATTGAATTTTTTAAAAATATGTTGGAATCGTTATGTACGGCCCCGAAAACTCTCCCACACCAATTTTGGAGAAATTGGTCAAAATTTAATTTTTTTGTCCGTCATATTGGATCCGCCCTATTGAATTTTTTAAAAATAATTTCAGATTCGTTGTGCATGAACCCGAAAATTCCCCCATACCAATTTTGGAGAAAATCGGACAAAATAAATTTTTTTGGCCGCCATATTGTCAACGCCATCTTGGATTTTACTGCACCAATTTCATCTAAAAAAATATGGGTCCACCGCAGCAACTTCCTGACATAACGTAAAAAATTTCATTCCAATCGGTGCCGCTGTTCCGGAGTAATCGATGTACATACATAAAAAAACACATACTCGACGAATTGAGAACCTCCTTCTTTTAGAAGTCTAACCGACGAAGGCAGATATATAAAATTTCACACTTTTGTCAGATTGTTATTATTTATGAAAAATTTTTGTTAAGTAGGTGTTTTTATTTTAGTTTTTATTTATTTTGCCTTTACCATGGCCGTTTATGATAATTATGAAAATTATGATATGTTAGTATGTTTTATGCAAAGCAATGAAAGTCTCCAAGAAGCTTCTGAATTATATTTCAATAGGTTATGTATTTAAATCGTTATCATTAGGATAAGGCTTTAAATACTTTGAAAATATAGAAAAATATTAAAATTGACTTTTAATATGTCTAATCTTTGGTAAAATTATTATTGTCAAAATTTTGCATTTGTTTCTTTTAAATTGGCCATGGCTTAGTGTTACAAATAAAGTAAATTATTGAAAATATCGAATTCTGACCTTGTTTTCAAAATAAAATAAACACATTATATATTTTTGAAAAGCCTACATTATACTTAATATCTAAAATAATATACAGGGTGTCCTATTTAAAAAAATCATAAGTTTGGTTAATATTTCAAAAACTAAACTTTTTAGATTGCGCCTCTAAACTCTATGTAAAAAACTCTATAAAAATCAGTTTTTATCTTTTTGATAAATTAACGCATAACGGAAATACGAGGTGTGCCTAAAAAAATCATGATTTTCAAATTCACCCTGTAAATTAAAAACTAAGAGAGCCATGACAAATTTGACACCGGAATCTTTTGTTTCATTAAAAAGTAGAACCCTAAAGTGAAAACCGCAACACTATATCTTTGATAATAACTCCAATACTCCCTAAAAGTATCGGAAATGGGACACACTGTACAGAGATTTTGCAGAACAATATTTTAATTAGCATTATATTTGTTAGACTTTTAGCTTGAATATATATGTTTGGTGTGAAAGAATATAGAAAAACATTAGATTAATGTTAAGAAACTTTATTAACATCAATATTAATAAACGTCAAGTTATACAAGCGATCGTCAGGTATTTAAAGATCCTGTAATTTAAGATGAATTCTATTCAATGTTAAACACAGTGTTATTAAAACAATCTTCAAAAACTTATGTACTTGTAAATTTTACATTAAAAGAAAAGCATCTCTTTTAGGAATTTAAATTACTCTGAAACTCATCGGTAAAGTCTGGAAAGCTTGGAGAAAATTGTTGTTTGTTAAATTAGGGTACTGTTTACAAAATCGTACAACTCCTCTGTGATCTGACTGACCTCGGCATATCTTGTCAGAGCTATGCCGATGACGTGGTCGTGATCGCAAGAGGCAAATTCGAGAATACCCTCAGTGACATAGTTCAAAGAGGGCTTGAATACAATACATGACTAAACATCAACCGCACCAAAACTACCCTAGTAGCATTCACAAGGAAAAGAAACCTCAATCTGAAAACCATCAAAATGGATGGGAATGTTATTGAGTGGAAGTCAGAGGTTAAATATCTGGTACTGATCCTAGACAACAAACTTCTCTGGAATAAGCATGAAAAAGAAGTAATCAACAAGGTTACAAAAGCCTTGATGGTCTGTAGAAATTTTGCAGGAAAAAGATGGGATACAAACCCAAAAATCCTGCAGTGGATGTAGATTGCAATAGTGAGACCAATCATCACATATGGGGAAGTGATCTGGAGCAAAAGAACCGGTTTAGCTAATACTAGAGCTAACCTTTCGAAAATTCAGACTGGCCTGTGCATGTATAACCGGGACAATGAAAACCTGCCCAGTGACCTCCATGGAAGTAATCCTAAACCTCACACCTCTACATATATTTCTACAGAACATGGCGAAGAGGATGATTTATAGGATGATGACAGATGAGGTCATAAAACGAAGGCCCAATCTCTTATCCAAAAATCAACAAATTTGGGACATGCCCCAAGATGAAATGAAAAAGAAATTCAATTTTGTGAAAAACTTCAGCACAAAGTTGAGTCGCCAGAGCGAATACGACAGAAACACTATTGAAAAACAAAAAATCCATTATATGGTATACACATGGCTCCAAAACAACGGAGGAAACTGGAGTAGGAGTGTATGGACCCAGCATCAGACACTCCGAAAGCTTGAGTAAGTCACCAATCATTTTCCAGGTAGCAATACATGCCATTAAATTATTATCTTGTCGGATAGTCAAGCAGCCATCCGTGTGCTGAGTTCGCAAGTTATCAGTATCAAGATGGTCTGGAAATGCCTAGAGGAACTAAATGATTTGAGTAAGAATAATAAAGTTACCGTCATGTGGGTACAGGGACATATCGGGATAGAGGAGAATGAAATAATATACAGGCTCGCGAGGAAAGGGGCTGGTATACCATTTCTGGGGCCAGAGCCTTTCTGTAGAATCAGCAGCAGCGTAATGCTGGAAGAACTAAAGATAGAAGAAGAAAGCAGGAGATCCAATTATTTGACGAAGCTGTGAGGATTGAGACAAGCGAAGATACTTCTGGAGAACTACGACCAGTAGAGATATAAAGAATGCATAAGCTTAAGCAAAAATCTACTCAGAGTTCTGATAGGGGTCCTGATGAGCATTACCACCTGAAGAGACAAGTCAAGAAACTCGGACAGATAGAAAGAGAAGAGTGCAGACCCTGTGAGGAGGAAGACGAAACCTCTATTTATATCCTTTCAGAGTGCAGCGCTCTAGAAAACCCTAGGATGCTGTTTTTGGGAACACATCAAATCGAAGAAGGGGAGCACCCACCTTGAAGCCGTCCAACTTCCTAAGATTTCTAAGGACCTGCTCTAGCCGATATGGTAACTCTTACGAATGGGAGGCAGTGGGGGGGGGCACAATATCTGTAGTTCTACCAGGTCTCAGTGTACAGACCCCCACGCACATACATACATACAAAATCGAAAAATTTCAATTGCTAAGTTCAAGAATGTACTTCACTTAATTTAAATCTTGTCATATACTTATTTTTCAAATTTTTATTATGAGGAAATCAGAAATATACAAGATAAACGCGGGCAGTTTTAGACTCAAAATCATCTACAAATAAGCAGAGCTCATGTATTTTGCAATTGAGAAGGAGGTTCGACCTATATGTAGTTTCTTATTTTAATTCCATCATAATTGATAGAAGGAAGATGCCGCGTTTTTCACCCAAGCTCATGAAAAAACAACTATGTCTCTCAGTCATTAGCTGAGGATAGTGTTTTGGCAAAAAACTCAGTTTCTACAAACTGCAGGCGTTAGATTGAATTATGTTTAGGCCTTTGAGGAAATATCTAAAACCGGTTTGTGATCTGTGTGTCTCAAATAATCTAGATAAAACAATGACAATATATTATGTAAGTAAATGCATATTTAGGAAAAGTTTTTTAAGTACAGTCGAGCTTTGTTCTACTTAGGAATCAAAAGGACTACTTCAGATTGTAAGAAACTACCAGAAGGAGTTGGAAATTTTTCGTGTTTGTAGTGTATCGTCACCTGCAGACCGGTTTCGAACTCATTGGTTCTCGTCAGCACTAAAGACTCTTTCAGTTGATCCCTTCTAAATATGCATTTATTTATTAACATGTATACCAGCTGCAAGTATATCATTTCATCATCTACTATTTAAATATATAATATGCTTGGTATATAAGGTGGACGGTGACGATGAAGAAAAATTTTTACTTGGTGTGCATAAAACTAAATGAAAATTCTGGGAAGAAATGAATACAATACTGCTCACCAAGAATTGGTGTTATAAGGAATATGCCACTACGACCATACTTAGTACTTTTTTATTTTATTTATGTCGAAAATATTTATGCATTTTTTTTTCTTTATATAGTTAACTCTAAAAAATACGTTTCGTCTATTAGTCTTGGAGCTAGAGGGGTACCAAAAACCAATTGTAAATAGATAGACTCTCCTAAGTTAATTTATTATATTTTGACCTCCGGAACACTAAATTTTTGGGTGCAAAATTGTTAATAACAATTAATTTGCAGAAAATTGAAAAATTGTTTTTTTTGCGAAAAGAGACACATTTTAAAATTATTTCGACCATTCCAAACAAAAGATGTTTCTTGTAAAATTTCGTCCGATACTTCTTTTCTAGGGTAATTGAGATTAAATATCCGAAATTGACATTTTCGCGATTTTCCGCTGGCAGTATTTGAAATGTAGTCTTTTAAGCAATGAGATGAACTAAATCGTAATGCAAAAGAATTGTTTTTTATTGCTTTTTTACGCTATAAACAAATAGTGTTTTACCGCTTTTGTGCATGCGCTATCATGTATGCAGGGCCTTGATTGCCTACTTACAGGCTCATCATGGGTTTGCGCGCTCTGCGTTTTTAAATGACATAAGCGAATACAACGAAACCACTTCGCTTTGTAATTAATGAAGATTTAATATATATAGGAAAGATTTTGAAATTATTATTAATACGACCCTTCTTATGATTTAGTTTCATGTCTGCGAACTAAATTGAATGGTTGAAGTGGAGTGTCAGTAGTTTTACTATTCTATTGAGAATAAGATGTGAATAAAAACTTAATCTCTTAACTGGAAGTATATTTTTTACTTATCCATTAATAACAAATTACATTATATATATTTACTTTTAAATTAATTGTTTTTGTAATTTTATTAATGATTATAATGTGGTATCACAAAATTTTTGAACAAATTTTAATCACTTGTGATTATGCGTAAACATACCTATAAAGTAAAATTAAAATTTTTTTAGCTAAGACCCGTTAAACATTTTTAATATTACGCGTTCTTTTTTAGCATAATACATATTTATGAAATAAGTTCATATTTGTTTAACAAACTAGCATGTACTGGCACTCTCGCTCGACAGTGTTCATATCGATAGCTCTTCGGTCTTAATATCTTATATATCTTTGTGTGTATAATGAGTATTTTGGTTGATTTGGACCTTTGTATTATTTGCCAAAAAACAAAAACATCATGAATATTAGTGCAAAAAATGGTCGGAATAATAATATATAGGCAGCAGGTATCCGTAGAGATAAAGTATACAATTGGTTGTAGGTTTTTACGCTTGTCATTTATAAATGCAAAGCATGCAACCGCATATTAAGCTTGTGAGTAGGCAACCAGTGCTTCGCATACATGATAGCGCATGCACAAAAGCGGTAAAATGTTATTTGTTCATAGTGTAAAAGTCAATACAAGAAATTGTGTTGCCTTGTAGATAAAAGTGAGTATTTTTTGAGTTTTCGTTGTACTCGCTTGTCATTTATAAATGCAGAGCGCGCAACCGCATGGTAAGTCTGTGAGTAGGTAACCAGGGCCCTACATACAGGATAGCGCATGCACAAAAGCGGTAAAATGCCTTTTGTTAAAAGCGTAAAAAAGCAAACAAAAACAATTGTTTTGATTTGTAAATAAAACTGAGTATTTTTTTTAGTTTTCGTTGGGTTTTGGGATCCTTCTGGCTTCAAAACTATATGTCTTAGTAAAAAAAAAGACGATTTAGTTTACAACTAGTTTTTAAACATAATATTGTTAACTTACCCTGGATCTAGCTAACTACAAGAAGTAATATCTCAATAATATTTTTTTAATCTGAAGTAAAAAGATAGGTTTTTATAGTTCTCTACAATAAAAATATCTACAAGAAATATATAAAAATTAAAGACATATTCGTATATCTAATCAAAATAAGTGGAAAACCTAACCAACTAGATTCAGTTTCCTGTAATGATATGAACTTAAATTAAATATTTTGGATTTCTTAAGTTATCGTATACTCCAAAACCCACAAGCCTAAGAAGAAAAAGTCGAAAGCTTAGCAGTCGACAAAAGTTAGGGTTTAATGGGAGTCATTCCCTGATGACCTTGATCACCGGGCTGCCAAAAGCCAATGTCATGTCAAAGTTAAATCATTTTTCTCTAGTGGGGAAATTTTATCTTTTTGAACACGAAAATAGAAATTACACAAAATTATCAGGTTATTTCAAGGTCAAACACTATTTTGAAACATCCACATAAATATTTCAGATAAAGCAAGAGAAAAATACATGAGATAAAAGATACGGGGTTTGAAGGTAACATCGAACACACATCTGGCCAAGTTAGGCGAGACCGGGTTCGTATTCGACTAACTAAAATAAGATCTTGTATTTGTCGAGACAACTAAGGCAAGATTTTATGTCTATCTAGCCAGCTTCAGTAAGATTCGCTGATATCGACGAAAACCGGAATTTAGGGATTTGTTGGGTCCCGGTATTTGTGAAATCCAAGTTAGGTACATATTACATTAGAAAAAACAGGATATATCGTGAAATGACCATGAGATCAGGGTCAACGGCATCAGATGTCCCTTCAAGCGTTATAACTTTTGTGTGAAACTTTGTTTTGTCGATTGTTAAGGTTTCGAGTTTTTCTAATGGAAAAGTTAAAATGAGATACCCTGCGTAATTTTTTAAATTGTAACATATTAAACTATTCAATTAAAAAATAATTTAAGGTAAAATATTTTAATGGAGCGATGTACAGGGTGAGTCAACGATTGGATGAAGTAGGTTTGTGCCTTTTCGGTGAAATTAACAAAGAAACTATATTTATTGTTTGATACAGTTTATTTTTACCCAGATTTTAAAAATATTTAGGACTCTACAGGGTGAGCCAAAAAACTAGGACAGCATAAAGTTGTATTTTTTTAAATAGAACACCCTACGAATACGAATAGTATTTTCGATTTAGCTTATAATTTTAAATCTTTTTTATTAAGGGTTTACTATAACAAAACTTTATAGTTTCTGAGATAATTAAGTTTAAAGAAAAAAAGTCACATTTTCAAGCATCAATTCAATCCTAAATAACGTTTTCAATTTTGTGACAAATATATTCAATTTTGGAATTTGGCAAGGCCAAGGACAAGTTAACATAATTTTTACCTAATATTTGCAATAAAAGCTACAGGATGTTGAACACATCGGCTCAAATTTGAACAAGTTTAAATGAATAAATATCTATTTTTTTAAATGGTACACCCTGTATATTTTCATGTTATTTAATAGAGTAATAAAAACCCTAAAAGTTTTGTTCCATATATCCTATACCTATTTATAATAGTTTTTGAGATATTTCAGTTTTTCTTGTTTTCAATACTTTTTTACAGAAATAGTTTTCATTATCATAGTAGCCATGGCAAAAACAATGTAAAAGAACATTTTTCTGTGTGTCAAATTTATAACCGCAATCGCTTCTTTTGGTTTTTATGTAGTGTAGTTTGGTTTTTTTTGCATTCATCTTATATTGTAAAATGAATTTTCCAAAGAAACTCATTCTTTAGATAGATATGATTTATACAATAGGAGAGGCTCAAAAAAATTGCCTTCTTGCTCAAAGAATTTACAAAATGAAGTATCCTGATCGACGCCAGCCTTAATGCAAAGATTTGATTCTTCTGGTACTGTTGATTATCCAAAACGTAAAGTGGTCAACAAACCAGTAACTAATGAAGAAAAAGAACTACAAGTATTGCTAAATGTTCAGGAAAATCTTTATATTGGTAGCCGTCAGTTAGCAGCATTATGTGAAACATCACAATCCACCGCTAATCGTACTACCAAGAAATATAGGTATCATCCATATCACATGGAATTACACCAAGAATTGCATGGACAGGATTTTGAAAGTCGTGTAAACTTTTGTCGTACAATAAATGCGGAGATTCAATAAATCCAAATTTATTATGCAAGGTAATGTTTAGTGATGAAGCTACTTTTAGAAGTAACGGTGCCGTAAATAGACGCAACATGCATTATTATGCCACAGAAAACCCATTTTGGATTAGAGAAGTGCAACATCAAAACCACTGGTCATTAAATGTTTGGTGTGGTATTCATCATAATCGAATTATTGGATCCCACTTTTTTAATGAACCACTAAATGGCCACAGTTACCTGAACTTTCTACAAGAAGAACTACCCCAACTGCTTCAAGGTCTCGATAGGGATGAGCTCGACAGTATGTGGTTCCAGCACGATGGTGCGCCTCCGCATTACCATCGTGAAGTTCGTGCGTTTTTGGACCAACGATATCCGCAAAAATGGACTGGACGTGGGGGTTTCATTGAGTGGCCACCAAGGTCTTGCGACATCACCCCATTAGATTTCTTCCTATGGGGTTATATTAAAAATAAGGTGTATGTTAATCCACCAACAACAGTGGAAGATATGCGAAACAGGATTAGGGATACCTGTAGAACAATAACGCCACTAATTTTGTCCAGGGTCCGAGAAAATCTGCAAAAAAGACTAAATTTGCACATTGCACAAGAGGGTCGTTTATTCGAACACTTATTAAAAAGAAATAATTAATCTCAGTATTTAATAGGTATTTTTTTTGTTTCAATTTAGTTTAAAAGTAAATATGTATTTGCCTTGTCGTTATTGTTGTGTTAATTTTTTCACATTATGTTTAATTAAACTATTGGCGTTGTAATATAACGAATAATGTATTTCATCATATTTAACCACATTCTGTTTGTTTCTGTAATTTCTTTTTATTATTTTACATGGCTACTATGATAATGAAGACTATTTCTGTAAAAAAGTATGGAAAATAAGAAAAACTGAAATATCTCAAAAACTATTATAAATAGGTATAGGATATATTGAACAAAACTTTTAGGGTTTTTATTACTCTATTAAATAACATGAAAATATACAGGGTGTACCATTTAAAAAAAAAGATATTTATTCATTTAAACTTGTTCAAATTTGAGCCGATGTGTTCAACATCCTGTAGCTTTTATTGCAAGTATTAGATAAAAATTATGTTGACTTGTCCTTGGCCTTGCTAAATTCTAAATTTGAATATATTTGTCACAAAATTGAAAACGTTATTTAGGATTGAATTGATGCTTGAAAATGTGACTTTTTTTCTTTAAACTTAATTATTTCAGAAACTATAAAGTTTTGTTATAGTAAACCATTAATAAAAAATATTTAAAATTATAAGCTAAATCGAAAATACGATTCGTATATAGGGTGTTCTATTTAAAAAAATACAACTTTATGCTGTCCTAGTTTTTCGGCTCACCCTGTAGGGTCCTAAATATTTTTAAAATCTGCGTAAAAATAAATACAGTTTACAGTAAATATAGTTTCTTTGTTAATTTCACCGAAAAGGCACAAACCTACTTCATCCAATCGTTGACTCACCCGGTACAGGAATTAGCAAGCAAAATTTTGTTTTAATTATAATTTTTAAAATTTTTGGTGTGCAGTATGTGGATCCAGTAAAGACGATTCACCAAATAATTTAGTTTTTTTTTGGAAAACAGATACCATATGTTAAAGTTGTTTAATTTAGTTATTGAAAAAATAAATGTATTTAAAGCTAATTACCCGAGATAAAATATAACTCTCATTTAAAAGCATTAGAATTGTAAATGTAAGATAAATTTGAAAGCCTAGGTGAATGTGTGTGCATTTTCTGTTATATATCAATATATTTGAGATAGTGGAAATCATATAATTTATTTACATTTATAGATATAAAAGCATACTTCCCTTAATTAGAAAAGCTTTAAACCTTTTTCAAGTAAAAACAATTCGCAATACAAAATATAAATTATTGTAATTTTGCTAACGAAGATAAAATTCCTTGCTTGCAAATGATCCCGTTATTTTAAATTTGTCTTAATTTTCGGGCATTTTCTGCTAAATTATCCGTTCTAATCTCGGCAGACAACTTTCGAAGTTTGCCGTACTAATGAAACATCTGCTTTATCTTTGATTCAACCCTTTCGTGTCAGCTCAAGACTTAATTGAAAAAAATAACTGCAGAAATGACGAGCACGATTAAGTATAGAAATGCTTATTTAAGTTAATAAGTCAAAAAAAATATTTAATATTTATGCTTATATATGTAGCCTTCAGTACTCAAAGAAGGGTTTAAAATTTAACAAAATTTACTTAATTTCTATACAATTTTGAAATTCGACCTCGAAGTTAAAGTCACGATCAACTTTGTAGGTCCCTTATAATGCCTTAACGTTATTTTCTCATTGTTCTTGAGAAATGTTTGTTAAGTGATGTGGGAATAGTCGTTGTATGCTGAAGAGATTTCTAGGGGACATTTTGACTCATAACCAAATTCCCTATTTGAATAAAGGAGTGGACTTTAAAACGCGACTTTAAGGTTAATATCAAGGTAACGATCTAATGTCCCCCTTCCAACTGGATAACTTTTATGGAAAACATTTTAAAATATATGTTAGCGCTGTTTCAGAGCAACACCAACAAAATTGTTATCAAAAAAGTATTTATCTTTTTAAATTTAGTTTTGCAAATAATACAATGTTTTTGTATCCTTAAATACATTCACGTAATTTTAGGATACGCACTAATAGTATACCGGGTGTCAACGAATCTATTAGACAAGTCATAATTTCTAGAGTATTATGTGTATCAAAATGAAAATTGGTACAGGTAAATGCTATGTGAAGAGGAGAGTTTTCGCATATTTTCCACTTTCCGGTCACTTCCGGTTTCACCGGAAATGGCCCCGGTTTTGAATTTTTAAATGGAACACCCTGTATATTTTAACATTTTTGGATTTCTGAGATAATTCTAGATCAGAATGTGCCATTTTAAAAACTTTTTTCGTCTACTTCATTTTTTTAGAGCCACTTTTAAAATTGCATCTAGGTGGTCATGATCGGACGCAAACTAATCTAACGGCCTTAGGTGATGTCAAAAAAATACGATCGCAAAGTTTTAGTGACTAGTATGAAAGACAGGAATTCGATTAAAAATTTAACAAAATTAACAAAAAACTAACAAATTAAACTAATCACTTAGACGACGCACTTAAAATATTTGAAAGTACCGTAGCTGAATTTGTTAAAAAGTTTAGTGTAGTAAATGTTCAAAGTGCATTCCTTATTTTTCACGACACATTTCAGTCCGTTCAATTGTTTCTCTCAACACATTTTGTAGCATTTGGGGCGTTATACTTCTAAATGCCCGTAAAATTCTTTCTTTTAATATTTCAAGAGTAGCTGGGGCTGCTCCATAGTAAACTCTTTCTTTAACATATCCCCAGACAAAGAAATCGAGCACAGTAAGATCCGGTGAGCGGGCTGGTCACCGTACCGGACCACTGGTTGCAATAATTCGATTATTAAAATGCTCTATTAAATAATTAAGAACTTCTCTAGTATTGTGAGGCGGTGCTCCATCTTGTTGAAAGTAAATTCGCCGTAAAACTGCTAAAGGTATATCATTGAGATGATTTTCAATTTCATTTTGAAGAAAACCTAAGTATCTAACCCCTGTTAACTGACCTTGAAACAATATTGGCCCAATTATTCTGTTTCCAACGATACCAGCCCAGACATTGACGCCAAATCTTTCTTGAAAATTGCCCTCTCTCATTTCATGTTGATTTTGTTGGGCCCAGTATCGAGTATTTTGCTTATTGAACATACCATTATTTGTAAATGGGGATTCGTCGGAAAATAGAATAAAATCGATAAAATTTGGGTTAACTCTATGATTTTGAAGCAGCCAGTCACAAAACATTACCCGTCTATCGCCATCCTCAGTATACAAATGTTGATGTAACTGATATTTAAATGCTCGATATCCATGCTTTTTCAGTATTTTTCTTGCTGATTCATAACTTATCTGCAGTTCTTGACTAATTTTTCTTAACGAAACTGTTTTATCAACCTCAACCATAGCAAGTACGTTAATCTCAGTCTCTTCATTTATGATAAACCTCTGTTCCGCCTCTTGATTTCCTATTTGTCTAAAACGAGTCTCGACATACGGAAAATACTGATGGGCTGGATGTTGCCGATTCGGATATCTATGAGCATACAACTCGGCAGCATTCCTTGAATTTCTATGACACTCTCCAAATATTAATAACATATCCACTTTTTCACTTTGAGTATACATTATTTTAACGAAAATTTAAACTAAACTTAACGAAAATTAAGAAACTTTTACGTCTGTTCTTAGAGCGTATGTCACTGTCATTATCTACTTAAGTGAGTGCTTTGTTTTCCAAAGAAGACTTGATAAAAACAGTTGCAAATTTATTATGCATCATGGCTGTTCATGGCGCACTTGTCATAAGTAAATAAATTATCCAGTATTTTGCTTAATAATATTTAATTTCTGTTCTTATGTCTAATCCAATCGCAAATAAATTAGTACCTTTAGATTCGTCAAAGAATGCTTTTTTTGAAAAGTAGTTGTCAAAAAGGGGTCGCCATTTTTAAATTAATAATTAGAAATGAAAACGTAATTTTGTCAACTTGTCTTATTCCTGTCTTTCATACTAGTAACTAATACTTTGCGATTGTATTTTTTTGACATCACCTAAGGCCCTTAGATTAGTTTGCGTCCGATCATGGCCACTTAGATGCAATTTTAAAAGTGGCTCTAAAAAAATGAAGTAGACGTAAAAAGTTTTTAAAATGTCACACTCTGATCTAGAATTATCTCAGAAATCCAAAAATATTAAAATATATAGGGTGTTCCATTTAAAAATTCAAAACCGGGGCCATTTCCGGTGAAACCGGAAGTGACCGGAAAGTGGAAAATATGCGAAAACTCTCCCCTTCACATACCATTTACCTGTACCAATTCTCATTTTGATACACATAATACTCTAAAAATTATGACTTGTCTAATAGATTCGTTGATACCCGGTATAAATCAATTAAAGTCAAACTGAAATTTGGCTTTTTAAAGATCATACACAAAGACAGCTCTGTGACATGAGAATTACTACCCATCAGAAAGATAATTTATTAAAATACTTCCCGTTGTCATTTAGGATTTACATAAGCTCATATTTTGCCGCATAGCATCGATTATTGTCTTATGACTTGAAATATTGCTAGGAGTGTTTCTATCAAAAATTTTAAACTTGCTGCAAATTATTAAACGTTCTGTATATTTACAATTTACATAATAATTTGATAATACTAAAATAAATTTATGACAAATAAAGGGTGTTTTTTATAAAGGTATAAAACTTTAAGTTGGCAACACTTTTTTAACTGGCGGCCATTTTGTCAGCTGTTAAGTGATTTATGTTTAGTTTGGTTTGGCATTTCAACATGAATAGACTGACGCCTGAACAACGCTTCCAAATTGTGCAAATTTATTTTGAAAATCATGGTTCTGCTCGAAATACGTATCGCGAACTACGTCCATTTTACGGTCAACATAATCGTCCATCAGAGCAATTAATTCGATTAACTATGGAAGGTTTTTGCACCACGTTTACTCTAAATGATAATACGCATCCACAGAGACGTCGTTGCGCCATCGTGCACAGGAATTGGATTTGTGTCCATTCACTTTATGGAAGATTTTGCGGAAAGATCTTGGTTTGCGTGCTTACAAAATCCAACTCGTGCAAGAATTGAAGCCACACGATCACCTAGCAAGGCGTAGATTCGGTGAATGGGCCCAAAACAAAATTGCCGTTGATCCCGATTTTCATAAGCGAATTTTGTTTAGCGATGAAGCTCACTTTTGTTTGAATGGATACGTCAATAAACAAAACTGCCGTATTCGGAGTGATGATAATCCTCAAGTGTATGTTGAGACAGCGTTACATCCAGAAAAACTGACTGTTTGGTGTGCTTTATGGGCTGGTGGAATCATTGGTCCGTACTTCTTTAAAAACGATGCTGGTCAGAACGTTACAGTCAATGGTGACCGCTATAGAGCCATGATTACTGACTTTTTCGTTCATCAATTGAACAACCATGATGTGCAGGAGCTGTGGTTTCAATAAGACGGCGCAACATGTCACACAGCTCGTGCTACAATTGATTGATTGAAGCAAACATTTGGTAACCGCATAGTTTCATGTTTCGGACCCGTGAATTGGCCTCCAAGATCGTACGACTTAACGCCGCTAGATTATTTTCTGTGGGTATATGTGAAGTCGCTAGTCTACGCCGATAAGCCCGAAACGATTGATCACTTGGAGGACAACATTCGCCTCGTTATTGCCGATATACGGCCCCAAATGTTGGAAAAAGTCATCGAAAATTGGACCTCCAGATTAGACTACGTCCGAGCCAGCCGTGGCGGTCATATGCCAGAAGTCATATTTAAATTATAATGCCAGAAGGTTATCTTTCGAATAAAATAATTTCATGTCAATTTAAAAAATTCATCTTTGTTTTATTCCATTTAAAAGTTATATACCTCTATAAAAAAACACCCTTTACAATGTTTTTGTATCCTTAAATACGTTCACGTGATCTTATAATACGCACTAATAGTATATAAATCAATTAAAGTCAAACTGAAATTTGACTTTTTAAAGATCGCACACAAAGACAGCTCTGTGACATGAGAATTACTACCCATCAGAAAGATAATTTATTAAAATACTTCCCGTTGTCATTTAGGATTTACATAAGCTCATATTTTGCCACATAGCATCGATTATTGTCTTATGACTTGAAATATTGCTAGGAGTGTTTCTATCAAAAATTTTAAACTTTACAATTTCCGAGGAACAACTTTAGTTTTATGCAAAATATAAATTAGAAATTTATAAACATAAATAAAATCACGGTGCTTTGTGTTTTTAAACCCATTTTAAAATGATGCAAATTATTATACGTTCTGTATATTTACAATTTACATAATAATTTGATAATACTAAAATAAATTTATGACAAGTAAAGGATGTTTTTTATAGAGGTATAAAACTTTAAGTTGGCAACACTTTTTTAACTGGCGGCCATTTTGTCAGGTGTCAAGTGATTTATGTTTAGTTTGGTTTGGAATTTCAACATGAATAGACTGACGCCTGAACAACGCTTCCAAATTGTGTAAATTTATTTTGAAAATCATGGTTCTGTTCGAAATACGTATCGCGCACTACGTCCGTTTTACGGTCAACATAATCGTCCATCAGAGCAATTAATTCGATTAACTATGGAACGTTTTCGCACCACATTTACTCTAAATGATAATACGCATCCACAGAGACGTCGTACAGTGCGTACAGAAGAAGTCATTGCGCCATCGTGCACAGGAATTGGATTTGTGTCCATTCACTTTATGGAAGATTTTGTGGAAGGATCTTGATTTGCGTGCTTACAAAATCCAAGTCGTGCAAGAATTGAAGCCACACGATCACCTAGCAAGGCGTAGATTCGGTGAATGGGCCCAAAACAAGATTGCCGTTGATCCCGATTTTCATAAGCGAATTTTGTTTAGCGATGAAGCTCACTTTTGTTTGAATTGATACGTCAATAAACAAAACTGCCGTATTCGGAGTGATGATAAATTTCCTGATATTATAAAATCATAATTTTACCTGTATGGAAAAGTTTTTTTTGACTCGAGTATAAAGAGAAAAAATTCATGAGGTAGTTTCGGAAAAGTAGAAAGCTTTCTTTAGCAAATTTTATTATTATTTTCATTCAAAGATTTCTAATAGACAAAATATATTTTCTTAAACAACGGAATACTCCTGATATTTCGGAACTGAGGCAATAACTAATAAATGCTACTTTTAGATCTTGTTAATTGTAGGCAGAACTTCTGTAATTCAAATGATGAATAGAGTTTCACTCCCACAATTTTATTTCTAAATGCTACTTTTAGATCTTGTTAATTGTAGGCAGAACTTCTGTAATTCAAATGATGAATAGAGTTTCACTCCCACAATTTTATTTCTTGTTAGTTTATATTCTGTTACAATCGACATATTGATTAAATTGGTTATTAAATAAAACATTTTTAACAATTCACTGTGAAAATATCTTTTTACTCATAATACAACTTTGTAACCACTTAAATAAAAAATTATTGTTTAAAATTTTTTTAAATATGAAAATCTTTTGAACTTGTATACCAAACCTTCATTAATTATGCAGACCTAAATGTCAAAATCGGATACTTCTTCATAAAAGTATTTATTTTATACCGTAAAAACAACGGTTCACGCCTACATACGGGTTTTTAATTCTCGGAAAATTAATTGTGTTCAAGATCAGATTCTGTGTAAAAGAGAATTTAAATAAAAGGGAGCTACCGCTGTGACACCAAACACTGCTAAAAGGGTTTTTATGTATTTGCTTAGGATTTCTAATGTATTTACTTTACTTTTTTGAGTACATAATAACGTCTTTATTTGAAGGTGGAAGAAGTAAGTCTCATACATTTTAAAAAAATTACCAATGTAAAAAAATGTCTATCGTATATTCTTAAATCATGATATATAAATTATGTTAACTATATATCTTGAAATTGTGGGTATAAACATATTTAATTTGTATTAGTATTATGAATTTTCCGACTACAGCAATAAATGACTTATTTGGATTTGATCCAGTTGGGATGTTAACTTCATGTAGACCTAGTAATAGTTAAGTTGGATTTTTTATTTTAACACATTTATTATAAAAATATTAAATATACTTATAATAAAGTAATGAATATGGGAAGGGAAAAACTACCTAAGTTATGCGAATGACATTATCCTGATTACGGATGGTTTAGGGAATTAAGACTAATGTTAGATGATCTTAACACAACATGCAAAAAATTGTTCTGAAAATAAACTTTTTAAAAACATATGGGAATTCAAAATAAAGAAATATAACAACCTGAAAAGTATATCTACTTCTGCACATGAAATTAGAATAGGCAGAAATAATAAAACAGGAGAACTGCAAAGAGGGATAAGCAACATATCGAGTATTAAGAGATATATTTATAAGTGCCACCGAAAAGAGTATCTGACCAATGCCTGCTTCCCATGATGATGTATAGAATAGAAACGCTAACTCGTATAAAAAAATGAAACAAAACTAGGAGTAACCCAAAGATAGATAGAAAGATCAATGTTTGAGGTGACTTTAAGCGACAAAATACGAAATAATGAATTAAGATACAGAACGGGTATCATAGATATTTTAACTAGAGCTTTTGAATTGAAGTGGAAATGGACAGGACACGTAACTAGAATAAAAACACAAGGTGGACTCGCAAACTGATTAAATAGAGACTAAGACAAGCGTAGCAGAATAAGACTGTCAATACGTTGAATGAACCAGAAAAAAGATCACTACTAACTGGATGCAAAAAGCACCGGACAGTAGACTCGAGAATTAGATGGGAGAAGGAGGGCTCTATGTTCAGTAGTGGACCTAAAAAAGGGCTGATAACGATGAAAGTGTCACGGTTCAAATTTTAATTGAAGTTTGCCATACCTAATTCAATTTATTTCACCTTTTATTGCAAATGCTCACACTAATTGTTTAGTTGCATTTTCGGTTTTACTACAAATTCCTATAGTTCTAATTCCTTGTCAATTTCTTTCCCAGCTCGGTTATGTTAGCTTCCGGAGTTTAGGCGACATTCTTATGTTACAAAGTAAAGGTTTTATTTTATATTTCATTATCACTATTTGACTCCTATTTACGTTGATTTGATTGATATTCACTGAATTGTGGGTGGCTGGATTTATTTCTATTTTTGTTGAATTTACTATTACCTTTTTTCAGATAAATATCGGTTTCTTTGTCTACTATTCGAGTGTAATTCTTATTTTTATCCTTTCGTATGGCAGTTTTCAGAAAATTTCTTTGATCAGTTCCACAGATTTTGCTTTGTTTATGGTATTATTTTATTTTCGTTAGATTTTCTGTCACTATCGAGTTTGAGTATTATCCTATTTTGAGCTGTTTTGAACTTATTATTTGAATCTATTGTGCACCAATCATCATAACCTAATTAATTTTCCCTACGTTCTAGTTTAATTTTCATCCTTGTCAGTGTTTTTCTCTCTGTATGTATTTCTTTTTTTGGGGTTTTACAAATTTCTGTTTCGTAACTTGAGTACCATCGTCGGATCTGGGCGACATCTAGACTGTGGGGTCCCTAAACGTTTAGAAAATCGATAATTTGTGTGAAAGAGAAATAATTTTCTTTCGCTGTAACTTTCAACCCCGTATTTGATGGGAAACTTATTATTTACTTGGTCTGCGTCGGTAATGATAGGCAGGAATTTTATTTCTTTAATTTAAAAATAATTAATGGGGTATTAATTTAATTTTGAGCCGTGAATGCTGATCAAGAATAAGTTGACTTATTTGATAAATCAGTTGACTGTTGTTATCCAGGATCAGAAGCTCATTTTTGAGCTGTCATCTCTTTTAAATATAGTTCACACTCGAAGAAAAAAACGTTGTGCATACTCATGGATTGAATATAAGGCCGAGATCATTAGCTTTGATCTTATTTTTCCTTTTTAAAACAACTAAAGCAGCTGTAAATATTTCTTTTTAATTTTTTTGTTTCATCTTTGGGATTCTGGGATGAAAAATAGTTTAAATTGCTCCAGTAATTTAGTTTTGTGGTTTAGTTGCATTATCTATTACCTATTTGCTGTTTATTAATTATTTTTTATTGAGATAAGCCTGGAGACGGAGATTTTAGCAGTCCTGCACTTTTCAGTGAAGGAATTCCTTAACCTCACCTAAGAACGCAGGGTACGATTCATTAATTGCAGTTTGTTTAAGCACATTTTTATTGTTTTTTTTTAATCTATTAAAGTTTGAGCTCAACTAATTTAATGAGTGAGTTTAATGAAAATTTGAATCTGTTCATAGTATATAGTTTTTATTATCATTTTTTTTCTTAAATAAAAATTTAAATTCATTACTTAATTATTAAGTTTTATATTATGTTTTAAGGCCATTTGTTGTTTTTTTTTAAGAATATTAATCAATTTTTCTTGGGTTTTCGTGGCATTGGCTAGATGTTACTATGGTAATGGTTTAACTATCATCTTTATATTAGTAAGGATTAACTTGCGAGTAGGCTTTGCTATTTATGATAAAATTTACTATATTTTGGTACATATTTGCTCTCTGAGCTCTCACGATGTTTCTAATTTATCGAATTTATCCTATATATTCTATAGTAAATATGAATTGTGTTTAATATTTTGGCCCACTTTGGATTTAAAATTAGTGAAAACAATATAATATAGTATCATAATATATCTGGTAGCTCGAATATTTTCAGTTTGACTCCAGTCTGAATTTTTTTTTGTTATCTTACAACGGTTATGTACTTGAGATTGGCCAAACTAAGTTAAAATTCAAGAGATCCTCAACAAAAGTTAATTTATCTTTATTTATTTTTTTTTAATTAAAAAGTTAGTGTCAAAGTATGTACTTTGACCTTCTACATAGTATTAGGATAAATATGGTGATTTTATTTTGATTTATTATTTTTTCTTTGGAGCTTAATTAAAATTTTTGCTAGATTGAAGCTAATTTGGTAATAGTAATCAGTGTTAATAAAACAAAGCGTTTATAGTAGCCAGTGGTCTCAAATGTTAATTATTATCTATTTTATTTTTATTATTTCCAATTATGGGTTAAGTTAATTGACTAATTGATATTTTTGTAAAATAAATTATATTTTATTTTTGTAAAATACTCTCATTTCATATTAAACAAAATATTGGTGATCTTCCGGGGTCAAATTGCACTTTTATTGCACGTTTATATATTTTCACTCTTAGTTGTCTATGAGTTCAATAAGTTATTAACAGGTTGTACACCGAAGAAATCAAGAAATAGACGTCTATTTCTTTATGAGTTCAATAGTTTTAAGAATTATATTACTTTAAATTGATTATTTCTTTAATTATTGCTAATTAGTTATTGATTAATAATTAATTTTCTTATAATAGTTCAAAATTATTTCAGTTTTCCTTAAACTTTATGGTTCTCTTCAATATATTTTTTTCTGAATATGTGAAAAGTTTAAAATTTTAAATTTAAAAAAAGTAAAATAATTGATTATTATTTCTTGTTTATATAGTGAAATTTGATTGTTAAATTCTTTTGCTTTTTTAATTTAATTTTTATAAGTAGTCATAGACGTTCTTTTTTTTTGTAGTTTTTTCTTCTTCTTTTTCTTTTGTCTACCTTTAGAGTTCGGCTCTTTTGAGGGATTCTCACTAAGTTCAGCTTTCAACATTGATGTATCTACACACCACTACACGGTTTAGCAGTGTCGAAGCCGGATTTGTACGATATCACACAGTTAGCAGACTTACCTTCGGAATTACTGGCAAACTTAGATTATTTTTATTTCCTATTTTAAATGATAACAATCTAAATAATTTTGTAAATTAAAATTTTGTCCTTTTTTTTTGTAAAACGTTCCGTAATTTTTTGATGTTCTATTCCATGATTATGATACGGTGTTTGCGTTATGTTTTGGCACCAAAAGTTACTACATTCTGTAAATTTTATTTATAGCATATCTAGCGTTATGCTAAAGCAACATAGCTAGACATTCGATTATTTAATTAATTTTTTTTTATTGACTCATATGCTCACTTGCGTGTCTATATTTAAATTCATATTCAAATTCAAATTGTATTTATTATTCTTCATTCAACGCAACTACAGATGCAGTGGCGTCCTGAATAACCCACCACTACTTTCCGGCATAGTGGTTAGCTTGGAATATTTACTCGCTGGCGCTGCTACTAACTTTCAACATGATCCTGGTGATTTTACTTTATTATTTATTTTGGTAATATTTTATTCACGAATTTTTCCTCACTTAATTGTGAGGTTTTGGCGAAAAGTACCAACGTACCAATGAAATAATTTAAAATATACAAGGATGGGATAAAAAGCGAAATACAAAAAATATGACATAAATTTATTTTATATTTCTAGGTAATCTCTTTTTAAAGATGTATATTGAGCCACACTCCAGTGCTTAGGTCTCTTTTTATAGGCATTTTTGTCTAAGTTTGCAAAGTAGGCGTTCGTCGCTGCGATTACTTTGGAAATGGAACCGTAGTTTTTCCCAGGCTCATAGTGGTCAATCCACGACTCCTTCGTTCAAACAAACTGTATAAAAAAGTCTGGTATATTGGATTTATTGATAGCCAAATACTGTTTCGATATGATCATGTGTGGCAGTTTTTGATCTAGAGTCAGCAAATGCGGCAACCATATTGCTAACATATCAGTTATGATATGATGCGCCGATACTTCCCATTTATTAGCAATTTCAGCTACTTTTATCAACATCTTGAGTTCTCATACGACTATGTTTACAGTCCGCTACTTACGTTTTTACAGTTGCAAATGAAGAAGTAGACTTTCTTAATGTAGCACTTAATCTTGTCTTATTCACAGGAAGGAAACAAAACTCCGAAAATAAATAGTTCAGCATGGTTCGCGTATTATACTTGAAAAACAACAAAACTTGAAAACTTTATAAAATCTCAGAGAAACACAAAATAGCTCTCTCTTTAACACTCAGGAAATACTGAAGAGAGATGACATTTCAAGGTGATATCCTCGTATAAATTAAATGAAAAGATATAAAATTTAAAAAATATTTCTGATCGATAGAAATTATACTGAAGAGATTTAAGGTTTAAATTAAATTTATTTAAAATGTAAATTTGTAAGAAAGATGCAATTAAACGTAGATTCCTGGACTAAATGAAAAACGTGCCACAGAATTTTAAGTAGCCGAGCTAGTGCACGACATTCAACATTAATAATCAAATTAAACAAAAATAAATCTCTAGAATTGCTGCGGAAAATACTGACAAGACACAATTTTCAATAAATGTAATATTTTACCGGACAAAAAATAAAGAAGTAGAGAATTACATAGACAGTATTATATTAACTATGTTTCAAAAAAAAAATACTAAAATAGTTAATATGAAAATAATAAATATCCTAAAGTCGAAATTTTTTTAATCTCTGAAGTCTTAAGAATTCAATTTACGCATTTTAAATTGTTGGCCTGATTTCTAATTTAAATTGAGGTGGACACGCAGTCAATGTTTATAACAGTATTGTCTTTTGGAGTGTTAGGATTTCTGAATTATTTATTTATTTATTCAAACAACGTACCAACAGTATTAAATATACCAATTATAGATACAAAGCATGAAAATGTAAGAAATAAAAACCACTATCTATAAAAAAATAAACTAACAAAAATATTCCTAGTACCTATTTAATAATAAACATTATATTAAAATTATATTATATATGCAAAAGACCCTAATTATGCATGGGCCTGAGTATAAAAAAGTTTATGTTCAACAATCGATTTAAGTGGTTTAGGCTGGTAGTATCCAAGTCCACATACTATACCCCTATACTCCAGCCCAGGCAATACGACGCAGTCAAACAATTTCAGAAACACTTCAAAATTAAAATTCTTTGTTAATCTGATAATGAAACCCATCGTTTTGTATGCGTCAACAATATTTGTTAATATATGACCAACGAAACTTAAACAATTATCCAAGCAAATATCCAAGCCCTTATGAGCTTTAACTGTTTGTAGAACATTGAAATCAATTATATAATCCTTGCTTAAAGAATGTTACAACCTAGAAAATTCACTCATTTTGAAATACGATAAATTACAAGCGATTCTGAAAATTGGACTGAAATTGATTTAATCCAAAATAGACAAGAAATGTTACTGTAGCGAATTCTTGTTCATCAATACACACTAGAATTGAGTCAAATAAAAAGACTGAATTAATAAGGTTAGTTTGTAGTAAACTCACAAGAAAGTTCTATTAGGACTTTGGATAACAGTTTAACAAAATTTTTGCGTCTTCAATAGAACAGTTAATTTTCAAAAACTTCTTGTAGAAAAATTCAAATTTGACCGCAAAATCACTTGATTAAATCAGACGTCAGACATGTCGTAATCTTAAAGTGAGGACCGTGCCGGTTTTTGATCTATATTATAGTCTGTTGAAGGAAAATGCTTTAATCCAACATAAACAAGAAATATTACTGTAACGAATTCTTGTTTATCAATACACACTAGAATTGAGGCAAATAAAAAGGCTGACTTAATAAGGTTAGTTTGTAGTAAACTCACACGAAGTTTTTATTATGACTTTGGATAATAATTTAGCAAAATTTTTGCGACTTCAATAGAACAGTTAATTTAAAAAAATTATATTTTTCATATTCTTTGCCTGTAAAAGAGAATTACGTATATAACAAACTATTTAAATACGGCAGAAAGATTTCTTTATTTCTTACTGAAATTTAGATTGTTTAAAAATTTCATGTTACTCCGTTGATTCATAGATGTCGTTCGACTGGCGATATTTTTCAGTCTGACATCGAAGTTGGTAGACGGCAGGTGTAATATCCTGCCTACATACCTTGAAATTTATGGTTCATATATCAGTTATTTCCTGCTAATGTTGCTCTCGGTCCGATACAGCTCCACTGACGAGATCATGAGGTGATCGAAACGCGTATGGAGAGAGGACCAGAGCGATATTTGCAGAAAATAAACTGTTTGTACATATATTTTTCATATTCTCTGCCTGTAAAGGAGAATTACATATATAACAAACTATTAATGCTTCAACTTTAAATGGAACTATAACGAGTTGTTCCATAGAGTTTAAATTACCTGGGAGTAATAATAGTACAAAAACTGACATAGAATAATCACGTTGAAGATATTCTTCAAAAACTAATAGCAACAAGCTGGAAAAACCTAAAATACTGAACCTCCATCCATTGCACATAACTTGCTGAGGGTGATAGAAACAAATGCCTTAAAGCTATTCCAAACAGAAAACTTCAAACCTGGAAATAATTCCACAGAATCCAAATCGGAACCGTAAGACTTCAAGTATTTATACGTATAATTTAAGCATAAAGTATGAAGAAATAACCAACTGCTAGGCAGCAAACAGTGAGATTACCTCGACTAGAGTATGGTTTACTGATGGATCCAAGATGAAAGAGGCAGTATCAGGCCCAGGCATTGCTAAGAACTGTCATGTCAAACACATGAGAGTCTAAGTTGACTTGAGACTCTAGGCAAGCTCTAGAGCAGTTGGCAAGGAACAACAGGCTAACCCTGATGTGGGGAATTAAAAGAAATGAGGAAACGGATAATCTCGCAAAGAAAGGATAAAAACTCCTTTTTCAGCATGGAACCTTTTCGTAGATTGCTTAAACCCCACATAAAAGAACCCCAACAAATGCAAGAATACTCCTCGATCTCCCAAAAAGGAATATTCGAGTAATACCCTAATCCAAAGAAACTTTTTCGTAAAAAAATACTCAGGATATTGACTATGACACTCAGAACAATTCATAGTGATATTTTTGTAAATTTTTCATTTTCTTTTATCGCCCATTAATTTGTTATCAACAATTAAAACCAAAAAATTACATTTTTTTTTTCGTTTTTTGCTTATAAAATTAAACTTTATGAAGCAATATTGATGGTGTAACAAATGAATTGTAGAGAATAAAAATTCCAACAAAATGAGACCTGAATCGACTCAATCGGATCATTATTAATAATGGAAAAAAGCTGCAACAATCGGAAAACTCGATATTATTTTAAAAATTCGTATCTGCGTTATCTTTCAAGTTGTAACGCTAGCCCTTCATTTATATGTACTTTATGGGTGCCAAAATTAGGCCCTGTCGGTTTGTTAGTTTTTGCGAGATTACCATTTGAAATTTTTAGTGCACTATCTAGAGCGCCTAAATGAGTGAAAAAAGTATCTTTCCAAAAGCCTATATTTTCATTTTGCATTAAAAGTTTATAAAATACATGAAAAATGCTAGCAAATATGATCAAAAAGGGCCGAAACTCGAAAAAATGGTCAAAGTTGAGAATCAGATTTGTTGCAAATGCATGACACTGTTCTACAAGAGTCTTACATTTTTGAACGACGCTCCCTTGACGTTCAATGAAATAAAGAACTCCATAAAAATGTTATACTGCAATTAAAAGGTTATTGATTAAAAATAAGAAGGTATTAGTGATAATATTTAAAATTTTGACGGGTTTTACAAAAAAATAATTTATTAAATACTATACAGCTGGGAAATAATTAATCCTTTCTCCAGATAACTCTTTAACCAGATGATACAATAATTTGAAGTAAAATCCAAGGCATATATTTCTTTTTAATATAATGTTGAAGTGTCAAATGTCAAAAACCTTAAATTTCATATTAAAATAGGTGCTATTTAATAAATCATTTGAAAAATATTATAATTCTGTATTTTAATTATAAAAATGAGATTATATGATACATTTTTCAAAGGTAATTTGGTTTTCTATCTAACTCCTTTTCGTTTGTAAAGTTTAAACAATTGGTTATGGAATTATGGGTTATAAACCTTACATTTTTTACTAAATTTTTATGTTCGCAATTATACGGCTAATTACAAAGCTCCTCAAAAAAAGTCGAAATATTGTTTGCGGGGACCTGACTCACCTTACTATATGTAATCGAGTGTATTGAAATCGAATCCGGAGTCCAAATGTCTGCATCACGTCCGGTTTTTCCTAACCTCAAAAAATAGGCTAAAAACCATAAAATTCAATAAAAACCCAAGCAAAGCCTCACCAACCCCACAACCCCATAAACTTAAAACGCCATAGTTCTGAGTCCTAAAACCCCTTAACTCTATAAGCCCATAACTCTAACACCCTATAATCCAGTAAAAAAGAGACTAATGCGCCTTCAAGCAGTGAAAATCAATATGTGAAACAGCTTTAACTCCACTATCACGTAACCTTCACGTGATTGACGGTGGGCAACGGGGTTATTTCATGATCACGCAGAGACCTTGGATAACGGCGGGCCCGCGGGTGTCGTCATCATGTGACCACAGCTCTCTAGAGGTGGGTATCTTGGCCTGTACAAAATTTACAGGTTCAAGACGTAACACAGCCAAAAGAACCCATAGACAACATGAACATGACGATCACAACAAACAGGATAAATTTTGTTATGTTTGTGGTATGTATGTACTACCAAACATTCCGAAAAATATCACTGGTGTTGCTTGAACGCGTATTAGTCACTTTTTCACTGAGTTATGTGGTTTTAGGGTTATGGTGTTTTAGGTTTATGGGATTGTGGGGTTGTCGAGATATAGGATTATGGGTAGTAGTGAACATAACCCGATTCTCTCAATCCCCCCACTCCTCGACCTTGACCTTGACCTTGCTTCACCCCTCTTTGGCCCCGCCCACATGTCCTTGTCATTGACCTTGAAAGTGCACGTGTGCTTTGGCCTTGGCCTTGTGTTCAAGGTTGTGTGTGTGACCTTGACCTTGACCTTGGTCGAGACGACCTTGACTTTGTTGAAGGTCATCTTGGGTGTGTGACCTTGAAGTAGTTATTTGTGCATTGTAATAGTGTGGGATGATCTTGAAATGATTTTGACCTTGCAAATTGTTCTATAAATTGTGTGAGTCTACTTGCATTCATTCAGTGTGAAATGTCAGATACGGAACTATCTAAAGAAAAAATTATAGAGCAAGTCGGCAGAGTAATTTGTTTATATCAGAGTAATTTAAAAAGTTTGTGTGATTTTGAAGAGAAGGATCTAGCATTTTTTCCTCTCGAATATTTAAAAACTTGCGTTGATACGCTGAGTTTACGGCAAATTTGGGATAAGCTGCCAGCGTCATATCGGTGTAACAAGGAACTACAGTTAAGCTTACCCTGTTACATTCACTATGAACAAATATATCGTCATCATATAGATGGGCCACCACCAGCAATAAAAAAGTGTCGTGAATGTAAAAATGAGTGAATAATATGAATAGTGCTTTGCAAGAGACAGTAAAAAAATTGGGCGATGAGTTCACTGAAACGGCTAATAATTATTTCAATGATGCAATGAAAAGTCGAGCAGAATGGGCGTCGCGCTATTGTGATTTGGCTTATGAATATGAAAAGGCTGCGAATGCATGTCGTAAATATTGCAGCAAAACAATAAATTTACAAGACTTTGTTCGTGAGATAAAAAAGTTGGGGTTTAGTGACTGTTTGGAAAAACTGATTAGGTTCATTGCAGATCCGGTTGTGTTAGATGAAATTAGAGTGTAGGACTTAAGTTTAACGTAGTAGTAGTTAATATGGAAAGTTTAGTGCGAGAAATGTACGAGGAATTTCTAATTTCTGCAGCCGGTTCGGAATTTTACGCATATGAAATGCAAGATTCGGAGGCTCAGGACTTTAGTGTATTTTTTAAGTATATGGACCATGCCGAAGTGTGTCTTTTAGCTAGTATAGTTTGTAAGAATTTTCTTAGAAATAAAAACAAACACTTATTATTGAACAAATTAAGGAAATTAGGTTTAGGTGATAATGTTAAACGCATAGAAGAATTGCAGAAAAAAATCAATGAATAAAGTACATAAAATGTAGTTATTTGTTTCATTATATTTTGTCCTTGAAGTTATCCTTATACCAATTTAAATGTGTGACGTCATTTGACCTTGAATACTCCTCCCACTATTTCTATCGTTAAGCTACCCCCACCATTGTTACAATTCGACCTTGAAACCTCGCTATAAAGGTTCGTGGGAGAAGAAGTGACTTCAAACAGTCGCAGATATCAGTGGCATAAACATCAAATATTGTGTTCGTGTAGTGTTCTGAAAGTGCTTTTATATTCACGGTAATTTTTGGATTTATATACCATTTTTTCAATAATGAGTATTGCAAAAGAAACTCTAGATGAAATTAATGAAATGTTTAGCAAAGATTTCGAGGTTTTAGAGAAAAAAAAGGTTACCGAAATGATTGTAGGCAAAGTGTATAAAATTGTAAAGATGGTTTCAATGACTACACGATTTGGTAAAACTCTTTTAGTGGCTTTACACGATGACGGTGATAATAGCACATTTGAGACTTTTTTACCAAAACGTGTGGCCGAAACACTACCTGACGATATTGTAGATATTATGAGTAAAACTAAAGATAAATACACTCTAACTTATTTGGGGCAGGGCACTAGAGTTTTTGGAAACAATACTCGAACATTATTACGTTTTGGCTCATTGGAGTAAATTGTATGTAAATTGTTTGAAAAAAAGGATGTAATTAAATTTAAAATATAGTTGCACATGTCAGAATACTTACGCGTGTTCATTATTTCTGTTAAAGATGTCTGCTGATGCGACGACGACGACGACGACCGCCAACGAATGTGTAGATAGATACATATTTTGGTTGGGGAGAGAATTAAGAAATAGGGCTCACGATATGTTAGATAGCGTAAATGATTGGTCGCATATTGATGTAACCAAAGATCAATATAAGAACGAGATCAGGGATACAATCAATTTTATGGCTGGGGCACACTTGTGCGACAAATTTTTATATGGTTCCATAGACATGGATACATTTTGTGCTGAAATGGTTGAAGAAGAATTAAAAGAATACCTCGTCAATATTCCACATTTACCAGGTGAGCTTGCTGCAAAATATGAATTGGTTTCTGCAACAGCAACAGCCCAAGACGTTGACGATCGAAATAGTGTCGGATGGGATAGAATTTTGAGCAACGAAAACGAAGACATGGAAAACTAATTTTTTATAATTTTTGTATTTGTGCAATTAAATAACTGTAAATAAATATCTATTACAATCACAGTTTTATTTTATTTCTTTTATAAACATACCAACCCAGTAGATCATAGTCAGTGTTTCTTTTTCTCAGCTGAAATATTTAATATAAGTAGGGCAAATAAAAATAAAATAGTTTAGTAAAGATTGAAAATGAGTCGAGGAAACAACACAATTGATAAATTTGGTCGTCAGAAATATAATGAAAAATATCATATATTATCTGGGCCACAAGGGATTGGTTTTAAACTTACAGCGGATGGGCAGTATGATATGGGTGGAAAAATCATAACCAACTTAGGCGAACCTAAAGATGATGACGATGCTGTGACAAAACACTTTGTTAATAGAAAGTTTTACAATTTTGCAGTTGTAATATGTGACATATTTAACAAGGATGTCCTCCCCATGATATACAAAAATAATAGTGAGCTTAAAACAAAAATTGAAGTTATGCAGAAAATACTCTATCATCAGCCTTTAAATGACTCATTAAGCGCACTGTCGTACGACTCGACTTCAAAAAAAATCTAAAAAAAGCAGGTTAAAGAATAGGAGAACGCACTCCGAGTGGCATAGCCTTGAAGATAACGTCGTAGTCGTCGGTGAATTGGACCTTCCCTCCAAGAATATTGAAATGTTATTTATGTGTATGATGTTTTATTGTCATTGTTTTTAATAATGAAGATTGAAATAAAAAACTTTATTTTACAATATATTGTTTATTTATTTTACATTTTAAATAAAAAATATAGTCATACAATATGTTATTTAAACAATATTAGCTTTATCTATCCAAGAGTTGAAGTGGTTGGGAAATCCTAGCCATTTGACAAATAATTGTTCGATGTGATTTTTCTTGCGTTGTCTAAGGACCTTTTCTACTAGATAAACGTCAGGACTGCTTGTTTTTTGTAGTTCTGATTCGTAAAAACACCCTCTTATAGGCTGACCTTCTAACGATTCCAACAAGTAAGTAGGTGGATTTGTAACGTTAACTTTTACAACTTTAAACAATTCGGTTGACCAAGAGGGCGTATATCCTTTCTCGAATAAGCTTTTGTACTTGCTAATACGCACAATGTCACCCATGGAAAACTTAAATTTTTTAGGTACAATTTTTAAATAATCATATGCTTTAATATGTGTTTTTTCTTGCACGTCTGCAGGCTTCATTCCAATGGTGCGATGTTTCGAATGGTTATAGGTTTTTGTTACTGCCGATAATATATGTATCCATTTGTAAGATCCTCTTGTCGAGAATTGTTTATATAAATTATTTTTTAAAGTCCTTATGACTCGCTCAACAATTGCAGCTTTCTTTGTGCTGTAAGTGGAATAATGATTTATATTATATTTTTTCATCAGGGCTTGAAAGTTTGTATTATAGAACTCCTTTCCTTGATCACTTTGCAGATTTGTTGGTGTATATGATGCCTCTTCAATGATGCTTTTCATCGCATTAGTAACTTCTATACCAGTCTTGTTTTTGATGGCTTTGGTATAGACAAATTTCGAGTAACAATTTATACAGACCAAAATATAACGATAACCATCGTTTTCATCAGCATACTGTTGCATTTCAGCCAAATCAATTTGCCACAAATCTCTGTATCCTTTTATTATCGTGCGCCGTCTTACAAAATTTTTTCTAGCCGTTCTATGTAGTTCATTAACAATCTTGATTTTTTCTAGACTGGGCTCCATATTATTAATAATACTAAAGGTTTCAGATCGAAGGAAGAACTGAATAATATCATTAAATATTGAGCTTAATATATTATATCTTCTTCTCGTAATTCCTCTATGATTGACATAATTTCATTTTCGTGTCCAGTGTGACCGGCCATTTTGGAACTCCACAACAAGCGTAAACGATCCACCAACTCTTTAGCTTTGTTCCAGTAGACATATTGAAATTTTTTCGAAGATAATTTCTTTTTTGTGGGTAACTGTAGTTTTTCCGAGAGATTTTTTCTTGTAATAGTACCACCTAATTTTGTGCCCATTATCAGAGGTTTAATAATTCGTAAATATTTGTTCCATCTGGTCTCCCGTAAACCATCACTTTTTTTAAAATTGTTGTAGACAGCATTCGTTGATTCCAAAATTTCCTTGTACGTTGAAAGTACATTATCACTTAATTGTTGTTGTTCCTTGCCTACACTTGGGGGTGTTTTAAGAAATAACAAATCATAAAGTGCCGGTGATCCACCATATTCTGCAATATTTTTCCCTTTTTTGTATAAGACAATATTTCCATTTCGAAAACGCACCTCTAAATTACCAATAAAATTTTTGTTATGATCTGTTTTTGAACCAAAACGTACACCATATACAGTATCGTATAGAGATGGTTTCAAACGTAATCCTTTCAGGTGTGCGTTTAAAGTATCGGAAGTTGTGGTGTCAGCGGATGCGAGAGATGTATTAGTTGATGTCGAGGGTGTATCAAACACCGATTGGCTAATATCTTCTTTTGAAATGCGATGCTGCTGCTGCTGCTGCTGCTGAATAGGTGTGGAGGTTTGAAAGGAATGTGTAGGTTGGGGAAAACCTGATATTTGAGTCGACTGCACTGATGTACTGAGACTATGTGACTTTGTAGCTGGATAATGTTGTTGCTGTTGTTGTTGCTGCTGCTGCTGCTGCTGCTGACGTTGCTTAACCACATCAGATATAGTTGTCAACGGCTTAGAAATGGGTTCGTAAAACTTTTCCAATTCCACAACATTAAACTCTTTAGCCGCTTTAATTTGTTTAAATTTTTTTCTGACGGCATTGGTAGCTTCCACTAGTTTACGTTTTAAGTCGATCGCGTTATTCATGATGTTAACAAAGGACGTTTCAACAATCAAATGAGCATTTTCCCTTATTATTACAGTAATATATAGCTATCAAATCCTTTGCGGTATCTTCCCGATTTCACATCACTGTCTTTATCAATTACTAAAAATCCATACTTATTATCCCAACATTTTGAGCACATTTCTTGAAATTGAGTAAAAGTTAGATCCGGTGAAACGTGGTCGGAAAATATGTGTTTCATATTCAACTCATCTTGTTTAAACATAATAATAAAATTGGCGTTGTCTCGCACAAGCTGTTTAGGCACTCGCGAATATGTTTGCGCTAGGTAAAAGGAGTCGATATTTTTATGACGTCCCATGCTAAAGTACGATCTTATAACATCTTGTTTTTCACATATAACATCATCAAAGATAAATATAGAGTTTGGTTTTGCATCGGACGGTTCCACAATATTACTGGAATCACTAAAGGCATAGTAGCCTAAACCTTTGATGGGCGCTAAAATTTTCCTTAAATACTCATATTTCGGTTGATACAGAGATTTCGAGTAAATATAGACATTTTCGAAACGTAGCCCAAGGGGGTGTGTAAGCAGCGAAATCATGACATTAGTTTTTCCACAATTGGATGGACCAATTAACAGGCCGCGAATAGAGGAAGGAAGTAAAGGACCGTGTCTCTTCATTATCTTCTTTTCAAATCCAAGTCCGACTTTTTCATCGAGATTGTCAATAGGAAGTTTTTGTTTAAGATCGATAACGCGCATCTTAGGAAAATTTGATATTTTATAGGCAATTTTTCACAAAAACTGTCATTCAGATGCCGAGCGTCAAACGAAGTGGACGGTCTCACGTTTCCAACAAAACTGGATACGGTATTGTGAATTCGTTAATAAATAAATTACCATTCGAGGTACACATTCCTGGTTATCAATATTGCGGACCCGGAACAAAAGTAATAAAACGTGTGACAAGAGGTGATCCAGGCATTAATCCTTTGGATGCCGCATGCAAAAAACACGATTTAGCCTATTTACATAATAAAGACAACATAAGTGCGAGACATCGAGCGGATTACGAGCTCGAACAAAGTGCTTGGAATAGAGTAAAATCGAAAGATTCCAGTTTAGGTGAAAAAACAGCAGCTTGGTTAGTTACAAACATTATGAAAGGAAAACAACGTTTTGGTATGGGTGTACCATCATCATTATCAACAAAAAAAACATCTAGTAAAGGCACGCGTCATACAAAAAGGAAAGGTGTTAATAAAAATCGACATGTTCGGAAAGCCAGTTTCGGAACAGCTATTCGACAAGCAGTTCGAAGGGAATTATTAAAAGCCGGAAGTAAAAATGTGTTGGAAAAAAATGTCATGAATGCATCTAAAATAGCTCTGTCGGCAGCACGTAGATCGGTAAAAGCGGCAGGTGGCAAAAGGAAGGTTCGTACACCGAGAATAATACCGATTCCTAAAACTGGTGGAATATTACCATTAATACCAATTTTTGCCGGGTTATCGGCTTTGGGTTCATTAGCCGGCGGGGCAGCGGGAATTGTGCGCGCCATAAAAGCAGTAAAAAAAAGCAGCGAAGATAAAACCGGTGCCGGATTGTATTTAAAATCGAAAGGAAATGGTTTGTTTCTAAAGCCATATCGTAAAGGTATGGGATTATTTTTAAATCGTAGATCAAAAAACTAATTGAATCCCTACCTCGAAGACCACTATCTAACATCGATATAGAAAAATATGCCAAAAAGAAAAGAATAGGACACTTTCGAGGCGTTTATATGAGGGATTTATTACCTAGACAAGGTCCTCGACGTTACGAAGCAGCAATAGTGAATTTGGATAGTACGCGTGGTGCAGGGACTCATTGGGTAGCTTATAGAAAAAATAATTCTAAAGTAACATATTATGACAGCTTCGGCGATTTACCCCCACCGATCGAATTGGTACGATATCTACAAACGGGATCGGAACCATCAAAAATTATTTACTATACATACGATCGTCAGCAGGATTTTGGAACAGTCTGGTGTGGACATTTGTGCTTAAAGTTTCTTGTCGAATCATCAGCGTAAAAGATGTCATCATCATCATCGTCACCATTAACACCGCAAATGGATCGCAATAACTATACTAAAATGTTGCAATCACTGAAAGCATTTCATCTAGCCGGTGGATTAAGGAAAATGACCGTGAAACAGTTAGAAAACATGCCCAAGGAAGTAATGATTGCATTAGCCCCAAATGAAATTCCATTCGTTTGGGAAAAGTTGCCGGAGCATCTTAAAAGCGATATCGATATATTAAAATATCAGTGCGGTTGCAAACATTATTTCAGCAGCAGCAGCAGCAATTTAAACGAGGTTATGACTGATGAGGATCTTACGGCTAGAAAAATATTTTGTTGTTATTGCAAAATCAGCGATGTGCGCATAAAAGCAGAAAATAGCATAAAAACATCACTATCTAATGCAGTGAGAAAAGGTGTGACGATGAATCTTTTTAAATGTTGCCGCTAAGAATAAAACCGAGATGTGTGATGTTTTAATGGTTAGTCATGTCTTATACGTTCACACTAACAGGACACTCGAGCGTCTTAAGCGCCGATTTTTATCCACCAGTCGAATTAAATAGAGAAAACAAATATGGTCTGGCATTGCTGGGATTTTACACATACAATTCAATTTTTAATGTGGACGAAAGCAACAATAAGTTTGCCTACATGAAGGAGGGTTACACCACCGAGCCGATACAATTGCAGATTCCACCTGGGGCCTATGAAATAGATGAGATAGGTAAAGCTATGTTGGAGGCTTTGAGGATTTCAACTGAAGAAAAGAACGATGGAATCTTTTACTTGGTTGCTAATAATAATACGTTGAAATGTGAACTGAAATCCCAATATACTATAGATTTCCGGGGAGAGGCGAGTATCGGTAAAATGTTAGGATTTAATCATACAGTGTTAAAAAGAGACAAAAAGCACGAATCAACCGAGATGGTGGAAATAATGAAAGTACGCATCATACGCGTAGATTGTAATATAATTTCCAGAGCATATATGAATTCGGTGGAAGGTCATACCTTGTTCGAATTCGATATCGACGTGGAGCCCGGTTACAAAATCAGTAAAGAACCACAAAATAATATTTATATGCCGTTAATGCCGGCAGGACGTCAGTTTATCGACAACATTACTCTTCGCATCTTGGACGATAGCGGTGATCTAATCAATTTTCAAGGCGAGAAAATAATCGTGAAATTGGAACTGAAGAAACTTTCATAGAAATGGGTTTTTGCTTCAATCGTCAATTGTGTGTGCTGTCGACTAAGATGGGGGAACCGCCGAAACATAATAAAAGTAAAAGAAGAGTTAACGTCAAGGTTAGTCGTCGTCCAGACGTTAGATCACAAACATCTCAACAGTTATCTGCCGAAGACTATAAATTTTTAAAATCAATCGGTCTTAAAGTGCGAAAATGATTTCCACCACCAGCGATAAAATAGAGGTTTTCTCCGAGCCCATCTTGGACAATTCCATTATTAGTCTAGAAGAGCATACGTATAAACCATACGGATCTCCATCATTCAACAATTCGGATGAAGTCCGTATCCCCATTAATTTTCAAGATATTATACTGGATATCGCCGAAAGTTACATATATATCGAAGGAAAATTTAAACCCATAGACGCAACGAAAAGATGTTTTTTATCAAATAATGCCCTCGCATTTTTGTTCGATGAAATTCGCTACGAGATGGGAGGTGAACAGGTCGCCGTGGTTCGTAAACCTGGAGTTACGACGACATTAAAAACCATGGTTTCATTCGGAAGTTTGCAACAAAGATCTCTCATGACGTGCGGATGGGGTCTCGACGAAGCAAACCAAGATATCGTAGACACGGCAAGTAACGTATTCTCCGGGAAATTACCCTTAAAATATCTTATGGGATTCGCCGAAGATTACGCAAAAGGTGTTTTCAACGTAAAACAAGAGCTTATTATGATTATAGCTCGCACTTTTACCAATTGTTACGTCGGCGAAGTAGAGGCAGAAATTAGTATCGACAAAATCGAATGGAAAATTCGTCACATCATTCCAGACGACAAGCAAAAATTGAAAATACTGTCTCGCATTAATAAAGGAGGAAACAATGCCAGTATTCAAATGGCATATCGTAAATGGGATCTGTACGAATTACCAGCTTTAAGGCAAACATCTTCCGACGTGTGGGCCTTGAGAACGAGTACAAGTCTGGAAAGACCGCGCTATATAATCGTCGGGTTTCAAGACAGCAATAATTGCGACAAGAAAGAAAAAAACGCAACCCAGTTTACCCACGCCGACGTATGCGACATTAGACTGTATCTGAATTCAACCGTTTATCCATACGAAAGATGGAATTTAGATTTCGCCAAGAAACTGTACGCAGCAGCCTATTACAATTACGAAAACTTCCAAAGCAGCTACTACGGGCGCGAGATAAACGATCCGATGATAACGTTCGCGGAATATATGAAAAACCCCGTTTTTATTATCAATTGCAGTCATCAACCAGAGGCGATTAACTCATCGACAGTGGATGTAAAATTGGAGTTCCAAACGAGAAAGAATAAATTCCCCAAAGACACTAAAGTGTACGCATTAGTTATTCACGACTCATTTTTTAGTTATAATGTATTAAACGGTTCGGTGACCAATAAATCTATATTTTAATGTATCTATTATATGTAACACAAAATAATGTTCTTGAATCAATAAATTTGTAATGAGTGAAGTAGTAGTTTTATATTTATTTGAAACCCAACCAAAAAAAAAAAGCTGGCGGAAAAGCCCGCTCTTTAAGAAAAGAGTACGGGAATTTAGAAAATGGTGGTTTATTAAGTGGAAAAAAGAGCTTAAATAACACAAGAAAAAATTTTTAAGGCAAAATATGAAAACAACGATTTAGAAAATTTGTAGGAAAGTGACGGTTAGGAATAGGGAAAAAAGTTATAAGAAAAAATTATAGAGGAAATCGAGTACTATAAGCAAGCATTTTTCTCGATAGTAAAAACGTAAAAAAAATTTTTTTCAAAAAAAAATTGAAAAATGGTGAATGCGCGCCAAAGTTGAAGTTTTGGAGCAAAATGATATTAGGAAATTAGAAAGAGAATTTTTTTCTACATATGGTAGTACTTTTCAAAATTCGGAAAGATGAAATTTTAAGAAAAGGGTTATAGTAAGTTAGTAATTTGGATTTTTTAAAGCGCTGTAGCTCGGGAACCGTTCAAGATAGAAAAAAAATAAAAGCACTTTGATAGCCCAAAATTTTGAGGAGAATGCGATGGTGTAAAAAAAATTATAATTTTTTTTTTTTTGAAAATGCTGAATACGCGCTAAAGTTGAAGATTTAGAGAAAAACGGTATTGGGAAATTAAAGAGAGAATTTTTTTCTACATATTGTAGTATTTTTGAAAATTCGAAAAAATGAAATTTGAAAAAAAGGGTTATAGAAAGTTAGTAATTTGAATTCTTTAAAGCGCTGTAGCTCGGGAACCGTTCAAGATAGAGAAAAAATAAAAGCACTTTAATTACCTAGAATTTTGAGTAGAATACAATGGTGAAAAAAAAATTTGGAAAATCTTAAAAATGACAAAAAATTTAGACGAAAAAATTGAAATTCTCGAGTTATGAGGCTAGGGCCGCCGAACGGGAGTATGTGGAAGTTGTAGGGGGAGGTTTTTTTTTTTTTTTTTTTTTTTTTTTTTTTTTTTTCTAAGTCCACCACCGCCTCCACCACCCTCCCACCCGCGGAGGGAAAAAAAATCGATTTTTGATGGTTTCAGAGCGATTGCGCGGCTCCTTCACCATTTTCTCGCAATTTTTGAGGTATCGATTTTTTTATTTGCGGTGACAGAAGTTCGGAAATTTTTTTTTTGGATTCTAGAGAAAATTTCCCACAATATATGTATTTTTCCAATTTTTTATCGTCAACCGTTACGATGCCAGAGCCCATCCAAAATGCGATGAAAAAATTTTTTTTATATTAGCGAATCGGGAAAAATAGTGTGATATACTTCAACTCTTCCTTATTACGATTCCGTCAAAACATTTTCAAAATTTTCCTTACCTTGCCTGAAAATAATTAAAATATATGCATAATTTGCATTTTTTGTAAATATGTAGCAAAGTAATGGTTAGAAATATCAAAAAAATTTATTTGAAAAAAATGTAGAGAAAGTCTAGTACTATATGCTAGAAAAGTGGAGGGGGGTAGTTTGTGTCCATACCAGAGATACGGTGAGTTATAAAATCATATTATTCTCAAACTTATATAATGCATATATGCACTCCACCTTACCCCCTCCAACTTTTTGAATGTATATAGAGGCCGGTATTAGAATTATTTCATCATTACACATTCGATCGGCAAGATGGAAGATATACCAAAAAGGATCATTGGCATTGTCAGGCCATTCGTGCCCGGCAAGATATGCAAGTGTGAGGAGTGCGGGGGTACCGCACCAGGAGCGGCACCTTCGGCACCGCCTGCAACGCCGACACCACCAGCGACGACGACGGTGCCGCCAATGAGAAGACCAAGGGCTGCACCTAGGTCGGTGTTAATATCGTTGGGTATTACTCCACGGTAGGCACCCCACCCTCCCCCCAGGCCCTTTTAGGGCCACAAAAACGGTCCTTTTCAGGACCACATTATATTTTGATCGTAGTTTAGTAATCGTCACTTATGGGGCGAGATATTCGTTTAACGACGATTTGTCTCGTAGCTTAAGTGCCAAGTTATATGCTTGAGAACCTATGAAAATGTTAACAGTTCAAACAAGGTTTCTATTATTTTTTTTTTTGTAATGTATTCTTCACAAAATATTAAGAATAAGTCTTATTGTCTAAACAAATCTAATTCCTTATTTAAAGTTTTTGAAAAAAATCAATAATTCTATAAGCTCTCACCAATACATAACATTTAGAATCCGTTGGTGGGGTGGGGGTAGTTCTATATATATGAGACTGGGTCAGTTACACAGTCATATATTCATCAACCCTCATACGATAAACATGGAGGAAGAAAGACCCGCCAGCCGAGGCTCATCCATCTTTAGTGATGACACCGTAGCCGACAACGTTGGAGACCTGCAAGTCTTCGACGACGACGACGAGGTGGATTTTGAAATTGACGTCCTACGTTGGGACGACTTGGATGAGCCGATTCCGCTAGTATATGACCATGATCCGGGTCTAGTGGAATTAGACGACGCGGGTGATTGGGTCTTACAAAGACTCGAAACTCCGTCGCCGCAGCCAGAGCCGGACTCGACGGAAGATGCGGTGCTGGAAATTCCAGCATCACCAACACCCGACGACCCACAAGGCCCCTGCGATTCGTCAAGCTGGTGGTCGACCAGCGAGGATGGGGCACCATAAGCCCCACACTCTCCCTGGCCCTTTTTAAGGGCACACAACAACGGTCCTTTTCAGGACCACAAAATACTTTGATCGTAGTTTTAGTACATATTAGTACTTTGTTACTAATATTGTATGTATAGAATATACAATATTAGATACAAAGTATTAAAACTTTAAGTGCTGGTGGAACCCAGCTAAATCGTTCGTTCGTATTTGAGACCACAAACAACTTTTGGTCTCAATACGTAATATGACATTTGTTTTCACCCCCCACCATTAATTTGTCTCTATATATACGACCATCAATACTTATTACAATCATTTTAGTTCAACATGTCAGGGACTCAACAACAACAACAACAACAACAACAACAACCCATCCAATGCCCTGTGGTAGATTCTACCACAGAGAATTGTTTGGAGTGGGAGCCGAACGATCCTAGATGGGATGAACTTTGGCGGTTCATCATCGAATACACAGAGGACAGCACCGCCACCCCCGCTGATGATGATGACGGGCCGTGCGACTCCACAACTCAATAAAAGAGTCGCATGTTTTAAAACCAAACGGTCCTTTTCAGGACCACAAAATAATTTGATCGTAGTTTTAGTTGGTTATAATACTTTGTAACCAATATTTTATGTTTTTTTCATAAAAACATACAATATTGAGATACAAAGTATTAGAAGTTCTGGCGACAGAACCTTAACTTCATAAACCGAACCATGTTTTAGCATACTTGTAAATATTATCAGAAAATATTTACAACTATTGCTATTGCGTAGTTTTAGTGGATTATTCACTTTTTTTTTTTTTTTTTTTTTTATTACCTAATATTATGTGGGACAGGGCCTATATGAAATAACACACAAAAATAAATTTTCAAGTCATTTTTATTCTCATTATAAAATATAAAAAATTTGATCAAACACTTTTTTATTAACTACAATATATATATATATATATATATATATATATTTACAAACTTAATACTATAAATTAAAAGCTAATATCTACAACTACCTAACACCTACTACATAATTTATTAAAGTCCTCTAATTGTCTTTTTAACCGCGCAGATTTCACCTTTTTTATCTCTAATTGTTTTTCAAGTTCTATAATGTCACTGGCACACTCGTTCACTTCATTCACTAACCGTTTTTTCATGGCATAAATGTCAGTCAATTTGGTCTTCTGAGAGTTGGTGAAGTCTTCGACCCACTCCGGTTGTGATGGCTCGGAAGAAGACGCGGTTTTATTTGGTGAAGACGATGACGACGACGACGACGACGAAGCAGCGGAAACTTCATCGCCTTCAAAACACCGCTTAAACCGCTTCTTCATGGGTTTCCGGCACCCCAATATCGGCGACAGTGGTGCTGGCGCTGGGGAAGACTTCACCTCCGACACTATTACATTCTCGACGCTGGCCGGTGTTGGTGGCGTTGGTGGTGTTGGTCCATCGGGGCCTTCTATGACTTCCACTTCTACTGACAGTGGCTCTTGCGGTGCTGTTTTTAGGAAGTCGGGTAATGGAACAGGGGTGGAGGGACGCTTAAAGTTAAACTTTTTCTTCTTCCCTTGTCCCACACCTTTAATCGCCGAATAAAATGTTTTTTTATCGGCGATTTCCGACTTCCGCATAGTCAAGAGCTTTTGCAGTTTCGACGCTTTCGGAGAAGATTCCCTAGGCCGCGATGCTTTTCGCACAACCACATCACTAATCACATTAATTTTTGGCTCTTTCTCCTCCGTCCAGCATTCCAGGAATTGCGCTGCCGACTGAACCAACTCCTCGTCGCGACCATCGTTGAGGGCTCGGTCTTCGGCATCTTCATGCTCCACGCCATTCCAGTTCTCGAACACCCCCGGACTTAGCACCTCTAAACCACTCATGTTATCGAGCATGCCTTGCTGTGAACCGCAGCTCACGTCAAGAGCATCTAAAAGAGACCGTACACTAGACATTTTCGATATTCCAACTCACACAATTAACTTTTTCTTAGCACTGTACTGTTTGCTGTTCTGACGAACTGTGAAGAGCTCGAGCCAGCAAGTCTGCTTTTATGCCCATTTCCCCCACTACACCGCCTTTATTCCTTTTGTTCGATGCATTAAGTATAATATTTAAACTTGTCAGATGCAAGGCCAAGGCCAAGGCCGACGTAACCGGCAATACCAGGGTCGTTTTCAGGGCTGTAATTTTCATGGATTTTTTTTTTGTCCCTGTCAAGGTTATTTTAAAGAAGCATATAAATATAGTACTAAACTTGTTAGATGCGAGGCCAAGGCCAAGGTCAAAGTACCCGTCAATGTCAGGGTCGTTTTCGAGGTTGTAATTTTCAAGGATTTTTTTTGGTCCTGTCAAGGTTATTTTAAAAACAAGGACATTAATGAACGTGCCATCCAGAGAAGAAATTGGGTCATAGAAGAAGCTTACCTGTACAGAAGAAATTAACATGTATTTTATTTCTTAATTTTTAATTTTTTGTTTGTTATTTTTTTTATTTTTTTTTAATAATAAAAAGTAAACTCAATCTTTTGTTATATTTTAATTTTTTTTCAATAAAACAATAGTAAAATGAATCTGTATGTGTATTTATTAAACATCACCTAAAATACGTTTTGCAATCCATATTTTTCTGCAGAGTCCGTTTATTAATGAAATAGAACCATATATTAGGGTGAAATCTAATGGTTTCAAATCAGTCTCACATAACAATGTCAGAAGTAAACACTATTGATAAGTTCGGTCGCAAAAGAAAATTTAAGGATTTTAACTTTATGCGAGGTCCTTCAGGAATAGGTTTTAAACTTACACCTAATGGAGATTACGACATGGGAAGCAAAAGATTGTGCTATTTAGCAGAACCTCTTGAAGGAGACGATGCGACCACACGAAATTATGTTGATAATAACCTTGCTCAGTGTGTGCAAGATACGCAGAAAGCTTTACATGACTCAACAATTGTTATTAAAGATATATTCAGAAACCAACTTGAAGGTTACGTACGCAAGAAATTAATTGAAACCGGTCAAGAACTTAGAGGATACATTGATGATACTGTTATTGCAATATATGAACTTAGGCAAGACGAACTGCGTGATGAACTTAACTCTAGAATGTTGAAAATTGAAAAGACTATGGAGGATCTTGTCAGCAAACCTGTTTCACATTAAACATTTACTCGTAGACCTGTGCGTTTAATTTACTATTAGACAAATTTTTCAACAATAACTTTTACAGTTTGTTATTTGTCGACACTTCATTATATTTATAATTTTAAAATAAAGGTTCAATAAAAAAGCAATCAATCAATGAATACATGTTTTTTATTTAAAAAAAAAAAAAAAAAAAAAAAAAAATTACAATACTATCGTTACATATTAATGTTGTATGTTTAATAGAAATAATAAAAACAATACAAATAATGAAATATGGATTTTCCAGATTACGTGCTGTCCTGACTTAGAAATGATTCCAACACGGTGACTAAATTTGCTAAGTTTTCTTCCGGGTCTGTTTTGTAAAAATCTATGTCTGCATGCCCCCAAGGTAGAGTTTTGGTTGAACTGGGAATTACATAACGTTTATCATCGCTATGTGACAATGCTACTTTATTTATTATGTTGGTATAAATGTTATGTAATTCACTTCTAAATGTCTTCATCTTTCTTAATATCAAACCACCCCGTTCAACAATTCTTTGGTAGTCTTCCTGATGAAGGTCTTTCTCGATAACACATTTTTTGATACCTTTGGCTTTTTTTAATTCATTATTAATGGACTTTACATAATAAGCCTTCGCGCCGGTACCATAAAAACTTATTATCGGATCACCAGGAAACTCATCTTTCATTCTACCAACTACAGAATTACTTTTAATTATGTTGAAATTATTAATTTCGGGGTAATTTGATGTATCGAATTTTTCGGGGTTTTCTGATATAGTTTGATAAAAGTTTTCCGTATACACTTTTAATATAAGCGAGTCAGTATCGGTGTAAAGTAACGAAGCATCATCGCCAAACTTGGATTTAATAAAATTATAATAAAAATCGTATATTACAGTCTTTGATATATCTAATATGGAAAAACCGATATAAATTGGTTTATTGTACAATATTTTAACTTTATTCATATGTATAGCAACAAAGTTCTCGGTAAATATCGAGCTACTATTGAAATTGGGGCGGGATATTAGTGCTCTAGCTCCATTTCTGCCTACACTGTTCTCCCAATGTGTTACTAATTTTATATCCTTTCGATTTTCCACATTTTCCATAGTTTTACCAAATATCGCGTTATTTTTTAATTTAAAAGTGTCCTTCGCAAATTTTGTGGTGGCCTTGTTACGTAAATTGGTATTAAAATCAATATACGATTTTAGCCATTTTGATTGCTCAAACTGTAATACTCGATGGGTTTGCATTACCACTAAGCCGTTGGCGATGGCTTGTTTTAAAGTTCTATAGTGTACAATGTATTTTTTTTTATCTTGTAAATTGGGAATTAATTTCGGTAATTTAGCGTTTTCTGTTGGCGGTATGATATTTTCTACTAGAAATGGAAGATCAGAATGTGCATCATGCAACTCAGTCGGATAATGCACATCCACTTCCAAAACGTAGCCATGTAAACTATCATCACCAACAGCCATAATATTTAAATCCAGAATTTCGCGCTCGCTTAACCATCGAAAACCACCATATGGTAATGCTTGTGACATACTATGACCATATAGATTTGTAGCATCAAGGTATGTTATAAATGAAGAAGGTTTTGTTGGGTCATAGTCTGGTAAAAAAATATTATTAGCGATGTGCTTCCTTTCTGTACACTGGCTTATGCCGCCGCGTATACCTTTCTTAAAAAAATGTATCATGTCTATATCAGTTAAGAGCTCTAACTCTACCTTAGTCATACGTAGCATACAATCAAATGATAAACTTGGAAGGGTATAGTAATGTGCTGGATCAAGTTTATCGAATTTTAAGCAATTATTCCGAAATTGCTCAAAAACATCACACAATAGCAACACATCTGATTTTAAATACACGTCCGAATAGTCCCCCAAAGTTTTACACCCAAACAAGCGCCATACTTCTTTTGCTCTTCTATAGCTTTCATCGCTAATATGTTCTTCCCGTAAATTATCATAAAATTCATCTTTACTTGGAAGACATGTATTTTCCATTTTTTCTATAGAGTCAATAAAGCTATAGGGAAAAACACCCTTTTGACGCATCAAATTAAATTGGTTGATATTTGAAAAATGTTTCCGCGTTTCAATAAAATCGTCGTCGTTTAAACCGCTGCCTAAATTTTCCAAAGACGTTGACAGAAATTTAAAACTATCAATAAATCGCAACTTTAAATATTTCCTCTTGACTTTTCCACATTTACTATCAAAATAATCGTGCACATAAATGCTTTTGGTAAATGATATGTACTTTTCCTTACTTTGAGCCAAAACACCAATTTTATCCCCATATTTACATAACTCTTTTATAAATAAATGGCTGTCGTAGCCGCTTAAGTTATGAAATATGATAGGGATAAAAGAGGGTAATTTATAATTTAAATTACAAACGGAATGTGCAGCACCAAATCTTTTTGCACCAGTTATGTGACAGTGGTCTCGTACTTTAATCTCACCCTCTTCAAAAGGGCCTTCACATATACCACATATTTTAGCATCATTAAACTCCCTTTTTTCTTCAGGCGTTAACGGTTTCATAGGCTTAATGTCTTTTAAATATGTGTTGTATAGAGCCCTTAAATCACACTCGATACGATCCACAAAGACTTGAGCTGCATTATTCCCCCGAAATAGCTCAAATTTCGAAAGTGAGTCGTCAAAAGAGCATTTAATTAAATAAGCAAAAGAATATGGTTCATGTTTAAAACTTTTTACAGTGTAAGAATTTTGTGGGTTTGGTTGTACCGTTTCAATGGGTTTTAAAACAGATTCGAAATCTGCATAAACCACGAATGGAACGCGCATTTGCTTTTCTATACCCTCGAATTTTAAAATATTTTCCGGCACACTCTTTCCAAATTTATCGATTTTTAAATCCACTGAGGGTGTTTGCGTGAAAATGTGGTTACAATCGTAGCTTTGATGTAAAGTTAAAGCTGACGGTGTACTAAAATAAATGAGGCAACCATCACAGAAATATATTTTATGTTGTTGACAACTAATTTGACTTGAAACTAAACGTGATAAATCCCGAATCCAACAATAATGACTCTTTGAACAAGTCGTATCGCAAAAATGTTCACCGCCATCTTTACTACTACAGTCTTTTGTAATTAACAATAAATTTACATGCCTATCCAACTTTTTTGACGCATACCTCAGTGGACCAATAACTTCATGTATTATTTCATTATTTTCATATTTAGATTCCAGACCGTATACGTTAATTGATATGTTGTTCATTTCCTCAAATTTTTTAATGTCACGTAATTTTACTGGAAAATCCATACCTGTTACATTTAGCACTCTAGAAAAATGGGGGTAGGATGTCTTCTGTGAAGGCTCTGCTGTTGGAGGAAACAATGCTGATGTTACAGCCCACGCAAAGCAAAATTCGTCCTGGTTAATCACATTGACGACAGCTCCTTTCTTTTCAATAGAACACGGCAACTTGATGTATGATGAGCCACCCATAGGCATATACTTGTTGATACCAACTTCCAAGTATAAAATTCGCACAAGAGCCCATCCTATAACAAGAAAAATAATATATAAAAATCAGTTTAATATATCGGGTTTTGATTTTTCCATACCTGAATCTTTCTCCTGGAACTCTGTCGCCTGCGTTTTTATTGATTCGGTGAAAGAATGGTAAACGGCATCCAAATCACTTTCTACACTAATTATTTGATTAGCAGTGTTGAAGGATTTTTCACTGAATATTTCTTGTGATGGAAGCATGTACTCGCCAACAGCTGTCATGTTAACTTTTAAAGCATGATGCACACGCAATAAATTATTAACAAGTTCCACCACCTTGGATTTAATGTCTGCAAAGAACATTACGTAATCGGAATGCTCCATATCACTGCTAACCCGATAGGTTGCAATTCTTCTTTTGAAGGCACATTGAACGAGTTGCACACCATGACATACCGGCAAACATGAATTATTTTTATGTTGTTGTGTTCGTTTATGCGCTGACATATGATTTATTGGAACATCTACATTACATGTAGCGCAATTAATTACCGGAATCGTCGATGTATACTCTTCAATTCGGAGCCGTTTTCCTCCAGGCACTTCATTAAATCTCGCCGCACACGATTCTCTTTTATGACGTCTCATATTATAACTCTTAGTAAACTTAGAACCGCAATTTTCACAAACATATGCCATGATTTGTCAAATATTAACACATGTACTACCTATACAAGTCAGAGCCAACTGATGAATGAAACTGCCCCATACTCTATATAAAACCATTCAAGGTCACCCCCAACCACGTAACATATCTTCAAGGTCACACACCCAAGATGACCTTCAACAAAGTCAAGGTCGTCTCGACCAAGGTCAAGGTCAAGGTCACACACACAACCTTGAACACAAGGCCAAGGCCAAAGCACACGTGCACTTTCAAGGTCGATGACAAGGACATGTGGGCGGGGCCAAAGAGGGGTGAAGCAAGGTCAAGGTCAAGGTCGAGGAGTGGGGGGATTGAGAGAATCGGGTTATGTTCACTACTATGGGTCTTTGGGTTTTTATTGAATTTTATGATTTTTAGACTATTTTTTGAGGTTCGAAAAAAAACTGATATGATAGGGTTATTTGGACTTCAATTTCGGTTTCCGCATGCTCTATTACATATAGTAAGGTAGGTCAGGTATCCGCAAATAAAATTTCGATTTTTTTTATGGAGCTGTGTTATCAAAACTTCAAAAACTCGACTGTGTTTAATAGAAAATCAAGATAACGTGTTATCATATCAACCTTTGTGCCACTTAATTATTTTAGTGCCTATTGCACTCAATGCTATCTATGACAAATAAATAATTTATTGTTCATGTAAACAAAGCACAATTTTTGGTTAAACTCAAAGGCAAAACATACATCTAACTTTATTTTTAATTCTTTACTGGAAAAAATCAAAGAGTATTTTAAAACGAATCTATCTTATATATTTATTTTATATTATTTGTTTATACAATGAAAAAGAATGTGGATAAAACAAAGCTTAACATAAATGGCAAATAAAAATATTTTATTTTCAACAAGAATAAATATTGCGTCCCAGTTCATCAACTGCCACCGTATCTTCAGTTTAAATTAACAGCTCTGCTGTACCTAAAGATATCATTGGTATATTTACATAAAATTTGTCTCGTTGTTTTTTGGTTTATTTATGAATTTTTTATATTGCCTTTATTTTACTAATACTACAGTTAAAATTGTGCAAAGTGGAAGATAAGAAAACTACAGTAAAAGACAAAATTGCTTTCTAAAAATAATTTTCTTTTATTTCAATTTGCAATAATTCTTTGGTTACCAATAAGAATTGATTACTTTTTATAAAAGACTATATATGCTACATTAAGAGTGATGTAGAACTCGGTGATCTTATGTTACTGGAAATTAAAAAAAATGACGGACCTGACTCTTTAAAATACTTTTTAAATTATTGGGTTCAGTTTAAAAAACTTAAACTTTTACTAAAATAATTTAGGAGTGCAGCTTAACATGAAATAGTTCAAGCATTTTTTTCTGAAATAGTTTCTATATTGGTTTTGTCTTATTCGACTATAAATAAATAGAGATTATTTCCAAGGTGTTTCCATTATATTTATTTTATTGTCAAAATATTTTTAGTCTGAAAAATGTATTGGTAAATTGGAAAAATCAAATTTCCTTTCTTCCCCGTCCTAAGCGTATAAGTCTTTTGAAGGCTCAGATACAAACAAGAGCATGTTATAATTACATATAATATTATAAAGATTATTTTGTCATAACATTTAACTTTTTTAAAGTTCACGGAAGCAATTCTTTTTACTATCTTTATTTGTTGAATAAAAATATTAGAAACATCGTCCGCAAAATAGAAAGTTTAGTTTTTAGCCGTGGCCAAAAAAATGGCTGGAATTTGGCATCTGGTGAATTGAAATCAAGCATATTAATATGAATCGGAAAGAAAACTGCTTATAAAAGTTTTTATGTACTTTCTCGCTAATAGTTAAAATACATACTGCAGTTATATTTAAATAATACAAATATCCTGTGATCTTGCAAAAATTGAGTTTGTCTAGCCTATAAAAATTTGAGTGCTTACAGTTGGTTATGGGTTTGTATTGGGTAATAAAATATTTTCACAATAAGGTTTAAAAGAAAAAAAATTCAAATACCTTTTATTAAAACAACTGTTTATGTTAATAATATATTACAAAAATAAATCTTAAATCTACATACAAGTATTGCGCCTCTTTATGGGAATAAAGATTAAGTAATGCTCTTTCCAAAGTTATTATCAAGCGTTCATTATTAGTTGTGAGTGATATAAGTGAGTTATGAATTAGTTACAGCGAGTAATAAATTTATTACTAACGAATTCTGATCAATCAAAAACTATTAATTTAAAGTGAAACATCGTCTTGCATTGATCTGCCAATCTGTGTCATCCCAACTATAATTTATATTTTCTTAATCACAATCCAATTTTAACTTATTTTTCTCTTCTAAAATAGATATTCTTCTTAAAAGAAGATTTAAGGATTAATAATATGTTTTTCGACAAACAAAAAATCCCTAATAAGTATATATATATATATATATATATATATATATATATATATATATATATATATATATATATATATATATATATATGAATAGGCATTCATGTATGCTGAAAACAGGTTGACGTGCACATTTATAACATCCAAAAATGAATTTTTTTCGAATTTCATATTCGGAAAAATTTACATAACGGTAGCTGTAAAACACATATTCTATCTGGATGTAATAGTTATTATTAACAAAGATGAAAATTGCTACAAGGGTCTAAAGCGAGAGTAGTTATCATCATTATACTTTAGTTAAGTACTATGCTATTCTACTTCTCTCGTCTTAGGAAATTATTATCACTAAATGTGCGAAAATAATGAACCTGTATGTAAAAAGCAAAAACAGAAAATAATTTATGTAATGAAAATAAAGAAAATTGTGGCATGTCAAAGATATATTTAAAACATTTAAATATTAAATGATAAAAAAAATTCATCGACGTTTATGTTATGATGACATAACAGATAAGTTCGCTTGGTAGAAAAACAATTAATTTCTTTGTTTCTTTGATCTGGCTCTCATCGTTCTGGTTTTATCTCTTTTTGCTGAATGCGCTTTGTATTTTCATTTTCATTTTTCACGACTGGAAAAAGTTATTTTTATGTCAATAGCTAATACCCAATGCTACTTTTTTTGAGTAAATTATATAGCTTTATTTCTCTTTAGACTTATGAATCTGTGTTATTAAAGTATTAAGAATATTTCACTAAATAAATGCAGTTGTTCATTTACTTCAACATAAAAATTATTATTTCAAATTTATAGAAGATTATTTTTGCTTGACAGAGATTAAATTCTAACACTATATTTAAATTTTAAACAAACCCAAAAGAAGTTTCGTAGGAAAAAATTCATTTAAAATTTTTTTTAAAAAACTGCAACTTTTATACGTATAACTATAATAATAATCATAGAAGGAGCAACATAAAAATGAAAAATCGTTGTTAGGCATGTCCATGATAGGGTTCGAGAGCCATTTCAGAGTGGATATCGACATAATTATTATAATTTACAATTTCTCAAAATGAGACATATTCCATGACAAATTAAGAAATTTTTTATCGATTTAATATCACTCTCTGTATTAAAATCCCCCTCCCCCGCCAAACTAATGTTTTTTCGATGATTTTTATCTATTTAAATTGCCGTATCACGTAGAAAAATTAGAGAATATCAAAAACACGGTTTGATTGATTGCAAAGCAGTTATAAGGATGTACGTACGCGATATATAAGTTGTTATAGCATACCAAGTGCGACATTGCCAAATCTATAAATTAAGGGAAATTATTAACAATCTAGAAACACCGCGTGGGAGTGTTTGGAGATGACACGTCATCTACGAAATTGTAACCCCCTAGGGATTAAAATAACGGAGATACCCATTAAACCTGATGTAATTCCAAATTTCGCCATACCATAGTCGTCGGAAGGGTAAGCTACTTATCGGAGAGCCCTTGTATACAGAAATCATGTGGTTGCTTCTGGGTATTCTCGATACTTGTTGTTTCTAGAAAACGCCAGATGTACGAAATGGGTACATAAGCAGCCAGTAGGTCGTCGGAGGATCAGTATTGCATATACGAGCGAAGTGCAAAGAACTAGTGAATAGTGATGGCGTTATAGCAGTGCTATTATTTTCGTCGTATGTAAACGATGTTGTCGAGATCCTGTGTGAACAAACTGAACAGTTTTTGTTATATATGGGGTGAAGTGACACTGAAAGCTCAAATAAAGACTTTGGGCCCACTTGTAAGGAAAGCCTATGAGTTATATTTTGGGTGCAAAGTTGACGATCAAGGCAAAAATTGGTATCTCAAAATTTGTTACGTGATTTGGATCTTCCCAAAACAAAGTTACAGATACTTGGATCTCGTTTACAGCAGTAAAATTTCTTACAAAAAGAAGTAAAAATTTCTATGTTTCGGTAAAAGCAGTCTATGCTGGCAATATTTTTCTCAATGGCAAATAACTTAGTTTACTGTCCTGATATTTCCGGTTTAATCAGCGACCATTGCATTTCCTATATAGCTACCGAATGGCGACTGTTTATTGACTCTTTGGCTACATTGTTCAATCGAAATGAACAACCGTCTGTTTCCGTGGGTTATGCTGTAAATATGAAAGAAACGTACGAAGATATGCGTATATTACTTCAAAGTATAAAATACGAAGATCATAAATGGAACATGACTGCAGAGTGGCTAAACTTAATGTTGTTTCTTATGCGAATGGGGCAGCAGAGCCAGGAACCAATATTATGTTGTTAAAGAATGGCCGTTAGGTAAAAATATTGTGTCCGATTTGAAAAACGTCTTTAATCAACCCTTAGTAGAACAGCAGAAAATGTATTTAACCCTTCTGCACATAAAACTAGGGCTTACAAAAAATTCTGTTAAAGCCTTAGATAGAGAGGGAAATGCTTTCCTTTATTTGAGATGGAAATTTGTGTGTATAATCTAGGCAAAGCTTAAAGAAGGAATATTCGTTGGGCCGCAAATATGAGAACTTTTTAAAACCAAAATTTTGAAACTATATTTTCTAGAAAAGAAAATAGGGCATGGACTGCCTTCAAAAATGTGTATATAAGAACTTAACCAATCTTATAAGACGTTGGTTTGCAATATGTCACTTAAGTTGCATTTTCTTCACTCCTATTTGGAATTCTTCCTTGATAATTTAGGTGTAGTTTCAGGTGAATACGGCAAAAGATTTCACTAGTAAATTGTTGAAAGAAGCAGTATAGTGAAAAATGGACCCCAAAACATGCTAGCGGACTACTGTTGGACCCTCGAACGTGAAATAGACCCCAGCGAATACAAGCGGAAAAAGAAAACAAAATATTTATTTGATTGTATTATAGTTTTTTCAATACAAAATAAAGTATATTTTGTAAAAAAATTGATTTTTATTTTTTTTTTAATTTTCGAAAATTCACTAGATTGCTTATGGTTTGGGTTTCTCATATTTTATATTTTTCTTTCCTTCTCTAAAAACTTGTGGGTGATAGGTAAAAACCGAGCTCATATTTGAATTCAACACATTACTGTAGACCCAAAAACCCAAAAAAATATCAGGGAGTGACAAAAAATATCAAAATGCAGAACAATGTATTTAAAGAAACTTTTATTCGATGAAAACAAGAAAGAAATGGCTTCAAGTAATTTATGTAATCCATTAATTGCATCCAAAGAAATGCCCTACTCTTGTTGTACTTCATCTGTTATCCGATTTATTATTTTGTAAGCTCATTTGTAAATAACTAAAAAGTATAAATAATAAATAAACTTCTGAAACTTTTAAATTACTTTATTTTAGGAAATAAGTTATTTAGGTGAAATAATAAGCTTAAGCTTACACCTCGTAATTGCAATACCATTGTATATCCTCAATTTTTAAACTGTTTCATTTTATTTCATAAATTGGTAGATGTAGTCTATAGAGCTTAGCTGTTATACATAGTTTATATTGAATATGTTGGGTTCAGATTTTTAAAATATCCTCTTGGTAAATAACGGGGGATTCGAAGAGCGACTTCGAAGGCCTACATTTTGCGAATGATATGACTAAACAAGAAATGTTACAAGACATATTTAATTGCGTCTTCTAAGATCTATCTAACGATGCCCTAATTTTGCATTCATAGAGTATGAGTTATTGAAAAGCACGTATCTGTCATTGCAAAATATTAACGCTTTGACATAAAGACCGACAGACAGGCAGACGGCGGGATGGAGCGCCAGGCATGATGAAACTATAACGATTTCTAGCTGGCTACGGAAGTCTAAAAATTATAACTTCTAACTGTGAGCAATTTTATTCTGTTATAATCCAGCACAACATGCATAAGTCATATTAATTTAATATAATATATAACTCTAAGACAGTCTAACTGAAGATGACCTAAGTTGATAAGTAAAGGTTTAATTTGACAAGTTCGAAACAAGTTTTGAACTTTAAAATTACAGCAATAATTATTACCAAACAGGTATATACAGAAAATTTTGTTTATTTTAGGGATAATACTATTCTTCTAAGCGATTTGAAGGCTTTATTTTACTTCTATATTTTTATCCTAAATTTTATATAATTTTTTTTTGTTAACGTATAATATATAAACATATCATTAGTAAAAAAAAACTGACCAACAAAAAGATCTAATTTACATAGTAGTGGAAATCGGTTTAAAACTTAAACCTTCTTAGTAAATGTTGCTGTTAATGTTGACTTATAAATAAACTCCAATATTAATGGACTAGAATAAGTAATAGTTCCTTTGTCAAATTTGCATGAAAAAAATATAAGAGAAAAAAATTTTGAGTTTCCCGTAGAGTGTTCTTGGATGGCTTAGAATTATAGAATCAACCAACTTAGTTTCTGTGCAAAATTTAAGTTTGAAATGTGAAAGATGATCTCAGTAAAAAATTGTTATAAATGTTAATATTGTGAACGCTATCTCGAAAATCCTTGAGATTTCGAAATTATAACTTTTGAAGCATTTAAACACATTTCTTTAAATTAAAAAATGGTATCTCCCCAATAAATAATAAGAACGATACACAATTTTTGACATAAATTTCTTTAAAATATTGTTTTCTTCTTTTTTTTTATTAAACTACTCTCTAACTTATACATACTAAATCATATTCTAGCTGAGATGACATATTTTATAACAAAACTAAAAATAATATTGATTTTTGCTATGAATAATATGAGTTTTTTATTTATCTTTCGAATTAAGTATATGTTTTTTCGTTTTAGTAAAGCAAAGACAGCTGGAAATTTGGGTTTTATGATTGCCGTTATACTGAAGATTTTGATTTTTTACCTTTATCCCTTAATTTACTTACGTAGTCTAACTTTAAAGCCACTCTAAATTGACCGCAAGGATTTAAATTCATAAGTGCAAAGCCAACCAAGTTTTGAACAATAAAAACTCAAAGAAAAGGAATCATTTCCCGTTATTAATAAACTAGCATAAATTATAAATTTTGTGCAATTTTAGCAGCGAGCTCTAGCCAATCCAAGGCTTTATCTATGAGTTTTCATTATTGAGTTTTATTTTGATTATGTAAAAATTTTTTTGTTGACATATAAACTATAAAACAAATTACATTATTATTATGAACATCACAAAATTGTACAACTGGAAGATTTCAATGGAAATAAAACGGGTTTAAGTCATAAAACTTTTAAATGAATCTGGATGGTAAGTAAAAAAAAATATGTATTAAAGATATTAAGCTTTAAATCAAAATCATTTTAGTACTAATAATTTATTGGTTGGTATTAAAATAGTTTCCATAGGACAATGAAATATTTAGAATCGAAAGGTATTTAATGCTTGCAGAAAAGGGTTTAATTTGACAAGTATAGATTTTTAAAATTATTGGTAATTGAAATAAAAGTTTAAAGAGTCAGCTGTCATTAACTTGTGTGTATTTCATCTACAATTTTCAAAACACAATTTAGCATATTTTCTCGAAAACTAAAAAAAAAATTTGGAAAATTTTAAGTCTTTTAGATTCACAATTTTTTACAAAAAATATTGTTTATTTTTTAGGAGAAATATTTAAAAAATACTTCCCTGAAGCAATGCAATTAATAGATATTTTTTAAAAACGTAGTATGGTAATTGCAAGTAAATTACAGAGCAATATTTTAATTAGTTGATTGGAAAAAATTCTTTTATAGCTTATTTCTTATTTCTTTATCTTGTTTTTGTTTTGGAATATATTTTTTACTGATCAGAGATTTAGAAATTAGATCCATGCCATATAAATTTTTTGGTTTCCTATTTTTTAAAACATAGATAAAAAATTTTTTCTAACAATGGTTACGTTAGGAGAAAGTCTGAAAGTTAGAATAATTTTAAAATAAAAAAGGTAAAGAATAAAAGATTGTATAAAAGTTTTAAATGTTTTAATAACTTGAAAAGGCATAGAAAACGAATTGTAAATATTTTTTAAAATTTAGCTACCTTTTCATGCAAATGTGTCTAAATACTAAAAATAATTTATACCTTAAGAGCTAGTTAATGATTGATTCAAAATATTTTAGCGCGGTTGAAATTTATTACAAAAACAATTTGTATATGTACAAAAAGGCCAAGCTAAATAGTTTATTGTCATGATACTTTCTGCAATAATTAACTCACAAGTATTTCAGAAAGTGTGAGGGTATAGGAACTGCGAGGATTTGTTTGAAATGTAATTGTTAAAAATTAAAGGTGAAAAATGAAACACATTAGATTGTTTTGAAAATATGAGCACAATTTCTTGTAAGCCTTTCAAAACTCTTTAAAATAAGCTTTTCTCCGAGTGGATTAGACTATTTGTTGCCGAGAAAATTTAAATTAATGTAAATGTTTAATGAACAATAACTTTTGCAAAAATGAACCTACGATTTAAATATTGCTAACAGACATGGGTCATTGATCATTCAATAAAAATATCGATACTTAAATTTTTGAAAAATTTGCGACGTTTTAATGCGCAAAAGAGTCAAGACTAATTTGAAAAAGCTCTCGTTGCAGAAGAAGAATTATTTTAGTACATTGAATTATTAGATGGCCAAAAATTTTATCTATAATGTTACAAAAATTAGTTAGAAAAATAAGTCGTTTTGAAGTTATAAATAAATAAACTAACGGACCAATGTGTTTAAACATTTTAGCATAAAGAATTATTTTGCCAAATATCACTTATTTTTGATTTACATTCATTTAAAATTACGGAAGTGTTTAATGTAAAATACACTAAATTAAATATTATTATACAAATTGTTATTTAATTTGATATGAAAACATACATTCATTCTTTACAAAGGTAATATATAGTTCATCTTTATATACATATACCCCTAACACAGAAAGGATATGATAGAGAGAAGTTTGCATTTACTGTTTCGCATTTTGCTTCATATATATATATATATATATATATATATATATATATATATATATATATATATATATATATATATATATATATATATATATTTAGTTGGTTATTTTCTTGGGAATATGGTTCATTTTATATTGAAACTACATATATAAAGTAGTCATACTTATTGTATATATATATTTTTATTTTTCAGGACGTTTCGATTCTTTCGAATCTTTTTCAACTGACGGTTTCGGCGAATGCTACAAAAATGTACATTTTTAATATTATTATATATGGAATAGGAGGTTAAAAACTTACCATTAAGAAAAGAGATTTTTGTTTTAAACAAAAATTAATTAGATCATTAACCAATTATAAACACTCTCTTTTGTGTATTCACTTTTCAAAAGTATTTTTACAGTCCAGTTAGAGGCATGGACACTACATTTTTAACCCTATAACTGTCTTGACTTGATTGAATGTGGAACCCAGATGGTGTATGTTTTAAGTACTTTAAGTGGCGTAAAAAGTTTGGGTCTTTTAATTGAAGTGATATTTTTCTGAAAAAATATCGTGATTCAATTTAGGAGAATTGAAGGCGGAGAATTATTCTTATTTATTGTTTTATTTATTTTAGAAATTCCCTTATATTGGTTTATTTTAATATGTTGAAATAAATTTGATTTAGATTATTGATGTCTGTTTTATCGTTTACGGCGTTCGGATTTTTTTTATTGCAATCATTTCGTAAAATTCTCGTTTTCCTTTGTTAGTTTCAGTTTTCAAGATTAACAAAGGAATTCCTTTAATTCTCAAGATCTTCCACCGGTCCACCTGTAATAACATTAACGATATTAAATTTGTTTACAAAGTTTTTTATTCCCAATGTCACAAAAAGTCAATTTTGACATACATAGTAGCATTTTGTATCTTAAATAAGTGTTTAACGTACTTGGAAGGTGAAACAAGTGTCTTCGAACATTTATCTAACTTATTTGCTATTTTATGGGGTAATGATAAAATTAACGGAACGTGAAAGAATTGAAATTATATGCATGATTGGTTTTGGAGAACGTGCACACAAATAGAAGTGATTGAATAATTTAATGCAATTCACCCTGATCGACAACCTATAAACCAAAGTTTGATAAGCCGAGTTGAGGCAAAGTTCAGGGAATATGGGCATTGTTCGGGTTATCAAGAAATCTGGTCAACCCTCAATAACAGAAGAAGATCAGCTTAATATTCTGTTGATAGCTCAAGATAATCCTCGATCCACTCATAGAAACAGCTTTCACTTTTAGCGTAGCACACTGTCTTACGTAAAATAATATATCCTTTCTGATTCCGAAATAAAAAATGGGGGTTTACAATTGGAAAAAAAAATATCGATTATGTCATATCTCCATCTTGAGCTACCTTGTATATTTCGGTCCCTACGTATTTAGTTTCTAATGAATTTATCCGCTACTTTACGATATATATATATATATATATATATATATATATATATATATATATATATATATATATATATATATATATATATATATATATATATATATATATATATATATATATGACAATTCGCGTCAACTGGATCAGCGGTATGACCAAAATTAGAAATAAAAAAAATCGACGAAGGGCTCATTTTAAAGCTTTGAGCGTCTACTTTCAAAATATAGAGTGCGTCTTTGAAAAACCCAATATGGCGACTGGAAGCCGGAAAAACATCGAAAGTCTTGCAAAAAAAGTTTGTAAAAATAAAAATTCGCAATCGATCGGGTCGTTTTTGCCTCAAATTGTAGCTGATGGATGTCCGTAAAAAACTGATGTGGTAGGTTGACAAAATCCAACATGACGGATCCAATATGGCGGTTAAAAAACCAATATGGTGACTGATTCAACAAAATCAAATTTGGTATACGGTTTTATTGGGGTTGCTGATCATGAATCCAAAATTCAAGATGGTGGACCCAATATGGCGGAAACTCAATAACTCAATCCTCTATAGTAGGTCCGGGATCGGTTCGACAACCGAACTTCGGATTCGTAATCAGTGACCACCAAAACTTCCGTATCCCAAATTTGGTGTAATTGGTTGATTTTAAAAAAATACCTACCACATCAGCTTTTTAGGATCGTCCTTCAGGTACAATTTGAGCCAAAAACGACCCGATCGGTTGCGAATTTTTATTTTTACAAGGCGCACTCTGCATTTGGAAGTATACGCCCTAAGATTTAATATGAGCCCTCGGTCGAATTTTTAATTGCTTCTAATTTTGGTCGTAGCAATATAAATCAAATTCGCATAAAATATTAGCGTGTCTAATAAAAAAAACGAATTTCTCCAAATGTTATTGAAACAATTTTATTTTATTTGTTAATAAGCTCAAAAGAATTATGCTTTTCCAACGAGTTTTCGTAATGTAAATAAAATTTTCGTTCATTCAATAAGTTAAACAATTTTTGACGAGAGCTCTTTCAGATTATTTTAAGTTGATTATTTTGCGCACTATACCATTGTAAAAAAACGTATCTGAAATAAACAATTGTAATTTTGCAAAAATTTTGTGAAGTGTCGATTTAAAATTTTTGCTGCTTATTAAGTAGGTTTAATTTTTCTTAAATAAATATTGCTTATGAAATGATTAGTGAATTTTTACTTTTTATGAGATTTCTTCAGTAACAAATAATTCGATTCACCAGTGCAAAAGCTTGTTTTGAAGAGCTTTAAAAGGCATAGAAGAGGTTTTGCTTCTATTTTCGAATCATACCAATTTATTTCATTTATATGCAAAAAAAAACAGCAAAAATCATCATTTTTTTCACCTTCAGTTCGTAATCATTACTTTTTTGGTAATTTCTCTGGCCTAAAGGTGGATATCGACAATCTCCGTCGATATGCCATACGTACATTTTTTTGAAATTACCAAAAAAAATTAAAAGAAGTATACTTCTTGAAATTTTACATCAAATTATATACCTTTTTAAGGCATCTTGAGTAATTTTTATTTATTGCTAAACTATTGTATGATTGTATTATACAATAAAGAAGTAAAAATATTTTAGATCGCATCCAACTTAAACAGTATTTGTAAAGCAATATTAAAAATAAATATTGCAAGACCAACAATTTGGAATTATCTCAACAAGTAAAAGGGTGTTTCATATATTTTAGATAAAATATCTAAAATTTTGTAGGGAATTTAAAACTACCAAAACTTGTAATGTATCGAAAGAAAATGGAAACAGTAAGGTTAGCATTTAACTCTTTTTTCTTGTTTGGACCACTCCGTATCATTTTGTTAAGCTGGTCATGCGTATTTGTTTAATATCATTGAGGTATTTTTTTAAGGGTCAGCACATAATACTTTTTAACTTTTTATACCTAATAACTGTACGACAGTTATATTATTTTATACATCATATTCTATTTCTATATTTGTTTCTTCTTTTTCAGTGTATTCTTCTCGTATTCTAATTTGTTCTTGTAGAATTGCAATTTGTTTTTCCGTAACTCTAATCGTGTAAACGGCTGCTATTATTCCTATTATTGTTCCAAATAAGACGTCCCACCAGTGGTGTCTTCTATCCGTTATTCTCGTTAAGGAACACACAAGGCCAAATAACAAACAAATTGTAATCATTAGTAGTTTAAAACCCGTTCCTGTTCTATTGATTGGTAAACGACTGTGGACGATATACTGAAAAAAAATGCCACCTAAATATTGTGTTTATTGTTTTTCTACAACTACTCAATAATATATAAATGCAATTATAAAAAAATAAAATTAATTACTGTTAATTTTAATTAAAAATTTTTATTTTTCAGAAACACTGAAATTTTTGTTAAATGATAAATGCAGTTATAACAACTTTTTTTTATCATATTCAGTAACAACTGATTTTGAGTGCGGTCATTTTTGTATGTAATGATATAAGGCTAATATAAAAATGAAATATTTTCTTGTGTTAGAAGTTTATAAAGGATTATTAATTGGTATTTTCTTGTTCTTTTTTTTTTATTAATAAGAAGTTTGAAGAAAACATGTAATATTAACTCGTTAAATATGTAAATGTACGAAACACTTTTTGAGTATATTTTACTATAATTTTTCGATAATGGTAATAGTCATATTTTTACAAATATGATTGTTTTATATTCTTATTGAGTACATTGTAATTAATTACTAACAAGTAATGAATTAATTAATACTAGCGGTAACTAATTGTAATAGGGGTGTTGACTGTATTCAAATAAAAATATAATTTTGCCGCGAAACGGAAATTTCCATAATAGAAATCCTAAAAATCGCAATATTTTTCTTTATTTTTAAGGAATTTTATTTTTATTTAATAATCAAAATGTAATTAAAACACTCTCCAGTCACGTAACAACGAACACCAATCAAAGTGCATGACGTCACTGCATCATAAACGTCATCTCAGTCAAAGGCTACGTTGTTAGACTAACATTATCTTATAGTAATTTTTCTGCAATTTGTTCGAAATTTGCTTACTACTCCCTTTGAAATGAGATTCTAAGAAGTTTTCCTATGATGGAAAGTGGATGTATTAAAGCAATTTATTACAAAATTTACGAAAAAACTTTATATCTCTTTGTCAATAAACTGACACATGTGTAAAGTTAACGACGTTTTTCAGAAACGTTTCTATCAGTGACAAATTTTAGAAGGGAACTTGTCAATTGCGCCTACCGTCTGAACAACAAATTAGACAATACAATTTGGACGATTAAGTGCTTACTTCCGTGATATTTTAAAATATTTCAATATGAGATTGTTCCTAGCGCAAAAATTAAAAGCCATGAAGCATAAATTATAGACAACTAGTTCTAACCAAAAGCTCATACGAGTTAAGATATAAAATGTGCCAGCAACAAACAGTGAGTTAATAAAGAAATATGTAATTTTCACAAGGAAAGCTTCGAGTCTACAACTCGGGAATATTTTTCGAAAATTACCATTATATTGAAGAAAATAAAACACGTTATAAGAACCCTCAACATCCTGTATGAGTTAAGATACAGAGTTAAGAGTGTAACTTCACGGTTTTTAATTTTTCCACTAGGTACATCATAGTGAAAATTAAGTACTTAATCTTCCTAATTTTATTGTCTAATTTGTTCTTCAGACGGTAGGCGCAAATGATAAGTTCTCTTTAAAAAATTCGTCGCCGATAGAAACGTTTCTGAAAAAGCCATTTACTTTACATGTTGCTCCTGTGACATGCTCTCCGTTTTTGTTTTTTTTGGAGCAAAATTTAAAAAAGAATTTAAAATATATGAATTTTAAAGTAGTAGCTGTAATAAAAAAATAATATTATATATTTTGGGCTACATTAGGTACTTATGCATGGTTTTAAATACTTTCCCAAAAATAGTCAACATCCCTATTGGAACAAACATGCTGCATTTCAGTCAATTTTTATTACTTTGTCGAACTGTAGGTAATTATTGTGTAAATGAGAATTTTAACCTAGGTAAATAGTTTTTATTATGATCACAAAATACAAAACATAGTTTAAATCAAAAATACTCGTTCTGTTTTTAAAGCAAACCTATTTTGTTATTAACCTATTATATTGTGTGAAACTATTTGGAAATTTAAAATAAATATATTCCAATTTATAAGTTCTAGAAAAAATATAGGTTTGTAAACTTCATATCACTATGCAATACAGATGTATTATAATCAACTAATATATTTATGTGTGACCAGCTAATTGTAATATTATTATTACATAATTTTCTGTCAAAGTCATGTATAGAGCAGTGCAAAATTGCAATTTAAGCATATTTAAATTATCATAGATAGCCGATTTGGCGATAGAGATACGCTTAACATTTTTAGTTGTTGTGTTTTAGGCGTGTAATCAGAATTTGTTGGTATTAGGCATTATTCCGCGAAATTGTTTTCGAGTAAAATAATGATTGAATTAAAGCTTTTTCTATTTTAATTTAGTGCTATTGATGGTTATGAGGTGGAAAGGTAATTGTAATATTTTAGAAATATTATAATGATTAAATTTATTGTGTTTTTCAAAATAGTAGGTAGCGTGAACAGATTCTCATGATATACTAAGAAGTTTTGGATAAGCTTTTGTAAAAAACATAATAATTCATAAAATATTAAAGAATAAAAATAATTTGTAATTTACGTCCCTGATAGTATGCAAATAGGAATTTTCATTGAAATAATGTATAATACAATTCAGTCGCGTAATAAGGATCCGGCATTATAAAATGGATAGAATTCGGTAAAAAATATACAATTGGACAATACTGACATTATCCCTTAAATCAAAAAATAATTATTAAAATTAGACTTATAGTTTGTGTACAAATGTTTAAAAAAGCGATGAGCCTCCTTTTTTTCAGTCAGCTAGAAAGAAATCAAATGCAAATTCGATTTATTATCGGAGGTTTCGCCTACGATTGCACGAGGCATCTTCAGGGATCTTAACCAAAGGATAAAATTTCACCATCACTCCAAGGCGCTCACCAGTGGAATAAATAGTTTCTAGTATCGAAGCCTCCATTAGAAAAATGCCTTCAGAGCAAGCAGACATGATTTGATACGAAACAGCCAAGATCATAAAACACTCAAAGCCACCTAAACCAAGTGTTACATCAGCGGAAAGGAAGGTTATTGAAAAACTGAACGAGAACAACACCATCTTGGTTCTTCCAGCTGATAAAGAAAGGTACGTTGTTGTCGATAAGAACAAATATACTGAAAAAATAAACCAGCTCTTGGTGACAATACTTATAAAATCATTCGGACAGATCCAACAAACAAAATCGAAAGGAACCTCACATCTCTAATCAATGGCTCCAGTCTCACTCCGGAAGAAAAGAAAGCCTATAACCCACGCATCTGTGGACTGCCTAAAATACATAAAGAAAATGTACCTTTACGACCAATCGTCAGCGCAATAGACCAACTTACAAAATAGGTAAATATTTGGCTAAACTTTTACATCCGTTTAAAGGAAAAACTGAATCCATCCAATTAGAGCCTGTAAACATATTAATCAGTTTTGATGTAGAATCTCTGTATGTAAATGTTCCTGTAAATGATTCAGTTTCCATAATATTGGACATAACTGCGAAATAACAACATAGACTCCAGTCCATTAGAATTAATTAAAGCATGTCCAATTCCTACTTATTATACTTTTCAAGGACCTTTCTACGTGCATACTTCGGGAGCGGCCATGGGATTCCGCTGTCACCCGTGGTAGAGAACACCTTCATGGAAGCTTTAGAAGAACACGTCTTGTTTTCTGTTTCTCTAAAACCTAAAATGTTCGTAGTTTGGCAACATGGTGAAGATATGATTTTCTGGATCATCTAAAGCTACAAGATCCTAGCATAAAATTCACTATAAAAACTGAATCAAGGAGTACCTTTCCCTTTCTCAATGTACTAGTACAAAGGAAAGATAATGGCAAATTAAGACATTATGTGTATAGAAAATGAACACAAACAAATCTATTATTCAATGCAATGACACACCATCATCCTTCTCAAAAACAATCAGTCATTAACTCTTTGGTACATAGAGCTTTTTCAATATGTGACGAACAATCACTGAAATCAGAAACAGAAAAACTGACTAGTGTTTTGAGAGACAACGGATAATGCGCTGAAGATATTGGACTTTCTATTAATAAACATTAAAACCCAACTACTCAACAAAATGTCATAAATATATTACCTATAGACAGGGTTTTCTTGCCTTACATACACGGAACCACCGATAAGATTGCCAAATTACTCCGAAAATCAAACATTTCGACGATTTTCAATAGATGTGAGAAAATTATACAATGTTTGAAGTCGCTAAAGGACGCAATACCATTACAAATAGAAGGCGTTCATAAGATACCTTGTTCTTGTGGTAAAGTGTATGTGGGTGAAACAGGACGGTTTATATCAACTACAAATAAACGAATTGTACAATTTGCGGTAGCTGAACACCAGCATTGCACAGGTCACACCTTTAATGTAAAAGAAACTAAAGTGCCTAGCATCAATGTCTGGTTTCTTTAAACATTAAATATCGAAATTTGTAAATATCCAAATAATATTATCAATAGAGATGCAGGTTACAGTCTACATCACACATGGAAATCGAATATAACGCTAGATCACGGTTCGTTGAGTACCAGTCGGGTATAAATACCGGGCTCTTGCTCCTCAATGGTCATTCAGTGTTCTAATCTAGTGGAATAAATATTCCTGAAGGTGCCTCGTGTAATCGTAGACGAAACGTCGGATAATAATTTCAATTTGACACGGTCTAAATCTAAGAACCATGATTTTCAACTTGACCAAAGCCGTGAAAGCTTTCGTTCTTTATTATCTCTTTGTGACTGTTATTCTGCAAGAGAAAAGACTTGAATAATAATGCCTAATACATTCTGATTATATCCCAGTATTCGATATTGACAATTTACAAAATCAGGAGTGTAAAACATAAAAATCTAATGGGAAAACTGGTTTTGAGCAGAGGTTGTATTTTTTTTTTGAAATACTATGTTTTGACGACATGTTATAACATGAATATTAAGTAACGAAATAACTGTTATATGATTTATTTACAATATGCTAATAGTCATCATTATTATTCAATGATATTGTTACTTACTGCAGAATACAACGCTGCGAACCAACTCATAGATGAATGACCACTGGGAAATGACCTAGAAGAGTCTATTATTTGTAGGTAAGTGACATCGGTATTTGTACAAGTATATGTGAAAAGATATGTCCCATTTGTACAGTTCATATTGCTATCTGGCATGCATGTATCAAAGAAATGGGGTCTGTGTTCTCCTACGATTGTCTTGGCTAAAAAAGATCGATTTTGGTTAATAGTGAGTTTAAAAAATGCTGTAAATTTGAAGGTCATATTTAAAGTCGTAAAAATCTAAATGGTGACAAATGGTGTACATAGAATAGATCTATTTTATTTAGTGCTTAATCTGTCGTTATCTGGAAATCAACGAAATTTGATACTTTTGTTTTTACATGTTTTATTTTTGACGCTATTTTTGAAAATATGGGTGATATCTTAGATAAAGTGAATCTCGTACAGCTTTGGGAAAAATATTTTTAGTAAAATCAATCCATAAAAATTTACTGGAAATTATTTTCAAATTCCTACGAAGATGGCTAGAGGACGTATGTATGTATGTGAGTACAATTGGAGTCTGTACCCTCCGAACTAATAGATTTATTGTGTTCATCACTACTGCTGCCAAAATGGCTATGACCTTGCCACGTATTAAGCACCGGTTTCCGTCAGATCACCGAAATTAAACTACCTCGGCGCGGTTAGTACTTGGGTTGGTGTCCGTTAGGGAATACCGAGTGCTGTAGCCGACAGTCGGTAGATACAAAAACTGACAGAATTAAAATCTCGGGATTGGTTGAGTATCGAGGACCGTGGTTTGGAACCCCCGTTAAATTGTAGGTCCCATCACTAAAAAAATCCTATGGGTTGATGTGACCTTAATTAATAACTACCACTACTATTACAAGACAAAATTTTCTGGAAAAATAATATTTTAATTATGGGTATATATCATCGCCTCTTTTGTTTTCAAATCTTACTACTATAAATATTACGGAATCTATATAAGGTGTAATATTTGAAATATAACTAACATTAAGTTATTTTTTGAAATATAAGAATTTCCTTTAATACCGCAAAATTTGTATCTCTTTGCTTCACTTTATTTAAGATACTAGCTGCACAGTATAAAATGAAGATGATTCTGTACTGTATCGTGGAAATCCTGAAAGTTATGATCTTTTTTAAACCTAAATTGATTGGTTTTTCGCTGTATACAACCATACAGTTTTGCTCAACTTTGTTCCATACCCATTCAACGTAATTTTTTATTGATTCCATTTCAGAGATAGTCTACGAAAATGAGTTTCTAGTTAAGCAAAGGACAGTAATGAGAAAGATAAGAAAGTCTCGCTGTGTGTACGCTTTGTACAGTTCCAATTTTGAGTTAATATAAATTCATATAACCTGAATTTGAAGAACAAACGAACAATAGTTAACGTTTTTAAAGTAACTGAATATGTTTTGTGCTTAAATAAAAAAATAAATCAGATTCAAGATTATATTTTTTACATAAATATATGAAAAACTGTAGTTCTTAGGCAACTGAAAATAAACCTTATACTATAAAGATAAAGAAAAGCTACCAGCAACGGAAAAAAATTTTCTCTCGTGGTAGTGTACCGCCACCTGTTGACCGGTTTTGAACGTTTTGGTTCTTGTCAGTGCAGATAGCTCCTTGCAATCTGCGTACTTTGATTTTGACGGTGGTAGAACACTATCTTTATAGTATGTAGTTTTTTCTGTTGGTTGAGAACTATATTTACATACTTACTGCATATATATTGTAGTATTCACTTTTATTATTTTTTTTGTAATCTATTGATATTATGGGCAAAGATCAAGCACTGAAAGTATTTGGTAAATTACGAACATTATGTTCTTTTGACAGTTTTTAAGAAATCGCAAACCAATCATCGCCGACCAGAATTTAAAAAAAAGCTTGCAAACTGTTTTTGGATGATCTGATTGGTGCTGACTAGTTTTTCGTATACAAGACAGAACTAATCTGTCTTGTATACCAGGACAACTGTCAACACTGGAGTTACTAGATTCTATTTAACATATCTATTGTAAAGTTTAACGTTTTAGACGATATACGTACATAGTTAGTTTTTATATACGGACGATATTTTTGTTGTTTACAGTAACTTCAAAATTTCATCTAGGAAAATATGGAGTTAACTCGAAAATATTTTCGTACGATTATCTTGCACATCTTTTGACATGGTTTATCGATAAATTAATTTTCTATGTGGCGGTGAAGGAGTTATAAAAACAACTGTATATCACTAGTTTTGTAAATCGAATCATGACCCTCACGGGCGAGTCTAGTGAAGGTTGTCCAAAATTGGTTGTAGTACAAAGAAGCATTAATACTGTGCGTGAACTGAAAATGCAATGTAGTCATGTGACATATCATGAGAATGATGCATCCATGGATATTAATAACGCCAGCGTATATCATATATTGTATGAATATTAGGTCGTGAAGAAGCAATGTTCGCGTTGTATCCCGTATAATTTGTTAATCGCTCAGCAAAATGGTCCGTGTAAATTGGTACAAAAGATTTAGCAAAAAATGCGATTGAGGTGTTTCAAAAAACTTTTCTAAAATTGTGATCGGTGACGAATTTTGGATCAATGTGTATGAGCCTCGTGGGTTTCATGATGAACCAAAAATAAAAGTTGTAAGCGCACGAAGCCCTTCGAAACAAATGGTCGTTTGTTTTTTTCGGAAATATTGGCTATGTCGCAATCATGCCTTTAGAAAATTGTGGAGCGATTAATTCTAAATGGTACACAACCCTTTTTTTGCTGGAAGTCTTCAGTGAATTGAGAGAAACAAGCTATTGATTGATATCATTAGCTTGTATTATTAACCGATAAATAAGAACAGAGGTTTGAAGAATATTAAAATGAGACATACTATATGGAATTTTGGATGCGCTCTTGTCGAAGCTCATTTCCGTATCTTGTTTATATCGCTTAGCTGTATTTTAAAAATAAAGAATGTATAGTATCCCTCATTCTTACCTACATAATTAAGGTTTTTTGATATAAATAGGCATACTGTCACAATGTATATACATAGCATATTACGGCAATGTAAGTTAAGTATTAAGATAAGACTTACCTAATTCTGTAATTCCTCCCGCCAGCAAGAGACCTATAAGATACTGCTTATGATATAAATAAAGTTCAATGCCATTTTGGTGGCTAAAGATTTGTTTAAATTTTCCCTGTCTAACATATTCAACAATGGAATAAATTGAAATGAAAATAAATGCTAATCCTACTCCTAGTATAACTGGAGTTACTGTATCTCCTCTATATTTGTGAGAGAAAAGGGGATCGTTGCAGAAAAAGCCTAGTTCGGTACCACGAATTACTCCATAATTCCACAGAAGAAACACTGTTAAAGCTAAAAAAAACAAAATAATCGATAATTGTAAGGATGACCCAAGTTCAAAAAATTTAGTTTTTGAGATACTCATTATTAAAATGTACGTAGCTTAGCGGTTACATTGTCAATACCTTATTTTCAATTTTCTTAACAATTATATTCAAATTTAAGTAAAGAGCGTAAAAAAATTCTTCCTTCAAAATATTATCAGAGTAGAAAAAAAAATGAAAATAGTGCAGTTTAAGAACGAATATCTCAAAATATATGAAAAATTATTGTGATGTGATGTAGTATAATTAAATAATTACAAAAATTGTTACATATACAGGGTACAGAAGTAAGTCAAATAATCTTAGGGTTTCGTATATTTTTTTTTCCTAAAGTCCCTTGACAGAGGTATGAGGCTTAAAAGGGGTGATTTGCCTTTTGGACGGCAGTTTTTAGGATACTTGTATGCTTTAGTGAAATTTTTGCATACTCTGTAACTGATAAAGATTCACGAATCTAGGTCAAAAACAATCTTTACCAAGGAAGTCAGGAACGGACAAGCTACTAAACTCGTAGAACCAAACCTTATTATAAATACAATTGTTATAAACAATAAACAATTAAAAAGAGTAGTCTATATCAATTCTGACAACCTCCTCTTCATGTTTGTAATAATTCACTGAAATGGGTTCAGCCGTTTTGAAGATTAGTCCTACAGTCAGGCGTTTCAGTTTTATTTATATGTAAAAATTTTTGCATAACTTTTGATATTGCTGAAAGTAACACAACTGATCAATATAATTGTTAGATGTCTGTGTCTTTCTAGGTTGACAAGCAGAAAATTTTAAAAAAAGGACTGACGTGAAGGTTAGAAGTTTTCTTTAGATTTCCTAAAAGTGCTCTTTATTATAACATAGTCGAAAAATAATTTTAGATATTGAAAAATCGATAATTAAGTGCCAAGGAACTAGTAAGCTTAGTAAGTTGGCTCCTTTAGTTTTGGTAAGATTTTGATCAGTTGTTTCAGTACCAAAATAATAGAAAGCACATAAAAGGTGTCTGGGAAAAGCAACGACGGACCCACTGACGAGTTCACCGCCGTTGACCGAGAACGAAACACCAAACTTTTAGTGGTCGATTGTGTAAGTCGATCTTTCCGTGTCCTGGTTCGGTAAAGCACACGATCATTCATTGTAATTCGTAGTAGATGTTCTACCTTTATAATACGCAAATGCATCTTTGGTAAATTCATGATCAAAAAAATAGGGAGCGCTATTAAGATAGGTATGGAAACTTTGGTTGAAAATACTGAAAGATTGAGAAACGATGCCTTGAAACATTGAAAAATTGTACTATAAGTTACAAAATTAAAATATGTGTTGTCTTACCGATAATGAACAAAACCCCAGTAATATAATATTTTAAGGGATACGGAGGCGTTATTGCAGATTTAATAGAATTTTTTGTTATTTTTCCATTTTGGTCTAAAAATCTAAATTGAAGAACATCTGCGGGATCATCTCTAATAAAATGCACAGTCATTTTACCCTCTTGCATTGAAAACTTCTCTTGTCAAATGATTCCTAAAATAAAAAATTGGGATTTAGTAAAGTCTAAGCACTAACTACTGTCAGACAGAGATAAGAAACAGGCTGTGTAAAATCTTTTTCCATCTAAATTAAATCTGTCTAATACGGGTTTTTATGAAATAAAGGGCCTTCAATTCGTAAAGAATTAAAACTTAAATAAATTTATAAAAGGCCAATTATAAAGATTTTACATGTTAATATTAAATAACTTCATGTGTGTTGCGAAATTTGAAATTTTATTTTGGACGCGGAGATATCCTCTACTCGAAGCAGCAGCGTACTGTTGACTCACAAGTATCTGAAAAAAATTAGCTGGTTTAAAGGAAAATTTAACAAATAAAAAGTTCTACAAAAAGATGGAAAAACTGATAGATTGATAAATTTAAAAAACTGAAAAAAATTCCAACACCCTGTATCTTAAAAACTCAGCAATATCGGACATATGTTTACATAAACTTTTATACTTAAATGAGCTCAAGAATAACCTCTAAAAATACTTCGCACTAATTTGGAAACACTCTGTATATTTTTGATAATATTATATTTTAATAAAGCTTGTTTTAAATTGCTTTTCCTTAACATTTTTGTTTTTTATTTTCAGAGCTATTCGAGCGGTTTTTCAATTAGTATTAGAGGATCTTTAAATTTAAGAATTGGATTGTTCATGATTTCTCGTTAATTACAATTTCTCATGCATTAATGTTTTCTTTGATTTTCAGCACTATTGCTGTTATACGCGGTTCAATTCATTTATCGCATTATTATAAGTCTATACGTCTTTCAATAGCTATTTCTTTAGTTTTAAGGTATTCTAAAGATATAACTCAACTCAGTGCGAGCTCTCTGAGACCAATATTATAAACTCAAACATGGCGGGTTTTGTGTGATTTATTGCCGATTTCCGTTAACTATCATACATCGTCAGACCCTGAACATCACCTTTCATTAAAAGACTTTTTGAAATAAGTCGAACGAGTTCAAATACAATGAATCTAGTGTTAACCTTTGAGAAATTCATAGTCCATAATTAGGTCAGCGCCATGGTACCATAATATTATATCATCATTGGAATGAAATTCACAAAATTTTAATTCATTTGGACTTATGAAAGTATATGAAATATATGTTGCAAAATTTCACTACAGACATACAAACAGATGAAGTACTTATATTGTTATTGGTCTTACATAGACATGTAAAATTTCAGCTCAATCAAACGTGTGGAAATGTGTTAAATATGTGTTATAAAATTTCATTACAGACAGACAGGCAGACGCAACAAACATAGATAGCAGAGTCATAAAAATAATAAAAAAATCTACATTGGAACCAAAAAGCTCAAATACATATATTGAAACCAAAAAGTCCAAACTGAATATATTACCAGATTACTGAAGAAGTACAAATTAAGATGAGTATAAGTCAAGGCAGTATTTTATCCCCATTGCTATTGAATATATACTGCGAACAAATTTTTAAAAAACTACATTTATCACCAAAAAATATGGAGTTAAAATAAATGAGGAAATAATAAACACCAGATTTACGTATGACACGGCTGTTATTGCAAGTTCCGCTGAAGAAATATAAACAATATAAACCCTCTCAAATAGTATAGACAACTTTTGCAAAGAATACGAACTAAAAATGAATATTAAAAAACGAAAGATATGTTGTTAATAAAGAAACAAAACTATCATACCAATATATACTTACATTTTACAAAAATAGAACAGGACGGAAAGTTATAAATATCTGAGAACCTGCAAAATATCTAACAATGACCAAACAAAATAAATAAGAACAATAATTGAAAAGGTATATTTAGTATAATGAAAAACAAATGCTTTGTCGTGATTTAACCTTGAATTTAATAATGGAGACACTTTGCTCCTATGTTTTCTTGACAATATTTTGTGGAATAGAAGGTTGGACACTTAAACTAGAAGAAATTAAAAAATACAATCATTTATAACGTGGTGTTAAGGAGGATGTCGAGAATAGCGTTGATGAACAGAATGACGAATTTAGAAGTGTTAGACTAAATGGGGAGAGACTGTGAAATAATTAGAACTATTAAAATGGGAAAGGTACCTTATCGAGGAGAGAAATACGAACTATTAAGGCTTAATACGCAAGGAAAAAAGGAACTTTGGAAGAAGAAGAATTTCACCGACAAAAAAATTCCAAGAATTATTCGAATGCAGTCCATTGGAACTGTTTGGAGCAGTAGTAAACAGGTTTTTCGAGTAGCCGCTGGTTATTATCGTCACTCAAGGCATACGCTCTCTCGTAAACTGAAAATAATTAGGTTGACATTCTATCTATGATGTATTAACGAGTCTTACTAGCATATACTAGGGTTTTTGGTGTCGCTAATTCCGAATGTGAGGTCGGTTAATCTCCATCACGTTCGGATCAAGATCATTTGAAGGTCAATCAAGAGGAAATGTTGAAAAAATCTAAAAAAAATTACATGAATGTTTTTTGAGTAGCTGAATCCCACTACGTCATTGTCTTGATCCTACAAGGTAACCTGGAAGTAATTTCAAAATCATTTCATGGTCATTTTAAGATTAAACTTGAAAAAGCGTCGAAAAAATCTGAAAAAATTCATGTTTAGGTTTCCGGGGTCGTTGGGAAAAAATCTTCTGATGAGTCCTAATCACCTCTATCTTAAGGTTTTCCGATCATTGAATTCAAATCTGTGTTTTGCTCACCCTGGATTAGCAGAGGGAGTAGGCCGGATTTTTAGGAATTCCAAACAGGACGGGTTAAGTATGTATTCTTGTTAACGGTTTAAATGTGATTTTGATGCCTTTCTGGGGTAACAGGGGACTTTTCATTTATTAAGAATAAAATGACCTTGAAATTACTTTCAGGTGACTTCGTAAGATCAAACAAATGACATATTTGGATTCAGCGACTCTGTAATTTTATTCAGATTTTTTCAACGGTTCCTCTCGATTTAATCTTCAAATCACTTTGACCCTGACGTAATGGAGGTTAACCGACCTCGGATTGGGAATCAGCAATCTCAAAAACCCTATTTTATCCTAGCGAGACTTCTTTCATAGATAAAAATGTTGATCTCAATATTATTCTCAGTTTGCGAGGGAGCGTGTACCTTAAAATGATGAAAATAGTCAGCTGACATTCTAAAAACCTGGGGTTTTCGGGCTTCGTGTCCATGAAATTTTTGATCAGGGAACCAAAATATACAACCTACTCCAATACCAGCCATTCAGAAACTGGATTTCCATAAGCTCTGTGCGGAGTCCTTTACTATATATGTAAAAAGCGTTAAAATCATATTATTTTTACCTAGGTATGATGAAGAAGACTAAGGTGTGTACTCTTGATCCGAACGACTTCCGAAAATATGGTACATATGCTTGAACATCAGATGCTTGGCCATAATCAACATTTACGCCTTGTAGGAAAACAAATGTAGTAGAGTGGATACATATTCCCACGGTATTATTAATTGTGTTCAACGACTTAACTTTCATTAAAAAGTAAAAGATGAGCAAAAATAATCTCTACCATAGATCGGAAGGAACTATTGGGGGAGAGTAAGGGTATTTGAGATAAAATTCAAATTATATTCGATTAATCTCTTCTCATATTGGCGCAAGAAATGTGAACACATTTGATGAGTGGTTTGTTCATAATTTAATTAGAATTTTTAAACGAACAAGTAAAATTTTATTACCCTGAAGAAATGCTAACAAAACTAGTTAAAACTAGTGCAATAAGTATAAAGAATTTAAACAGGAGGAAAAGATTTAAGTAAAATGCTTTTATCAAATGCGTTTTAATTTTTTTTCTAATTCCTAAATACATATGTTTATGTAATAAATAAATATTTTAATATATTTCTTTTAATATGTTGTAAAGATTTAATTTTTAAATCAGGTTGACCTAGTTGGCTATATCAGTTAGGGTTTAACGGATCTTTTAGGTTACAATTTTTCAAAAATAAAAAATTTTTATAAATGTTTTTTTAATAGAAAGAAAAGAGATATCATTTTATAACTTTGCACATATATTTATTTGTACTTTAAGTATACAAAAAAAAATTTTGATTTTTTTATAGGTTTTTTTACCCATAACAATTGAAAAAAAACATCAAAAAATGACGGCGGACGTGATTCCAGGTGACTGAATCGTCTGAAAAAAAAATACCAAATTAATCCTTGTTCAAGTGCCCATGGTCGGTACCAAAATTACTTTGATCGGGAACAAATTTTCCGATTTTTACCCGATTTTTACACAATTTTTCACCCTCAAAAATGGATTTTTTTTAAATAGCCGCCATTTTGTCATTTTTTGATGAAAAAAAATCATTCCGGTACCGACTATGGGCACTTGAACAAGGATTAATTTGGTATTTTTTTTTGAGACGATTCAGTCACCTGGAATCACGTCCGCCGTTATTTTTTGATGTTTTTTTAAAAAAATTATTATGGGTAAAAAAATCAATAAAAAAATCCAAAAAAAAAATTTTTGTATACTTAAAATATGAATAAATATATGTGAAAAATTATAAAATGATATCTCTTTTTTTTCTATTAAAAAAAAAATTACTAAAAAAATTTTTTTCTTGAAAAATTGTAACCTAAAAGACCCCTTAATTAAAATAAATTTCCAATTTTATATATCGATCTAAAAAGAAACAAATAATAGGCCTAAGATGTAGTAATATATTTCATCCTTCATTGTACAAAATGTTTTTAAAGGTCCACAATTAGCAACCATATTATAATAATAAATACAGATAATAAATATATTTTACCTATAAATCACAAATTTACTTTGTGCCGTTATTGTTTCACCATGTACATTTATCAAGGTAAATTTTTTGTTCTAAATGATCCTAGCAATAAGAAAAAGTTAAGTCACCTAGCATTATAAAGTGTAAGAACCACATTTTTCTTAAAAACATTCTTTATTCGTAATATCAAATAATAATAGTCACGGAAAGACTAATACAATATTTTCCATACCAACTCTGCTTTTTATCTTTCAGTGTAAAATATTTCTCTAAGTTAATACAGTTTTTTTTAATATCCGACACATTTCTGTATTAAGACATCCAGAAAAGATGGGGGCACGATATTCAAAGGATTGCAGAGAAGAACTGCATCAAAGCTGCCCAAAACAGATAGACATAGAGATATTTGGAAGAGGTTTATACTACGTTGCTGATATAATTTCCCTATTTCATAAGGTAAATATATTTTTAAGTAAGTATTTTCAAAGATTTAAAAACAATATTTCATGTAAATTTTCGAATCTCAAGATTTCAATGTTTGTTGGGAAAATAACTGACAAATTTTAAAAATTTATTGAGTTAAAGTGTTATATTTTCAAAATATTTCCATTATGGTCAAAATATATTTCTGGTTATCTTATACTCTAATTCACAACCTGTGTCAAATTTTCAAGCAAATAACAAAAATTTTTGTTTTTATCATGTATTTTTTAGGTATAATGCAACTAAATTAAAAAGGTTCTAATTTCTTAAATAAAGTTTCTGTTTTATTAATTGTATTGATAATGAAAATATTAAGGAAACTATTTAAAGTATTTTCATATAATATAATGAATAATTATGTATTGTAAAATAGTTTAAACAAACATCGTCGTATCCTTTCTTGCCTAACCATAGTAAAGTTTACCCAGAGAACATGTTGAAGTTGATCCCATAAACGTGGAAAAGTTTAGTAATCAAGAACTAACCTGAACTAAATCAATATACCCATCGCTTATCACCAGTTATAAAATATATATAAGTATTGTATCTTACCTTTTAATTTCTTTATAAACGTTACAAATTCTTATTTATGTTCTTTTTTGAAACCTTTCACATTATCCCGCACAGAACAACTCTTAAAACTTCTTTCCCATATTATTGGACTATGCTACTGAATACACATTTCAATAATTAATTTCACAAAAACATTTAAATTGCGAAGGTACAAAAGTATCATTGATCTTATAAAACAATGAAAAAGATTATGATATTTAGAGATAAGGTTTATTATGTAGTTAGAAAGACCTCATTACCTATATTTTTGTCACTTTATGTAATATCAAGATAACAATTTACATTTTGTGCTTACATTTTTTGAAATAATTATACAGTTTGATGTTCTGAATTTCCTAAAACAATGACTTACTTTAAAATCTTCCAATTTACCCAGTTAACGTTATCAGCTTCCGGACCGCAAAACGCAGATAGGTGAGATGATATGTATAATACATATAATGCGCACATAAAAATGGATATAATTTTTTGTTTAATTTATTAAAAACCTTCCGACTTGTTTAACATCTTAACCTTGCAATTTAAAGTTAAATGATATGAACTTTTCTATATTTTCTTTCACTAAAAATTTGAACCTTCTCTTTTACCACAATAAAAAAATTTGTCCACTAGTTAAAAAATAACCTAAAACTCTCCGAGTAAGTGGGACCTCATCCCATAGTCAGTAGAAAGCTATTACTTTTAGGAAGATATAGAATAGGCAAACCTTGATATTGGCGGGGAATCACAATAAAATGCCCAAGTGATTAAATATGCCACTCAAGTATTTTTAAAAATATACAGAGCAAAAGAAAATTATTTTTATAAATATGTATGATAATACTTTTTTTCGAAATATGGGATGTTTTAAAGCGAATCTTTTCATTAACGTTTGAAAGGTGTAACCTGGTACTGAAACATTTTATTTTGTTTATGGTTTTTTATCGACATACAATTTGAGTTGTAGTGATGGCTACAAATCCTGAGCTAATTTTTGTAAATTACACAATGTATATCAGTGATTTTTGAGTTGGTTTACTTTTTAGGAAACATATTTACCATAAATCACCAAATATATCTTTATATAGTACTGCAGTTTTTATGGAACATCTATTAATGAATTAGACAGCAAATCAATTCAATTAATAAGGCTAGCATAGTTCAATTTTTATCCACAACATGGACTCAAAAGGATTAAAATTAATTACTATCATTGGTTAAATCAGGAGCTTTTCTTGGAAGAAAGAGTTTAAAAATATTTTGTAATCTTTTCTGAAGTTTACAAATTTCTGAACACACATTTCACATTTTTCTACACTGCACATTTTAATAATATGGTTGTGATTTTAATTATAAACTCTCTTTTTATTGGAAGTTAAATAATGGTAGGAAGTGACGTTTCATTTCATCAGAGGATAAAGAAAAAGTATTTTTTATGTGATAAATTACGATCTTAATGGAAATTTGTACATTTTTTATCATTTCTGGGGAAAGTAGTATTCTGCGTTACTCATGTTTTTAATTATAAGATGCATTAAAATTACACATGGTACGTAACATCTGCATGACTGTATTTTAGCAAAAAAAGTACATTGGCTTTTCAAGATATACACTGAGTGTTATTGTAACGATTTTCCTTCAAAAAACATGCTTTACTCGTGCATGTAGCATCATTCCGGTCTTACTTTTGTGTAAATCATAGAAACAAATCTGAAAAAAATTATTTAAGTAGCTTAATATTAGATAAAATGAAAAAAAATAGCCTTGTAGGTTTTGTTTTTGCCCATTACTTAATCTATAATGAGCAACTTGGAATTTTACTGAACCAGGTCTTGATAAATTGGTTGCTGATAGTGTCCAATCAGATCCAAAAAACCATTCGCAGGACCAAAAGAATATCAGAAGGGAAAGGTGCCTTGACTCTCTAGAATCGATTGGGAATCATACCTATTTTCTGAAACATGCCATTACTGTTGACAAGTCGGGTGCTTCAGTACGACCTGGAAACCAAGTGCCAGTACATGACATTTCAAACGCTACAAAATCCAAGAATGTGCAAGTGAAATAACAAACGCATGCTGATCTGCTTTTTCGATAGCTAGGGATTCGTCTACAAAGAGTTTGTATCTTAAGCCTAAACGGTCAATCAACACTTTTGCCGAGAGGTTCTTGAAAAATTTCGAATTCGGGTCGTACATGTAAGGTCAACAACTGGGTATAGCATCACGATAATACACTTTGTCATACAGCAATTTCAGTAAACGAATTTCTAGCCAGCAAAAATATTCCTGCGACTCTCCAGTTTTCTTATTTTTGGGAAAGTCCAAAACATTCAAACTGCTCTAACCGACCACTTAATTTACACACCTAGTACATATGTTTCACGGTTGTTTACTGAAAAAAAAATTTTCAGCAGGAAGTCATGAAATTTTAGGGAAATGTTACCAACTCAATGTAAGCACTCACTAACAGAAGATTTTCTGAAATTCGTAAAGGGTGAGAAAAAGATAAATTTTGATGTCATTAAGTTACCGGTTTTTCTAGGTCTAATAGACACACACGGATTTAATTCTCATTCTAAAAAATAGCTTATAACAATATCTAATAACTTATTTCTGGAATTTTCAATAGTCTGCTTTAAATAGGATGAATATGTAGTTTTGCCTTTTTTTTATATACAGAAGTTGGCAGCAGTGTAGTTTACGAATTCGAGGCAATACCTTACACAACGTTATATCTTGCTGACACGAGAATAAACCACAAGTACTTTATTCAAGAATATTATCTTGTCTGAAAAACCAAAAGATCTTAAGCGAAAAAGTAAAAATTACCTAAATGAGTTGTTATTTAGATTCGTATTAAGTTTTTAAATTTGTTTAAATCGCACTAAACTATTACACTGGACAACAGCCAAAATGTATCTACAATAAAATCGACTAAATCTTACCATTTTTGGTGTGCTAAAACCGAAACTAAACTTTTCTTTTTAATATTAGTTCAACATTCAGAGACACGTGATGTCATGTTTTCCTATATATTAACAATGTAACCTCAAAAATGCATGTGGTATATTTCTATTATTTTAAAAAATTTATTCTTGAGAATTGCTACTAAGTTTTTAATTTCATTGTCATTTGTCAGCGCCCCAAAATTAACAAAAAAATGCACTTTTCATTCAAGATACAACAAATAATCTAAAGTTTGTTGCGTACTTATTCTAGTAAAGTGATTATAACTTTTACTGACAAAGTTTGTCTCTTTATTTTGTAATTTTTAAAAACTTAAGTGTATTATCATTAAACAAATATTTTCAATTAATAAAGCTGGCTTTTTATTTTGATTGGAAATTAACAATATTAAATTATGATTCATTTGATATTGATTAAAAATAAAATAACAAAAGTTAGAATAAAGGATAATTATAAGTATTTAATATAAACTTTATTAAGAGCTACTAATCAGATGTTTTATTGTCTAATTTATTTGATATAAAAATATGTATATGTTAATTTAAGAGGAAGCAATTCTACATCACTCAAGTATAATAGAAAAAAATTAATAATTTTAAAGCTGATTTTCTGGATTTTCCTCAACTTTAAATGAAATTCAGAGAATAGACTTGGATTCTGCGAGAAATTTTAGGCAAAAATAGTTTTTTCAAAATTTTCTATATGAATTTTAGCTATTATAAGGAAAAATATATACTAAATGTCCTGAAAATTCACGGAAAAAAATATATATAATGGTAGTATGCTTATGCAAGGAGCGCCCAAGCTCATAATTTATAATATATATTAAAAATCTCATTCGTTATGTATAACTTACAAAAAAAGTTTCAATGATGTGCCTTAAAGTATTATATGAGTAACAAAAATATACTTTTTACCCTAGAAAAGTTCCTATTCTCTCCACTTCAATTGATATAGTCAAACTACTGATTAAACTCTTATCAGTTGGTATCATGTTGGTTAAAGTTCGGGACTGAATTTTAAATTTAATTCGTCATTTTATATAATTTTTTTTTAATTTAAGACACTAAATGGATAGTGTGAAAGATTAAAGTGTAGGAAAAACCAACTTTTTTGTGTATTTATTATATTATGTTATTATATATAAATTTAAGCAACTTCGGGCTAATATGACACTCAACAATAGTTTACTGATTGCGGGAAATTTCAAACTTTCCATAATACATGATCGATGTAATTTTTACGTCATTTGTCTATTAAATCAACGAGTTCTCTGAATGTACTTTAGATATCGTGAAGTTATCACAGTTTTTTTAAGATCTTTTAGGGATAAATTATTGATGACTAGAAACCAATATTTGTTTTCCTTATTTTCATTCGTTTATTTAAGAGCCTGATATCTAAAACAAAGGAGATTATTGGCATCAGAAACAAGTGGTCATCATGTTTAAGGTGGCCGCTTATCAAGTTTAAATTTAAATACTGGCTTGATCTAAGAATGATTTTTAAAATTCATATGTTGTTAAATCTACGAGAATTAAATAGAGCAGAGTACCTGTACTGTTAGGCAGTTTGAAGAAACTAAATGGTATTACTATTTTGCTTTAATTCCAAATATATTTTTCTTAACCTTCTAACAATGGTATTTTACTACCTGATATTCACTCTCCGATAAACATTTTGAAAATCTGATGATGAGAAAGACAAATAGGTGTTAGATGTTCAAAGTACTATGTACTCTTTGCTCCTGTTATATGTTAATAGTTCTATTTATAATTATGATCTATAGAAAGTTCTTATCCTTAAACAAATTTGTTTTATTAAAAAAACTGTTTCTCGGCACTTCCCAGAGACTATAAGCTGTTTATGAAATTTTTATAACTAGACTTATAAGTACACTATGGAAAAATTCAATTGCAACATATGTATTTAAATTCTTGTTATTTCTTTAACAAATAATTTTTTCTTTGAAAATATAATGAAATACTACGCCAAGATTCAACTACAACATGTGTATTGTCATCTTTTAAAAAAGGATTTAATAATCACAATGTTTTGAAATACTTTTTATATTTCATTACCACTTACGTCTTATATGAAAGAAACATTTGTACGTAAATTATTTTGGACTTAGTTAGGCATCTACTTAATTTAGATTAGCGGATAGATATATTATATACTATGATCTCGGCAGAGGGTAGGTCCCCTTCAGGGAAGTGCTCCAAGATTTAAGTGGAAATTTTGTTTAATATTATTATTCTATCCATAACCTATTTTTGTTCTCGATAGCTTATCAATCCACTTGCCAATACGCAATGGCAATTACGGCGTTTTATTTGCCATAATCTTCTAATGAAATATCCAGATTCAAAACAGAAAGACCCCAGGCAAGTAGACCAAATGGTTCCGGAATTTCGCACTGAAAAGAATTTAGTTACAAAAACGAAAAATTTCAGACTCTATCATATAATTTAAGAACACTCTCTTCCCACAAAGCGCTTATAGAATATGAAGAGAAACTGAAGATTATAAATTGGGATATAATTTGATTCTGTGGGGTTACGATACATGGAAAACATCTTATCACCCTGAAATCTCTAAATATTTTATACCACACAGACTGTGACCCCAAAACCTAAATCAGCGGTACAGATTTTGTTATTAATAAGCAATATACTCAAAATATAAAAACTTTCAAAATAATATGAAAATGTTTAATTATGCAGAATGAGAAATCAACTATTTCAATGAAGACATCGACATGTTAATAAAAGGGCCAAAGGGTCACTATACTTTCCTCATCGATGATTTTAATGCTAAAACTTGGACTGAAAAAGCTGTAGCAAAGTTTAGATAAATTCTACTAAATTTTTACACCACCATGGCCTCCATGTAAGAATAGCTTTTTCAAAAAGATAATCCATCGCAGATGGTGGTGGGGGAGTCTTTATGGAAAAACTAAAAACGAAATTGATTTCTTTGTAACAGGACAGAATATAAATATCTCAGATATCACCGTAATGAACAAACTGTTTATGGGAAATGATCATCGAGCAGTAAAAGCTACAATTAAAAGAGACCTAAAAAGTTAAAGAAAAAATGTGATACACAGGAAGAAGAAAGTGATTCGGAACGAACCAGAAAATATTGATGACTATGTAGTATCTATAAACCTGGAATTACGCCCAAACGACGTCGAAACTTTCAACAACAAAATTATAGAAGCTCTCATATCATCACAATGTCGCCACTCTATAAAACTAAACCCAAAAGATGAAAAATTGAGTGGCGACACTAAAAAACCTTTAATAGAAAGAGTACTTAAGAGAAACAAACAAACGGAGATTCGGAGGAATTGAGGAGCCTAAATATGAAAATTTCAAAAGACACACGAAAGCATGTAGGAGGATACAACACAGAGAATATACAACAAACAATTGAAGAAAATAAAAACATGAAAATACTCAGAAGAAAATTAACGCATTGAAGAATAGAAATACACATATTAAGAAATAGTGGGGAAAATGAAACAACGGACTTGGAAAGACTTATAGAAATAACAGAATAACTATTAGATTATACAAAAATCAACAAAGGGAATCAATAAATGAAACCTCAGAATCACAACAAATTTACAAATACATAAATTAATAAATCTAGGTAGGTACTAAAAATAACACTGGAAGAAGTAAAACTTTTTCTTCGAGAAATGAAAAATAATAAAGAGCCTGCAGAAGATTAGAATGTAATTAAAACTGTAAAGATGAGTTGGAAAGATCTGCTGTAGGTTGTAGTTTCTCTTTTTAATTTTTGCATAGAAAATATCATAATCTCAAGCAAATGGAACAATGCGGTGACGGTTCATAAGAAGGGAGATTTTATCAACAGTAGGAACAGGCGGGTTTTAGAAGTGGATACTAACAATAATTTGCAGACCATTAAGATTTTTATTGAATAGTCCATAGCATACAACAAACCATTCGTATTAATATTTGGCGATTTTAGAAAGGTTTTCGATACCGTGTCGTTGCCGGCGATATTATCTGCATTGCAGCAGATGAAGATAGATTATAGATATACTATAAAATACATTTACAACAAAGGCAAGAGTAAGTGCAAGACTCCTTAAATCCATAGATGAATACCGAGTATAAAGTGGATTTAGACTAGGTGATTTCTCTTAAATTTTTACGGTGGTATTAGAATATACTTAATTCGGAAAGAAAAGGCATACATTCTACGATAAATACTTAAATCACTTGCACATCGCACATCGACGACATCGTCATAATAGCCGAGAATTTAGGTTATGTTTAACAAATGCTTACCGAATTACTAGTAATGTCAGCAAACCTTGGTCTAAATATTAATTTCCAGGAAAGCAAGTTTACGACTGATCTAGTTACGAACAATAATGTCTAGAAACAATGCGTCTTACTGATGATCTCATATGGCGCCAAGACACTTACATTAACGAAATAGTCTGTACACAAACTGAAAGTATCGCAACGGGAAATGCAGAGGACCATTGTTTGTTTGAAGGTCATTGACAACAATGTTTCTTGCGAAGTACTAAATATTTGTTGGACTTTCATTGTCTTCATTACTTATCTCCAGCTGTTTTTAAGTGAAATGGTTAGAGATAACTACTAGCCGAAACGTCGTGATATTCAACAAAAATAAAGACAATGACTCTGCAAGGAGAGGACCATGCTGGGTATCACAAGGAAAGACAGAATAACAAACCTAATCATCCGATAACTAACAAAGGCGGTAGATATTATCTCAAAACATCGCACAATCTAGATAGGCAAATTATATAGCCCGAAAAAAATGATAAATCGATGATGTAAAATATTAATAGAATGAAGACTCAGAGAGGACAAGAGGAGTAGAAGCAGACCACTGGCCAGATGAGGCGATGACTTCAACATCGCTCTGGACACAAACCAATAGAAGTTGTTACAAGAGGTCTATGTCCATCAGTGGATGAGAATTTAAATACATTTTAAAAAACTTTTTACAGCTCTATTCTGGTATGGTCTTGTATAGTGAGCGGAAATCTTTAGCCCTAAACATGTCAAGTATTTCTCTTTGTGGGGCAGTATTAAAAAATACTTTTCATACAAACTGTTGAAGAGACGAAAACTTATGTAGAATTTTAAATAACAAATAAAACATTTGCTGCAAATTGAAACACATCTTTAGAATTTATTGAGATTTTTTTGTCATTTCGGTGAGTATCGCAAGTTCTACTGAAATAAATAAAAAACAAGGCAAATACGTATAAATTTTGTATAGGTAATAACAATTGTCAGTATTTTGCACCTACACCTCAGTCTTATAAACATAATTGAACTTTAAAATTAAGTTTAACTGGCAAGTGAATAAACCCGTTTGTCAATTTCTGTTCTAATCGACTCTCTTATGTTTTTTACTTGGTTATAAAAATTAACCCAAATTAAATTATAAATCAAATATGCTCTATTGAACTCCACAGAGACTATAAAGATAACGAAAATATCAGACCATTATTTATTTAGTGAATATTATATTCTACTTATATTATAATTTTAAACACTACCCGTTGACTTATCAATTTGAATTTCTTACCAACCGTAAGCCTTTTTTTATCCAACGAATAAACTTTTTATTAACAAATTAACCGACTTATAAAAAAGCGCTCTCAAGCGAAAAATAACTATATAAATTTTTATTTGAAATTGAAATTTTTTAACTTCGCGCCAAAAATTAATACCAGATAAAATGTGATTCACATACAAAGATTGAGATTAATTACTTATTTAGCGGAGCTTGTATATATCTCGTGCTAGTAGTTATTTGTTTCAGTTGGTAATAATATGTCACCGACTTCAAAAATTTCTATTTCCAACAAAAATTTATATTGTTGTTTATCGCTTTTTAGCGCTTTCTCATAAGTAGGTGAAATTTTTTTATAGAAATTTTGTTTTTCGATATTCAGTTTTCAATTGAATTTCTAAGGTCCCAAAAAAATGTATCCTAAATTGTGGGCCTAGAAAATTGAATAATATATATTTTTTTTAATTCCGAGAATTACCCAAATACCAGTTTTGAATGAATTTGCACCAAACAAATATTTAGTCTGCTATAGTAAATTCGATATTTTAAACGTTAAAAAATTAATTTTAGATTCGTAACCTAGGTCCTAAAACTCCCCAGTACCATTTTTTTAGTCTGACATATTTTATCTTGCATAATGGATTTGAAGAAATTAATTTAAGATCCGTAATATAAGCCCCAAGAATCCCACTATCAATCCGGACAAAACAGAAAAAAATGTAAAATTTTTAGTTTCTCATATTGCATCTGTCATACTGAATTGCAAAAAATTAATTTAAGATTTTTAACCTACCATTTTGAAATCCCCTAATACCAATTTTGAAAACATGTGAATGGCGTAAAATTTTTCGATCATATTGGTACGCCATATTGAATTTCAAAAAAAAAAAATAAATAAACTGTTAATCTAATCTTAATCTACACATTTGAAAACCCCCTAGTATCTATTTTGTACATAATGTACATAATTCGGAAATATACAATTTTTTGACCGTCATATTGCCTCTGCCATATTGTATTTTTTAAAACAATTTTAAATTTGTTATTTACACCCACCTAAACCACCTTATACTAATTTTGGACAAAAATGAGAGATGTTAAATTTTTAATTTGCCATATTGAATCTGTCATATTGATTTTTTTTTAAATAATTTTAAATTCGTAATTTACAGCCTCAACAAACTCCCTTATACTAATTTTGGATGAAATCAAGAAATGTTAAATTTTTAGTCCGCCATATTGGATCTGTAATTTTGATTTTTTTTCTAGTTCGAGGTGGGTACACTTTCAAAAACCCCCCTGTACAAATTTTAGACAAAATCGAGGTATGTATATCGGATCCTCCATATGGAATTTTTTAAAAATAATTTGAGATTCGTAATGTACTGCCCCGAAAACTTCCCTATACTAATTTTGGAAAAAATCGGACAAAGTTAATTTTTCCTCTGCTATATTATCAGCACCATCTTGGATTTTACTCTACCAATTGCGGCCAAAATAATTTGGCACCACCATAGCAACTTCTTGAACATAATGCAAAAAATTTCATTCAATTCGATGCCGCCGTTCCGGAGTAACCAACGAACATACATAAAGAAAATATAGCGGTAGAAGTTTCTTCTTTTAGAAGTCGGTTAAATATGACAACAATATATCTAGCAGTATTGATAATATATAGTCTTTACAGAATTGGTGTTAATTCGGTGTTAAAGAGGATCAAAACATTTTTGCAATGAAAACAGAAATTATAATATCTTACCTTTTATTTAATTCTTCCAGCAATAAGCACTTCTATAAATGTTCCAAAGACACAACACAACACACCATAGCAAAAATACTAAATATACTCTAGTATATATGTTGCCGGCAAAGGTTAAATATCAGGTATTACTACTCTTAACAAAACAATGAGTAACGATTAGATTTGATAAGGTATTTTCAAAGGCATGAATCTTTTTTCCAAAAAATACCTTCAAATAAATTATGTTTACTCATGCTTACTATAAAATAAAATGTTTATGTGTGTTTTATATTCATGGTAATTTAATACTTCTTTTATTTACTGAGCTTTTGTTATCACTTTTGTGAGTTTTGAGAAGTCCATTAAGGTAATTTTGAACAGTCGGATTTAAAATGAAAACAGTATTTTTTGTTATTTAATTATGCAACAATGTTATGGAATATGAATCACTGAGATAAAATTACTATGAAATAATACATTTGTAAAATTGACGAGTTCAGATAGTCTTAAGAGGTCCAATTCAATTACACGCAAGCCAACGGTATAAAACATATTTTAAAAACAATGGAAAATTATTTAATTTTTGTTATTTTTTAAACAAATAATAATTGAAAATTTATTTAAAACTTCGTTAGTTAAGTTCTAATTTAAATGTGTAGGTTTGTTTGCGTAAAGATATCAAAAGAGAAAGAGTTGAGATGCTGCTTATTGGAAATAAAGAGCTTAAAAATTTCCATTATGTGAAAATATCCATAGACTTAGCCAAATTAGTTTCGCACTCTCTTTAGGAAACATTTATTCAGACCAGGTAAACTCAGATATCACAAGAATGGAGCTATGTGGGAACCCTTTCGATGTTGCCGGGTCCTAGGTGTTGTTATGCACTTCTTATAAACTTCCGGATAGTTCGAGCGGTGCCGAATGGCCTATTTTAACTTACCGATGCCCACGCCCGGTTTTGTTCACCCGTTACCCATCAGGTAATTTCAGGGGTTTTGACGTCATGGGTGAAAGACTTTGGCTTGTTCACATTTACTACTTTTTTACTAGGGTTCTAATTCCTAGTAATTTTTTGTTTTGTACTTTAAGTATTTTTGATAATATGACGTGCCGATAGACTATTTGTTTTCCGTCTGTATTTTTGATTTGTTTTATTTGTTTTAATAAACTAAGTAATGTTAATGTTAATTTAAAAAATAAATGGACCGAGAAGAACCAGTGGGTATATCAATTATTTGTGGACTAGCAGGCCTATTTTTACCTAAGCAATGTTTGTAGTGAATCTTGCTTTGCTACCGTAGAAGAAGAAAGGAAATTTGTCTCTAATAAATGATGAACTAGATAATGGTTCTAAGAAATACATTTAACGAACGGATAAAGCCACATTTGAAGATTTGCTTAGGAGAATTAGGAGAATTGAACTTGAAACATTCTGGCTGAATTGCCACATTTTCAGTGGCCATAAAAAGTAATTAAAAAAAATATTCAATATCAATTGAGTGAGGCCTTAGGCATCTTGCAATGCCTGCAACATTCATTTCCGTTGGTCGTTTAACTATATCAGATATAATACCTGGCCGTCTAGATTTAAGATCTGTCTTTCTACATCTCGGTCACATGTTTTTTTTCTTAATCAATTTATTGTTAATTCAAACTTAAATAATGGCTTGCGTAAACACCCAGTACTATACATCTTTGAGATCAGGGAAAAAGGCCTTTCGGTCTGTTTCATTTAAAGAACTAAAATTGCTCTTCAACTTTATGATGTGTCATTGTTTTTCAACTCTAAGAGATAATACCGAAGAAATAAAATACTTTTTGCATTTAAAGCTTTTCTTCCACCATTATTAATAAAGCCTCTATGGTAAACATAAAAAAACCCTGTATATACCGGTGGCATTATTACTTAATGTACACGATGTAAAGTTAGTGATTTCACAAGCATTTGTATATTGTAATCTTGTAAATTTAAGTAAATTAATAAATAAATTAACATATGTTTGAAACGGTTTTATTTCTAGAAACAAAAAAAAAAAGAAATTAATTTTCTTCTCCCTCTTTATCTTTTTGTGCTGCAAAAGTGGAATTCATTATTAATCGTTTCAATTTTCTTATCCCACTTTTGTTTTTAATTTTTGAAAGTTCAGCTTCCAATCAGTCTGAAACAAAATTGTTTTAAATTAATTACCAAACTAATTATGCATATGAAACAGTGGCGGCTGGTGCGTTAAAAAAGTAGATATGTATAAAACCTGTCATACATAGGCACCGGTGGATGAAAAAATAAAAGTCTTTAAAAATTGAATTAGTATGAAACAAAGCAGTGTATTTTAAACAACTAAACCTAAAAAAGATAGTAAATTTTAAAAACATAGCAATCAAAACAAAATGTACATTTAACCTACTGTGTGAATTATTTATAAAGAAAATCCATACGCCGATCTTTGGCATTAGAAAACTTATTAATAACCCGCTGATTAAAATCAGGTATGCTTTCGATATGATCTCTTTCGTTAGAAAGCATTGCCAAGGCAGAAAGTTGTCTTGGCTCATAGTATTTCGTAAAAACCTATTTATCTGTTTGAGCGTAGAAACGCACCGTTCTGCTTCAGCCGATGCCATCTGAATAGTAATTAAGATTTTTAAAAGTTTTAGAACTTTTAGAATGTTTCACTTAGCTCGATAGTTTGCGAAAGATAAGTCTAAAGTACAAGAAGTCCCGAAATTGATCTAAATTCTTCAGTTTCATATATGATAGTCAGTTCTGTACGGAATTTTTGTTCGATAAAAAAGAGGTAAATTTTAATCGTATCCTTAAATTTTTATTCGGGAAAACATGTTCTACATTCGTCATACTGTTCCGAAAAAACCTGGCTGCTACCAAGTGACCTGTAAAGCTAAATCGTCCTTTGGCTTGACAAATAATATCACAGGCTTCTTTTGCTTCCCGAAAAACTTCGCGGAATCATCGAGCTTATGTAGTTTTGAGGTAGATGGAGATAGCTCAACGTCGTTTGAGGTAATAGTATTTCTAATTTCTGTTAATTTTGACTGAAATGATAATATATTTTTATTTGCGATAATAGCGTCAATTTATCTTGTTTAAAATTTACCAAATAATAAATCAACTTGAGGGATCATTTTGTAAAATAAGTTTAACCATGAAAGGAAATGCTTGCTTTTGAGAATTTTAACATATCCTGATAATTGGTTCGTGATACTAACGTTTCTACTGTCATCTAAGGTTTTTTCCATTGTCTCTAGAATGTTGTTTCTGTATTCGAAAACAGTACAAACAACTCTAGAATTAAAATTGCATCTTGTTAGGGCCGAACGGAGTAAGCATTTGTTAACAATTTGTTCTAGTATTGCGGTTCCTTAAGCACTTCTTGAAAAAAAAGAGCAAATCCCTTGTAAATTCGAAAAAAAATATGCGGACATTTTTATTGACGGATGAAGCGTTTAACATTACCAAATTTAATTGATGTGCATAACAATGCAAGTAAGCAGCATGTTTCTAAATTTTTTTATAATTGCTTGCACCTCATTCCACGAGCCGCTTATGTTTCCTAGAAAATGAAAAACTGCTCACTTGGTTTTACTTACACATACAAGAAGACAAAGAGCTGCAACTGCATTATATTGAATTACTTTTCTAGAATCTTTTACGAAAGATTCTTAAAAATGCCTGACACTTACACGATGGTTTTTATAAATTCCTTCGTAACTCAAAACCCTTTGAATTCGGAAATCAAAATCGGCTACTGTATTTGTCTGCACAGTTTGGAACAGAGCACTTAATTTTGGATGACTTTTTTTTGCCAAACATTTTTTACCTCTTTAAAACATAATAAAATATTTTGATCGAAGTTAAAACCTAGTAACTTTCACAAAAATTAAAATACCGGTACAATAGACATCACGCATAGAACTACCGGCACAGTAGACGCCACGGTTGTATTCAAACTTGAACTAATGGAATAATTTAACTGCTTGAAAAAGAAACCTTTACTTGATACTGGCAGAGAGCTTTTTGGATGAGTTTACTCTTGGCTGCGGTGGGCCTGCATAATGGATTGGTTTCATTATACCCCAGTTTTACTTACAATACTTATTTCTGCTAGAGTTCAGCATTGTCCTCTCGAATGTTGTTGTTTGGCTGTTCTTCGATTTGCGGTTTTCACTGTGGCTCAGGTTCAGCGATTTGTTCAATGTTATCGACGAGGCACTCTCGATAATGTTAAGTTGGGTTTCTGGGATGAGTCTCTTTCTGAGAATAGTCCTGTATTGGTTTGCTATTCCCTGTTGTGACCTTTATCTGTGTAGATATTCCCTGTAGAATTTGGAGTATAGTTGTTGTCTGTAGCCGATCAACTCTCATCTTAGACGTCAATTTGTAAAAATGCACATTCTTGACTCATTCATAGACGCATTTCATTTCATGCACAGCACCTTCGGTGGGTGGAGGTCTTGGTGTTGTTTGTGTCTCGCGCTGACGTAACTGCTGTTACTGCTACTTGATTGCCTTACCGGTGCTTTATTCATAGTATTACTCGAGCTTCACTGCGTGGTTTCTGGCCATAGAAATTTAGTTTCCTTGTGATGAGTAAGTTAGCTGTAGCTAAAGATGGCTATTCTAATACTGAGACAGGTAAGAAATAGGTACTGGGTATACCGGAAAAAAAGGGTAATACAAAAAATATTGCTTGAGTGGATTTTTAGTTACTTATGTTCAGGGCTTCTATCAGTCTTATGACAAAATTAATATACGGGAGAGAGAAAAAAACATTTCATCAATTTTCTCACATCTTTTTTAAGCAACAAGTAAAAAATTTACTTTATTAATGATTTTATTAAAAATAATTTCTAAATTTAGACCCTACAATTTTACGTAGTTATTGGTTAGAAGAGAAGAATTTCTATTTAAGTATATAATATTTTCTTAATGCATGCAGTAAAGTACTTAAAATTTCTCATATTTCTCTAAACATTAATCTAGTTACAGCTACAGTTAAACTATATTTTAGTCAAAAGAAGTTTGTGACCCTCAGTGATAATTATTCAGCCAAGATTGGTTTGAATTTGGATTGTGAATAGGAAAAAAATCAATCTTTTCCCTTCGACGAACAAGGGAGAGATTTTGTTAGTTTACATTTATTTATTCTCTTAAAAATATAATTCTTCTCAATACCTAGTTCCAGAAAATTATACAATATCAAGAAATTATCTTATTATAATACCCTTTTTTGTAATCATACCTAAAATAAATAAATAATATTAATTTAAGAATCACGTATCACTTTTTATTCACACCTCGACAATAATAGTGTAATAAAAAAATCCAAGTAAAGATTGCTACACCTGTTACTGGTAAAAATTGTTTAAACTTTGGTTACTAGGACATTGGCAACTATGATCGAAGAATCAGGTCGAATGCTATACAATAAATTTTTTAAAATAGTTTAATGATGTTATTTTTGAGCCCTTCGATTGTCAATAATGGTGTTGATATTAATGGTAAAGAATTTTGTGAAAGAAATTTTTGAATGTATATGTGTGGAATTTTTAAAATTGAATATTACAGTGATAGACCAACTACCAAGTAGCGATTTTCATAATTATAGCCTCTGTGCAATAATTAATGATTAATATGGTTCCTACTTCCTTTTTTCTTTAATGTTAAGTTTACATTTATATTTAAATCAAAAAGAAAGGAATATGCTTTTACACTAGAACTAAAGCTACTAAAGGATAAGTTCTAAGGCTAAAAGTAAATATATCACAATTATAAAGATAAATTTACCAACTTAAAATTTTTTGATGTGAAGAAAACGATTAAAAAATTTCATTACTTGGAAAATAAGTCAAATACTAGGTGGAAAAAATTTTGATTATGGTGAACGGTTAGTTGATAGTGCCACTGCTAGTAATTTTACTGACTATTATTTCAATCTGAATATTATGGATAATGTTTATTATGAATTTTTAGATGAAAATATACTCTGCTATCCTTAAATATTGCTTTTTTTCGTCACCAGTGTGCAAGTGTTATTATTAATTATATCAATAATCTAAAAAATTCATATTCTGCTGAATTCGAAATTTCAAATGATTCATTAAAAAAATGTAAAAAACATTTATGTGAGGTTTTCTCTTTCTTAATTAACCAATTAAACTGAGTATTTTTACGGGCAACTAAAACGAATACATGTACTACATCGCTTCAAAAAAGGCTATCTAAATGATTATTTTGATTAGAGAACTGTGAATTTGCTACGAGGATCTCTAAAATATTTCAGAAGCATATTAAATTAATAATCAAATAATTTTGTTCTACGAAAAAATAAGTTGTTAATCTCTTCCTAGCCTAGCTTTAGTAGATAAATAAAAAACACTTTGTGACTTTCAAATAAAAGTGTGGATGTAGTGGATAAGAAAGAGTCGATGTTAGGGACTACTTGCTAAATTATATAAATACGGCATTTGAGATAAACAATTAAAACTGTACCTAAAAATAGACAGCAATATGTTATAAGTAATAATATAATACTATTTGTTATTTTAAATTAGGGTGTTCTCCAAGGTTCCATTATGGGTTCGTTGTTATATTTTCGCCGATGATCATATAAATTTTACTAATAATTGTCTTGGATGTGTTTCCTTTATTCCTGCATATTGCTGATACAAATACTATAATTGTGGAAAATAATATGGTGAATTAATTTAAAAACATCACTAAATCAATTTATAGAAATCTTAACATAAAAATTAAGGGGAAAAAATTAAGACGACCCCGATTTTCCTCACTCAGCCAGTGAACTAATTAGGGGACCATTAAGGGTGAGGCATTCAGGGTAACTACATTAACTTGAAGTGCGGCGAGTTGTTGATTCCTATTGTTGGCTTAGTGATTTGTGATGCGCGAAAATGGCGAAAAAAGAAAAATTTCAATTCATCTTGCATAAACTAATATTTTATAAGAATTTCTTGTAAGTACTGTCAACAAGGTATTGAAAATCTCACTAAATCTTCTCTCAATCTTATCAAAAAATACACCTCGATCTGATAGTCCTTTTTTCTTTGAAGTCGGTTACATTTTATGTGTAAAAATTTGTAATAATTATTTTTTTTAGTATCTTTTCTTTCAAAAAAACCATTCATGCACATCGCAGGAAAATATCTCGAGTACTTCGTACCTTTTCAGGCGCTAGCAGTTGTATTTCTACTGAAAATATAATTAGTTATCCAAATTTTAGGGTAATTTGCCAACTACTTCAATTTTACAGATTCTACGTTACAGTTTTTAAACAGAGAAAACTGCAAAAACGTCACTTCAACTGCGAGTGCTAATGGCTGCAGGAAGAAAGCCAGCGTCAATTTAATGTCCTACTAATACGGCTGAATTAATAGTGTGTTGATACATTCAAGATTATAGGTTGGAGTTAAGGATTTCATAAAACAAAATGGATTGCAATGAAACTGAGCTATCAGATCAAAAATGTTGGTGGTATGCTCGTCTCTATTGTGCGGTCATATAAGGAAATGAAAAACAGCAACTCATATATAGAAAGCAATATGCCACCGTCTATTGGAATACATGCCCCATATATATATATATATATATATATATATATATATATATATATATATATATATATATATATATATATATATAGTAATTGTAGAAAGCCAACACCGATAAATATTGAAAAGATGGCTGAAAAGATGGTGACTGCACCTCTACATAGTATCGCTAAAATCCGTCATCTTATCAATCTACATAAGCTATACAATCAACTATTAAATAAATTCACTAAATACCTAACTTATTACTAGATTTCCTGTCCTGACAACGAGGTTTGAAAGAAAACCTGAAACTCGTCTATTGATAGAGGAACTATACAAGACCAGGAACCAAAATCAAAGGGCAAGTTGTTTTACATACCGAAAATTTGTAATATATTTATGCTTCACTTATAACCATTATATATTTGTATGTCGAAAATCATGGTTCTTGGGTTTAGAGTGTGTCAAATTGGAATTATTTCGCCTACGATTGCCCGAGTCATCTTCAGGGATCTTTATACCGCGAGATTAGAACACTGAATAATTATCGAGGAGCAACAGCTATCGCAACGACGGTCGGTCAGTATCGAGATTGCGTACCGGTTCTAAGGTTACGTTTGTGCCGTAATCTGATTCGATCTCCGCTAAATTTGAAATAACGTCGGCGCTTGTAACCGTTTTTGATTTTTGGCTAACATTTGTCCTGTAGCACACGTGATCCGTTCCACCAGGTTGTATCTCTTTTTGAAGATTTTGGTGAAGCCTAAATGCCGATGCATCTGAGTTAGCTGGCATTAGGTTAAACTGAATGCTACTGTTATCTACGAAACCAGGAAGTTGTCTAAATTCCGCATCGGAAGACGAAGTTCTTGTTCCGAAAGTTGAAAGGCCATCGCGCAGGCGGTGCCGGAGAGGACCCACCATAACCGCCCAACCCAGCAAAAAGTCAAGCCGCCTCACCTTTCTTGATGTTGGTTTATGGCACTTGAGGAAGATGAGCCATGCTCTTAAATTTGGAAAAAAGATATAACTTTTATTGCCAAAAATAAAAATGGGGCTATGGGGTTGTGCGTCTGAGAAGTGAGCTGGATTGCTCAAGGCGACTTTAAAAAAATTGAAAACTTTTAATTTGAAAGAGTTCAGGAGTTTTAATAATTATTATTTGAAAAAATAATTAGTAAGGGGCAAGGTTAAGTATACTTTATTGTGGCCAATTATTTATTTAAGCGCAAAGATCCTAACTCTTGCATAATTTTTTATTTATTTTATTTGCCGATAAATTATTAACTTCGATTTAATTTTGGTCGCACCACAAGTCGTAGTTTAGGAAATTTTCGCTAAAATCCATAATTATTTATAATATCGGAGTTTTAACGCAATTTGTGTATCTTTCCGCAAAGTGAGTAGAATTTGTCGAGCGTATCGCAAATTTACGTTTGGAAAAAATGTATGGGTAATAGCGCGGTTTGTAGAAAAAAATAAGTTAAAAAAATTGATTTCTGCGAAAAACTATTAAAGGGATGCCACAAGTAAATCTATAAAAATTTATCGAGCATAATGTCTCTGGAGCGTGCTATTTTTCAATCTAATTTTTTGTTATTTTTCCCGAAAATTTAGAATGTCTATGTCTTTAAATTTCCGCAGAAAATCTTCTTATTTAATCTTCTTTATCCTCTGGCTGAAAGAGAAATATTTTATTTGTTTGTTGAGTATGGGAAAACTCAGTTTAGAAAGGCTACGCGACCTTTCTGACGGTGATCCGAGATTGCTACACCAGTTCGGGCATGCAATCCCGAATACCGTCCGTCTTTCGAACTATAGTGATGGGGGCTCTGTAGTTAAGAAACGTACCAAGTCCAATAGCAATTTTACAGAGGAAATCCCCAAACACCGTATTTAAAATCGTTCTTCGCCTTGCTCTTCGGATCTCCTAGCTGTTCGCTATTATTTAAAACCACTACTTAACGCCTAGGAGCTCCAGTCTTGAATCGTGCTAAAGAGATGGTCTAGAAGTTCTAGAAGTTCTGAAAGTTCTAGAGGTTCTTCGATGCCTTCATAAGTCGTCGTGGGTCTTGTCTTTTATTCAGATATTTTTCTGAAAAGGAAAGTAGAAAATATTCCAAACAAGAAAATTTTTGGCCAATAATTTCGAAGGGATTTTCGGAATTAGCTATAAAAATAGTCTTTTTAGAGCTCAAAACACTGTTTCAAATCGAAAAGTTGCTATAATTCAGCGGTCCTTCGATGATGGTTCGGAAATCTTCGTACTGCTTCGCTCTTGTGTGCTTTCTTGCCTTGAACGGGATCTGCTACTATTAATTTCTGCAAAATCCGTAGATTTTTGTACTTTTCCTAGTAGACACGCCACAAAGTCAAGTAATGTTCCGAAAAAGTGGCGTGATGTTCATGCGCAAATTTGAAAGTCGAATTATGTCGTCGGATATGCGTGAATCCTTTTGAAAATGCTTTTGTATCATTTGGGCATGTAAGAAAAACAATTTCCAATTGTTTTTCCACTTTTTCTATTTTTGAAAACATGCATTTTCAACACAGCGCGGTATTTATACCCGACTAGAACTCAGCTAACTGTAATCCAGCGTTACAATTGATTTCCACGTGTGATGTAGACTGTAACCTGCATCTCTATTAACATTATTTGGATGTTTACAAATTTCGATTGGTTCTCTAATTTTACGTTTAAAAAAACTAGACACTGACGCTATCACCATAGTTTCTTTTACATTAAAAGTGTGACCTGAGCAATGCTGGTATTCAACTACTGCAGATTGTACAATTTGTTTCTTTTTTTATACATCTTTCATGTTCCTTAAGCCTAGTGGACATAGACCGTCCTGTTTCATCTACATACACTTTACTACAAGAGCAAGGTATCTTGTAAATGCCTTCTGTTTGAAATGGAATTGCGTTCTTTAGAGACTTCAAACTTTCCATCTTTCTTACATGTGTTGAAAATTGTCCATATGTTTGATTTTCGGAGCAATCTGGCAATCTTGTCGGTGGTTCCGTGTATGTAAGGTAAGACAACATCGTCCATAGGAGGTACATTTATGACATTTCGTTGAAGAGCTGGGTTTTTATATTTATTAATAGAACGTCTTATATCTTCAGCGCAATATCCGTTGCCTCTCAGAGCATTAGTCAGTTTTTCTGTTTCTGATATCAGTGATTGTTCGTCACATATTGAAAGTGCTCTATGCACCAAAGAGTTTATGATGGATTGTTTTTGAGAAGGATAATGGTGTGACGTTGCATTGAGGTATTGATTTGTATGTGTTCATTTTCTGTACATAGAATGTCCTAAATGATTTTCAGCTTGACCAAAGCCGTGAAAGCTTTCGTTCTTTATATTTGTATGTTCTTCAGTATTTCAAACGTACTCTATGATATTTTTTGAGTATATTTTATAACTCTTGTACTATTATCTTTAACTTTTATTTATTATCTTATATGAGGTGTTTTGTAGAGCTGGATCGGGATTTAAATTTATTTATCCATCTTACATATCAATACATGACGAGAGATAAGTCAAATATTCAACAAAACTAGTACAATTATAAATCTAACATATAGATTGACATATATTGAATTTTCGTTTATAGTGTTACATAAGGTGTTTATAGAATGGAAATTTGATTCTTGCGCCTTTTTTTATTTAATTATTATAAATACACATTCATCAATAAATTGACTTAAAACTGATACTCATTTAATGAATAATATGTATAAAATTTGGTTTCTCCAAGATAAAATAATTAAGTTACCTTAAAGATACGGCGAATCTTATACTATAATATTGTAAAATTTTCTAATAATTTACCATTATTTTTTCTTGTCGGTACGGATTATCACCCGTTTGGAAAAATATGTACTCCTGAAAGTTATGTCAATTTCAATTTGTAGAATTCCACTTCTGAAAAACTGCAGTAATTGCTAGCAATAACTTCCCATTTTAGGACAAGCTATTATGGACACAAGTATTTATGTTAAATCCACAATCAGAACTGGACCTCCTTACAGAACCGTCTGTAATAAGTTTGTATGTCAATAATTTTACTTGAAATTTGCGGGACTTATTCAATTTTCTAAGGACATTTAAATTACAAATTAGAAAATACTAAAAATAACGGGAGTACAAGGGGAGGAGGAGACACCGGAAACATTCCCATTTCTAGTGTAAAAGGTAGGATCGGGTTTATTTTCTGAATTTGAAGCTCTTGAAGAGGGGGGATGCCAGCAGCATACACATTCCTAGTATGAGGCAGAATCGCAAGAAAAACAAGTTGTCAACGGGGAGGGGGGTGCCAGCAGCATACACATAATAATATAAAAAGCAAAATCGGTTCTATTTTCCTAAACTTAAAGCTCTTGGGAGTGGGGGGGGGCGATATCAAATATACACATTCCTTTACTCTATTCAAGAACTACAGAGAGTAATAAAACTGTTACCGAAACCTCCAACGTACCTGCTCCAGTGCCGCGGGTAACTGACTGCCGCAAATCTAATTATATTTAATTATATTTACATATTATAAGCTTTTATAAATTTACTGCAACAATAAAATTTCTGATAGTTCAATTTCAGTGAGCAAAATACACCTTACAATGTGTCCTTAGTGATTTATCTTGTTTGCACTGGTTTTGTATATATAATTTAAGATTAGTGACATATCCAAAAGATATGGCTTCCACCTCTATATTTATTCCAAAATCGTTAAGCGAAGGCATTTTTTTCCTCAACGAAAAACTTATTACGATGTATGTTTATGATGCTTTAAGATATCAATATCTAAATAATAATGTTAAAAACTCTGTTGAGATGTATTCCAACATGACGAAAGTTGGAAATTTACTATGTACCGAATGCTGAAGGAGAAAAAAAAAGACAGGAATTGTTAGTACTCCGAAGACACATTCGATCACAGGCAGACGAAAAACCTCGTTGGAGGAAGAGATGAAAACTGCAATAAAAGGAGTTGTACATACATTTTATTATGAGAATCGGATCCCAACCGTCGAAAAAATTCTAACTAAAATCAATGAAAATCGGGATTTACCTAAAATTAAAAGAACTGAGCTCTGAAAATTACTCAGAGAACTTAATTTTTGCTGGAAAAAACCAGATACGAAATCTGTTCTTATAGATCGTCCGGAAACTGTTCGTTGGAGAAGGAAATATCTTTCTGAAGTAAAAGTGGAGTAACGAAACTTACAAAATTAATAATTTAACTGAACTTTTGAAAGATTTTTTTGAATAAATTTATATAAAAGAATAAAGCAAAATGTGGAAACTTGATCTCATGATCGGTGAGATAGAGGAACCAATTATAATTAACTTGAGCGAAGATAGCTTCACTGACTTTGATTACGAATTAGATACGTAATGTTTACCAGTGTAAACACAATTTATTCCTATGGAAAATATATGCGTCTAACAGTTTTTGCCAAGAAAAATAGGGTAAAAAATGATCTATTACTCTCTCTATTTTTTGAATAAACTATAGTATAGAGGCAAAATCTGGGGGGGGGGGCGACCGCCCCCACCGCCCCTCTTCCCTGGATCCGCGCCTGGGTTATAATCACTTAACACTTATTGGATCGGTCGGGTGAGTTTACTCTTATTTTATCTCTTTCTTCTATCCATTTTGTTGATCTACTTATGTCGATAAAAATTCGGAAAACTATATGAATTGCTTTGTCAGTTAGTGGTTATATTCCGCGTGTATAATTTTTATCTGCGGGCGACAGCTATAGACGTATACTTTACTGGTGCAGCCGGAGTTGTTAATGGGTAAAATAACGCGATTACGTGTATTGGCTACATTGTAGTGTGACCATTTCTGCAAGAAATCAATCTTATTTAAGTAGGTTGGGATTGTTCTGCTTATTAGGACAGTTAAAGGAAAATAAAATTCTTGTATAATAAATACATGCGTACATTAAAATTGAATTGTTGCTTGAAGATAGAGTGCATAGCATGAAGTAACGACTTAAACACGTGGTTTCCTGTTGTCCTACTGGTTTTATGGTGATAGTGGATCAAAATCTATTCGGCGGTCCTCGAGCTTTCAGCAAATAGAGAGAATTTATCAGACATTGTGTTTTATCCATATAGATATGAGTGAGTAAATATTCAAGAATGCGGGAATAAATATTATTTATTAACTCAGTGAGCTGTATTGTTTTTAGTATTTTGTTTGGTGTATGTTTTTCTATTGCGTTACCTTGTCATTGATTCCGTCATCAGTACAAAATGATAAAAAAATGATTTTGTGCGTCGTCATAGATTACACAAATATGAAACTTTCATCGGAATTATTTGGTTTATCTACCGGTAAACTGCCAAAAATAATGATTATTACTCAAAAAATTATATAGATACATGGAAACAATTAATTTATACAGAGTGTTAAGGAAATAACTTTTATAAATTTAGTAAAAGATTCTGCGCATTATTTTATAGAAAAAAGTTCCTGACAATAAGAGTCTAAAACTTAAAATTATCGCAAAAAAAATTGTAAAAATATTTATTAAGCAATCGAAGGACTATAGTTAGAATAGAAATGTTAAACAAATAAATCTAAAAGCATATTAGGCAAGCATTAGTTAGTTGTTATTTAACGAATAAACTAATATTAAACTAATTAATTGTGTTGCTCCAAGTTGGGCGCCAATTTACTTCACTGGTATTTAAAAGGCGCGAGATCTCGTAATGAGACTTAGGGTAATTAGATAATTTAATCAGAGCAGAGCTCAAGGCTAATAGCTGCACCAGCGCGCACAGTGCGGAGCTAATCCCAGAGACGGAGAGTAGGGGTGGGAAAAATTTAAGGGAGCCACTGCATCTAAGCTAGGTTGAATGCAAAGATCTTCCACGATGTTGTCTGGACCTAGCTTTCAACTCAATTCTTGAAAATAAAAAATAAATTAAACGAAATACCAAAAGCAAGGAGCTTGTGGGTTAAAATAAAACTCGTGTTGACTAGTTCTAATAAAGTTCTTTAATTAAAATTAAAATCGCTGAAGAGGATGCCTAAGATAGTGGATAGTAGATAATAGAAAAAACAAGCGAATCTATAAACTATCGTCAAAATGTCAAGAAATAATTATCCAAATTTCTAAATTCATACCGTAATTAGAGAGAAATTATCAAAGGTAAAACTTTTAAGTTCATAGCTTAAGAAATATGAAAACTAATAAGCAAAATTAAACAAATCATTAACTAAGAGAAGTCGCTTGCTCTAACTATTGAACTCGAGTTACATAAGAGTAATAATATGTACAAGTAAAAATTACTAGCATGATTCCAGGTATTCACTAAAATCAATCCAGCAAAATTAAAACAAAAAGTTTATTAAAAAAGTAAGTTACTTATATAAAAAAAAACAATCAATCAATAATTAAAGATGATGATAATTACTTTAATGAAATATAAAACAAAAGATTTACTATAGAATATAATTAGTTCTTCAATTAAATCAAACATCACGAAACTGATCATAAAATTCATAACTTTACACCACTCAATGATGACGTTACAATACTTGATTTATTAATATGAATTATTTTCAAATAAATAGGGTTAAACCTGGCTAAAATGGAACGCGTTTTAATTAACTCTGTATTAACTCTATATATAAATAACAATAAAATAGATATACTCAAAATATGATCAAATAAATTACTACAATACAGTATGAAAAGACAGGATACGCGTTTAGAAATTAACTTTTTATTAAAAAAAGTAAAAGATCGGAAAGAATTTCTAGTTTGACTAAATAAGTCAGTCTCCAATACTCAAGTATTGCAGTCAACCACATAAAAAAAAAAGATTGCTGAAGTCAAACTGAAAGTTAATGTAGCCATGAATATATCACGATGCAAAAAACTTTAAATCTGCCAATAACAATCGTAGAATGGGGCCTTAGATTACATACAATACAAAATACTTCAGTATAACCACTAAGAAATTAATTTAACTAAATATTGGGAACATCGTGATATGTCCAGGAGGCAAAACCATAGCAAAACATAGTGCAAACTACATTTGATAATGAAAGTACTCTCAAAATTAACTCTTACTGACAACAAAAGGAAAAAAAAGTTAAGCACTGCAAGGTGGCAGATATCAAAAACCCAGAAATTTACAAATTTCAAAAATTCAAGAAATACATATTATCACAAAAAAAAAAAGAAACGACTGGTCCTACAACTCCAAAATATATCTTAATAATATTCTAAAGTGGTTAATTTTGGATCTAAATAAGACTTAGAATAACAACGGTTGGTTTTAAATTAAACTTTAATTTCACTAGGTAAAAATCAATTTTGAGCTGAAATCTTTTAAAATTAAAGAAAAATCCATTCAGGATTGTTTTAATAGTTGTTTTTTAAAATTCCTCAGCCGATGTTTTTTGGGGTCTAGACTGATTCCTGCATTGACACGTGCAAACTGTTCAAAATCCCAGTCTTCAGGTCTATCCCGATAAAAAAAACCATAACTGCCAATCTGGCAAAAGATATGCAAAAAGAAGATATGCAAGTTTAAGTCTGGATATCTTGGTGGCCCCTCAACAGGTCCTCTTGTGAAATAGGTGGAAGATAAGACACACCCTTCTTCTTGAGTTCTTACCCTAACCTAATATCTTATTGTTATAAGAATTTCTATCCTCTTTGTGTCAGTAAGTTTCATTTTCAGTTAAAATTAACTTAAAGTGACAATTTGACAAAATGTGACAAAGGATCAGGTCATTGAATCAGTTATGCCGGTGGATTATATTTCATTTCAAGATTTAACTGTAGATAAATCGAAAACAGATCCATTTAGATATAGGACATGTAATAAAAAAAATTTCAGGTGTAATCAATAAAAAAATAATCAAAACTCATTGAAATTTAGATTAGGTAATGTCAAGATCATAGATGTAAAAGAAATTAATACTATTTTAATATAGACTGCGGATCACATAGAAGAAAGTTAGCTCATGCTTAAAAAGAACGGTTTCGAGGGGCAGAGCCTGTCTTTCTAATTGCGGAGCTAAGCATGATACTCCAAATATTATTGAATACTCCTGTTACCTGAGCGAAATTAGAAAGAGAGGTCCTGCTCCTCAAAAACGCTCTACCTAATCTTAACCCAACTTTCTGCTATAGGATCTGCAGTCTATATTAAAATAATATTAATTTCTCTTACGTCTATGATCAAAAAAATATTAACCTGGATAAAAATTATTATATATTGCTGTGTATTTACCCTGGATGGTCATTTTAATAAAGAGAACTATTGAACTATGTACTTTATTACTTAAAATAGGACTTTTATCCGAACTTCTAACACGTGACTAGCGTTTGTGAGCTTATCCAGTTATTTCTTTGATTTAATTTCTATTTTGCTACTGGTAATTTATAAAATTTTCACTGTTTTCTTGCTAGTATTTTTGCAATTTACAACACTGCAACTCCCCTTGTGTATTAAATTCTTATCCGTTATTAAAAAAGAAAAAATAAAATTGACACGTGTATTTGATAGGTTAAAGTACAAAATATCACTCCGACGTACTCGAATTATCCGTAGTTCACGCTAGTATCGTGTTTGCTCCTCCTTTCACTAATCGAATGTTTTGATTGAAAAAAGTTTGTACTAAAAAAACAAAGTCCACACATGTCCGAGCAATTTTTCTAAGAACCCAAGGTTTCCTAAGTAATGAATTTATTACAAAATTTACGTCTTCGTTGTATATAGATAGATACATACTGTATAGACCTGAACTAAACTGGCTTAAACTTATTACCATTTGAGGTAAGATAGATTTGTTCTATGTACATAAAAAATACAAGATACATATCTTTCTGCCTGGGAAATTTGGTTTACACCGTTTGAATTCCAGAACATTTTTACTAATTTCAATTTGATGTCACTGATATTTTATTTGTATTAATACTCCAATCATTTGGTAGTTTTACCAGGAAAGTTTTCCGGGAGTTTTGAAAATTGGTAATTTTATAGATTTTGATGTGCTCTTTTCGAATTTCGAGTTTGCCACCTCGTATCTCTGCCGCTTGCAGTTTTTTTACAATATCTCCTTTCCGACGCATTTTACGGCAAAAATATTTATATACAAAATTAAATTAGAGAAACTTTCCTACAATTTATGTATTTACAATTTTTTTTGTAATATCAATAGTTTTTGGCGTACGAGCGCCGCAAAATACATTTCAATATGCGTTTTAGAAAAAAAAAACTTTTCCACACCACCTTGAGGTAGAGTAAGCGGCGCGTTTTTTTTCGTGGTGTCCCCTGTAGGCCTAATCCACAGTGATGCACGCTTTCGAAATTTAGCGGAATCTCCTTCGCTTTGCTGTTCCTGATGGACCAGGTGTTGCGAGTTCGTCTTGGGCACCGATCGAAACGTCGCAGACCGAAATTTCATCCGCCTCATCTGCGATGGATATAGCCACAATAAATCTGAAACGGATGGCATAACTACTTCCGAAGCCGCACGAATGCTACCGAGGTTTTGAATCTTAATTGTTTTTAAGTCCGTATCGTTTTTTTTTCACAAATGTTTTTAATGCAATGGTACCTAAACTACCAACGACTCTTGCAGACGGCATTTGCTTTAATCGTAGAATAATTTGATCAAGAGCGATAACAGTTATAGGTGTTACACAATGGATACCGCCCATGGCATGGAAAGTGTTATTACCATCTAATGTCGTATTGAAATCAGCGTTGTCAAAAACAAATTGAGAAAATGCGTTATCATCGATATTCAACGGTGCGCGCATAATAGCTGAAACTTCGAACAATATTGCTTCGGTATATGAAGAGCAAAATCCAAGAGATGATAATACATCTATTAATCGCCGAGATCCATACTTATGAAATAAAAATGCAGCTAGTCCGATCTGTAATGATGATATAAAAGATTTCGGCCTTACTGCGGCAATTATAAAATGGGCGAGAGCAATGTTTTTTTTCTTCCATTTTTCAAAAGACGCTCGTTTGTTTCTTAAAAGCACTCCATCTAGGAAAACGCGTAAAGTTTCAGGTATATCTGACTCAGAGTCTTGAAAAAAATTATTTGATGGTGGATAATGTTTTGTCTCATAGACCGTAGAGCGAATATCCTCTATAACAATTTCTGCTGCTGTTTTTACAATACGCCGACGTTCTTCTGCATTGTCATTACTTTTTTGATTGTACCAGGCTTCCGTTAATAGCTTACACCCTGTATTTCGGAAACAAACCACCGGAGCCTTATTGGCAATGACGGCAATTAAAATATCATCACCGTATTTTTTGAGGAGTTGTGCTTTCACTTTTTTTATGTGTGGACGGTAATCACCTTCAATTTTGGCTATCAATTCGTCCAGAGAAAACTGACACTCATCGGAATTCTGCTCAAGATAAGAATAAATGAACTACATCGCAGTATCGATCTCATTTGCATACGGACCTTTTTTATATCTTCAGCTGGTGGTGCTTGATACAATTTTTTTATGCAGGAATTGTGGTACTGTGCATCGGCTGCGACCAAATCATTCACATGCTCAAGGCGCTCAACAATTGCTCGACCCCAATCATCATTACGAGCTTTAGCAAGTTCTGAAATACTATTTTTCATTGATAATTTCCGCACACTATACACAACATTAAGCTTGCACGACCGCATCTGTTTTTGTTTTGCTAAAAACTCTGCTGTTATCTCATCAGTGCATAAAAAACAATGGTCTTTGAATGAGAATGTTGGGTGCGAGGATCGCAGTAGTGGTTGAGATGTCGTCACATCGCTTCCTCTACGCAATGATGCAGTGATTAACTTTTCATTATTATATCGTTTTCGACATACATCATGAACCACTATCGATTTTAATCCCGCCAAAAGTTCAACTTTATTGTCTTTTCTTTTAACACTTGACTTACGAAAAGTCTCCAATCCTTTTTCCTTCACTTCAATTGTTTCACTTTCTAATAACGGATTATTATTATAAATAAAACAATTTACTTTATCAGAAGCCATGGCTCTGTAAACACAAACACTGTCAGACGATAGACGTGTATACTGATGACTCAGACTAAACTAAAATACTTCTCTTGAGTTCTACCAACAGATGTATCGTTTAAAGTCGAGAGAGGGACCCAACACAAAGGCGACGCATACCTGTTTTTTTAATACCTACGACAATAGTAAAATATTTTGGAGAAATATATGAAAAAAACGTGGTGGTGTAGATGAATAATACTTTGCGGCGCTCGTACGCCAAAACTATTGATTTTACAAAAAAAATTGTTAATACATAAATTGTAGGAAATTTTCTACTATTTAATTTTGTATATAAATATTTTTGTCGTAAAATGCGTCGAAAAGGAGATATTGTAAGAAAACTGTTATTAGGCGCCATTTTCCAATATGGCGGCGCGAGCGGCGAAGATACGAGGTGGCAAAGTCAAGATTTCGGAAAGAGCACATCGAAATCTATAAAATTACCAATTTCCAAAACTCCCGGAAAACTTTCCGGATAACCCCCTTTTTTTTGAGCAAATAACTGGGCTATAATGTTGATCCAAAATTCCGTCGGTGCTTTACTTAAGATTCAATTTTAGGAGAAAAAGAATAAATAGAATGAATTATTGAGTTGCCATTAGAACGAATAGAATTTTATTGTCGTTGAACATGAGGCAGCAATTTGTGAATTTGATGTTCTTCCGTTTGATTTTTAGTATTTTAACAAAATTTTATGTACAGTTTTTTTTTCCTAAAACATGCTATAATTCAAAATGTGTTTCAGTAGTGAAAGTGACAAAATCTAAAGGATCAGAGCGGATAATACGGCGTGAGAGTGGAAATTTGTTTTTTTTTTCAAACCTTTGTAAGACCACCAAAAAACTTCATATTCATGTTCTATGACTTCGGAATAGGAAGAATGCAAAAAATCAGCGAAAAAATCAGTGTTTATAGTATTTCGAGTAATTTTCAAAAAATATTACATTTGATTTGTCAGTAATATATGTATTTTTATATATATGATTAAATCATACCAGTACATTTACGACTCATATGGTATAACTAAAAAAAATGTTTTAAAAAAAGTGTAGTTGAAGAGAGCATTATTAGGCGATTTACTTATGATGTGTACGCAAATGAAGATGATTTCTGACGATGTCTGTAATCCTTTATTTTTATTCTTTTCTAAAATGTAACTAGATCCAATTTTTGAGAATTATATCATGTGGTCTCTCATCTTGTTAATTCTATAGAAGATTTCTTCTGATGCTATAACTTGTTTTTGAATAGTTTCGGACAAGGAAAATATTAATATATTTTTGTCAGTGCGAAGAGGTATGAAATCATTGTACTTTATGGTATTAAGTTTCGAAACTTTCTATGAAAATGTTTTTCTTTGAAATATATTCTTCATGAGTTACAAAAGCAAACTTAATAAGAGTAGCTGTATTTGTCTAAGTTTACTCATAAAGTTGTGCTAGAGTTTGTATTTGGTTTTTACATAATTCCGGTAAACTAATTTTAGGCGTAATCAGTTATTTTACTGTGTAGTTGTTGATCTATTCGTAAACTACAATATTTTCTTGATAGTATTATTCAAAAATTCCATTACTCTCGCCTGATACAGAAAAACAGAATTTTGTTGTGTGGCAAATTTTCAGAAATTGCAACGAAATTTAGTTAAGTTAACTTTACTGGAAAAAGAAAAGCTCATTAACTTATCTTCCGACAATTCCCTAAAAAAGTATTTTTAAACATCACTCTTTAATTGGTTTTTAGGCCGATATGAGTATCCTATTTTGGCGGAAAAAGCCATTAAAGTTTTATTGTCCTTTTATACAACATATCTATGTAAGAAAGGATTTTCAACATACACTTACCTGAAACATAAGTACAGCAACAGGTTAAATGCAGAACCTGATCTAAGACTCAAACTTTCAGACATTCAACCAAATTTTGAATTTCTTTGTTCTACCAAACAGGCACAAATATTCCATTGAGAGTATTTTTCAAGTTCTGTATTCTCGTATTCATTTTGCATTAATTCTTTTTTGTAGGTTAAGCTATTACTCTAGTTTTATTAATGTTTCTCTCTAAATGTTTTACGATTATGTTCTAGTTTTTCGTTATGAACTGTTATTAAATATGGAAAATAAATTTTAATAACCCAATTTTATTGTTTCATTTATTCTTTATAATGACTACACAAGGATTTCGTTAGTTTATTCCGATTTTTAAAAGGGGTTCCCAAGAAGAAAAAAGTTGGGAACTGTTGATATAAATTAATATATTTATCTGTATAAAGTTAGAATGTAATTATTTAAACTAAAGCGTACTTTATATTATATATAGGTTGTCCGAAATTTCCATTTGTATACTTTGAAGATAGTTTCTACCTATGGAAATATGAAAAAAATATCATATGAACATAGGTTCGCAAATGCATCATAAGGGAACTATAGGCGTTTAAAGGTAATCTCTAACACGGGTTTTTATTTAATATCTTTGAGACTGCTTGAGGCACAGTGCGGGGATTTTTAGTTTTGAAAATCACGTAGACCGATAGAAAAAAAAAACTACTACAAAATACGCAGGCCAATGTTTTATTTATTTTTTGGTAACAATCGAAATTCTTAAAATTACAAAACCACAGGTACACTTGACACATTACCTACTCCAACCAAAAGTTCTGTTGTATTCTTAGATACGTGGTTACTTTTTGCATAATATAAAATGGTATGGTTAGATGAAATATATCTTTTTTCTTCACTCATTAGTTCTTTTTTTTCATGCTACAGTCAAGGCCAATGAATATTTGTCTACACTATTTGTTTCTTAAACTTAGATGACAGTCCTCTTTTTGAAAATACTAAGTACTGTCCTTTTATAATGCATCAATATATATATATATATATATATATATATATATATATATATATATATATATATATATATATATATATTTCATAACGTGATAAAAATACATGGGAAATAAAACATTGTATGTTCAAAAAATTTGTGTCACCCGGAAGTTGGTTTTATTTCTTTAGAACAATCTAATTTCCACCAAGCGGGGGGAGGGGCAATTTGAAATGTTTAAGATTAAATCAAATAAAGTGAACATAGGTACGTTTCTGTACTAGACCGGAACAATTTTTCCACTCTTTAACAAAGGCATTTTATAATAATATCAATGTATTTTATTAAATCATGAACTAAACATCAGCAGAAGCTTAGTTATGAACTTTTGGAGTTGCATGCAAGGTGTCCATGAATTATCGAGATTAGTAATTGAATAAACTGGTGTTGAGTTACATAAGTCAATAGTTTAAACGTGATCACCTCTCGAGTATTTTACGAAATTGCTTACGTAAATAACTAAAAATAAACTTTTTTACTTAAGTATGAAGCAAATCATCTAATATTTATTTATTTATTTATTCAATATAAAACTCTACCCATAGATTAAATACCTAATTATAGAGTTACAACACCATCACATACACACATAACATGCTCCTAACAAAATATATACACAGTTGTCTTATACAGCTCACATTATTGAAATTTCTACAGTTTCTGACTATAAATCCATACACACTAGATGCTGTTTTTGTTATATTACAAAAACGGGATTAAAAGAAAGATGAGAATCAAATATGCCTCCAAGATCCTGCATTTCTCCAATTCGTTCTAAAATTGAATTCTCCACTACATAATTAAAGTGTAATTTATTCCTCTTTCTACTAAAGCTAAGTACAAAACATTTAGAAACAGAAATCAGCAAACAGAAGAACATTATTGTTATTAATTATTTTTGGTAAGCTATTAATAAAAATAATAAATAGGAGCGAACCGAGGTTGGAGCCCTGCGGTATCCCAGAGGTAGCTATAAAGGATTCTGAAGTATAACCTCTTATTACCACTATTTCCTTTCTATGATGGAAATATGATAGAAAGAAGTTAATTAATTCAAGGTGAAGATCAAATTCATTATATAATTTTTCCAACAGTAATGCATGCGAGACCTTATCAAAAGCCTTTGCAAAATCTGTATATATTACATCGATTTGTGTTTTATTTTTAAATGATCTACTATATATTGATTTATGTTACCTAAATTACCGACAGTTGATCTTTTTTTCATAAACCCATGCTGAAATACTGAAATTTTTTGTGAAACAGAATTATAAAGGTATTTTTAAATGATTGATTCGAAAATTTTGGCAAAAGTCGCTAATATAGCTACAGATCTATAATTTCGAATGTCTGTTTTGTCACCTTTTTTAAAAATGGGACGTATTTTAACCTGCTTCCATATTCATAGAAACGTACGTATACGTAATGAAAGATTATATAACAACGTGAGAGGATATACTAAAAAATCAATCATACCTTTTACAATGTATAGAGGAATATTATCTGGCCCTACAGACCTGTTAACTTTAAGGCTCCTGACAGCCTCATGCACATCACTGCTGTCTGCAGAAGTAAGGGATATTACTTCGGTCATAAGATGATTTTCAGAAAAACAGCTATTTAATATATTTACATTATCATATACAGAACTAAAATATTTTGTAAATGCATTTGAGATAGACTGACCACTGGTATATTCTACTTGATCTAAATACATCTTATTTGCTATGGAAACAATGCCTTTTTTGTTTTTCATATACTGCCAGAATGCTTTTGAGTCCCTATTAACGTCTTGTTGAACTTTTTTAAGGTACGAAATGTAAGATATATTAATATCGCGTTTTAATTTTGTTTGATACACTCTTTTCACTTCAATTATTCCAGTTTTTTGCTTCTAATTCTTAATTTATCTTTTTTCTTAAATTTATTTATTGTATCTTTTGTGAACCAAAGAGGATATTACTTTTTACTTTTACTCTTTGGAACACAAATATTGAATATTTGAGATATTTCGTTGTAAAAATATTCTAGTGCCATATTAATGTCATTAAAAGATTTTAATTCATTCCAGTATGCATTCTGAAACAGTCTATACATTAAAGTTTGCCTTTCTAAAATTATAACTGCTAATTTCGTTAACTGATAAAGTTTTCTGTTTGTGCGTTTTCAATTGTGCTTCAACGACAAGAGATGGATGGCGTGGATCCTCGTCAACAAAGCTTATTTTATTATTAGTTACTTTACATTGCAGACGTGAAACCACAAGATCTAAAATATGTCGATTGATATTAACAACTTGAATGTATTGTGTATCACAAAAATCAAAAGATTCAAAAAAAGGTTCCTCTGAGCATCTCTATAATTGTTGTCGAGATAATAATCACTTAAGCGTGTTATATTGAAATTTCCTATTATAATAAAATTAGTCTCATACAAAAAAATCGAGATATTTCATATATGCAAAAAAGTTTTCACTAGTCAGTATCATGCAACTAGGACTAATACAAAATACTAATATGTATATGAAACTAATTTTGTTAGAATATATATTAACTATTATAAAGTCTATATCTGGATCATTAAAGTTGACATCAATTACAGTACTTTTATATATATTTTTTAACCGACTTCTAAAAGAAGGAGGTTCTCAATTCGTCGAGTATGTATGTTTTTTTTATGTATGTACACCGATTACTCCGGAACGGTGGCACCGATTTGAATGAAATTTTTTACGTTATGTTCAAGAAGTTGTTGCGGTGGTCCCATATTTTTTTGGACGAAATTGGTGCAGTAATATTCAAGATGGCGCTGACAATATGGCGGCCCAAAAAATTGATTTTGTTTAATTTTCTTCAAAATTGGTATGGGGGAATTTTTGGCGTCGTACACAACGAATATGAAATTATTTCTAAGAAATTCAATATGGCGGATCCAATATGGCGGACAAAAAACTTTAATTTTGACTAATTTCTTCCAAAATTGGTGTGGGGGAGTTTTCAGGCTCGCACATAATGGATCCAAAATATTTTTAAAAAATTTTATACGGCGGATTCAATATGGCGGACAAAAAAATCAATTTTGTCCGATTTTCTCCAAAATTAGTACGAGGGAGTTTTCAGGGTCGTACATAAATAATCTAAAATTATTTTTTTTAAATTCAATATTGCGGATCCAATATGGCGGCGAAAAAATCAATTGTCCGATTTTCTTCAAAATTGGTATGGGAGAGTTTTCGGGGTCGCATATAACGAATCTGAAATTATTTTAAAAAAATTCAATATGGCGGATCCAAGATGGCGGATTAAAGATTCTACATCTCCCGATTTTGTCGAAAATCAGTATTGGGGTATTTTTGTTAGTGTTAATTATAAATTTAAAATATTTTTTGAAAAACTCAATCTGGAATATTCAATATGGTGTCCTAAAAATTTTACATTTTTCGATTTTCTTGCAAACTGATATAGGGGGTTCTTGAGGGTGTAAATTATGAATTTAAAAGTATTTTTTCAGGATTCAATATGGCAAATCCCAGATAGGGGACTAAAAATTTTATATTTTTTGATGTTGTTCAAAGGTGGGACTGGATCGTTTCGTTCGTGTAAATAGCGAAAATAAGTCTAGAAATTTTAAATTTCCGGATTTTATCCAAAATTGGTACTAGGAGGCTTTGAGGGGTTTAGATTTATATTAAATTAATACTTCAAATAATTTTTTTGAAATTCAATATAGTGGATGCAATATGGTGGTTTGAAAGTTTTACCTTATTTGCATTTTTTCTGATTTGGTATTAGAGGGTTTTCGTGTATTACGAATATTAAGTTAATTTTTTACAACTCTTAGGTTGATAAGATACAATATGAGGGACAGAAAATTCTATATATTCCGATTTTGTCTAACATTGATATTGTGGGGTTTTTGAGGCGTATACAAACTCAATATGCAGTATAAAATATATCGAGCTAAGAAATTTACATCTCAGGTTCTTTATACATCGATATTGGAAGGTTTTGGGGCTTATATTACCAATCTAAAATTAATTTGAAATTTAGGATAGTGAATTTACTGTGACAGATTAAATATTTGTTTGACACAATTTTACTGGTATTTGGAAATCTCTAAAAACCAAAGAATTTTTAATGGTTTCTTTTTAGGGTGATTAACAACTTTGGATAAAATGGGTACTTTTTTGCCACCTTGGAGTCATTGCGAGGTACACTAATCTCGATTCGTACTTAGTTCAAATAATTTATGGATATCATAACGAATTCTAAAACTAAAAATAGAAAAATAAAATTTTTATAAAAAAATTGAACCTACTTCTAAAAGTGCGCTAAAAAGTGAGAAATAACTATAAATTTTTATATAAAAGTGAACTTTTTGAAGTCGGTGCCAAATTATTTGTAAATGAAATAAATAATTACTAATCTATACAAATTATGGTAAGAAAGCAATTACAAATAAAGTTTTTTAATCTGTTAATGCAAATCACATTTTGTCAGGTATTATTGCCAAAATGTGGAACGCTTTACGATTTTGCGTGTCATCCTTGTTGTTTTTATGGCACTCTTATATGTATGAGGTTGATAAGTGAGAATAAAACTAAATTATCTCGCAATAAAGATCTGATCATTTTATTGTAACCACACCAAGAAATATAGACAATCTTTATTTTTAATTTATAACAGGATGCTTACCCTCTAAAATTAATAGAAAATATTATCACTAACGATCGAACAAAAGTACGGAACAACAAAAAGCACATTTTTCTTTTCACATAATCCCGTATAATAATGGGACGTCAGCTACAACTTAAAAACAGCTTTCAGATCTTCAAATAAACTGGAGCCTCTTGGTAAAAACAAATCCTACAGGTACCTAAAGGAAAAATGTGTTTACGAAGTTCTATGTGAACGTGGTACAAGGTATTTTAGAGAAACCTAGGATTTAGAATAAGGAAATATAAAATGTATTCACAATAGATATAAAATGAAACATGAAAAAGACAAAATTTATAAAAGCAGCTTTTACAAAAAATAATAATGGAATCTTATCACTGAGTTGTGTACAGTGTAGGGAAATCTCGCTTTTCTGAATACAATTCTTACATAACCACGTAGCTTCAAGAAAAACCTTAAGTTTATACTTGACAACGATTAGAGATATAAGCTTATTGAAACGTCGTACGAGGCAAAATAAGAATAATGCAAATCAAATAAATCTTAATTAAATTCTTTAGATACTTATCTAATATTTTTTTGTTTGTTGTCGATGTCGTTTTGTAGATGTAACAATCTACTGCTAAGTCTTAGCAATCAGATTTTAAATGTTTTTGATTTTGGTTCTCTATAATCATACCGATGAGTGTCAGATTGATGAATTGATTTAAGAGAAAAATTTGGGATGTATTTCGAAGAAATAATGCCTGAGAGAGTAACCATAGAATTGAAAACTAGGCTCATTGTCATTTTTTCACGATATCATATTATTTTTATGGGATAAAATTATTTGACTGATTGTAAGGGAATATAATTTTTGATATTCAGAGTGTTATCTTTGAAAGATTAAAACACTAATCTTATCACGTTAAATAAAAAGATAAAATTGTTATAAACATATATAAATATGATAATGAGACAATATATATGGAATAGTTATATTTTAAGAAAATATTTGTTAATTTACAAATTCCACTGTTGTAACAATTTAATTTTTGAGAAAAACTGCATATTTTTGATTCATGAGTTCACTTTACATTGCAAGAGGCGATAAAAGTAAAAGCGAAAATATGGTGCATAGAGAGAGTGCAGTCAGAAGTAAATTGTTTAATTAAAGTGATTTAGGGGCCATATTGTTGACCAAAAATAATAAATAAATGCCTTCTTAAACCAGAAAACTATTCTATTTATCTCTCGTAATGTACGCTTAATGAGCTATAATAAAGGAGAGTGTTCGAATATGGACCACATTTTGTTTTTTGAAAATATTTTGTAGTATTTTTGGACTAATTAACATATAATTTGGGATATTAATTACTAGGAACATTTTCTTTAAAGTTATAAACACATTTTTGGAAAAATCAATAACATTATTTGTGTGTTTGTCAAAATACTAAAAGTGTCAATTTTTGTAAAAAGTGCTGTAAAAAGTAAGAAAAACTCATTTTAAATCGTAAAAAATATGTATTTTGAAACAATGTGTAAAAAAAATTATTTGCTAAAATCGAGAATATATTCGCCGCGTTCGTGTCCGCATAAGTTTCATATGACGACATATGACACATCAGACAGCACATCCACAACTTGCCCTTGGCATCTTCAGAGAAAAGTTCTTCACAAAAAACGCATAAACGCAGGTTGCATTTTTATTTTCAGGGTGAGCTCCGAATCATCAAGAATAAATATTTCACATTCTTCATTCACAGAGTCGGATAATTCAACAGCCTTCTTCTGTTTTCGAAGTTTTAATTGGGATTTCGATTTACCCTTGACTAAAGTCTTGCCAGACATATTCTATTTTCCTTTTTCACTACTATTTTTTATTTTTTCAAGAGATATTTCTAATTTGCTTTTGTACGGAGAAGACGTTAAAATTTTAGACTTTTTCCTGTGATTAGTTACTTTTCTTTTTATGAAATAGACTGAGGAAATCCTAAAAGGCGATATAAACCTGAGTGAACGGAAGAAATAGGGACAGGACAATTCTTGGAACATCCAGGTTGTATATTGATGTTCTCGGAAAATGTAGGAGGATCATCGACATTTTTACATCATTCGTGTTGGGAATTATTGTAGGAACTTTCCGGGTAAGGAGATTTAGCGATTTTTTTATCATTTTCAGTTACTGGACTGGATACAGGAAAGGAACTTTTATCTTAAGACGTATCTCTGTTGGTAGATATTTCTTTAGAGAACTGCTCATTAATAAAAACAGTATTATAAAAAATGTGCCTATTGAAGAGTTTCTGTCACTCGAAAACCGTTGGTAGTAATTTGTGCAGTGCGTGATTGTCGGAATGCATTTCCTAATAACTCAGCTATTTCAAAAACTGAAACAGGACGCTGATTAATACATATTCAATTCCTTATTTCTTCGCTACAGTATATCTTAAACAGACCAATAAAACTTTTATCAAAGGGCTATAATTTACGCGTAGAATAAGGTGATAGTGATATTATTGAAACGTGATTCTCCCTGGCTAAGCTAATATCTTCCAAATTGCGAGTATGACTATAATGTCCACCCAACATTAACAAAACAGTGTTATCTTGAGATGGTTTAACAAACTGTATAAAATGATGAAACTACTTCGCGAAGAGATTTTGTAATTGTAAGATGAACGTTATAAATAGTCCATGGGGGAGCTCCACGGACTTCTATTTTTCGTGGGATATAAAGGGTGTTTTTTATAGAGGTATATAACTTTAAGTTGGCAATATTTTTTTAACTGGCGGCCATTTTGTCAGCTGTCAAGTGATTTATGTTTAGTTTGGTTTCGCATATCAACATGAATAGACTGACGCCTGAACAACGCTTCCAAATTGTGCAAATTTATTTTGAAAATCGTGGTTCTGTTCGAAATACGTATCGCGCACTACGTCCATTTTACGGTCAACATAATCGTCCATCAGAGCAATTAATTCGATTAATTATGGAACGCTTTCGCACCACGTTTACTCTAAATACGCATCCACAGAGACGTCGTACAGTGCGTACAGAAGAAGTCATTGCTGCTGTAGAGCGTAGCGTAGAGGAAGACCCGAATCAGTCTATCCGCCATCGTGCACAGGAATTGGATATGTATTGTATTCACTTTATGGAAGATTTTGCGGAAAGATCTTGGTTTGCGTGCTTACAAAATCCAACTCGTGCAAGAATTGAAGCCACACGATCACCTAGCAAGGCGTAGATTCGGTGAATGGGCCCAAAACAAGATTGCCGTTGATCTCGATTTTCATAAGCGAATTTTGTTTAGCGATGAAGCTCACTTTTGTTTGAATGGATACGTCAATAAACAAAACTGCCGTATTTGGAGTGATGATAATCCTCAAGTGTATGTTGAGACACCGTTACATCCAGAAAAACTGACTGTTTGGTGTGCTTTATGGGCTGGTGGAATCATTGGTCCGTACTTCTTTAAAAACGATGCTGGTCAGAACGTTACAGTCAATGGTGACCGCTATAGAGCCATGATTACTGACTTTTTCGTTCATAAATTGAACAACCATGATGTGCAGGAGCTGTGGTTTCAACAAGACGGCGCAACATGTCACACAGCTCGTGCCACAATTGATTTATTGAAGGGAACGTTTGGTAACCGCATAGTTTCACGTTTCGGACCCGTGAATTGGCCTCCAAGATCGTGCGACTTAACGCCGCTAGACTACTTTCTGTGGGGATATGTGAAGTCGCTAGTCTACGCCGATAAGCCCGAAACGATTGATCACTTGGAGGACAACATTCGCCGCGTTATTGCCGATATACGGCCACAGATGTTGGAAAAAGTCATCGAAAATTGGACCTCCAGATTAGGCTACGTCCGAGCCAGCCATGGCGGTCATATGCCAGAAGTCAAATTTAAATTATAATGCCAGAAGGTTATCTTTCGAATAAAGTAAATTTCATGTCAATTTAAAAAATTCATCTTTGTTTTATTCCATTTAAAAGTTCTATACCTCTATAAAAAACACCCTTTATTAACGTTGGCGGTAAAAATTGTCCTACAGTGCTCATATCGGCAACGAATGTCACAAATGATCTTCTGCTGAAGTGATGACAACAATATGTCAATCACCTTTCCGACTAGTTAGAGTAGGTACCTTGTTTTGCAATATTGATAAACCTGTCTCATCGACGTTGAATATTCTGTGCGGTGGAAAATTGTATTTATTTTACTCCTGCTCCAGATTATCAAAAAGTATTGATGCGTTTTCAGAATTAAAATCAAGAGCTCTTGCAAAAGACGTACCAGTTGACTTTTTTATCTATCGAGCCAGCTACTACCAGTAATTTTTTTCCTACAGGGATAATCCTTACTATTTTTCACTACTAGTGTGTACGCCATCATTCGAATGTCTAGTTTGTAAGACCATAAAACTTTACATCTAATGTGAGAATGTAATTTACAAGCTCCTCCTCCAATCATTCACGAAAAAACTGTTTTTCTCTCCAGAGTTGTTGCAGTTATGCAGTCAGAATTTCCATCGACTTTCAAAAGCCTTTGCAAAGGAAATCTTAGTGCACAATATGCTACCAAGGTAACGAACGTTCTTTAACATAAATTATTGCGTTCGTTATATTTTTGATATCCCACCGCTTCCTTGTATTTTTTGAAACGTATTTTTCCCTTGTTAGGGTCATTTTGACCTAAAAAAATAATAGTGCAATTTTATAGAACTCTACACTAAATGTGGCCCGAATATGAGCTTGGTTCATATTTCGGACAACTAACATAGGTAGCCGATATTCCAAATGTAACCACAAAAATGTGAACGTATAAACAAAATATTTAAATGCTATATAAAGCAAAACGCAGTAAAATATATTAGAGAGTAACATTTCTAGTACACACTTACCAATTTTTAATTTGAAAGATTGGAAATTATTGATGAAAACACAAAATATTTACGCCCTTGAATAAATATATACAACCAACATAATTTCAACTTGTCGATTGCTTTTCTACGCCACATATGTTTCAATAACCGAAGTGTAAATATTAAGCTATGCTACAACAAAGTAGGTACACGTTGAAGGCATTAAGGGCGTGGCCCATTGTATCCTCCTATATAATTACTGAAATATATACAATTTATATTCGTTTTTTGATGTAGGCTGTTCTTTATGCAGTGCATTTTATTTTACTTTTTATTTAGAATAAAACAATTATTTACCAGTTTGTAACTTTTAACAACAAAAAGAATGATCACAAATGTATAAAGCACAAACCGACCAAAAAATATTGACCAGAACAAATCTACAAGTGTTGCTGTTATCTGGTAGGGTACCTTTGTTTACACTCGGGATTTCCTGATTGGCTGTACTGTAGATAAATACATTTAAAAGACATCACTGATTGTTATAACAGGAATATAGACTTTAAATGTGTCATGCGAATAGAAGCAAAAAGGGCATAAAATTCAAACTGCGTTGATTTAAATTTTAACCTATTCGAGGTTATGATTTAAGTTATGGCCAAGGTTATCATTTTAAGGAGAAATGACTTCATATGTGGGCATACGTATAAACTGCTATGACAAAATCACATAATAATGTCAAAGTCAAAGTCCGTTACTAGTCAGAATGGAACTCAAGATCAAATGCAGTAAAACTTGTTAGAGTCAAGTAGGTGGAGTTAAGATCATGGTTGACTAGGCGGAAAATCACAGTTTACTTATTATCACTACTCGTGGGCACGAAATCGGGACTTTGCGGATGCAAAGCGAATCGCTAAACCACTACACTGTTTAGATCGGCTCATAAACATTTATACTATATTGCGTCGGGGAAAGAAACGTCTTTATTTATTATATAACGAGAAAGCAATATGCTCTATAATTTTGCTATTTAGGAATTAGAGTAATCATAGCTAATAAAATTTTTATAAAAAAAATTGAACCGACTTCTAAAAGTGCGCTAAAAAGTGAAAAATAACCATAAATTTTTATATGAAATTGAACTTTTTGAAATCGGCGCCAAACTAATACCTGACAAAATGTGATTTGCATAAACAGATTAAAAATACTTTATTTGTAATTGCTTTCTTACCATAATTTGTATATATTAGTAGTTATTTATTTCGTGTACAAATAATTTGGCGCCGACTTCAAAAAGTTCAATTTCATATAAAAATTTATGGTTATTTTTCACTTTTTAGCGCACTTTTAGAAGTCGGTTCAATTTTTTTTATAAAAATTTTATTTTTCTATTTTTAGTTTTAGAATTCCTTATGATATTCATGAATTATTTGAACTAAGTACTAATCGAGATTAGTGTACCTCGCAATGACTCCAAACTGGCAAAAAAGTACCCATTTTATCTAAAGTTGTAAATCATCCTAAAATGAACCACTAAAAATTCTTTAGTTCTTAGAGTTTTCCAAATACCAATCAAATGGGGTCAAACGAATCTTTAGTCTGTCATAGAAAATCCACTATCTTAAATTTCAAATTAATTTTAGATTGGCAATATAGGTCCCAAAACCTTCCAATATCGATATTTAACAAAAATAAATTCATTTTTTTTCCACCATATTGGATACGCCATATTGAATTTTTAAAAAATAATTTTAGATTCGTCATGTGTGACCCCGCAAACTCTCCCGTACCAATTTTGGTGAAAATGGGACAAAATTGATTTTTTTTGTCCGCCATATTGAGTTCTTTTAAAAATAATTTCAGATTCTTTATGTGAGGTCCCGAAAACTTCCCCATACCAATTTTGGAGAAAATAGGACAAACTTGATTTTTTCGTCCGCCATATTGGATCCGCCATATTCAATTTTTTTAAAATTATTTTAGATTCGTCATATGCGACCCCGAAAACTCCCCCGTACCAATTTTGGAGAAAATTGGACAAACTTGATTTTCTCGTCCGCCATATTGGATACGCCATATTGAATTTTTTAAAAATTAATTTAGAATCGTCATATGCGACCCCGTAAACTCCCTCATACCAATTTTGGTGAAAATCGGACAAAATTGATTTTTTCGTCCGCCATATTGGATCCACCATATTGAATTTTTTTAAAATAATATCAGATTCGTTATGTGCAACCTTGAAAACTCCTCCATACCAATTTTTGAGAAAATCGGACTAAATTAAATTTTTTTGTCCGCCATATTGGATCCGCCATTTTGAATTTTTTTAAAATAATTTCAGATTCGTTGGGTACAACCCCGAAAATTCCTCCATACCAATTTTGGAGAAAATCGGACAAAATTAATTTTTTTGGCCGCCATATTGTAAGCGCCATCTTGGATTTTACTGCACCAATTTCATCTAAAAAAATATGGGACCACCGCAGTAACTTCCTTTACATAACGTAAAAAATTTCATTCAAATCGGTGCAACCGTTCCGGAGTAATCGGTGTACATACATAAAAAAAAAATACATATTCGACGAATTGAGAACCTCCTTCTTTTAGAAGTCGGTTAATAAGCAACTAAGTTATCTTTTTTAAATCATCTAATGTAAAATTAAGATTGATTGCAGAGATTAGTTTTACATATGTTAAAAAACAAAGAAAAAAAGTTTGGCCTCCAATACATTTTTTTAAAAATCAACCAATATATAAAAAATATTCTGGAATCTGTATAAAGCCTCTTAATTGTTCTGCAACAATATTCTATGAGTAAATAAATAATGATTTGCAGATATAATAAAAAGGTAATGTTTCATCTAATAGTAGGTATCGCAGACGTCATAATAACAATGTGCAGCGCCGTAATGAATTTTTATATAAATGTAGATTTGTTTAGAAAAATAGTGTGAACTACTTTCGGAAACTATTATTTTACGGAAATTAATAATCAGCATCGGACTGACCACATTGGTTTTGGCGGTATATATGACGTTACAGATTGTTATCGTTTAACAAAAATTATAAGCATGCATATACTGTTTGTATGTTGGTAGGTAGGTACTTAGATTTCTAAAAACTAATTAATTTTTTGCCCACTTGCCTCCAGTTTTCTGTTACAGTTACCATTTTTTGAATGTTTTTATTTATTCTTAAATTACAATTGCAATTATTATTACTCATCCCGGCACGGACTTATTTGAGATCTACATACAATTTCATTCTATCTTGTTTTGATTCTCCAACGATTTTGTCAATGTAAGATAGACGTAGCCCTGGAATTTTATTTTGTTTTGAGTTATTCTGACTGAGAAATTGCCTAAATGAGTATTTCTATATTACGCCACCTGCAAAGAAATATATATATATATATATATATATATATATATATATATATATATATATATATATATATATATATATATATATGTGTGTGTGTGTTGTTGCGTAGTGTTTCACGGATGGGAACATGTGATTCAGTATTAATCCGGGAATACATCCGTTCGTTGGTTTGGTTTCCTGTAGAAATTTGTAGATGTTTCGCCAAAATCCCATTTGGCATCTTCAGTGCTTGGTGGTTGTAGATCAACTGAAAGAAAAGTCAGTGTGCAGCGTGCTTTATACGCGGTCGCAGATAGTAGCGGTTGGTTGGCGTTGGCTCCGTCTCCCTCTCGAGCGCCACCGTTGGTGTCAGTTTAAGCGTGGCACGCGTGTCGGTACCGTGGTCCCGCTTGAAGAGAGTTTTCCAAGTAGAAGGCAGATTCAGTGCCTCGTCTCTCTTGTTCAGAGTGCCGTTCTTTTCAATTTCTATGGATTCACGAATAAATCTTTCCTTATAATGTTCTATATTAGCGATTTGCTGGCCGGTCTCAAAATCAATTTTGTGTCCTCTCTCGTGCTGGTGTCGAAAAAGCGCCGATGTTGTCTGCTTGTTTCTTATACCGAGCTTATATTCTTCTAGTCCAGCTGATATTCTTCTGTTGGTCTGGCTTATGTATGTTTTGTTGCAGATGCCACATGAGACTTTATATACGCCTTGATTTTCTAAACTAATTTTGTCTTTTGGATTTCTTAAAGAAGAGCCTATTGTTTTATGTGGTTTGTAGGCTGTAGATATGTTGTGTTTCCGGAGTAATCTGCCGATTCTGTCTGTTGTGCCTTTATATATATATATATATATATATATATATATATATATATATATATATATATATATATATATTAGGCCAAAATCAAAAATTTCCCTCTTTTCTTTCTCATAATTGAAGTTCACCTATCCTACTTAACAACTAACTAGAAAATGGTAAATATTATCTTTTTAAAAAATTTAGTACCATTCAATACAAATTTCACAAAATAGTGATATATGAATTCGATTATATAATACTAACACTATGACACAGAACGTATCAAGATTGAAGTCTATAAATCCAATGGGAAGAGCGCAAATAAGGCAGACGACAAGATTGAAAATTCATACGAAAAGTTATACTCTTTTGTAAATCCAAAACCAGATAATATAGAAGTATCTAAAAACCTTACCAGAGGGTCGGAAGAAATTCCGGAAATTACAAGGAGGAAATAAATTTATCCGTATGCCAAATGAGAAAAGACCGAGCTCCCGGAGTAAAAGGAATCACCCGAGAGATGATACAACTAGGTGGGGTAGCCACAGTAAAATATCCACGGAAATCCTTTTAAATAAATGTTTGCAAAGAAGCAAGGTCCCCGATAATTGGTTAAATGCTCGGGTTATTCTTTTATACAAAAAATGAGTTAAATTAAATATAGAAAACTATCGCTCAATAAGTCTGCCACCGCACCCATACAGATTACTAACAAAAATAATAACCAACAGGCTCACAAACTGGAGCAAGCGGAGTTTTGTAAAGGTTACAGTACCATCGAGCAAATATAGAACATCAAAATTCTAATTGAGAAGTGCACTGAATACAACGTTCCAATTTATTTAGTTTTCATCGATTGGAATAATGCAGTTGATTCTGTAGAGCTATGGCTCATATTTCAGGTTATGAACAATGCTAAAATAGATTCGAGATACCAAGATCTTCTTAAATACATATAAGGAAAGGTTAAAATACAAGTTAGTATCAATGATGAACTAATAACCGATACAGCTTTACAACTGGGAATAAGACAAGAAGACACCATCTCGCCGGAACTTTTACGCTGGCATTAGATGATTTCTTCAAACTTCTGAATTGGGAAAAACGACGCATAAACGTAGATGGAAGATACCTGAGTCATCATCGATTTGTAGACGACGTGGTTCTAATTGGTAACAGCTTGCAGAAACTACAGGGGATGGTCAAAGAAATGAAAGCGGCTTTAGAAAAAGTTGAGTTGACTATGAATTTAATAAAAACTAAAGTCCTGACTCTACATGGAACACCATTTTACGTTAGAAACAATAAAATTGAGAAAGTAACGGAGTATGTCTACTTAGGTCATGAAATAAAACTGGGTAAAGAGAACCAAGAAACCGAATTAAGTAAGAGGATTAGAATGACAGCAGCCACCGGGAGACTGAGCTTCGTCCTAAAGAGTCCCGACATACCAATCAAGCTTAAAACCAATGTTTTTATCAGATTTGAGGAGGAGCAGCACCAATTTCGTTTAAAAAATATTAATTCGTGTAATTTAACTATAATTTTAAAATTATATTTCTTTGGTTAACGTTAACTGGTTCCGTTTAGTTTAACAAAATCGTATTTTTTTCATCGTATGGATTTTTTACTGGATTGCTTAACTTGTTCTTTAAAAATAACTAATAATTATTTCTCTTAGTAAGAAATATCAACTTTTTGCCGAATAGATTTGAATTTCTTAAACTACGTAGCTTTGAAAAAAATATATGCTCATCATCCCTTGTCAATCCATATTTAATTATTCAGGAACCGGAAAAATACATTAAAAATATATGAATTTTTTATTTATTCAAATAGGTACATTTTAAGGTGTCATTGAAATACAAGGGAAATAGGAAACCTTCACGTCTGAAGCTGGATCAATATTTGTATTTGCATCAAAAACTGTTGAAAGCGAAATTTAAATTCAAATTTAATTTTTCACTTATTTTGAACTCTGCCTGTTTATAGTTGCCTATATGTTATTCTCCTTTTAGACAGAGAAAAAGGAAATAATATATAGAAACAGTTTCTTCCCTGCAAATACAACTCTGGTCCTCTTTCCAAATGCGTTTCGACCACCTCATGGTTTCGTTAGTGAAGCTGTATCGAACCGAGATCAAGATTCGCAGGAAATAAATATAAATTTCGATACATGGCAGGATATCAAAAACTTGTCAACTTCGATGTCAGACTGAAAAATATCGCCAGTCGATACGACATCTATACATTCACGGGAGTAATGTGAAAATTTAAAATCAAAATTTTAGTAAGAAATAAGTAAATCTGCCGTGTTTAAATAATTGCCCATATATTATTCTCCTTTCAGGCAGAGAAAGAGGAAAAAATATATAAAAACAGTTTATTTCCTGCAAACACCACTCTGATCCTCCCTCCATACGTGTTTCGACCACTCTAGTGAATGTCTAGATGACGTTCCCACTGACCACATTTTTCAGTCTGACAGTGAAGTCCACAGGTTTTTAATATCCTGCCGTCAAACCTTGGAATTTATATTTTATATAGCAGTTGTTTCTTGCGAATGTTGCTTGAGGTGATCGAAAGGCGTATAGAGGACCAGAGTTGTATTTGCAGCAAATAAACTGTTTCTACGTATTACTTTCTTTTTCTCTGCCTAAAAGGAAAATAATATATAGGCAACTATTTAAACACGACAGATTTATTTATTTTTTACTGAAATTTTGATTTTTAAAATTTCGTACTACTCCGGTGATGATGTCGTTTCGACTGACGATATTTTTCAGTCTGACATCGAAGTCGACAGGTTTTTAATATCCTGCCGACATGTATCGGAATTTATATTTTATATAGCAGTTGTTTCCTGCAAATGTTGCTCTCAGTTCGATACAGGTCCACTCACGAGACCATGAAGTGTTCGAAAGGCGTGTGGAGAGAGGACTAGAGAGCATTTTCAGGAAATGAACAGTTTCTATATATTTTTTCTTTTTTCCCTACTTGAAAGGAGAATAATATAATAGACAACTATTTAAACACAGTAGGTTTATTTCCTACATATTTTGATTTTTTGCCTATTTGTGCTCTATTTATGGAGATCTCCCGAGGATTCCATATACAAAAAAACCTTTCAAAACAATATTCTAGCAAGTAGATTAAGAAACTGTTGAGTCAAACCTATGTAGACATTGACTTAGATGTTTTGAAACTAAGTGCCGGTAGTGAATGATATTCAATATATTTGATACCTCCGTTTTCAAATGAATCACACCTAAACTCACAATAATATCTTATTAGCTTTAAGATATTCTGTCATTTTTTTATTGGAATATTATTACTCAAGAGAATTTTCTTTAGTGATTGATCAATAGTGTGCCAACTACTAGGGATGCTGTTTTTAAGAGTTTTGCTAATATCACATTAAAAATTAGTATAAATCTCCGCATCAGTTTTATCCACATAAAGTTTTGCCAACTATTCTTGTATTTTTAACAGAATTTATTTTTTGTATTATAACAAATCATTACATGCATAGAACCGCGATTCATTACTAGCATAAATTCCGTTCAACTTATGCGTCTCAAGACTTCAGAATTGTCAGCTATAATACTCGTAATAAAATTTTGTGCATGTATAATAAATGAAATATTCGAATATCGTTATTTTTAACTGACTTCTAATATAAAGAGGTTTTAATGACCTGTTCTTACTTACAGGTGCCTATTCCGGGTTTTTTAATAATGGTGAAGTACCCTCGACTTTTTCCGTTCATCCTTGTGCGTCTCGACTGTGGGTGAAAAGTCGGGGTGCCGAGCCTTGCATGACGTGTTTTTAGCAAAAATCCCTAAAAACATCATTGCTAGTCTGATATCATAGACATAATGATACTAGGCCGGGAATCCTATGGGAGAAAGTTGGCTCACGCGTAGAAAGAGGCAGAGCATTTTCGAAGAGTAGTACCTCTCTTTCCAATAGCGGAGCTAAACGCGATACTCCAAACGTTATTGGATATCCCTGCCACGTGACTGAAATTAAAAAGAAGGTACTGTTCTTCGAAAACGCTCTATCTCTTTTTAAGCTGTGTCAATTTTCTTCTATAGATAGCAATATTAATTTCTCTTATGTCTACGCCTAATGTCACCATTAACCTAACTTTTTCAATATTTTTATTTCTTTGTATGTTCTTGGCTTTTGTATGTGTATTTTTATCGTTCTTAGAGAAGAAAACTAGCTGTACAATTTTTGTTTTAAAATTTATCAGTATAATGTTAACAAAAAAATGCGTATAGAATTATATTCAACACTATCCCGTACAAATAATAAGATGTTAACTATAGTGTAAAAAAACTTCACATTAATTTTATCTATGCTGGAAGTAATTTCATAAACCATTTATTAAATGCATTTATGTTAATGCATTAAATTTAATAATTTTTCCATTAAATCTAATGTAATCATACATTTTGGTCATTTTTCAGTTACTTTATTGAAATTTAAGGTAAAATTCAAATAAATTTAATGAAAAGGTATAAAATAATTAAATTGAATTAATAAATGTGCATTAAATTTAAGCGGGGCAGCTTGATATAAAAACGGAATTATTAAAGCTGCCTCTATGCTATAAGCAGTCTCTTGATGTGGAAGATCTAAGAATAAAAATTCATATGTACGTTCTTAATTTAAAAAAGAATATAAAAAAGTAGCTTCTTTAAAAACAGGTATAGACACAGCAAAATTATATAAACCTACGCTGTGGTGTTTTGAAAACTTCATATTTTAAAGGAAAGTGAATATATACCTACGTTTATGTAATTTGGCAAGCTAATAATTAAATAATTTCTGAGTACCAGTACTATCCAAACAAAATGATATAGTATTGTTAAATTGAAAAACTTAAAAAATATTTAAATTACATATTGTTTTCATGAAAAATATAATAGGAATATTGAATTTTGTAGGAAGGTTTCAATATAACTTAGGCAAATACAGAGTCGGGCCAATTTCTGCAGCCTCTATTTCAAAATCAAGGTGTAATATTCAGCGACAGCAATAAGACATGCCACTGAAATGTTAAAAGAAAATCATAGAGGAGATGCCTTTATAAATTTTCGAGGTATGATATTTTATTTGTATTGCTATGCTGAGTGCTTACCAATATTTAAAGTTTTTGTTTCCTTAAATTAACGAATTGTTATGTTTCTTCCTATCATTGCTATTCATTTCATTTTTAGTTTACATTTCTGTGGTCACATAAACTTTGATCTATGTAAAAAGAAAGTTTTTCCAAAAGTTAGAAATGAATATTATTACCGATCTGTTCAACAGTTAGTTACGTTAGACTTTAATCTATAGTTACATCAAATAAAAATTTATAAAATAGGAATATATTATTTCATATGCACAACTAGTTTGGTAATTAATTAAAACAATTTTTTTCAGACTAATTGAAGTTGAACTTTCAAAAATTAAAAATAAAAGTGGGCTAAGAAAATTGAAATGGGTAATAATGAATTCCATTTTTGAAGCACAAAAAGAGGAAGAGGAAGAAGAAAATTAATTTATTTTTTTTATTTCTAGAAATAAAATATATGGTAATTTATTTATTAATTTATTTAAATTAACAATATTAAAATATACAAATGCTTGAGAAATCACTAAGTCTACAGTAAGTAGGAACGCCAACTGGCCCATACAGGTTTTTTTAATCTTTATTACCACCAAACCTAGAGTCTTTGTTATAAGTGGCAGAAACCAAGGTTTAAATACAAAGGGTGTTTTGTTTCTTTGGTATTATCTTTTTGATTTGAAAAAACAATGCTATATCGTAAAGCTGAAAAGCAATCTTAATTCTTTAAATGGGACATCTTGTATATTATCTGCTAGAAAGAAAGCCCTTTTTCACCTGATCTCAAGAATTTATAATAGATGGTGTTTAGGTTAGCCATTATTTAAGTTTCGATTCAAAAAAATCTGGTGGCCGAGATGTGGAAAGCCACAAATCTTAAATCTAGATGGTCTGATATAGTTAAACGACCAACGGATATTGAATATTGCAGGCCTTTCAAGATACACAAGGCTTCTCTCAAGCTGAAATTGCTTGTTTAAAAAAGGAGTTTATTGAATATTATTTTTAATTACTTTTTATGGCCACTGCAAATGTAGCAATTCAGCCAGAATGTTTCGAGTTCAATTCTCCTAAGCAAATCTTCAAATGTGGCTTTATCCATTCGCTAAATGAATTTCTCAAGATCATCATCTAGTTCATCATTTACTAGAGACAAATTTCCCTTGTTCTTCTACGGTAGCAAAGGACGAACCACTACAAAGGTTGCTTAGGTAGAAAAAGGACTGCTAGTTCACAAATAATTCATACAAGCACTAATTCTTTTATGTCCATTTATTTTTTAAGTAACCTTAAAATAATTCAGTCGTGTATTAAAACGAATAAACAAATCAAAAATACAGACGGAAAACAAATGGTCCATCCATTATCAAAAATACCAAAAGTACAAAATACAAAATTACTAGAAATTAAAACCCTAGTTTAAAAGTCGTAAATGTGAAGAAGCGGGAGTCTTTCACCCATGACATCAAAATTCCTGACATTAGCTGATATGTCACGGGTGAAAAAACTCGAGGTGGGTACTCGTAAGTGAGAACAGGACATAAATTCGACTGCAGTTTTTTATTTTATTTTTGTACGTCCATTACTCCGGAACGGCGGCACCGATTTCGATAACATTCTTGGCATTATGTTTAGGAATTTGTTGCGGTGGTCCCATAGTATTTTGGCCGAAACTAGTTCAGTAAAATCTAAGATAGCACTGACAATATGACGGATAAAAAATGAATTTTGTTCCTTCAAAATTGGTATGACGGAAAAAAAATGTTACACTTCTGGACTTTGTTCAAATTTGGCATGGGAAGTTTTTGACGTTTTAAATTATGAATTCGAAATTATTTTTAAAAATCAATACGGTGAATCTAATAGCGGGAATAAAAATTTTTCATCTCTCGATTTTGTTGAAAATTGGTACTGGGGGGGAGGGGCTTCTGAGAGTATAAATAACGAATTTAGAGTGGTTTTAAAAAAATTCGATATGGCAGATCCAATAAATTGGTCTAAAAATTTTGTATTTCCGAATTATGTCTAAACTGGTACTGAAAGATTTAGATTACGAATAGATTAAAAGTTTAAAACTATGTTTTTAAAATTTCAATAAGGTGGGTTGAAAATTTTACGGTATAGACATTTTTTCAAAATTGCTGTTCGTGAGTTTTCGAAGTCACTGGTTACGAATCTGAAGTTAATTCTTTACAATTTAATATGACATATATAACATGGGAAACTAAAAGTTTTACATTTTTCTCATTTTGTCAAAATTGTTATTAGGGGTTCTTGCGTTATATATTATGATTCTAAATTACTTTCTTCAAATTCTATACGCCAGATAAAATATGTCGGACAAAAAATTTATATGTTCTCAATTCTAGATTACTAATCTAAAATTAATTTCTTAAAATTATATGGTACAATTTTATTTAAAACTGTTATTTTTTTGTTAATTCTTTTCATGTGGACTTGCTTCTATTTAGCGCCTTCTCAATATCACTCGAAGCTGCTTCTGCCCCCATTCCAGTACCTACTTGGAAGTGACTTTGGGAAACATTGTTCTAGATCATTTTATGTAGCAATGAAGCCAAATTTTATTATCAATAATAATAAAATAACAATTTTTTATTAAATTAAAATTCATGAGTATATAAACTTGGTAATAAACTAGTAACCTAAATACAGCACTGACAAAGAGTAGATGATAATGAAGACATTACATGCATGTTTGTTATTTTATCATAATTTGATATGATAACAAACTTGTTAACTAGAATTATATACAATAAATGATGGCTAGTTACATTGGTGTTGATAAGCAAAGTTGATATTAATGTTTTTACGGGTCCATAGGAGCCTTCTAGTTTCGTCCTATCCATCCATATGTTACGGCTTCATAACATCGTTAGTTATCTCTAGTAATACAAGTTTGCAAGCACATGCATTTCAGTAAGTCAAAAACAGATATTAGGTGAAACTGGAAAAAGATTAGGGTACCTCTCCTTGTGAGAACGAAAAAAAAATCATTTATTAGGTCTTTAAGAATACAAATAAATATTTTATATCATTTTTTTAATTTAGTTTCTACTTGCGAATTATGAGCCTCTAAAATGACTTTTTATTCCTGCTCTGCCCCTCACATACAGGTTACCTCTAAAATGTCTGTATATTAGCCCATATTCCTGCAGCTAAAATATGAAGATCTAGCTCAATTTATCTCTCTCCAAAAGTTGATAATTTCCAAAATACAGGGTGACGAAGTTATATTTTGTTTTATTTTGTAAATATTTATCTTAATCATCTACCTCACTTCTCCTACATCTATAACTTTTTTGTTCTTCAATACATTTTTAATTAAAAAATTTTATTCCTTGACATCTTTTATCCAAAAAAGTTATAAGTAAGTATCGCTATGAGCAGCCATTTCTGAGATAATCGAATTTAAATGTTTTACTGACACTACTCGTAGCACCCATTTACACTTTTTCCAGGCTTAGGATTGGTCCAAGAAATTTAGATTATGTTTCAGGGTCAATAGGTCAACAACAATAAAAATTTAGGTAGCAACGAGTAAAAATGATAACTATTGTCATTAGTTACAAAAAAGTATTGTCAAACGATTCACTCCGACAAACCTTTATCGTTTAATTTTGAAATTTATCATTTTCAGATTTCTCGTTATGGCTGAATATTATACCAACATATAAATGACCAATTTGATTTCTAAATAGACGCGTATTATTTTGTTCTTTTTGTTTTTCCGATCGAGTGGGGTTCGTTACTGAGAATTGCTGTCCTATTTTAAGAGTGCGAATTTTAGTGAATGCGCCGGGCAAAAGAGTATTATTATTTTATTCTGCAGCAGTCGGACCAGCCAATGAGCTAATAGTCATAATCTCTTCTATTATATTACTAAATCTTCAACGGATCAAATAAATAAGAGTATTTGCCTTTTTGACAACCTTCTCAACCTACTGTTCCCACTTAAGAGTGATGTAACTGTAACCCCTATATTTATTAGGGTTTCAGTTGAGGACACTGCAGCATTGCTAAATGAGTATGCATACTCAGGATTCCCTGTTTCAATATGAAGCCTTTTGCATTTTTGTGGATTAATTCTGATTAGCCAGTTGCTCGTCCATTGCTTCACGGCAGTCAAGTCTTCTACAAGGTTACCATGATTCTGTGTTGAATCCCCACAGATTTTGGTGTCGTCGGTGACGTGAGTTACCTCGCAGTGTATGTCTTTAGAGAGATCGAAAATGTAAATGATGAAAAGAAGTGGACCCAGCACCAATCCTTGTGGCACTGTACTGAAGCAGCCGTCCTACTATATCATAGTGGTCTAGTTCGGTCAGAAGCCTTTTAACAAGTACCGTGTCGAAAACCTTTTCAAAGTCCAGAAATATAACATCAATTGTCTCCCCTATCATTATTCAAGGCCCTTGTTCAGGTAACTGAAAATCAGCCTTTTATTTCCAATTTATTTTATAAGGAAAAGGAATTGTATGTAGTTTTTTTTTATTTCGAAATAATAAACGTTTTATTATTATCAGATTTACAAGCCAAACGGCTTCGCAATCCTTACAGGGATTATTGAGGTATACCAGGTATACAAAAACACCAAAGGTATGAAGCTCTGTGGGGACTCTTTCCATATTGTCGGGTCCTGTGTGACGTGGTCTTCTGTACTTCCTACAAACTTTCAGACGGTCCGCGCGGTTACAAGGAAAACTGCTTTCTGAACTGGTTTATACAGATGCTCACTAAGGGCCAGTTCCTTGATGTTCTGCCGGAGGCTCTTTGGTATCACTCCGGTTGTTGATAGTATTATGGGAATCATGTGGACGCTGTTCATTGCCCACTGCCTGAGGATTTGCACCTCTAGATCTCCGTATTTGGCGATGTTCTCAGTCTATTTTGCCTTAGGTATTGCATTATTAATTAGTATGATTCGCCTAAAAGTTTTATCTATTAATATAATGTCTAGTCTATTATGAGCAACTGTTCGATCTGTGAGAACCGTTCAGTACCAATACAGCTTGAACTCGTTGTTCTCGAGAATAATCTCCTGGTTGTATTTGTAGCAAGGCACCTTTCCTACTTGCAATAGATTTAACTTCTCTGCTAACTATTCGTTGAGTATCTTAGCGGCTGACTCATATATTTCTTTATACTGCGCCAAATGTTTGATATCCTCCAGATATGTGTTGGATTGTCTCTCATATTCGACAGCCATATCTACATTGCTCGTTTTCTATTGAGGGATCTCTGATAACCTGAACTCCTAAAAGTTTTTTCGTTGGAATAATCTGGTCTTGGATAGCTAACAAAAATACCTCCGTTCCCGGAAACATCTGTTCTAAAATTAACCAGTACTTCAACGCTGAGTTGTCGATATTGCCCTGGATGACTTACTTTGGATGCCGTCCATGAAGTGGTTTTTGTAGCCAGGCTTGTAACTTCTCTTGGTGTGTTCGGTGGCGAGAAGCAATATTCTGTTCTCTCAGCTGTAGAGGCGTTGAATCGTTTGCCTCGCATATTGCTCGATATAGTGTGAAAGAGTCCTCTAATGTGGAAATATGGACGTGAATTTATATTTGTTGCAATTATATCCTAGTTCTTCAGGTTGATATGATGCGCTATAAAACGGAAACAAGATGAATATTAACTCTATACATTCTCAATATAGTTGTGAGCCACTCATGTGGCATTGAGTCGAAGGCCTTCTTATAATCTAAGTAAGCAGCAAAGAGGTTTATTTGGTTGGTAAAGGCTTGGTTACATATGACAGAGCCAATAATCAATTGCTCCTTGCATCTTATTGTTTCCCTGGTGCATCCTCTCTATTGAGTTGGAAAGATATTATTTTGTTCACAATGTGCATAGATGCGTTGTGTTAGGCAGGAGGTGATCGATCACCTTATATAGTGTGGGAAGGCCTATACTTAGCTGGGTCATGTGTGCTATATTGGTCCTTTGGCAAGAGATACGTAATACCTTCTGTCAGGAACAATGTCATTTTTGTTGGGTTAAGAATAACATGATTAATAAGAGTAGCTAGTTGATGGTGCATACTCCAGAACTTCTTGGGCCAGTAGTTCTGGTCCCGGATGAGACCTAGAGTTTCCTTGATTATTCCTGCGATTTCCTCGGTGGTAAATGACTCAAACTGCACCTGGCTCTAGCCTTGGCGGATTTGGTGTTCTTCATTGCGAAATTACAATTGGCAAATGGGAAAAGTTGGTTTTCCCATAACTCTTCTACATGGGATATCTATTGTCTGCCATGCTAGGTGGGGAGTTTCGTTTACGGTAGAAAGTCTTTTCTGATCATTGAAAGAGTACATTGTCTCGTTTTCGGTTATTGCTAGTCTGCTGTCTCTTTAGCCATCCTGCAGTAGCAGAGAGCTTCTGTTTCAGCATGTCAAGGCATTGCTGAGCCATACTATTCGCTGGATCGTGTTGCGAATGGTACCGGACTCGATTCGCTATTTTTTCAACTCGTTTTTGAAGTTTACTTGTTCTCATGCCCCTAATATATTTCATCAACTGTCCTATATTTTTTCGAAGATCTTCGATTTTGTTATTTAGACGTATCTCCCAGGGTGGAGTGTTGGGTTCCGTTCTTGCTGATCGGAGCTCTGTTATAATTTTAATGTCTAAAACTCTAGCACAATAGATTATCGAATGTAAGGACTTCACGGTATAGGGCTCTGAAACATAAGCTGGTAAAATCCGATTGTCCACAATGTCTAACATGATACCCAATTTTTTAAATAAATTAATTTTTGTTAGTGCCGGTCTGCATAACGGATTGGTGCCTGTAGCCGATCATCTCTCATCCTAGATGAGGTTCATTGTAAAAAATGCGCATTATTGACTCATTCATGGGCGCAGTCCATTTCATGCGTTGTCTTGGTCGTGCTGCTTGAGTGAGTTCTGGTGGAGGTTTCCGCGCAGCATCTTCGGCGGGTGGAAATCTTAGAGGTGTTTGGCTCTCATGCTGATGTAGTTGTTATTGTTGTTGTTGTTGCTGTTGGTCTTTAGCGATGTTTTGATGATGTTGAGTGGCGCTTCTGAGATTAGTTTATTTCTGAGAATAGCTCTGTATTGGTCTGCTATTCTCTGTTGTGATATTTGCAGGTGTGGATATTCCCTACAAAATTTGACATGAAGCTATTATCTATAGCCGATCGTTTCTAGTCCTTTTTCAGTCACCATATAAAAATGCTTCATTGTTTCATTCATGGATGTTGTCCATTTCATGCGCTGTCTTGGAAGTCCCGCCTCAGTGAGCATTGGCTGAGGTTCCTGCGCAGCACTTTCGGAGGGTGGAGCTCAAGCTGTTGTTTGGCTCTTATGTTGTTGTTGTTCGGCTGTAGCTCCTTGTGCGACAGGGATCTACCTCCTCAACACCTTGACACTGGAGATGTTGAAATGTTGCCCCTCCAGAATCAGTGGCCGCTTCTGCGGTGTGGAATTCTGGACCATTAGTTCAACCCACCTGGGGTAATTTATGTTTTACAGTCGACATATTTATACTTAAAATCTGAATTTTCTCCCCATTTATAACTTTTATTTTTATTATTTAGATACAAAGAATGCCTAATGGAACTAAAACCACATTAGTAGAGGCTCTCCAACTAAATATAATATAAATGATGTCCAATTTGAACTTTTCTAGAAAACTTAAATTCAGAATTTTGTCACCCTGTAGACTGTTATAAAAGAATTCTAAAAAAATCTAAAATGAATAAAATACATTTGCAAATGTTTTCCGATATGAAATAATACTACGCTGACTTATTAAAAAAAATGAGGGCGTCAAATGTGCCTCTGTTTTTGGGAAAAAGTGGTCAAATATAGAATAACTGTGTATAAATTCCAACAACTATATATTTAGTGAATAGCAAAGAGCAGGGCAACCTAAAAATATATACATTAGAGGGGGTATTTCACTTTAATAATGTTAATTTGTAGCTCCTTTAATTAGAAAGCAACTATTTTTTAGGAGACAAAAAAGAATAAAATAGAATCTTGATTTTATTTTCTGTAAAAATTACTTTCTTTTTAAATTTTTAATTTAGTCGTAGAATCAAAATAAATAACTGAAGGTTAAATTGTTCCTTTCCAGTCTCCATATATTTCAATCGTTTTTAGACACGTTATGTATGTGCAGATTTGTAGGCATAATTTAGACCCAACCTTGAGGGACTTTTTTACAATGCTAACGCAGGAAAATCACTTTCCTGAAAGTGAAATAGCTAACTCTAAGTTTTATGGGTCGAACGCTGATTGATGAGGGTAGAATTTTTCAAGTTTTATTTTTACGCCGATTATATTGGGTAATTTTTTCTTTCAAATGGGAAAAGTAATGACAGCATATGTCTAGTCCTACATTTATTAGGCATTTGTAAGGTATCAGAAGCGAATATATAAGTTCAGATGTGCTTCGATTTCAAGGAGGGATAAAATATCTTTCTTAGTAGTCAGGACAGATTAATTAAGTTTACGTAAGAACACTGGTATTTTGTCTTTTACAGAGGAAAAACCACCTTTCTTAAATCCTGTCCTATATATTTGAGAATAAACTTTCAAAATTTTGGGTATTTCGATGGAAAGATGGAACATGTACATCCACGGCTAGATGTATGTCCTCCCCCTATTATTGTAACAATGTCTGTCCTCTGTCACTTGTTCCCAATTTATTCCACATAACTTTACAATGTTAATTCTTCATCTTCTGTGTGATCTACCCACGTTTCTTTTATTTTCTGTTGGATGCCATTTCAGTACACGCTTAGTCCATATATTGACTTCGAATTGCACAATGCCTATATCACTCGTGCTAATCTTTGAGCGACGTCTATAACTTTGGTTTAACATTATTTCTTGAGTTCTTTGGACTTTAGAGATTATCTATATGTTATAGTTTATATAACTCCAAATTTCTGATCCTTACGTAAATATAGGAAGGAAGTATTAGTTATATGCTTTTCGTTTCAAATTATTTAATATTTTAGATTTGAAAATATTATTGGGTTTCTCATATTCTAACCAGTGTAATATTTTGAGTCGCTTATTTTTACGCCAATATTTTTTGGTACGTTGTTGAGCTGGTTAATCATTAACTGCAGTTCATCTGGCGATCCGCTAAACAAAACCATATAACCCACGAATACCAGATGATCAAGATATTATCTGTCTATATTTATTACTTTAGTAGACCACTCCAGCTAACAGAATGCATCTCGGAGCTTCGTTATAAATAGTTTTGGTGGTATTGTATCGTCCTGATTGAATTAATTCTGAATCTTCAAGTGTCTTAATATACTTTGTGAGTTCTTACACGTGTGTTCAATTAGATAAACATAGCGGCTATCTACTGTGCAATTGGGCAAAGAATTTAGAACTGTCCATAGCTTTACTGAACTGAAAGCATTTTTTTTGTTGTGTGTATGTGCATAGAGTTGGGGGTCTGTACACTGGTAGATCTATATATAATATATATGTTGTACTTCTCGACCATTATTTGAAGATGGTCGCACGTGCCAGAACCTGTTCACATGGTGCTAGAAATCTATCTTGTTATTCATTTGATATTATTTTTGTGAAAAGCTTATACATTTGGGATAGTAAACTTGCTCGTCTATAATTGTGCAGCCCAATAATCTCTATTTTTGTGTATTAAAACAATCTCTGCTGAATGCTAAATTCTCGGCTCTCAGCCTATTCTTCAGTTTAGTACCCCTTCCCTGTGGTATTTCAGCCAATATGTTATTGAGTCCAGCATTTTTATTCCTTCTTAGGATTTTAAGAGCATTGTCGATTTTTTCCACATTTATTTCAAGAATTTCATTTCCCTATTTTTGTCTTTTTGATAATCGTTAGGTTTAACTCTAAATTCAAATAGGTTTGATTAGTATGATAGTATAATATTATTTCTTCTAATATTTTTTTCCTAACGTTTAGCATTTCATCCTTTCTATTTTGGATTTTATTAGTTTCTTTTGTATCCAAATTTTCTTTGCAGTTGTGTTCAGTTCAGCTAGTTCTATTTTATCGATGTCGTTTCCTACCTTTAGTTTTCTTTGTTTAGAAATAAGATCTTTGGCTGTTTTGCTGAATATTCAATATTATATTTGCTATCTCCTCTGTACATAGAACAAGACCAGGTTTTTTGATAGTTTTAGTGTTTTTTTGGAAGTCCTCTTTAATGATTTCTTGGTATTGCCTCTTATTTTGGCATAATTTTATTTTATATGTTTATTTTAATTTGTTTCTAAATCTGCTTGTTCTTTTTATTTGAAGGTTAATTCAAAGTTTTGCTTTCATCATTCGGTGATCATTTCATATCAAAAATAATGTTAAAATGTTGACATCTTGTATCATTTGCCTATTATCTGACATTATCAAGTAGATTTCATCTCTGATGGATTAGTTTGGGTTCCTCCAAGTCATTCTTTGCGTTTTTTAAAGAAGGTATCCAATATAAACATTTGATTTGCCTCGGCAAAATTATTCGGTAGGTCACCTCTGTCATTTCTTTCGCCCACTCTATGTTCGCCCAATAAGTGTTCAGTTTCTTCCAGTGTTCTTCCCATTTTTGCACTGAAGTCGCCTATTGTGGGAAGTTTTATCGTTTGTAGGCAATTAGTTACTTCTTCAAAGGACATTTCAATCTCTAACTCATTATAATCACATGTGGGAGCATACACTTAAACAATTTTCAGGATTTTAACTTTATTGGTTTAAACTATTATATATACTAATATGATATAAATACATGTATTATAGTTTGTTTGCGATCCATTTGTTAATTAGAAATTCAACTCCATTGCATTTTTGTTTTTGTGGAGAACTGCATGTACGCTGATTTAAGCTTAATTAAATTTTCTTATGTACCTCTCATCTCACTCAATCCAACTACATCCGACTTAATCCGGTCTAGTTCATGTTTCAATTTATTTGGCCTATTCATTGCTGACCATCTAATCCATCCCAGTGATTCTTGACAACTTTTGCACTTCTCATTATCCGGTTGCTGTCGTTGCATATTAGAATCAATCATAGAGGATATTTTAGATATTATTTCTCACATTCTGACTAAGCCAGTTTGATTCTACAAGTTACTTCTTCGTTCTGCTGTTCTATGTTTTTGTTATCTTCTGCCGCAAATATATACAGCTGTCTATGGTTACTAGACTTTAGTAGTCCAGTATAATACTGACGAAATAATTAGTCACCATTTTTGAGGCATTTGCTTTTAAGTTAATGCTATTTGGGACTGTATTGAGCTGGTTAATTATTAACTGCAGTTTCTTTGACAATCCACTAAACAAAACAATATCATCCGCATACAGTAGATGATCAGGATATCATCTGCCTATATTTATTACAAGAACAGAATATAAATACCCTAACGTTCTGACCGGGAACTCGACAGCCATTCGGGACCTGAATTTTTTCAAATTCCTGGTTCTATAAGGATTATAAATGTTTTATTGTAAAATTCAACTTACAGTCAAAGCAACAGCAATACGCCTTTACAAGAAGTTGTAGTGCATATTTATTTGTTGGCAATGGTGATGGCTCCACTTTCTTTTCGAGAACCGCTGGACTTCAGTTTGAGCTCAGCACCGTGTCGGTACAGAAGTCCCGCTTAAGTATTTCAAGTGGTAGAGAGCTTAAGTGCCTCGTCTTTGTTATGTCGGAACAGTTTATAACTACTCTATATACAGTAAAACTTGAAAAAGATGATATCATAGCAAGCCTCATATTCCTGTATACTGATAAATGAAGTATCGGACTACGTAAAGAAAGGATTTCCCAGCTCACGTTATGGACCTTACCAGACATTGCCTCAAAACGCCCGTTTTTTTGTAGAGACCGATGGATGGTGCTGCCATGTGTTCATCTCTATCTCCAGCAGTTGTAACTACTTTCATGATCTATTTTGACACAAAGGCTCTCCAAGAATCTCACCTTCAACCTAAACTTTGGTATCGCCATGTAAATGACATATTTGTGATTTGGTCCTATGGTAAACACCAGCTCCATTGCTGCCTCGATTTTTGTAATAATCTATCGAAAACCTACCCACACAGTCAGATTGCCTTAATGGCGATTCGCTCCATTACCAGCATATATAAAGCAATAAAACTGCAATAAAAATCTACTAAAGAAATAAAAACACCTACCGATATTAGAGAAATTACCAAACTTCCATACATCAAGCATCCTACAGATAGAATCGATAGATTACTTCTAAAATACAACATATATACAACCTACAAACCACAAAAAACAATAGGTTTATCCTTAAGAAACTTAAAGGACAAGATCGCATGAGGAACCTGCAGTAAAAACTAATTAATAAAATATGCGTAGGCTAAGTCAACAGAAGAATATCTGCAAGGCTAGAATATAAACTCAGCATAAGAAATAAACAGACATCTGCAGTTCTTGCAAAAGCGCCAGAGTCATCACCAACGACAACCATAGATACGCACGACCTCGTATAAAAATGCGTTGCATGCAAAATTCTCTCAGAAGGGCATAAAGTTTTTTAAGATTACACCACATTACTTCAAGGTAAGTGACCAACTTTACATTTAATGAGAAATGTAAGAGAGCGCGATGCAATACGTGCGCCGCCACTTGGAGCGGAAACGCTAATGCTGTGATGACCAGAGGTTTGTAAGGGCTATCGACCTGGCAATCCAAAGAGCCCTCACCACGAAACTGCTCATGATTGTAGCTAAGCCGTTGGAGACCAAGAATCGTGGGGATTTTTCGATAGAAGTTACTGACCCTTTAAGGTTGCGCATCCTTACAATTGCTCCTGAAACCTGGAGTGCCAATAAATTAGCCAATGAGTTTAATTGCAGTTGGAACTTTGTAAAAAAATTAAAAGAGTCAAAAATCTCTGGGGACGGATTAGCAGATACAACATCAAAGGAAAGTAGATAATTGAAGACAGTTTTAGTGCAAAAAGTTATCGATTTGTATGATGATATTGCAGAATCATTCTGGCGTGAAAGATGTGTTTGTAAAAAATGATGATGGTCGTTCTTTACTTCAGAAACGCCTGAAGACTTGAAAAGACTTCACATAACTTCTAAAGAAACTCATCTAGAACTTATTGTGAGTTTTAGTAAGTTTGCTCAACTGCGGCCGAAACATTGTATTCTAGGAGGTGCCATTCTGTATGCATTTACACTATCCGTGAAAATTGTAAGCTTCTGTTAGATACTGTTGATACCACGAAACTTACCGAAAATTCAAATCATCCAATAGTCGATTACAAAGATTGTTGGCAGGAAATAACATGCACAAACTTTCGTGACAAGAGGTTTTAGGTGAATGTGGTAAATGTTCTCACGCAAAAGTTTTAGTAAGTATTTGCAAGATTTATTAGATGATAGTAACATTTTTGAAGTTCAATTTAATGTATGAACAGGAATCCATGCGATAGTTCAAATTTAGTGGCTCAAATTTGAAAGATTTTGCAGAAGAACTATGTGAATTGGTTATTTTAAGAACTCACTCATTACAAAAAAAAAGAAATACAGTTTTAGCAACGACCAGTGCATAATATTCGCAATAGTTTATTACTATTTGCAAGATTCAGAGATAACGCACAAAAGTCTAGTATTTTTGTCTGATAGTACGAAACACGATAGGGTTGCGGTGTATACTGTTTAAAACATATTAGTACCGTATCTCAGAAACAATAATAAAGCTAAAAACCTTATTTATTTAAGTGCCAAAGCAACATTTTAAAAACAAGGAGCAGATGATTAATTTGATACATCATGAAGAAAATTTTGGCTTTAAAGCTGAATGGCACGTATATGCTACAGCACATGATAAATGTGCTCCAGGAGGTATTTGGACATTATTTAAAAGAAAAGCCAGGCGACATAGTTTCTTGTGTAAACTAGCAGAAGTCATTTTAACTTCACAAAAGCTCTTTGTGGCCCAGTTTCACAAAGCGTGGTTACCGAAAGGTTAAGACAAAAGCGTTGGTTATTTACAAAAAACTGCTTCATAATTGGTGGTTTAAGTTTTACTGGCAGTTAACCATGGGTTAAGTTTACCAGTGGAAGATCTTGTGATCCCCTGCTTAGCCAACAAACATAACCTCAAACCTCATTATTTTGCTTGCGCTTTTTGTTTATTCATGGTTTATTTTATTTATGGTATTTGCCTTTTGTATCAATCAGTATATTAAACTGTAATTTCGAAGATCACTTCGATTTTATTTTATGGAAATGTTGTCGAAAAAATAGATGTTAACTGTGAAAGCCGGCATTTCTTCTTTATTTATTATTTTTATAACGGCATTAAACCCATTTTAATAAAATCAGCTACCACCTTGTACAAGTAAAATGAAACCAATGGTTTCATAAACAATATTCAATTTCTATTTGCGAAACATCTGGTCTTGAAAACTCATGGTTAACTTGAACAACTTGACGTGACTATTGATTGCTAAACTGGGCCTCAGTGATCCAAAACAAAATTTAAGAATGTTATAACCACATTTTACTGTAGTGAGCAGGATCATAAAAGACAAGCCTCCTTCTCAATAAAAAGTTTAGCAGTGCTTAACCTATTCCTCATACTATAAAAAACCAAGTTTTTCTAGTGCATAAGGAAAGTTATTCATCGAAAGGTTTTAAGTGATAAAAATACTTTAGAACTGCAATATTCATGAGCTCTTAAAAATTACAAACCTATATAAAATTATGCCTCATATTTTGCAACCTACTATTTTGTCCAATGGGCAGACTTTTCAAGAAAAATATTAAAGAAAAAGACAAGAAAAATTTGCCAGATTGAAGAGGACTTTTATTGTAAATAATTCAATTTAATGTAACCTGGAGGTATTATTGTGATATTTCCGCAAACAAAAAATAGTTTCGGTCGCCATATTGAATCCGTCATAGCGTAAAATTAACTTTGCCACACGATTGGAAAGTGGAGTTCAAGACCTTTAATTTGAACCCTTATAGGTCTCAACCGGACCTATTCAAGTGATTTTGTAGTCATATTTCCAAAAAAAAATCAGTCATGTGGTTTCAGCCATCATATTGAATCTGCTACATGAGTAAAATAAATTTTGCCACTCACATTTGTAAAGTAGAATTCAAGCTCTTCACTTTGAGCTATTATAGACCTTTTTTACGTGAAACTAATTTTGGGCAGCAGGGGGTCATTCGCTCACAAAGAATGTTTCATCAAAGTCGTTTATCGTATCTTCTGTATGCCATTGCACTTTTTATAAGAGAGCGTATTCTATTTTCTGGCTTTTTTAACTTCTATGACTAACTGAAATCTAGAAATTGTTTATTTGTTATTATTTCAGGCAATAAAGTTAAGGTTTATAGACGATAACATAACTTTTCACCATACAAAAGTGGTTATCGCAGAAGAATACTGAACATTGTTTTCCCCTAATCGCACTTTTAGATTTTTAATTTATTCCCTATGCTCAGAAATAAATTAGTCTATAAAAATAAATTTAAAAATAATGAAAATTTAACAAAATAAAACAGCATTTTTAAAATAAAAAAGTATTCTTTAATTAAATCACAGTATGTACAACCTAAGAATAAATAATAAATTAACAAAAGTACAAACATCAAATACTCACATTCAAAGATGCAATACAATTCACAAATTATTTACAGAACCAATTGGTCAATACGAGTGTTTCAAAAAGCTGCTGGCCATCTAGTAATACCTATATTGCCATCTTGTGGTAAATAAATAAACTTTTGTCATTTCGGGATCGTGTCAAACATTTTTTATCGTTGTAGAGCTTTTAAAGGAGCTTCTACATAGTGAATTTTATGGGCAAATTGATGACATCATTTTCTTAAAGCTTTCTCAGTATGTTTCCACGATTGATTTAAATAAAGTATAATAATTCTTGCTCAATAAAAATAAGTTTTTGAAATAAAATGAGTGGAATGTCAGAAAATAAAGGGTGCTGCAGAAAGTTGTTAAAAAAATTTAAAGATAACTTTTACAATTTCATACTTTTTACGTGTTTAATTCGATGAATCAAGGAAAATGATATACATCTAAACACGAGGACGTGCTAATTTATCGAGCTTGCTATTTTTCTCTATCAAAGAGTAAGAGGGAGAGCCTAATATATCCTAAAACTATATAAATTCAAAATGCTAAAATTAAAGAACCTAAAGCATATATGACTTTTTACCTTCATTTTTTTCTATAGAAGCTACTCTGAAATCGTTTCAACAGTTTTCTGAAGCATTCAGTGTAGATAAAAAACAAAGATTATTTTTATTTTATAATATAAAAAATGATTTTGGGGAAAATCGACAAAACTACAGAAACATTTAACTATAAGTATTACCAATATTGCAAGACATTTTAAGCAGCAATTGCAGATGCTGCAAGGCTAAAACGGCTCGTGTTTCATAAAGCATTGTTTTAGGAAAATTGGCTAAACTTAGTACTAGATAATTTCACTTTTAGCGTCTTTATTTTTAATATCAAGCAATGTCGTCGTTGACATTGCTACTCTAGGAATACTGGTCTGTTTCACTTGTCTATGGACAATAGCATATGAATAAATTGCGCCTACTACTCCCAATACCATGCCGGCACCTACGTCCCACCAGTGGTGTCGATTGTCTGTGATTCTTGTGAGAGAGCATACTAGGCCCCAGGTAATACAAATGCTAATGAAGAATGGTTTAAATATTCTGCCCGTATGGATTGTAGGGAGGCGAGTTTGAATGACGAACTGAAAAAATAAATATTATTAAAATATTTTGCCTGTACTTCAGAATTGTAGTTAATTTAAAATTTATCCAAAATATTCACAGCCAGATTCACTAAGAAGATTTATGGGCCAGTTTTGTTTTGCTTATGATATTGTCATAATTTATATTACATATGTCAACAAATAAACGCTTATATAGGGATATTAAAGATAAGGACCCTGGGATAAAGCCTTGAAATATGTAAGAGAAATAGCTGTATATCGAAAATAAATAAAATCCTACATTTTTGCCGATTCAGTAATAAAACAAAATTATTTTTTAAGCTTTTATTTTTAGGGTGTAAAACTTGGTTGACTTACTGATGCTCTGATCATTTTAAGACCTTTGCTAGATTTAGTATGATTTTAAAATTATACCATGTTAGTGAATTCGGCTGTTAAAGTTTAAACATAATCCAAAAAGCAGAGGCGGATATAAGTGGTGGCCTGTGGACTTATGTCTTTCGGAGACTAGCTAAACTAGATAAAAGGCATCTCATTTATATTCTTGTACTTTCACACATTTAGTTACTTATATATATATATATATATATATATATATATATATATATATATATATATATATATATATATGTATGTATTCGAAGGTTTTCACATATCTTGTTTGTATGCTGAGTCCTTCTCAGGTACTGTAGGGCAGTTGACGTGTCGGTGAAATCTCATTCACCATTTTCAAACCTCACTGTATAGCGTCTGTGTGCGACTCGGGTACGGTCGGTTTTCTGTGTACGTGGGGCGTGTTCGTTGGCTAGATGATTCTGGCCAATCAGGTTGCGAATTTTGCTGCGTGTCATCGGCCCTGATGCCTGCATTTAAGGTCGTGTTGCGAGTTATGATCAGTTTCTTTACTACCTGCTACTGGTTGATGTTTCGTTAACAGGTTTTAGACAACCGAACTCAGTCCCTTACAGATCAAGAAAACCACAAACAAATGAACATACTGCAAGACGTCCTAATAAAATGTAGTTACAAAAAAAAACCAACAAGGCTTTAAAAAACAAACGCTTGTCGCCAAAAAATTGCGAAAGCCAAGAGAAGATCTCCAAAGCTTTTGTTCTCTATATCAGGGGCACCACAGACAATATCGCAAGAATTCTGAGGAGACACAAAGTTGAAATAATTTTCACCACAGACCGTAAAGTAAAAGTTCTATTGCCAACACCTAAAGAAAAAATTTCTTTGGAAAACCAGGAAGTATACGAAATTCCATACGGAAAATGCAATTCATCTTACGGAGGTCAAACCAATCGTAAAATAAGCGCCAAAAGAGACATATAAACCCTTTCAAGTAAAAAACAATTTCTTTTGCACTGGCTCAACACTTGTTAAACATAGCACATAAAATCCACTTCTCAGGGACAAAAATGCTATTGAGATGTAGAAACCTGCACACAAAAGTTATAAAGGGAGCCATATAAATTGCAAAGCGGCCCAACAACTTAAATAGCAGAGACGACAGTCAGCGGTTGTAAAAACCTGCTAACGACACATCAATTAGTAGTAAGTAGTAAAGAAATGGATCATAATTTGGCAACATAACCCCAAACATTGGCAATGGAGCCGATGACACGCAGCAAAACTCGCCACCTGATTGGCTTGAACCATCCAGCCAACGAACACATCCCATGTACACACAAAACCGGCTGCAATCGAGTCGCAAGCATCAGTTCGCTCACACACGCCGTAGAGCGAACTTTGAAAATAGTGAATGAGATTTTACCAAAAGGTCAACTGCCCTACAGTCCTGAGAAGGATTCAGTACACACACACACACACACGCGCTACCCGAAATCCTTCGATTACACATCACACACACGGCATACCCGAAACCTTCGAATACACATCACACATACAGGATATTCGAAACCTTTCAATTATTTCCATTAAACAACGATTTATTAAATTGTGATTAAAATAATTGAAACTGGATCATATCAGATAAGTTTTAAAATATTCTATTTTAAATATTTTGGAAAGTAAAAATTTTTGCTTTATCGGACCTTAAAAATAGGTAAAAAATTGCAAATTATTTCTTTTTAATAGGCTATTTCTCATTCGTTTAGTAGGGCCTTTCTGTACTTAAATAGTTTACAAAATGTGTGAAAATATTCTGCCGAAAAATAAATGTATTAAGTGTGGAAAGGAAATAGCTACATGCTTAAACGTAATTATATTAAAAATATAATATATGCAACGACTAATACTTAGTTATATACTCACCGAACAAAAAATAGTAACAAATATGCTAAGTGACGAATGTCCACTAGGAAAGCTTCGTGAAGTATCGGACATAAAATAGTTACTATATTTTGACACGGTGCATTCGTAATTTTCAACGAATTCTCCAGCAGTACAATTTTCAGCAGTATTCGGTTTACAAACGTCAAAAAAGTGTGGTCTATGTTCACCAATTAGAGCTTTGGCGATTTCAGTTATAAGAAGTACCAAAGCAGCCCTAAAAACAAAAAAAAATAAGAAAATTTCAAGATATTTATCATGATAACTTAAATTTAAATAATATTATTCTGTAAACGTTTGGTAACTAATGTTACAATTTTGAGTGTGGTAAGTAGTAGTGCATAGCTCAAATACGGTAATCTTTAGCAGACTTAAAATAGTGTAGGCAACCAATGGTAGTATGGTCGTGGATAAAATCTCGTAAATTGCAGGATGTAATTGGACTTTCTTAACCTTCGCATGGGATATAAAACTTGTTTAACACACGCAGTAAAAAACAGCTTGGCATTATGTTACATAATGTACTATTAAATTTAAGAAGCTTACGTTTTATTTTTATATCGTAATTTATGTAAAATCTGTATATTGATAGAAGCAAAAGCATCACGTGTAATGTGCATTCCAAAGAACTTTGTGAAACATCACAGGAGCGCTAGTGAAACCTTGATGTAACGGTCTGCGTGCAAAGCTGGAACTTCTTATAATACCGTTTTAAAGATAGACAAACCCAAAAACATTGGTCCTGCAGGCCTGATTCGATCACTACCGTTCGTATTTTTGAAAATGTCAAGAAATTAATATTTTTAAACTTGAAGGTGTAAAGTTGGTATTTGGATATGTTTTAGTTTAAATACGGAAGGCTATAGGAAAAAAATTGCTAGACCGATCAGCCAGTCGCGAGTACTGTCAGACAAGTTCAAAGGTTGGCAATATTAATATATAATTTCATCGTGTAAGGTTGAAATTTCAACACAAGGTTAAATTTAACATTTCAAGACATTTTGCCCAATACTAGATAATTTTGGCGGTTGCGAGTACTGCCAAACGGTGAAAAAGGGTGACAACAGAGTGTGAGAAAGATAGCTTTATACAGATCAAGAAGTGTTAGTGAGACAGTTTATCAGACGTAACCTTAATTGTGAATAATTCGACAATAAAAAGTAATTAAAATAAAAGATTTTATCAAGGAAAACGATATAAAAGTGGATAATAATTAAGTTACTATTTGTTTATTGTATGAACAGAACAGATCTTGTAATTTTTTATAAATTTTATATAAAATCAGTCTTTATCCAGTTCTTCGTTGTTATTTTGGTCGAATTCGTCGCCGTTTTCATGATATTATGAAAAACACATTATTTATTTTTCTTTTTTTATTAGATACATACAAACTGTATCTAAATTTAAAGACAGGTGATAATAATAAATGAGGCCATGTTCATTCTCATTAAATATTAAAATAGTGAGTTGTCCAAAATTCTTTGAGCCTACGCTGATATGGGCGAAAATCAGTTCGCTGATATTGAAGAAATAATTTTAGCTAACTTTCTATTGTTCTATTTAATGAGAATGAACAGGGCCATATTTTATTAAGTATTTAGTTATGTTTTGTATGTATTTAAATGTATTTAACTAACATATAAAAATAAAGTAGGTATCTTGGATTTTTCAGAATATGATGAAAACGGCTACGAGTCCGTCGAAGACTTTAACGAAGAGCTAGATGAACACTAAATTTACATACAATTTATAAAAAATTCGAAGATTTTCGGTCACACAGTAAAGAAATAATAATTTAATTATTATCTACTTTTATATCGTTTTCCTTGAAAATATATCTTAAAATATTATTCTTAAACTTGTGTAAAAATTTTAATCTTACACAACATTTATATTCACCTTTATGTTGCTCATTTTGAACTTGTCTGGTATGTAGTCGCGATTAACTGAGCTTTCTGGCAATTCTTTTTCTATAATCTACTGTTTTAAATTAAAATATATCCAAATGACAACTTTGCACCTTCAAATTTAAAAATTTTAAATTCTTGACATTTTCAAAAATAGGAGACGTGAGATAGTGACTGGAAGAGGCCGGCTAGACTAATGTTGTTGAGTTTGTCTTTCTTTAAAGGGCCTTATGAAAATTCCCAATGTTACACAGAGACCGATACATCAAGGGTTCAATAACTCTTAGACGTATTTTTTACTCCTACCCCAATTTGTAGGTTTTACGGATTGAAGAAAATCAGTAATAATATTAATGACTTAATACTCACCCAGTGAGAAATTCTTTGTAAAAGAACCATATTTCTCGAAAGCATATCCTAGATGGCGTTCCTTTTCGAAGGAATTCAATTAAAAATAGCACCAAAAGAGGAACAACGATAAGACTTCCCACCAATAATGTTGTGGCACTAATCGTATCTCCAGTAAACTGATACGATAGTGATGGATCTTTACAGTAGAAACCTGTTTTTGTAGCTGGAATATATCCGAGTTCTAGAAGGATGATTAATGATGTAACTGTAAAAAATAAAATTTCTTAGTTATATATTAAAAAATGTAGTGCAATTATTTTTACTAGATTAAAACCCAGTGTTAGAATACAAAAAAAATCGAATAAAGAGAAGGTCATATAGTGCTTAATAGTCTATGAATTAAAGAAACAAAAGTATTTGTTAATAAATTTTTGTGCGGCAATAACGAAATATGACACATAAATTATTTATTAATGAGTAAATTTAATGCGTTGCACAGTTGAATGTCTGCCTTGTTGCTACAGTAACTAGTGCATAATACCTTCTTTGTATTTATGTTAATGTTCACTATATATTGAAAAATAAATCGCTTGAAAGTACTAAGTTAAAAGTGAATATTTGTTACGGTTTACCAGGACTTGAAAAACAACATAGGTTGATCCAAAAAATACATTATGAAAATTGAAGAAGTGCTTATTTTAAGAACTTAACAACCAAAATTAAACACTGACCAGCAATATCAATTGCTTAGTGGATTAGTTAATACTATATGTCTCAAAAGCGGAAATAAAACCTTAATGTATCAAGTGTGTCGGACTCTTATGTTATTAAGCCTTTTCTCGCATACTTGGAATCCTATAGCTCGGCTACGCGTCCAGGCTTAACCACTCACTTGTACAGACCAGTTTTTACTAGACAAAGCATGCCTGTAGATGATAAACTCTAGCTGGCACAAATTAATTAATGCAGCCAGTATAAATTTTGTTTTGTCGAAGAAACTAATTCGATTTTTATGTGGATGATTGAATTTTTCTCCTTAAATAGTTTTTTTTACACCACTACGGACAATAACGTCTATTTTTTGTTCTTTAAGTAATAAACAATAGAAAAAAATTTGAAATAATAATTCTTCACTTGATTACATGGATACGATTTGATTCTTTCCCAGAGAGATTTTTAGACATTCGGACAACTGAGCTGCATTATCTAATCACAGCACAGGATCTCATAGTTATTGCACAAACCATATTGTACATGTAAGTCGCCATCGTGTAGCCGTTGTTTCAGGGATTCCATGGATTTCTAATATATGTTATAAAATCAATAGATAGCATTTTAATCTTTAACTAATTATTAAGATGTTCAGTGCAACAGAATGATGGAGGAAACGTTTTACCTTGTGGCATTTAATGTTCATATTAAAGCATAACTTCAGTCATTAAAAACAAACTAAATTACCACTCACTACTATACCAAAATAGTACACAAATCTACAGACTAACAACAGTCACCTGTGCAACCTTAGTAGTTAGGGAAACTAGACGATAAACATAAAAAAAACAATTTAAAAACAGAAGAAATAACGTAATAGAGGAACAAATGCAACAATGAACTCAGTACTTTATTTTGAAAACGTGGCAGAGTGCTAACCAATACCTGTTTGAAGATGACAAGTATTTTTATAGTTTCTAGATCAAAAAGACAAATATGAAATAGCCTAGATCTACAAAACGAAAATCAGCAATTAAAATTAGTTAAAGCACACTAATTTTTTCTAAGTGTGTGTGAAATTTTTTTTAAAGATATTTATCACATTGGAACCTATTTTTATATTACTTATCTTTCCTATGATATTTTAATTATGGCATTTAAATTGCACCAAAATTTATTTACGTAATAAACATACTAGCAACTTAATTTAGACTTACTGACGACGATTTTCATATTTAACGCAATTAAAAATTATAATATGAAGTAATTTTAAACTATTTAAATGTATTTCCGTTACGATACAGGGTCTTTTTCTTTAAAATCTTATATAATTTTACAACGTATTTGTTTACAGGGTATTTGTCGGTATGTACGGGGGTCAGTTCTTAAAGAGGAGACATACGGTGATATATTAATCACAGTCTCTGATGTAGTAGAAAAGTGATTGCATCTTGTGATTAATATGGTAAACAAACAAAAGATTTTTAATTTATCATGGTTATGCGTTGTAAACAACATTTTTTTTTCATAAATTTAAAAAACAACTATAAATTGACTTTGGGAAAACCCGTTTTGCTTTCTGATAAAAAAAGAGGAGATAAAGCGTTTTCAATGTGAATAACACGTGTGTTGTCTTTAAATGTAAAAACGTCTTTTCAGATTATGAAGAAAGCCATAAGAGCATTTTTCACAAAAACAGCGCAGAAAATAAAGTAAAAAATCTGATCTTTGTTTTTTAATCAAAAATCAATGGTAATAAGTAAGTTCTTTTTTTTTTGGTTCAAAATGGTATAGTGGAATAGTTATCAAAAATACATGTCTATAATTATAACAACAACAGAAATCTATGCTTAAAAAATATATTTATAATCATTTGCATTGTTTCAATTACTTATATTCATTTAGCATCAGTAGAATAAAAAATATCTTTGTCAAACTTTTCATATTTTTAATGTATTCAAAGATCTGAAGTGCGTGTTCATGCCACGTTGCCAAATATTTCAACTCCCTTTTAATGCAGATTAATCTTAAATTTTATATAATTTTTCATATCTCAGGAAATCCCAAATCTGTATGTTTCAAAAAGCAAATTTTTAATTGTTTTCAATCTTATTTAATCGATAATTGGTAGTATAATTGAAAGGAAATTGAAATTTTTACATTTTCAAAATTGAATTCTCAAAAATTTACACTTTAAAGTTATTCGAAATTCCCCAACAGTATAGATTACCATTTAAACTATTACAAACAAATATATTTTCATTATGATCCAATATTGTTTATTTAATATGGGCAGCGATTGGACATCCCACCTGATAAGGATGTAATTTAATGTTTATAAATATAGTAGCAATTTTACTTTGCCCCGTTAAAATTTAAACGTTGTATCAACATCTGGCACTAAATGGAAATTTTAAAAAGCTTCAGATAATAAATTTTTCCCTAAACGATGTGGGAAGATTAATTTGATAATTCTGAACGATAAGAGATTGTTGAAATAAAAGATTCAATTTAGCCTATTATTATTCTTTGTATTTGTATACTGGATTTTAACTTTTTAATTTTAAACTTACAGCTTGGAAATCTATGGATTTTCATGTCAAGGCCCACTTCCTCGGTATAATTTATTCACCTGCATTAAATATCAAAAATTTTAGAATGCACAATTAGTATTTAAATGATAAATTTTGAATATCTACAACATTATTCTTAGATAATATAAGGCACATATCTCGAATTATATTATTATATTATTATTTAAAAAACATGATAAGCATGAGTTGTAATTTGAACAAATGTGATGATGTTTTGTGACTTTTTTTTATATAGAAAAATCTCTCGAAGCATTGCATTTTATTTGTTATATATTTAATAGAATATGATCCAAAAACTTTGAATTAAAATCTCTCTGTATAGTCCAGCCGTATGTTTTTTCCCAACAAAATAACAAATTTTGACAAACAAAAATTGCTGTAAAATCAACATTTATAGGTCTACAGCAATTGATCCTATGAAAAAATTAGTTAAAGTTTGTAAATAATTTTATTTATACTTTGTAATTATTTTCCCCAACTTATGAATTTTTAATAATATATTTCTGGAAAACGGCCGCCATGAAGTAATCCTAAACCTCACACCTCTACATATATTTCTAGAGAACATGGCGAAGAGGACGATTTATAGGATGATAAGAGATGAGGTCATAAAATGAAGGCCCAATCTCTCATCCAGAAATCAACAAATCTGGGACATGCCCCAAGATGAAATGAAAAAAAAATTCAGCTTTGTGAGAAACTTCAGCACAAAATTGAGTCGCAAGAGCGAATAGGACAGAACCACCATTGAAAAACTCAGCAAGAAATCCACTAATATGGTATACAGATGGCTCCAAAACAACGGAGGGAACTGGAGTAGCAGTGTATGGACCCGGCATCAGACACTACGAAAGCTTGGGCAAGTCATTAAGCATTTTCAAGGCAGAACTACATGCCATTATGATGTGTATTCCATTTAACAAGGAGAAAAACTACCACGACTAAAATATTATTATCATAACGGATAGTCATGCTGACATCAATGCACTGAGCTCTCAAATTATCAGTTCCAAGATGGTCTGGGAATGCCTAGAGCAATTGAATGATTTGAGTAAGAATAATAAAGTCACCTTCATGTGGGTACCGGGACATACCGGGATAGAGGGGAATGAATTAGTATATAGGTTCGCGAGGAAAGGGGCTGAGAGACCATTTCTGGTGCTAGAGCGTTTCTGTGGAATCAGTAGCAGCATAATGCTGGAAGAACTAAAGATAGAAAATGAGTAAAAACCAACTCAGAGTTCTGACAGGGGTCCTGACGGGGCACTGCCACCTGAAGGGACACTTCAAGAAACTCGGATTGGTAGAAAAAGAAGAGTGCAGATTCTGTGAGAAAAAGGATAAAACCTCTATTTATATCCTTGCAGAGTGCAGCGCTCTAGAGAACCCTAGAATGCGGTTCTTAGGAGCACACCAAATCGAGGCAGAGGAGTTATCCACTTTGAAGCCGTCCAACATCCTGACATTCCCGAGGGAAATAGGACTGGGGGACCTGCTGTAGCCGATAAGGTAATTCTTACGACTGGGGAGTAGTGGGGTGGCACAACAGATGTATATATATATATATATATATATATATATATATATATATATATATATATATATATATACTGAACATAAAAAAGTTATGTATGAAAATTGAGGGAAATACAACTCTCTACAATAAAAATGCGGAATCCAAGATGGTTTCGGCCTTGATTCTCCTCTCAGGATCGCGAACATTCAAAATTACCCTAAATTTATGGTAAAAATTAAATAAATATTAGTTTAGGTTTTGAAGGAAAAAATCAAGTGGTTCTTAGACTTTGCGTGACTAACAGCTGCTTTAAAAAATTATTCTATTGATAGTAGAACATGAAATTAAAAGAATTTTGTAGTTGCTAATATTTCTTGGTAATAAAATTACGATTTGAAAATGTATATGCTCAACCGTACGTAATTGATACACTAAGCTGAAGAGCAAATAACAGTAGTTTGGTGAACAAACTCTATAAAAATCCTCCTTTTACTTAATTGTTGTTGAAAAGTGTAATAAATGGCGCCCATTGTAACCAGAACCTCATGTACTCTTGCATATCAATCTGAGTAAAATTTAAAAGGTTTTGCGCGATCACCTTAGTGTCAGGAAGTTTCATTGCAGATTTTCCACATAAACAAATGCATAAGAAAAAATGCTGTACGAAAATAAAAAAAAAATAAGAAATAGGTTAAATATTTAGTAAAATCTACTGCAGCTAGTATGATTACTCATGATGAAACTCAGTGTATTGTTACGTATAGCACAAAGATCTTAAATAATAGCAGGGAAGGAACCCAACTACAATTAAATTTTATATATCATTGTAATTATTATCACGGTCGAAAAATTTCTAGCTAGTTTCCTGTGGTTCGTTAAATAAACCATAGGTTGTCGTAGCAATCTGAAAAAAGAATAATTTTTACAATGGTCAAATTATTTGTTATACCCGTTTTATTGAAGATTATTTTGATATGTTTAATGATATCCTATAATTGGTGATTTTATTAATGCTGAAAAACAGGTTTCATGCAGTGTTTTTAATTTTTCATAGTTCATAGTTTCATAGTTTAATGGTTATGCTATTGATATTCTGTTTTCTGTGTCTAGATGGGCCTAAATCACCTAAATAATGAAATCATTACTTTACAAGCTGGATTTTTTAATTAGTGGTCATGAAATGATGAATAATTTTATTTATTGAAAAACACATGATTAATAATATTACTAGAGGATGTAGAAAAAATACTGTACTATATTATTCAAATTTAGATGTATTTTGTTTTGTAATTTATAATTATTCCTTATTTTAGATTTCTCTGTAAGATGTTTCATTTTGTAGCTAATGATTCATATTTACCAGGAATAAAGGTATTATGTATCATTCCTTGATACCTATAATGGGGTTTAATATACAAACATAATTTTTTATCAAGCGTAGTATAACTTTCTGAAGTAATAAACGTTTCGAAAGATTTACCCATATAAAAGCATAAATGACTAAATAAAAATATACCTAGTTTGATTTGTGATGAAAAATTGCATAAAAATAAAAAAAAATAACGAAAGCAATAATTTCTGTATAATTAGTTAAAAATGATTAAAATCATGCAGGCAGTATGAAATTTGACCTATGGTCACCAGTAATGAAACAAATTAGTGAAACATGAAATGTGAATAGGTGCTCAAAATAAATAAATAACATTAATCTTACAAAGATTTACAGTACTCGTATCAATAACGTCATTTAGAAAAATCAATACGTCACTTTATAAATAAACATAACCAAAGTTTTGCAAAGAATTCACAAAAAGCTGAAAAAATAATAATCTATTCACTGAAACAACCGAATTAATTTTGCTATATTACGAACAAGCTAAATAACTATGTAGTACCTAGTTAGTGAACCCAAAGATTAGACGAGAATGAAATAATAACACAGTCATAATCATGACGACAGAAAATACGCTGCTAGTTAGCAGGGTTGCCAAGTCTAATTTATTGTTTCCCCAATTTTGGTTTGGTTTTTATTATTATGATGTTTGAAGTATTTTTTAAATATTCATAGTTACTTTACTTCTATATTATATTTGTTAATTACTCGGATTACTGGAAACACCAAATTATTCGCTGATTTCTTGGGGTCATAGAACACGAATCTGAAGTGTTTTTTTGACCGTCAGACGTAGAAAAAAAATAATTTTCACACCTATTTCTTTAAATTATGCCTCTTATACTAAAACACAATTGCGCATATTAGAATTTAGCATATTAATAAATAAAATTAAATATAAATTTTTTTTTAAATATAGCAGAAAACACGAAAAATCTAGCCAAAGGAAAACGAGACGGACTTTAAACATGACGGGAAATTTCGTGCATTGTTGTTGGATTTTAAACGGCCATCAAATTGCGTTTATTCTAATGGCAATTTAATAAGGCACTCCATTTTCTTTTTTTTGCCTTGGAAGTGAATATTCAAACTTTATTTCCTTGACCGGCTAACTTTTGAAAAAAAGAATGGGCTTGTAGAAAACAAGACCAAAATTTTAAAAAAAAAACTGGTTATTAAAGTCCGTTTGGCCGTCCCTCTCTACGTCCATCTGCATGTGTGTCACATCATTATAAATGTCCCTTTATATATCTTATAATGAATATTTTCAAGTACACCTTAAAATTAACCCAAAAACTGGCAAATTAAAAAAAAATGGAGTATCTCCCTCTACGTGAAAAGTACAGATGTTTGTTTACCTCATCGAGTGGAAAATCATTGGATAGGTCTTCAAAAATTCAGTTAAATAATTTTTATAAAATTTTTTATTTAGTCATATTATTTCCAAATTATGAGCCTCCAAAGTCGCTTTTTCAATATCCCCCCTAGTTTTCCAACGGTTATTTTAAAATCTGTAAAAAATTTAGCTTATAGCACTTACTAAATATATTCAATGAAAACCATCATGGTTAAGTTATGTCCACTAATTTATAAGATATAAAAAATCGGTTTGAACTTTAATCTCGGATGTTGCAATATGTTTTTCGATAAAAATGTAATCTACGATTAAATTTTGGAGGAACATGCTTTTAACTAACTCAAAGACAGATGTGAAATGAAATTGCAGAAAAACTGATGAGACGAATAACTGCATCGGAACCCACATGATCAATTAATTTTTTATTTTATTTTGAATACGTCATTTATTTAAACATATATACGGTATTAACCTGAACTAAGCTAGCTCAAAGTTATTAAAGTTTTAGGGAAATTTGGACTTCTCCTTTAAACACTTAAAAATACATACATACATATGTCTTTATGGTTAAGATATTCCTTAATTAAATTAATGGCTGGCTACATACGAGCCAGGGAAATAAGACTACCGCCTACCAAATTTAAAAATATTTCCGTCAATATCAACTTGGTGTATTAACAAATTATGAAATGAAAGATTTTATTATTATATTGCCAAACATCATTCTATTCTCTACTTAATATACTATTTTAGGGTAAAAACCTGAACTAATTTGAATTAACTTTTTTGTTCTGGTGTAAAAAGATCTGAATTAACTTTAGGAAAAGTCTAATTTTATAATCGTTTCTAATCCGACAACATTGCATTTGCTGGTGCGCATGGCCGACATTTGTTGATTTTCCTTTTTCTGCTTGATTTTTAGTGTTAACATGTGTTATATTCCAAAATGTTCAATTGTGTTTTAATAGAAGTGGCAAAATTTGAAAGAATAGGTCGGAAAATGGGATTTGAAAGCGTGATTTTTTTTAGGGAAAACTATGCGCGATCGCCAAAAAACACTCCTACTTCATCCCGTGTCTCTTCAACAAACTATTATGTGCATATCGACAATAGATCTTTCCACAGAATAAATGCTATCAATCTCTATTTGATCTACCCAAGTAGAAAATAACTACTAATCTTGTATAACCAACGCGACATAGTTTCAAGCAAGCTAAAGGAGAAATTGACTCGGTCATAATGCTAACAGATAACAGGAAATTTTGACAAAAGTAAGTAAAGAAAGGTGTCTTAACTTCTAAGGAAACACAATAGTATTAAATTAAATGAAGCCCTTAAACCCTATGAAAATTTGACATTATTAGTGGTTAAGAAATAAATGAATACACTTGGAGAAAATCTATGAAGCTTGAGAAGTAATAGCCCATGTTTACATAATATTGCGATATAATGTTTTTGATACTTTTATTTAATAATATAATTTCATGGTTTTTTTAAGTTTCAAATTCAAAATTATATTTCAAAATCGTACCTTTCAAACCGATATCCGCAATTTGTTAAAAATTATGGAACCAACTTCATTACAATTTTGTAGACTTTTTCTGAAGACATGAACATGTCGATCGAAAGATCGACCTAATTTCCCCTAATTTTTTCATTAATAAAGAATTAACGTTTCTTATCGAAAAACAAATTTTTTACTTCCATTCCTCGCTATTTTCAACTAGATTAAAATTTCGAAAAACCCAACGATCTATAACAGTCAAATCAAATATATTAAGGAGGCGTCCCATTTAACAATCTCATAGATTATTTTTTAATTTATTTTTTAGAAGTGCGACATTTAAGAATGTTTTCAAAAAATTTCAAGAAGATCCAAGCTGTTCTATATTTTTTAAGGTATTGTTGAATGAGATTGACGAAAAAAAGAAATTTTAAACGCGATTTTCTCGAAACAACGATTTTGCTTGCAACGTTAAAGAATTTTAAAAAATCAGTCCACCGATTATTTCTAAACTTTAACCATGTACTCTAGACAAGTATGGCTATGTCCCCTAGTAAAATTATGGCAGAAGATTTATATCTACTATTTTTCCAGTATGTATATACAAAAAACTTTTTATTTATATATTTGCCGTTTGGTTACCTTTGCATTAAAATTCATCATTTTACTGCCGGCGATAGTCACAAGTATACTGATTATGAAACTAATTTGTTTATTTGTTTAAGATGAACGAGCACAGTTAAACCTTTAACGCTAGTGATTTATTTATTTTTTTGAAACTCCATATTAGAGCAAAAAAATAAATGTTTTTATAAAACATATATAAAATTAATAATTTTTTAACATACTTCAATAGGGTACTTATAGACCAAAAAGAATTGAATCTATATTGATATCTATAAAAGGGATCGCTAAAAAAATTGCAAACATTAAGTCTTAGATTTTTTGCTGATTAGAAGCTTGTTTTCAGGTTCTGTCATATTTTTTGAGAATTGCTGCTGGCTAATCAAATGTAAGGAAAGTAAAAAATGCTCAATGGGATAATTTTTACCAGATAAAAAAAAATAAATAATTTTCAAATTTCTGTAATCGTGTTGATTCGGTTTAATTCTAAATTTATCAATCTTTCCAGAATAGTAGTAGTTTGGGCCGTAGAAAATGTATGGTTGTGGTGGTTTGACAGTCTTAAGAACCATTTCATTCAAGTTTGATTTTAATTCTTTTTAAAGAACAATTTCAATTACTAAAGAACTAGAAACAATTGAATTCGGTTCTGAATAAAATGGCACTAAAAACAGTTCTGCCAATCAATACAACAATTTGCACTTTTTATGGATGGCGATTATTTAACATCTCGAATATCTGTGCTATTAAAATAAAAGCCATCATCGATGTAGCCTGTTTACCAGTTTTATAATATTTAGTACTTAAAAATTTAAATACTTGGCAACATTGTAAGAACACCAGAAGATTTTATTGTTGACCTTCTATCTATCTCATGATAATAAACTTTGATATTGATTATTTCGTGTTTATCTTACCTATGATGCATAATACAGCATTTATGGCGTAGGGCAAGCGTATTCGCCTCCTAAACTTAATTCTAGATGGCTGTGCAGTGTTGCTTTTGTCGGGGTCTGTTATATTTATTCGTACGGTTGGCTGTGGAGCACTGCCGGTAGATGGCAGGGGAGTTACCATTGCTTTGTTATCCTGCAAAAAAAATATTACAATGCTTTTTTTTTAATAATTGTTGATCGAATAAACAAATCAATTTTATTCAAAACAAATAATAAAAATATGGAATGTTGATAATGTGAATGGAGATTTTAAATTTGCAAAATGAACTTAAATTATGTATATGGATGCTAAACAAATCTTATTTTGCTTTGTGAGATTAATAGAGAAAATATTTTATTATTCGCAGTCAAAGGCTTTTATAAATCCAGAAGATCTAGATAAGGTCAAAATTCATGAAAAAAAAAAGATCCACTCGGTTCAAATGAATAGACCTAACTGAATTTTTTGAATCCAGAATAAAACAAATTCAAGTCTCATTAGTGAAATTCCGTAAATAGTAAGGGATACATTGAATCTTAAACTGGGATAAATAATACGATTTATCGCTCTATGTTTAGAATATTCTGGAACCTCTACGTGAAATCAGCCTGAAGAACGTCCAAGTATTGGCAGTAAGGAAGCATCTCTTCCCGTTGCCTATATACATTCTCCTTTAAAACGGGAAAAAGGAAAAAATATTTACAAACCGTTTTTTTCCTACAAATACAACTCTGGTTCTCTCTCCATATGCGTTTCGATCACATTATGATCTCGTCAGTGGAGCTGCATCGAACTGAGAACCACATTTGCAGGAAATAAACTGTTTGTATATGTTTTTTCTTTTTTTTTCCGCTTGAAAAGAGAATATATAAGGCAACTACTTAAATACGGCAGAAATAGATTTGTTTATTTCTTACTGAAATTTCAATTTTTACATTTTGCATTACTCCGGTGAATGTACAGATGTCGTTCGACTGACGATATTATTCAGTCTGACATCGAAAAGTCGGCAGGTTTAATATTTTGCCGACTTATCTCGAAATTTATATTTTACATAGTTGTTTTTCCTGCCAATGTTGCTCTCGGTTCGATGCAGCAACACTGACGAGACCATAAGGTGGTTGAAACGCGTATGAACAGAGAAACAGAGTTGGATATGCAGAAAATAAACTGTTTGTCTGTATTTTTTCCTTTTTTCTAACTCATGAGCTTGCAATTGTAAATTTACTTTATTAAATTGGTACAGGCCTTTGAAATCAGCGATGTCATTTTTGATTGTAGTCAAGCAGACTATAAAACGATTTAGACAAATACCTTTAAACAGCCAAAAAACTGCTGTGTAAGGCAGCAAACGATTGAGAGCTAATCTATCACTCAATGAACAACTTCTAATCTTATTGAGTGCTTTAATAGCGTAATGAAATGACGAATGCAGGCATTTATTCAGGTTATTCACAACCAACATAAATATGAACATGAATAACACAATGTACAGCGAGTATATTTGGTACCGATTGTTTCAAATGCATTATGAAACCCTTGTGATGTCCCGTCATAGTCATCAGTAGATGCTGACAAAATATATGAATAGTAATTTCCTTCTTTTGAAAAAAAATATTCATAGTATTAAATATTAATCTCTTGGTATCAGTTTCCAAATTTTTGGCGAATAATAATTTGTGAAAAATTGTTTTCTCTTTTCTGAATCATACGTATGATGTCTTTAGCCAATTTATCAATTCTTCTTGCACAGATCAATAATTGGGATGTCGACTATTTTTGGGAAAGTGTTTAAAACCATGCATAAGTACCTAATGTAGCCCAGAATATTTAAAATTATTTTTTTTTAATAAACTAGTACTTTAAAAATCATAAATTTTAAATTCCGTTTCAAATTTCCCGCCAAAACGCCAATACTTGTCACTTGACCGATGTGTCGTCACACTGGTAAACTGACAAGGGTATATAAATTTTTTTCGTAATTTTTGTGATATAAGATGAGCTCTGAGTTATTTTAATTGTTGTGTGGTGCCTCAGTGTATAAGTGCTACAATTAAAACACCTGAAAAATTATTTATTCACGTTCCACGTTCGGAAAATAATAGGAAAATGTAGCTTCAGCTAGCCCAGCGCTACTCGTTTTATTTTAGTTTTGAGCTTATAAATACCGATTATTACTATTATGTATTCATAATCGGTTGCGGAGAAAACAATTCTTAATAAATTACTTACATGGAGGTCTTCATATTTTTAAATTCAGCAGAGCAGAAGTTACTGTTTGTTGCGAAGAGATTGGCCACCATAAAACAATCAATTCTCGGAAAATTCGAACTATTTGTCTTAATAAATCCACTTTCTTTTATGAGAAAATTTCTTAGAATCGTTTTCAAAGGGAAAAATAGTCAAATGTCGAAGAAATTAGATGAAAATTACTATAAAATATAAACTAGGCAATGTAGCCCTTGACAGCGATCACGAAAGTGACATAAAACCAAAAAATTTATATGTCGAGGTCGTGACAGCGATGACGTTGGCTGTATTCTTTAGAGTAATTATCAAATGAAGTGAAAAAAGGTAAACTGATACCATGTTTTTTTGAATATGCATTTACTCGTCATTAGGTCGAAGTGATCATGATAATTTCAAGTGATAGAACTGAAAGTAATAATGACTCAAAAGAATAACCGTATCAGGACGCAGTGCCAGCGATGATGTTAGTATGGAGTGACATCATTCACTTTGATTGATGTTCGTTGTCACGTGACTTGAAGGAGATTTAATTACATTTTTATTATTAAATAAAAATAAAATTCCTTAAAAATAAAGAAAAAAATATTCTGTTTTTTTAGGATTTCTATTGTGGAAACTACCATTTCGCGGCAAAATTATATTTTTATTTGAATACAGTCAACATCCCATTTATTGATCAAAGATATTTTCCTAATGCCTAGTACATTTTTATGATAAAGAGCAGTTTTTAATACGTCATTTACTGCCGGCAAGATTAATTATTCACCAATTGTGTGTGGTATTCCCACTTTTGCGATAAACAATGAAATATTATGTGACGCTCGTAGAACACTGTCTTCTTATCTAGAAAATGATGCAAAGAAGTTTGATATAGTTGGCTGTTTCAAATATTTCTTTTCCAATTCTTGACAATAGAATAAATCTTTGTCTTTTTATCAGCATGCATCTTAATCAACTACTCAGTACTGTACTGTCGGCGTTTCTTCTTAAGGTGCGTATAAATATGGCGAGTCGAGCTCGAGTCGAGCTTCCAACGAACTGATCTTTGTCGGTTCGAACCCTTTTTCGCCGCCCGGCGGCAAAAGAGATTTATTGCATCTGGACGTTGTAAACCAATAAAGGGTCAAGAAAAAATATTTAAGTTTTGATTATTTTCTTTATATTCCGAAATGAAATGTAGTTAATTTTTTCTTATTTTCCAAATATTTAATAATGAATCCCGAAATCAGCTTATGTAGGGTTCAACATAACTGTGGTGCCGGGACATTAGAAATAAATCTAATTTTTTAAGTGATTTTATTTACATATTATCTCCTATATTTATAAATAAAAAAGATACCTTTTTGTTGTACTTTTACAAGATAATAAATCTTGGAAATCAGCCTTTACATGAGTTTGTGTTTTCCCGTTCACTGGCCATTATTACCAGAGCTGTCAATTTGCCAGTAATTCCTGGCATTTGCCAGGAATAATTAGCTGTGCCAGTAATTTTGCCAGGAATACTATCAAGCCAGGGATTTGCCAGGAATAGATGTTTTGTACTCAAAAATTGATAAAATATTAAGACGAAATGTACATACAATTGATGGCAAGTGTATGAAAATCGCTAAGATGCCCCATCTTTAAAATTAAGTCTCTCTACTATCTCCTTTATCTTCTCACATATAGTTATTTTTTTATTTATTTTATGGTTTTGCAGTCTAAAATTTAAAGGATGGACAATCTTATTATCATCTGTCTTTCTCTAATATTCAGTTTAATTGAGCAATATCAGCTTTTTCTTATCACACGCATTTTGCCAGGAATTGCCAGGAATAAGTATAAAACTTGCAAGTATTTTTCTGTAGAACATTTGACAGCACTGATTATTACAATACCTCATGCTGTCAAATTGGCTGAAATTTTTTTATTATCATATTTTCCTTATATCATTATATTCCGAAATAAATAAGAGGTAGTTTTTCCTATTATCGAAATATTACTTAAGTAATCTCGAAATTAGCTTATACGTAGGTCGTCAGTAATCTGTTCACGGTTCAATATGGCGGTTTCAGGTTGCTAAAAAAGAACCTACTTTTTTCAGGAGTGTTATTTTCTAATTATCTTTAATATTTCAAAGTAAAAAACGAAATTTAACCGGTTTATTTACTAGTTTGTTTGGCGATGATTGTCGCGGCGAGTGTGGCTGCATCGATGCGAACTTCAATTAAGTTTTTCTTTAATAACATAGTTAATGCCGTTTCACCAGTTCTCGCTGATAATTTTTTTTAATGTATGTAAGAAATTAACGTATTCCTTATAGTTTACATTTTGGGTTATCCCGAGTTACGAATTAGTTGTGCCCATATAAGTGTAATGGATTTTAATTAGTGTTCGAAGCACAACATTTCCAAGTTCTTCAGCCCATTCGTCTATCACATGTTTCTTAAATTGTCTTTCTTTCTAATTTGCAATTTTTACAAGTTCCTTCTTTAGTAAACCGTTCATAGAGGAAATATATTTTTTTAATAACCAATTTGTAATATCGCTTTTTCAACTATGTTATTGGCAACTTTTCCATGAGTCTAGAATGATAACTGGCGTTATCCAAATCTACAACTGACCTCTCCTGAATCAATTGTATCATTTGATAAAAATATCTTTGAAAGATATCCGGCGTCATTTATTCACGATAATCTTTGGTAGATTTCGATTCAAACTGCTGCAAAACTCCCATAAATTTCCTCCAATATGAGTTGTAATGAGTTGGTGGCCCTGAGCGGTTTTAAATCTGTCGATAACCTTTCTAAGAATGCTTCTCGAAAAATTGCTGTATTCTTATCTTCATACATTTCTTGTACTATGTGTCCTGTACTAAGACAAATTACATCCACATGCCTTCCCTGTGGTATTTTCTAATTTCCCGCAAATACCGTTTTCTCTAAAAGTATTTCCTCTGTATCACCTCTATTTTCACTTTCCCTACTAGAAATTCATTTTGTTAGCACTTTTTACAGATTGGTTTTTCACATTCTACTCTTGTTTCATAACTTTCAAAACTTTATCGAGACTTGCTTTTTATTTTCTAACTAAAAACTTTCTAATTCGTTAACGTGTCTTCTTAGTATGTTTTTGAAGCATTCTTATATTTTTTTCTTCTAGGGTACGGTTCAGGCTAGCACACAGTTCCACTTTTCCTTTCCTTACTTCACCTATAAGCTGTAGATTCGCTAAGTTTTGGAGTAGAAATTTTCAATAGCTAGCATTGAAAGTTGTAAGATAATAACGTAGCAAGGCCTTACATTTATACACATCTGAGGTATACTTAAAAATGTCATTACTGTTAATTGCCCAATTGAGATGTATACTTCTAAATCTAATTATCTTTTAAGTATACAACTCTTTCCTCAAATACATACTTCGGACACATACAATATCTACCCCTTGCGTTATCCAGTCATTTCCAAAAGAAAAATATATTATCAGCGGCCCATTTTCATATGGTCGACGCACTCGAAATTTTCTTCTCGCTGGTCTCTGCGAATTTTCTGAAGCAATTTCATTTCACACATTTACTTCTTTCCTTCTCTAAAATTTTTGTCCGTAACTCACAAATTTTGGAATTGTTTTCAGGTTCATCTATTTTCTTGAGAACACCTTTTAATCAATGCCAAGTGCTAAATAACTTTCATTTCATTAACAAAAAAATAAGAAAATCTCGTGTCTTCAGTCTCACTGCAAAGTAAATTTTTTCGAAAAAGCGTGTCATAAACCCGTCTCACTAGATTAAAAAAAACCCTTTGAGTTCGCACCAAAAAACCGACAGAAAATGGATCGCTGCGAGTCTCGGTCGAGCTACTCGAAAACAATAGAACTATAAAAATATTGACTTCTTGTGACCCAACTGCATTTATTACCTCATTTCAAATTTGCCGACGATGGCCCTCGATAACAATAGAAATCGGCAAAATTTCAAAAGAGTCTCGTTCGAAGCTCGAGGCATACTCGACTCGAGCTCGACTCGCCATATTTATACGCACCTTTAGATTCATATCTGATAAAAGACAATTTTTGTCGCGGTTTCAATAAATTTACTTATCAACCTGTTCACCTTTATGTTATTTATTATGATTAATAATTTATACCATGTATTACTCACATAAGGGTTATTGGAAACGATATTAATTTCTAGATCTCTGATTTTTATAGATTTAGATCGTACACGTCTCGACTTACATCTTTTCGATTGTTTGCGATGCCGGCACACTCACTGTGCTAACAACTCATTATGAGCTTCCAAGCTAGGTTACGTGAATCGGGTGATAGTCACCATTAGTTACAAACTTGCAAAGACTTGTCATGGATAAAACTAAAACGAGTTCGAATGCTAAATTTTGTTCCACGGGGGGAGGGAGGTTTTATCGTTCCCATTATTTTTCTATATTGTAGATCTAAATTTTCAAGGGAATCCTAATTAAAAATTCAAAGCTATGTCAATTTGAAGCGATCTTACTCAGTCTTTGCCATATAACTTATAAATTACGATATGCTAGTCGATACTCTGGATCCAGGAGAGGTCAGTTACGTCTAAAAGTCTTAGCATAAATTTTGGTCATAGTATAGTGATGTACAAATGAAAGAATAAAAGACTGATAACCAAGAAAATATAAAAATTGTATTGTTTGCTTTCTACTGAATAACACATTAAGAATAATGCAAAGAGATTTAAAGCAAGCCATTACTTATAAAAAATTACCCAAAAGTGGTGAATTTTAAGCAATTAGTTTTAAATAATAATAATTTTCGGTAAATTTACTTTTAATCAACGCTATATAGTTTTGGCTCTTTCTGAAGGTTTTGAAACTCAAAATTCTATCTTGTTTTATCCTTTAGGCAAAAAAAAAACAATAGAGTGCCTTCATTTGTGTGAATAGAAGGAATGAAAAAAAATTTTTGTTACCCCATCATGGATAAGGTTTCAAAAATAGAATAAAAACGACCCTACTTATTACATTTTTTATGTAGACGCATCCACGGAAAATGTGAATCTCTCAAAAGGCTTTTTAAATGTCATTCCCTCTAACTTTTCAACAGTAAATAATAAAAATTGAAAAAAAATTGATAATATATGTTTTACTAAAAGTTAGTTACGTGAACTAATTTTTGAGAGATAAAAACGAGTGTTAAAGATGTGATTTCGTCTTTTCTGTTTGTCCATTGAAAGGTTTTTAAAATGCAATTAGACATTTAAAAATTTTTTTTTTGTCGTCTCATTTACGAAATATAAACTTTCCAAGTTGGTTACAATTGTCGCTTTAAAGGGTTGCAGATTATATCATTTCATATTTTATTTGTTAATTTAATATTTATTACAATCTTTATATTGCTTTATATTTAAACAAAATATATTAATTTTATTCTGCCTAAATGCTTTCAATTAACTCAAAGAGAGATGTGCAACCATATTTGATAAAAAATTTAAAATGCCAATTACTGCTACGGAATTCTAATATAATTTGTGCTCGACACCCACTTGAGCATTTTATTTACAAAACTTCCATTGTAAGAAGTTGCAGTTGTGTAAAAGCTCTGTAGTAACATATATTTTTTTTATCAAAAGATCAGAAGACTTCGGTAGTGCAAAAGGTTTAACAATAATTTAATTGTGACAAAATATTACTTGGAGGCTAAAACTTTGCAACTAACGAGCAAATTTCTGAATAAACTTCTAACTCTAAAATTAAACAGATATAACTTATACAAAAACACACAGACAAGATAATTAGGCTTACACCAAATTTGTTTTGACAAAAAATTATTAGAATTGAAATTGATAAACTTTTTACCTGATATCCTCTATTCTCTTTCTCTTAAAATATTTTCAATCACTTAAGAATGAAGCCACATACTTATTTTTTTAGAACTATTTAAACTTCTGTTTTTCTAATTTTTAAAAATTAAGGTATAGTGTAGCGGAAATTTCTTCCATAAAATCTACCCAAATGCTTCAAAGCTTCGAACATGTAATAATAACCCATAAATGTATTTTTATGCATTTGCAGTACCTACATACAAGTATATTCAGCTTTTTGGTTTATGTTTTTAGAACTTAAAATTGGAGCTTTTAAGGTTTTTGGTACTCAAATAAAGTTAGGCCTATTACTAAATAGCTAAAAACCGATACGATACCATATTTTTGTTTATCTTATTTATACCTTGTTCTTAAAATACATATAAATCCGCCAAGCAATACAAATTTTCTAAAATTTTTATATATAAAATTATCACTTACAAGTAGCTTTTCTTTACTAGAGTCTCCATCTTCATTATTATTATTGTGAAAAATTATTTCTATGGAAGATTCACTAGTAAAAACTTCACTCTTCATATGTAAGCTATTATTATTATAATATTTTTTCTTTGACATTTATAAACACAAATTGTCCTTATAATGACAGTTTAAGTCACCCCCAAAGGGCACAATATTTTTTAATACAGAACACACTAGATTGTATTTTGAAGTTCAATAAGTATAAACACAACATAAATATACACAAGTTAAATTAAAACAACTCTCAAATGAACTAACATTATTTTAAATGGGTGGATTACCTTTACTTAACGAATGGTTAAAAAATCTTATCTTATTAGAGATAAAAATTTTAATCATTGCTAAATTTTTATTTCCTGGATTTTTTCTTACACATTTCAAAAGATAACGTGTTACTCCTTAATACAAATTTATTAATATTTTGATGATTGCACCATAGATAAGTGTGCCCTTTCTGCTTGTACAAATTTGTGACTAATCTGAGTAATTTTTCTAAAAACTGGTGATTCACTTATTATGAATATTTAGGGACATTGTAGTTATGTTAGGGGATTTCCCTACACGTCTGTATTGTTAAGGTTATAGCATTGTTGGTGAAGGGTTCTAACCCCAACCAATAATTTGCTGAGGTGGCTAATTATATGGTATGTGTGATATTGTAAAAATGGAATTAAACTGTAGGAAAAAGTTGTTTGTGTCGTTACAGAGAAAGTCCCTGGTTGAAGTTAGTAAATTTAGGTTAATATAATATACGTTTATATTAAAAGGTGACGAATGGGGGTTTAGCAGTAAAAAGTACAACGAAACCATCATTGAAATATTTGGAATAGTCAATAAATACTCATAGATGTTGCTAACTTATGAATATCATAATAAAACCTAAATATTAGACATGTTGATTTGTACAATACAATTTTCCAAAAATATGTCAAATATTTGATACTCTACATCAAATATTCAAAACTCGCATAAGATGACACGATATAATTTGAAATGCTTTAGTATAATTTTTTTTAAATATATTAAATCAGTTATCTTAAAAATATTTTTGTTTTCTAACAAACCAACAACTTACCACTAAATCTTCAGTATAAATCCATTTTTTTCTACCAATAGACACAGTTATTTTATATTTAAATCGTTTAACCCTAACAGACATTTTTTTTAATTTACCACTTTGTCTATAACATTTCTATAAATATTATCTTTTAAGGGTCCATTTGCCTAATAATAAATATTATGAGATGTGGACTGCAGTGTAAATAAAAACCTAATTAATATTTTAATATTTTTAGTAATTATATTTATACTAATAATTTCGGCTCTTTTACTTATAGATACTAATGTAATTAGCTTTGGATAAATAATATTTTTCTGATAATATGTGTAGTACCGCTTAGCATGCAATCTAGAACACCTAATACTTCTATGTTTCCAGGTTATGGGTAACTCTATTGTTAATAGTTAAACAATGTATTATACGTTAATGTGGACCTATTAGTTATTGGTGGTTGACAACGGAAGTTTTAAGGATTGTTTAATTGTCAGCTGGTATAAAACTACTTGAAACGGCTCCTAATATATCAAATAGTATATTTTCACTATTCATACGATCGTTTTGGAATTAAGCAACAAGGTCTAAAGAAAATTATTAACTGGAAATTGGATCTTACGAGATATGATGGTTATGTTCCGAAATGGCAAAATGTGAAATTTTGAAGCTATTTCCCTTTTTAAATCATATTAGGTGCAACTGATTTTTTTTTAGTATCTACAAAAATAGAAATTGTGATAAGTTGATATGCCTATAACCGCAATGACTCGTTTGAATCGCATTTTTCTTGTCCCGTTACGAGACTAAACAATATTTTTTTTAAAAATTTCTTGAAAGACGAGATGAAAGATATGCAAAACTGGGTAATCGCGCAAATAGTAGTCTGTTAAAAATATTGATGCTGTATTTTATAGGTATCAAAATTCCCATTTTTTGTTGCTTACGACAAACATAAAATACGATATTTTTTACCTCACTTGATATGATTTTGTAGCTTCCTTCCTTTTGCATTTTGTATTAAAGGTTTCCTATTTATTATTTAATCAATTATTTTTCATCAAATTGTGAAAGTTTTTGCGAAAAAATGTTTGTAAAATAAACGTTAATTCAAATTAAAATATCACCTCTCCTTATTAACCCTAGTGGGGTATATAAATGATGAGCTTATTCGTTTTTGTAAAAATAGGCCGCCACTTGTCTCTGCATTTAAACCGATTTATTGTGGTAAAACTTACGCTTATACAAAATTTCATGATTGTCTGGAAATCTGCAGGTCTTACTACCAATCGATCTTTTGAGATCGATGTTATAAGGTAACATAGACTTTAGCATTTATTTCTTGTCTTATTCTTCTAGAAATCGACACAAATCTGAGTTTATCTTCAAACGATATAGTTTAAATTAGATAATTTATTTTTCGTATTTACATATTTGCTTCGCATCACCAAGGTTCTGGATTCGAATCCCAGAGTGACATGAATGTTTTAATAAAAAAGTGGATGTCACATGTGAAATATTACAAATTATGGCACCATATGTATAGCAGAACTGCCGAAGTCAAACAATTTACTTTTAAATGATTAATAAATACAGGTAGAAAGAGCAGTCGAAATAGGGTAAAAAAGGAATTTTCTATATTTCACTTTTATTAACGCAACACTTTTAAATTTTATCTAAGATTTTCAGAACCACCATAATCAATTGTTTAATCATAAAGTAAGGATTTCTTTCAGATAATTAAGCGATCATATAATTCGACTAAATAATTTTGTGTAAATGATACGTTTTATACAAAAGTAAAAAATAAAAGAGTTCTTGTTAACTTAATCCACCAATGTACTGTATAAGCGAAATCAACGCCGTATTAGTGTCTAAGACCTAATGGTGGATATTCAATGTTTAAATGTGGAGAAAAACTACTAAAAGAAATATGCTAACATTTGGAGTAAAAAGTTGTATCAGAAAATGGAATAAAAAATAAAGCTCGCATTTAAAAAATAAGTAAATGTTAGTAACCTCAAAGTTAAATATAATAAAGTCATAATAGAAAAAAAAGTAAAATATTTTTATACGAAACATGTTTCTCTAAAGTCAACAAATAAAAGGTATTTAGAAAAATAATTTTCGTCAATTTTTAAATTCTTTCCAATATCCATGAATAAAAAAATTGGCATCTTTGCAAACATATCTAGAAAGTACCCCAAAAAGAAAACTTTTCACTAATTAAACCGATCTCATCTGTTTTATCGTTTCGGCGATAGTAATAATGGCTTAATTGCACAGCCTGTATATTATACATATATTTTCTACAAACATAACTTTTCTTTACTACTTAATATAACCACTGTATAAGGTATATTATACAATGATATAACCCGTTTTTATTTTCGTTTTAAGATATTTTCCTTAAAGGTGAATTTTCTACATTTCTGGTTGAACTTTTGTCATTAAAATCAGAAAACTAACTAATTTTTTCTACTTGACCTATTTTTTTACAGAAATTGGTCAAAGTCACCAAAACTTGTGTCTAAGTTCAAGTTTTTAGAACAACGAATTCAATTTTTTTAAAATGTATTGCAGAATAGAAAAAAAATAATAGAAAAAACTGCTTACCAATAACTTTTTAAGAACCCCATTATTATCAATATCCACAAGAACGTATCTAATCTTTTTACCCGACACAGACATGCTAACACTTTGCTACTTTATCAACAAATAATGCAACTTAGGCCTATGCATTAAGTTACTTTTAACAACACAAATAAGTAATAAATACTTGTTATACCTGTGTTGGTAATCTGTCTTAAAATGTGTTATGTTTACTTTCTTCTATTTCCTGTACCAAATTACAGGGTGTACAAAATATAAGAATATAATATATTTATGATCATTACAAATCCATCTGCAATTTGGTTAATATTATTGGATAATTATTTACCTTGTTGGTATTCTAGTTGTACATAAAGTTAAATCATTACAGCAGCTTTCACATAAAATATAACTGGGTATTATTCTATGAAAGTTTTTACTTTGTTGTGAAAGAAATTGTGTAGCCAATAATATGTACTCACTAATAACAAAACACAATTAAAACTTTTTTTTTTGTTGGGAAATATTGATTTCACTTTCAAGAGATATTAGCCTGAAATTATTCTTTGTAATTAATTCGTTAACAAAGTGATTTTTTAAATCCTTTCCTTTCCTTAAAATTATGGAGCTAAATAATATTGAGATATTAAAGAATTTTTTATTTATGAGTTAGTATAAGAATACCATTGAACTGGCTCTCCCGCACGTAATATCGTTCATATATTTTTTAATCCCTTTGTCCGTATGGTGAATAAAATCTTTATTCTTATTTTTATAAATGATGTTCTGCAATTATACTACCAAGTATTAATTAGTTGCGTCTGACAGATTACATTCGCCAAAAATTAATTTCATTTCGTTTTCCAATACCTATGCATTTGTAGTGTAAATTACGGAAAAGTGTCTCTTACTGTGGTTTGTCTTATCTAATAATAATAGTTTTTTGTCGTAACGCCGAAAAGTAGTAGATATATTTTAGCTACAAGATTTTAAAAATACCATCAAAAAAGAAAACAAAAAGAAAAACATTTTCAAAAACGAGAAATTAAAGAAATAATGTAATCAAAGGAAACATAAAATAGAAGCTAAAAGGATTTGTCAACATTGTGAGAATACGTACAAGTCACACGGTAACAGTTGAGTTGAGGATAACAATCAATCAATAGAATCTCCATATCATTGATATTGTTGTAATAAGACGTATTCTAAATCTACATTAAAACTTGCTAAGAGTATTTTACTTTTATTCAAGGCTTGATTCTTCGTCATTAGTTAAAGACAACATTAAAAATATTTTGCAATTATGTCAAGAAAAAGGGTACAAATAGGTTACAGCAGTTGCTATTTTAGTCAGACATTAGATTTACTTATCGTGACATTAAAGGCATTACAGCAACTTGAAGTATTCCAAAATCATTATTAGATAATGTTTTGCATATAGCTTGTTTAATGTTTGAATAAGAAAATAATGATTTTAAAAAATCTTTTAAAATTTTACGAGATGTGGTCATAAAAAATATTTTTAAAGCAACACCTTCTGAGCAATATAAGTATAGAATCTATGAGAATTTCAAACTAAAATTGAAAGACTTTGCGATAACATATTCTGAAACGTTCTGGCTAATACTGCCTTGTGATATTCTTCAATTTTTTCTAGTAGTAAAGTAGATATGATTCTTGTTTTCATATAATTTTATATTCTAATGCTAAAATTTGTGCCAAGAAACATATATTATAGGACTTAGATATGTATTTCCTACATGCTTTCAGTACATCGTACAAGTTCTTAATGGAACGTGTTTGTTTTGAACGTGACATATTGAATTTGATTTTATACTAACTAACCACGGTTGCTAGTTTCGGTGAAAATTTCAGGTGTGTACTTTGTGTGTCTCTCCAGGAAAAACAAATTTAAGCATATATATATATATATATATATATATATATATATATATATATATATATATATATATATATATATATATATATATATATATATATATATATATATATATATATACAGCTTTGAATTTTAAATATTTCTATAAATGAAGTATAACATATTAAATGAAGGTTAGTTTTCTCGATAACACATGTTAGCGCACATAATCGTGGAATGAGCTTACTATATTGGCAATTATGTTTATGAGGTTTACGATTTACAAATTGAGTAAAAAAATGTCAATTTTAATTTACAATTGTCATGTTGATAAAAATTTTTGTCCATGTTTTCATATTTATCGTTATTCGTTATTTTGCTCGTGGGGACACGAACAATAACAATTGTATTCTTACTTAATACCGCAAAAGTTTTTAAATATATGTCTCCAGATTTACTAAAAATTAGTTCCAGTTTAATTGCTATAAAAATTAGAATTTCGAGATGGGCATACAGTAGGATTTAGTTCAGGTTAGTTCAAGTTAAGTTTGGTTTCGCTGAACCGAATTTGATAAACTTGGTCTTGTTTAAGAAAAGAAGGTTTGATAATTTAAACGAAATAATAGCTGTATAAGAATGATTTTCGCGGCCCTCGCTAGATGAGGGCATTATTTGGAACCCTTCTTTTTTTTTTCAATTTTACTCGAAAATTTTAAATGGAAAGACATCGTTTTTATATCATATTCGGAAAGTAGAATAAATTGAAAGAGAAAGTGTGATGAGGTACAACATGTCATCGAAAACAATCACATGATGGATTGGGGTAAAGCTGAAATTTTAGATAGAGAAAATATATATTCCAAAAGAACTTTCTTAGAAATGGTACACATACACCTCAATAAAGTTAATATGAACAAAAAAACGGATACTCAAAATTTGAACTCTATATACCATTATAGTTTAAAATTACAAAATGAAAAATTTCTATCATTGATAGATTCTTCCATCCCTGATGAATAATAATTATATAAAGTCGAAAGATAAGTAAAACATTAAATGCCTAAATTAATAATATTAATTAATAAGGTTATTACTCACACTTCCTCACTACCCTGTAGGTACGATGAAGACATGCATGTCCGGCACCTATTCTTATCTTTGTCACACCTGTTCATTAGCTTAGGATACGCATGTCGACATGTGCATAAAATTAATAAATATAAAAAAGATGTAAATGTAGAAAACCAAATCCCTTAACTTGTCAAATGACGATCACTTCTATTTTGCTAAGCAAAAATGTAACTTATTAACTATTATTTTTCAATTTTCTATTGAGTAATCTTTTTCCTGTTTTCAACTTAAATCCACATTGGTGAGTTTACTTTAAAACATAATTAGTTAATTTAATATTAATTAACATATTAATTGTAGATTGTCCTGATGAAGAGCATAATAAATACTCCAAAGCTTGACTAACATATATCTTTTCCTAACTAGTCAGTGGCGACTACTTATATATATATATATATATATATATATATATATATATATATATATATATATATATATATATGTAAACTCATTTGGAATTTTCGGTGCATGTTGGCCAACGATCAAGGTAATTTACCTACCCACTTAATATCTTGTTCACTTGGTTTAATGCATCTGTAAGAAGTAAACAATTTAGGCAATATTTGCTTTCCTTTTCTAGTTGTTACACGATGTATCCATACAGGGATGTAACTAGTATGGTAGTATTATTTACTTGTGTGATAAAATGTAGTTAGAACCTGAGCCGTCTTTAACTTAATGTTTATTGGTTTGCTTACTGAAGTAAAAAACAAACTTCCTTGTTTTTTTGATTTGTTTTATTCACCTACAGGATCTTAGTATTTCAAATCAAAAAACTTATTGGTTTTCACTTTCATTGTTTAAAATAAGATCTTTTAAGTCTTTTAAAGTTAAAGGGCAATATTTATATAGTTTTCCCTCTAGATTTGGTTCTGCTTTGTCAATATGCTATTGGCCCAGGTAAGACCAAAATAGGTAGTCGATACCAGTCTTTGTAGAGAATATATGTGAAATTCAGAAAATCGATGTTTTTTTAATAGTCTACAAGAACTAAACCAGTTTTTGTTGTCTCTATATCTTTAAACCCATAAGGCCTGTCTTTATACCCTTTCAGGCCTTAAATTTTGTCATTTTGTCGATATGTATATCTTTTATACGCGGAATTGTAAGAGAAATGAGATAAAATATGAAAAACAATAAATAGTTTTTAAAATATTCGGAACAATTTAAAGACCGTGCAGTAATAAAAGTCCGTTAAGAGGAAAAAAGTAAGTAAGTAATTAATAAATTTTTACTACAAATATCATCTAATTTGGGGCTGAATTTAAAAAAGGGGTAAACTTTAAAATCATTTATCTGGTTGATTCTTAAGATGATGATTATTAAGACAAAGATAATGTGACAATTTCAAAATTATAAAGCAAGAAAAATTTTTTGAAATTGTTGATGGAAATAATATGAGTGAATTTCGAAATGTGACTTAAAATCTTAAAATACAAAAGTGTTTAAAAAATATAACATAAAGCTTTAAAAACAACTTCGTTGAATTAGATATAAAACATAGGATCCCAAAAAGAGATAAAATTAAAAAAAGGTACAAAAACCTTTATAAATATGTTGACCATGAATGTCGAGGTAAACCCAGTAAAATATTTCTGTTAAGCTTTTAAATGCAGCTATCTGATGGGTATTCACTATATTTTTTGTATCAGTTATTCATGCAGAATCCGGTTTTGGTAATGGCAATACAAACGCATCATCCTTGAGAATTTTTCTTTGGAATCACTCCAATCATTAAAATTCCTTTAAGTTGTGAGTTATAAAAATGTCTATCTAGAAAAGCTATTCCCCCAATATTATACATACATGATTATAAAATTTTTGTAAGATCAGTGTAAAATATTTTAAGTGGAAAAAATTTTATTATGCAAAACAATATCATTTTATGAAAAGGTATTTGAAGGTTAAATTTTGTTTCTTAGTAAAGAATGTTATCCGTCCAGCTTAGAAAAATAATTAAACCATGTGGATGTGTGTTTGTTGTTACGAGGGTAGCAGATTTCATATTGGGAACTGGCCACAATGGCGTTGCTAGGTGCCATCTAACATTATTGTAAAGTTTGTTATTTTACACTAAAGATGGGTAAAAACGACTTTTTCGTGATTCGGACCGTCCGGACCACTAATTTTAAAGATCCGGGTAAAAAAACGGGTTCAATTGTCCATTTCCGTCAAGAATTCCAAAGTTCGAAATAGTTCCCCCCTTTTCATGTTTAATATATAATTTTAGCAAATATTGCGCAACTGATTATTACATTTTAATCATGTTTTATTTTATATGTAAAATCCAATTACATGTCTCGCTGACTAAAAAAAAAGATATTTAAACTACATTTTAAATAAATAGTACTATGGCGTCTCTCTCTCTCATTCATTAAATGGCAAATTAATACGCGCATTCACCATCCAATACGAATTCTCACAAAAAAGCAGTATTTGGCATAATTTTACAGCTATTGGAAAAAATCGGGTCAAGTGTGAATTATGTTTTAATCCAAATAGATGGCTCTACCGGAAATTTGGCTAGAGATATTAAAAGTAAGCGTCCATTAATAACTCTATCTGAGCCACAACAAATAACGTACAATAATGCAGTACCAAAAGTCGACATGTATTGCAAAATTTTAAAGCAGTCATAACTTTTTTTTGTTTAATAATAAAAAATTGAAGTGTTATTTTTATTATTGTCACCTTTCCGAGAAGCTTAATTTATGTTTTTCTAACAAAAATTCGTTTTTAAAAATTTTCTTTATTTTTTGTTAATAATGTTTAATTAAATACACAAAATTAGAATTTATGTCGTTTTTACGCTTTTACAATTTCCATCAATGCTTTAAGTCAACACAAAAAAATTATATGGGACAATAGGCTTCTATGTGTTTATATCATACCAGGGGCAGTATCCTCGAACTGGGGAACATGAAGTGAACGGTGAAAAGGTGGCGAATGCGTATTCTTGAAACGTTCATCATTCATATCCTCTTTCGCCCGGTGGAAGGCAAGCGAACGGTGAAACATGCGCAAATGAAATGTCAGCCGCTAAATGACATATACGGATTTCAAAAAATAAAATAGCATTAAAAATTTGTATTTTATTTTTGGTTGTTCAAAATAACTCGTCATTAAAAAAAAATAATATGTTGACGAACCGTTTCTTTAAGACGTTTTATTTTTTGAATAAACAGTTGGTACAGGTGGTACCCCGATATTTTTAATACTTTCAAATTTTTTATTAAAATATCCTTAGATAGTTGAATATGTCTCGCAAATATTAAGTAAATTTTAGATTACAGACATTAAAATTATTACAGGAGATTCTGTTCATAACTCGATTGTATGGGCGTGCTATTTAAAAATATTTTTCTAGGGCCAGTTCTGCTAATGGATTTAACATAAATACTTGTATCTATAACAGCCGAGTATCTTAGTTTTAAACAGTTAAGTCTAACCAAAGATTATTATAGCTAAAGCTAAATCTTTGGTCTAACATAATTCTTTTCACGACGCAACTTATAATAAATTTGAGAAATAACAATTTGTAAGCTCTCTGAAACTTTTATTTAAATAAGTAACAGATTTTATATTTAAATTATGTTAACTACGGCACTTAACTTAATTAGACTGTGTTAAACACTATACCATACTACAATTAAATATATATTATGATTATAATTTATCGGGACATATAAATGTGAACCCTACAGACCAACGAATGAGGTCCTTCAGCATAAAAACCTTATTTATGGTACATTTGATCTTCAAGCCTCTACAAATCTTTATAAAATTAAAAAAAACTATATTAAAAGTTGAATGTGAGATCCGCCAGTATCTTTAAAGGACATCTTCTGTCTGGTATTTGGTTTCGGTCCTTGGTCTTAAACAATTTCTCTATCATTGTTCAAGTTTCAGGTTTTCTTTCAAATTTAGTTGTCAGGACAGAACGTCTTGCAGTGAAAGGCTGGATATTTTGTGAACTCATACAATAAGTAACTGATTGGAGAGTTTCCGTAGTGGAATGGGATGATGGCTTTTAGTCATACTACGTAGAGTTGTAATTTCCACCGTTTCAAGTTTTATCAGTGCTGGCTTTCTAAAATTACTGTATATAGGGGGCATATATTCCAATTGACGTCAATATATTACTTTGTATATATGAGATGCTGTTTTTTTTTGATATCCCTTTTTCCTTATATATTAGAATCCTAACAGTTCTAGAGAATTTAAGATAATTTTGTGGTCTATATTTACATATAAATATTTGACTTGGTCTATATTTTTTGGTTGTCAAGTGATATAAAATAAATTTAATCCAGGCAAAGTACAAATATTTTAATGTCAATCAATAACTTCACAGCAATAACAACAACACGATTTCTTTTACTTTTGAGATTAATTTGACGTACCAAAACTACTTTTACCTAAAATGGTGGCAAAACATATTACGGACATTTTCGGTCTGACAGCTCAATTCAATCTGTTATCCATTTTATTTTTTAAAATTCGCGGGTTTTAGCACGTTCATATCTGGCAACATTGCCTTTTCAAGAATACGGTTTTTACCGTCAAAAGTATGAAGTGGCAGTTCACATCGCCATTCACATTACCTTTCACATCACACTTTCGAGGATACGGGCCCAGTATGTTATCATTTTCAGTAAAAAATATATGTACTTTAACAATCGTAAGAATATAATTCTGGTAGTTGGTTTAACGCCCTGTAAATGTAGTAAAATATATTTTAAAAAACGTAGTACGGTGCGGTATAGTACGACGATGATACAAAACATTTATTATTATTATTATACTTAAAATTACATCCACTTTCCCCAACATTGCAATTAAATATCCCTATCATATCCAATTATACTTAGAACGAGCGAGTATCGGCATATAAGCTAATAAAATTACACATTCCTAATATATATTTTAACTAGCGAAAAACTATATTCGTTAGCATATATTCTACACATGTCACAAAGAAGCATGATGTAAACTAGAGCAATCCTAAACTCTTGTATTGCACGCATTGCCGTTAACGTAATTTTTTCTTTTACTGTTCCTCCAATTACTAATCCAACGAACTGCGGTTCGCCAGGGACCCAAAACGTCAGTGGTCTATCGTACTATGCAGAACCGAATGTTTGAAAGAAACAAAGATCCGTAGAAGACATAATGAACACTGTCCGATTAAAACAGTTCATTGGATCATGGTTCATTGCAGGTCCAATGTAACAAGTGACCAATAGAAGGGCGAACTTTTGTACTGTCCGAGTCCGATATTTTAAATTTTAGTGATTCAGATCTTTCGGACTGTAAACTGATTCGGGTAAAAAGAACGGGTCTGTGAAGTCCGATCCACCTCTATTTTGCACGGTATATGTACTCAGAACCTTTTCACATACAGATGCGATTTTGTATTATTTACAGTATCTCAAAATTTCGGCTGGGCCAGAAAATGGAACTATCTCCTGAACATTTTTGTGCAATTATTTTTCACGTCTTTCGACGTGGTTTATCTAAACAAGAGTTTCTCAAAGAACTTTATTTTTTATATGACGAAGTGGCTCCTATAAAACTAGTGTATTTCGTTGGTTTAGTGAATTACGACGAGTCGTGTGAAGATCATCCAAAATCGGTTGTAGTGATGTAGAAGATGCAGCATCGTCATATGACATACCGTGGGATTGAGGCATCCCTGGGCATTAGTATCATAATATAGTGCATGATCATTTGGTTGTGAAGAAACTATGTTTGCGTTGAATCCCGCATAATTCGACAACTGCTTAAAAAATAGCTCGTGTGGATTGGTGCAAAGAAATACTTAAAAAATAAGATCGTGGTACTTCAAAAAATATTTATAAGATGCGAATGAGCTCAAAAGTGAACAGCGGTCGCCCGCTCGAAGCACTTGGAATGGTCATCTGTACTTTCGGAAAAACTAGCGATATCGTGTCCTTGTCTGTTGAAAATCATAGAACGGTCAATTCTGAATACGATCATTTGTCTTACTGGAAGTCTTCAGTGAACTGAAGAAAACAAACCGGATACGATGGATCATTCTCCACCACGACAATGCGAGCTTTCACACATCGGCGCAAACAAGTGATTTTTTTAAGCCCCCAAAACGTGGACCTGGTGAGTCATCTCGGTACAGCCCTGATCTTGCACCCATTGATTTCTTTTTGTTTTGGGGATACCATCTTTATACTGGCAAAAATACTTTTTGGATTGGTTCAAACGGATGCAAAAGCATTTGATTATAGTGGAGAATATTTTGGAAAACAGCCGTTTTCAATGATAAATATTTGTTTTCGATTGTTATTCCTGAAATATAAACGGCTACCTTTGCAATGGAATCCATAATTATTTCTATGATTATAAAAAGTTTATTTGAAACATTTTATTAAGGAATTGTAAAAGTAAAAAAAATTCTGCGAAATATTTTTATAATTCATTTAAATGTAAATATTCAGAACCTCACATGTTCAAAATTTCCAAGGACATACTCGTATATAAAAGGAAAAAAGAATACTCAAAATTGGGTAAAAAAACTTATCATCACCATTTTATTAACACCAAAAAGTCTTAATAATAAATGAATAAAAAGGGCTAGTCTACAAATGTCTTTTTCTAAAGGATTTTCAAGACTACTTCTTTAAGTGTTTGCAAATTTACGATTGCTTCCAAAAAATTAGTTAGCAATGTTTTGACCTTCACAATTGAAGCTATTTTCTATGTTTATTTTTGCTTTTAATAACATTTAAATTATGCTTATTTTATAGGTTACTAGGTTGATACATACCAATGTTTAATTAAAATATGCTAGGTGTTAGTAAAACAAACCACACAATGATGACTAACAAATACATAGCTTACCATGTCATGATTTTCCGTTTTTATTACAGTATTCATTATATGTACCACTGAAACACTTCTCGTATTTATATACACATTAATTCTGGTTACACATTTGAATTTTCTTATCAAGGTGATATTTAAGTATATTAATTAGATGTTTTCGACAGAAGGTATTTTATTGATTTTACACTTTAGCTTATCAAAGTTTTTAAATTCTAAATTATTATTCGTAACACACGCGAGTATAGTTTAGTTGGTTACTAACTAGATATAGTTGGGTACATTTAAAATAATAAATAGGGGGAATGAAGAATAATTGTTGGTAAAACTATATCTAGGAGTGCATTTGAGCCTCTATTTAGGTAGAGCGGATGTGGATATTTAATCTTTTGTTTTGAAAGGGGTTTTTAAATGAATTTGTAGTACATATAGTGTAAGTATTTTAAGGGTCCCAAATACATTTGGTATTTATAGGAAATCTACCTATTTGTCTACGTTATATATTGTTTTACTATGTATTGGGTGATTAGATGCTTGGATTTATTATCGAATAGACTTAGATGTCGAGGTTTTGCAGAGGGAGGTAGTTTTACTTTTTTCTGGAACAAATTATCCTCTGAAACATTTTGCTTTAAGAGAGATATTTAGGGAAATATTATATATATATATATATATATATATATATATATATTAAATAGTTATAGTCAATATATAGCTTCTTCGCGGAATGATTGGTTTATCCTAGGTTTGACGAGCGTCTTTCGGCAAACCTCGAAATAAATTGGAATTTCGGCCTTTAACTGACGTATTTTTACTCAAACCTAAGAGTACCTAGACTTTTTAGTCAAACATCGAAAGTAAAATAATCTGTTTCGAGCTTTGCTTAGTTTAGCATAGAAGGTTGTAAGGCAAATTGGTCAAACGTCGATTTGTACTGCACCTGTTTCATGTTTAAATAGGTTTTTACCTAATTCTTTGCGGTCTTCCAATAAACTCATTTGTTATTTCATACGTGTACTTTGAACGTATGGGTATGTAAGCTTTAAGATGCGTGAACCAAACTGTGTTGTGGCTATAAATGTGGATGAAGGGGCTTTCAAAGCGAAGTTTATGCAGAACATTACTAGTTTAAATAAAAATAAGTATTCATTTTCACACTAGCTGTTAAGAAAACTTCTTTACAATACCGCCGTTTCAAACGCTACGAAGTTGTTTGTTTCGGGGACGAACAAAAAATTGATTAAGCCATTATTAGATACAAAAAAAAATCCAATACTACATTACAGACGACGAGTTATTCGATTGAAAATGTTCATCACGAATGTGGTTATAGTGATAGAGATGTTACAATTAAAGCCTTGAATAAAAAATATGCAAATGTCACAAAAGAATGTATAAACTTTTATTATGTCAAACGTGTCATAAGCAAAAAAGTCACCCTAAATAGGGGTTAATAGTTAAACCGTTATCATTTAAAGAGATTCACGCACGGGGCTTTAAGAATGGCAAAAATATCAAAATGCTCTATTTCTTTAATAATAGTGAAAAAATAATTCAAGCTAGATAATGTTGTTTACAAATTTTAAAATAAAAATTATAAAGTTAAATACAATATGATCATAGTTGTATATGCACGAAATAAAATAGGTTTTATATATCATAATAATAATTACATTGTCGATACTGAAGCTTATTTTAATGTTTTTGTTGCATGTTTAAAGACTTTCGAACCAATAATTTCTTTTAATAAATCCTTTAGAGTATGATTCCATTTATGAAATAATTCCATACAGATGAAAAAATCATACTCTCAGAAATATGATTTTTATAATTTAAATAATTATAATGCTTTAGAATCAACAATTTCTAGCTTTTATATTTTTCAGTTGCAACTAGTGCCTCTTTCTTAACTATTATATTCATACCCCAGTTAGGCAATTTAAAAAAATTGAAATTTTAATCGTGCACCTTGAATTACAGAAAATATCAAACTTATGAAGAGGTTAAAAAAAAAGTGATTAAAAAATTTAAAAGAACAAAACTTTCAGCACATCATGAATCATATAAACAATTAGGAAATATCACTTCCACTGGTATATGAGCACAAAATTTCAAAATTGTTCTTACATAGAAAAGTGGCAATAATTAAGAAAAATACAGCTACTAAAAAATAAATACAAATATTTACCCTCCAATTTAAACAACCCGTATAACATAAAGATTTTTTTATGAATTCTGTTGAAAATAATAAAAACCCAAATTCAAGAACTTAATAATAATATCATCAACAATATAAATAACAGTCTCTTTTATTTCAGTTTTAGTTAAGCGTATGAAATTCTGCAAATTTTAACACATTTAGAGTCCAAGGCTACGGGTTTAGATATGGCTATAGTTGTGAGGCAGTTTTAGTACATATATCAGATGATATTTTTAGAGCTACGAATGAAAACAAGATCATCGCCGTGGTATAATTAAATTATATTTTCAATTCTCCACTTCATAGTCGTCTGACAGAACGCAAAGGGTAGTTTCTAAAAATTAACATTCAGAGCCGCTATTTGTCATTACCAGGGTACCACAGGGTACCATTTTGGGACTTCTTCTTTATACTATTTATATCCATAATTTTGCTGAGTTATTAGTAACTCAAATTTTCACTTTTACGCCGACAGCTTACAATTATAAATTTCTTCAAGGAAAAGCTAAACAAGCTGTAAATCTAATAAATTCTGACCTGTCTCCATTTTATAATATATCAACAGAGTACGTGTTTTGCTCGATCCTTATAAATTATCTGTAATTCTTTTTGGTAGTGAAATTCTGATACTCTTTTGTAAATATCATATAAACATTAAACTATATCACTTCACCGCTATTTACTGATGTCTGTAAAACCTTAGGATTGGTTATTGACTCAAAATTAGGATTTACTGAGCACATTACGTCAAAACTACGTTTAGCGTATGGTAATTTAAAACTTATATATACTCATCGGTACTTGATTTCACAGGATTGATTGATTGATTTAGTGGTTAAAGGCGCGTCGGTATCTTAGACCATTTAGCGCCTTTGATTTCACAGGAAACTCACAAATTATTATGTGAAGTGCTTGTACTTAAAAAATTTAATCACTGCAATAGCGTTTATTTTCCTTGTCTTGATGCTTTTGATTGATACACAATACAAATACAAATTCCTGTTTAAGACTTATTTACGGCGTGGAGAGCAAAAATTAAATAATACCTTACCTTATTAGGTATAAACTACATATGGACTTTAAAATTTTAAAGCATAAAATGCCCTCTTATCTTTTTAATAAATTGAAATTTGTGAAAATGCAGGACTTTAACTGTGCCACAAACATTGAAATGAGCTGTTCAATAGATCATTTTCTTTTAATGTGCCAGTCACTTAATAATTTAAATAAAACTCATTAATCTAGATCTCTTCAGACTTTGAAATACAATATCAAAAAGTTGCTCATGGATTTTCAATAGTCTCTTCATGTTTGTGCTCTCCCTTTCTGTCTAGGTCTTCTCTACTCGGCGTCGCATCCCTTGCCTACTTTGATTTTGATACATTATTACGTAATAGCTTTAATGTGTTTATGAAACTTTCGTGCTCAAAATTAAAATTTATCTATATTTTTCTCCTCTCATTAATTAATATTTGTAGTGTACTTTAAGTTAGGGCCTGAAAAATATTCGATTTTATTATGGATCGGATGTCTGCACTGTTCTAAGCCTCATTGTATTACCTATTGGATGTTACAATAAATAAATGTTATTTTGTTCATTTATCTATTCTCCAGAGTCGTCAATCTATCTACTAGATTCTAAAGTAAACACGCCATTATAACAAGATTATAAAACGCAATATTTTTTGATAACAAACTCGCAATGGATTGTTTCTCATTTCAACGTAGTTGTAACCAAATTGTCCCTTCAAACCTCAAATCGGGCTGGTAAATATCCCATTTTAAATGTTTATTTGCCCGCGTCTTTAATTTAACAACCATTTAATAATTTAACTCTGTTAAGAAATTCTTTAAATAAAAATGTAAACATCGTGTGGGTTCTTACTACTTTATTTTTTATTTCCTGTTTAATTTTATAAAATATAAATTAGTTGTGTACACAAAATATATTCAGCTATATTTTATAAAATATTTCAATAATTTTAAATTAAGGGGGAATAAAATAGTTGAATATATTCCATGTACACACATTTATTATAAATTTCTTTAAATTATCGATAAAATTTATTGTTAAGGCACTAATTTTGATGTTCCGAGGCTAAATAGCAGATATTATTTTAAATTGTACCAAGACATAATTTTAAAATATGTGTCTAACGCGAGTAATCTCTTACAATAGCAAGAGTTTCGCATTCAGAAAAATAGGCGACAACCCCCCCTCTTGATAATTCGCTTTAGCTTGCTACACTGTGCAATCCCTCTCCCCCACCTCAGAAGCTTTGAATTCAGAAAAATAGATTTATCTCTACCTATTTCTTTGGGAACGTGGATGTGGCTCCCCCCCCCCCCCCCGATCGACAACTCGCTTTCGCATACTATACTGTACTTTTCTGAGATCGCCACCCCCCTCCCAAAGAGAGAGGGTAGGTCTTCCCCTGAATACAGTACTTACCTAATGAGATCAAATAGAGGATTTTTGAAGCTAACGAAATGTAATGTTTATAGATGCAAGTACTAGTAAAATAGATTTTTAATACTGTCTTAATATACTCTTAGCTCAATTTACCTTAGTTGAAAAGTTGATAGTTTCTGAAATACAGGGTGTGAAACATAATTCTTTAAAACTTTTTGTAAATAACTGTTTTAATAATAGCTTTATTTGCACTCAATTTGGTACTTTAGAGTTTTTTAGGATGAGAAATCAAGATCTGATTAGATTGTTATATATGTAATTCTTCTTTCAGGCAGAGAATATGAAAAATAAATATACAAATAGTTTATTTCCTGCAAATATCGCTCTGGTCCTCTCTCCATACGCGTTTCGATGACCTCATGATCTCGTCAGTGGAGCTGTATCGGACCGAGAACAACATTAAAAATTAACAGGAAATAACTGATATATGAAATATAAATTTCAAGGTATGTCGGCAGGATATTGCACCTGCCATCTACCGACCTCGATGTCAGACTGAAAAATATCGTCAGTCGAACGACATCTATGAATCACCGGAGTAATGTGAAATTAAAAAAAAATTAAAATAACTGATATATGAAATTTATATTTCATATATCAGTTATTTCCTGCTAATGTTGCTCTCGGTCCGATACAGCTCCACTGACGAGATCATGAGGTGATCGAAACGCATATGGAGAGAGGACCAGAGCGATATTTGCAGGAAATAAACTATTTGTATATATATTTTTTATATTCTTGATTTACATTGCAGAAGGCCCTTAAATTTAAAGCTTCCTAACTTTTTTGTACCTCGATTTATTATATTTCTAATTAGAAATTCTTATGCCTTCGCATTTTTTGTATAAAAACATTATAACTAGTAGATACCGCTTCGAGCAGCCGTTTCTAAGATAATCGATTTTAAATGTTTTGTTGCATACTGAGACTCGTCTTAGCCCTCCTTTACACTTTATCCAAGCTTAGGACGGGTCAAAGAAATTTGGAGGATATTTAAGGGACAACAGTAAATAATTATATAACAATGAACTAACAATAAGTATTGTCGATTGATTGGTATAATATTAGTTTACGGTTTTGCCAAGGAAATGGTCTCTGTGAGAGTATAGAGAGAAAGATTTCCAAATAGATGCGTTTCAAACCACCAAATATTTACCTCTGTGGATATTCGTCTTCGATAAACTGGTAGTTCTGTTCCTGCAACGCCTGTTCATGGACGGAATCCTATGACCAGGGCACCAGAGACTGGGGACAAATTTTCAGGAAGAGTTGAGAAAATCCGAGTCTGAACACCAGGCATTTACGTGTGGAACTTAGAGTTTCTAAGGATACCGTAAATAGTACTTTAAGAAAATAGCTGTTGAATTCATTCAATTTCCGGACATTACAAGAGCTTTTACCTCTGAACCTCGAATTGAGACTACACTTCAGTTGAATTACCAATAAACGGAGAGCACATGATGTAAAAAACTAAAGGTTATGCATTATTAATTTGAACTTAAAATTAACTTACTCCTATCATCTTACCAACTACCTAGAACCCCTAGTAAACTTGGCAAATTTATTGAATGATCTTCCACCGGCCAAATTTATTGAATGATCTATCACCGGCTACCAGCACCCCGTTCAACGGATTTAACGCCTATGGATTACTTTTTATGAGGAACTTTCAAACAGATGGTATACTGTAATCACCGAAGAAGAATTGTGATCACGAATACAAAATTCAGTAAATACTTTATGCTTAGATGCAGAGATGATAAACAGGGTGGGATTCAACTTTCTCCGGAGAATTAATCTTTGTGTACATGAAAGCAGAGGTCAGTCTGAACATTTATTTAGAGTTTAATTAAACAATTAAATAAATAATTTTTTTTCTATTTTGGTTTGTTATTGATTTTGGGTGTTATTGTTGTTACTCTCTGGAGGTTCATTTTTACAGTGTTATCATTTTTAGCTCACTGCTAGGTAAATTTTTATTGTTGTTGACGTGTTAGCCCTTAAACCTGCTCTAAATTTTTTGGACCAGTTCTAAGTCTGGATGAAGTGTGAAGGGACGCTATGATGAGTCTCAGTACGCAATAAAATATTTAAATTGGAATATTTCACAAATCTCTGCTCGAAGCGATGTCTTCTAGATATAACTTTTTCATATAAAAGATGAAAGGGAATGAGAATTTTTGAATTAAAAATCTATTATATTTCAGCATAAAATTTCTTATTTCTATTCTAAAAAAATTTTCATCCTGAAAAACCCAAAGTATCAAATTTAGTGCAAAGCAAGTTACGATTAAGAAAAATATTTGAAAAAAAAATTATAATTTTGACATCCTATATTTCAGAAAAACATGGGATTTTCTTTGTATATCTTAATTTGGGTAGGCCCATAGACTCGCTTGTTGTATTGATGGACTTTTTAAGGCTTTGAATGATAAGATTGGAAATTTCGCTCTTAAGCCAGCTAATTTAGAAGAAAAAGACCCAGGTCAATGGTCAAGTATCCAATCTCGGACGAAGCGGTCATGTTGACGTGGTGTGGATTTTAGACTGGGCGATGAGGCCGTTTGTGGAATGTAATGCTCTTTCCAAGTACTTTTCTATTGAGTTTCTAATGAAAGTATCAAAGGTGTCACAGTTTACGTTGACTATCAACTTTAAGAGTAAGGTAAATTAGGCTTGATCTCCTTATTTGAGCCTCAGAAATTTGCGCTAAATACAGACCTTTTAGAGATAAACTGTATATGTCAGATAATGCATAATTTAGGGTATTAAAATTTATTTTGTTCAGTTTTTTAAATTGTTTTTAAAGAAAATTAAGTCATGTTTGTGACACGTAACCATTTTTGTTTGTTCCTATATAATAAATTTGTAATCTACAGAGTAATACTTTTTTCTGTGTCACCTTCTGAAATATGTTATATCTACTGTTTCCATATTCATTAATATAGGTTACTAAAATAGTAATTTCATCCAATATTGATATGATCGTTATTTGTTTTGTTTTCTCTCTATAGCAATGATGGTTTATAATCTGATTTTATGACTGACTAATTCATTAACTGAAATCTTTATTAAGTAATTCGTACTGTACCAATCAATATGTTAGAAATTCGAGGGTCTAGTTAAAAATATGTACACTTATAAACAAGAATTTTATTTTAGATGCATGTGATGGACACCTAATATATCTAGTGCACTTTTATTGCAATGTAAATGTTAACGACCCTTCTGTTTTAGAATGTTTTGAAGTAGCACACGGTTAATTGGTAATAAAAATTTGATATTTATTCTCCTAGTTGTTCGTCTTGGCAAAATTCCAATAACAAAACATACAGTTCATTCATTATTTCTTTTGTCTCATTACATTAAAAATGTTTCTCTCCTTTCGAGATCTGATATATAGCGTATCACTTTCTGTCATTAAGAAATTTTTTAACCAGTTTAATTTTAGGTAATATCGAAGATTATAATAGGTATCGCTAAGCTATAAAAATTTTTGGTAATATTGATTAGTTCTTATAAAACACGTTTCGTTTATTGATCTAGCTTAGCTAGACTTTAAACATTGACAAAGGTTTTGTTGGTAAATGCTTCAAATAATAAGAGTTGTTTTATTATGTCACCTGATTCATCGTTTAACAGTTATCAGTATGAATAATTAATGAGTCATCTGGTTTTTGTTCATGCCATCCTTTGAGGTTATGTTAGGGGTGGTCGAAACTAGTATGAAGAGAGAATCAGAGTGAAATTCGCAGAGAATATACTCTCAGCCCCTTTTTCTTAACTGTCGTTAGGAGAATAAAATAACTTTTTAAAATACATAGACCGTAAAATTGTTTATCTTTAATAATTTCCTACCGCTCTAGAGTATGTATATTCAGATGTTCATTTCAACTGTTGAAGATAACAATCCGGCATCAAGTTCTGCAGATAATATCCTGCTAACATTTTACGAAATGGAGATTTTAAGTAGGGAGTTGTTTTCTATGCATTTTGCTCTCGGTTCATTACAGCTTCACTGATGAGACCATTAGATGGTCGAAACTAGTATAGAGAGAGAACCACAATGGAATTCGCCGAGAACATACTATCTCCTCCTTTCTTAACGGCCGCTAGGAAAATAAAATAACTTTCCCAAATACCTAGACCGTAAAATTGTTTATTTTTAATATATATATATATATATATATATATATATATATATATATATATATATATATATATATATATATATATATATATATATATGTTTATGCGGATTTCACGGATTCCTCCGTGTGAGATGCAATAGCAGTGGATATATCCACAATATGCCGTTGTAGTGCTGAAATCACATTCAGCAAACGTACAACCATTTGCAGCTCCGCGTATGAATGAAGTAAAATGCGAACAGTAAATGCAAACTTCCCTCCATCATATCCTTTCTGTGTTAGAGGTTGCACAGCTAGAATAAATTGTTATAAAACGCAATTCATCCTATTCCACCACCATCGAGATGATGGCCTACCTGTACCACCATACCGAGAAGAAAGTCAAAACTTACCCTCCCCGCCACAGTGATACGGCAGAGGTACATGTTTCGTCTCTACTAGACTCATCAGGGTACCGACATGCACCTGGCTGTGCAAAGGACATATCCACTGCTATTGCATCTCACACGGAGGAATCCGTGAAATCCGCATAAACATATATACGCCATCCGGCGGGAGGTCGGAGAGGCCACGTTCAGTATTTGCATGTTTCCTTCCGATCTGTCCTACAACGGCATATTGTGGATATATCTACTGCTATTGCATCTCACACGGAGGAATCCGTGAAATCCGCATAAACATATATACGCCATCCGGCGGGAAGTCGGAGAGGCCACGTTCAGTATTTGCATGTTTCCTTCCGATCTGTCCTTTGCACAGCCAGGTGCATGTCGGTACCCTGATGAGTCTAGTAGAGACGAAACATGTACCTCTGCCGTATCACTGTGGCGGGGAGGGTAAGTTTTGACTTTCTTCTCGGTATGGTGGTACAGGTAGGCCATCATCTCGATGGTGGTGGAATAGGATGAATTGCGTTTTATAACAATTTATTCTAGCTGTGCAACCTCTAACACAGAAAGGATATGATGGAGGGAAGTTTGCATTTACTGTTCGCATTTTACTTCATATATATATATATATATATATATATATATATATATATATATATATATATATATATATATATATATATATATATATATATATATATATTAATAGATGAATATATGCTGACCTATCACGAACAATAAACTTCACCTCGATGTAACTAACTGTCATTTAAGATCAAAGCGAATATATTAATGAAACCAATTTTTTATTCTGGAACTTTGAAAAAAGGGAGAATTTCACGTTAAAAATCATGTTTTTTATTGTAACCACATGTACAAATAAAAAACTCTACCCTAGCCTGGATAAGTTTTTGAAACCTACAGCAAAGTATAGGTTTTAAATTGGTTTCCGACATGCTTTTCATCGAATGATCAGTGTAAAGAGTTTCTGCAACATTCTTGCCCTGACATTTTTGTTTCTTTTTTCATCATATAGCAGTTATTGTCTCATCGTTCTTGGAAGCGACGTTCAAATTCTTTTAAGTCCTGGTGAAACATCTTTCCACTGAAATCCCCGATATTTTCTGAGAATTGATCAACATATAAATCAAGGAAACGGAGTGTTAAGTTTATTAGGCAGCCCAATTTTTGCGGCAATATTTATGTAATTCACATCTTTCTATTACCTAAAAATTTTAAACTTACACTTTGCTATAGGTTTCAAGAACTTATTCAGGCTAGGTTATAAAGGGTGTTTTTTATAGAGGTATAGAATTTTAAGTTGGCAACACTTTTTTAACTGGCGGCCATTTTGTCAGTTGTCAAGTGATTTATGTTTAGTTTGGTTTGGCATTTCAACATAAATAGACTGACGCCTGAACAACGCTTCCAAATTGTGCAAATTTATTTTGAAAATCATGGTTCTGTTCGAAATACGTATCGCGCACTACGTCCATTTTACGGTCAACATAATCGTCCATCAGAGAAATTAATTCGATTAACTATGGAGCGTTTTCGCACCACGTTTACTCCAAATGATAATACGCATCCACAGAGACGTCGTACAGTGCGTACAGAAGAAGTCATTGCTGCTGTAGAGCGTAGCGTAGAGGAAGACCCGAATCAGTCTATCCGCCATCGTGCACAGGAATTGGATATGTGTCCATTCACTTTATGGAAGATTTTGCGGAAAAATTTTGGTTTGCGTGCTTACAAAATCTAACTCGTGCAAGAATTGAAGCCACACGATCACCTAGCAAGGCGCAGATTCGGTGAATGGGCCTAAAACAAGATTGCCGTTGATCCCGACTTTCATAAGCGAATTTTGTTTAGCGATGAAGCTCACTTTTGTTTGAATGGATACGTCAATAAACAAAACTGCCGTATTTGGAGTAATGATAATCCTCAAGTGTATGTTAAGACACCGTTACATCCAGAAAAACTGACTGTTTGGTGTGCTTTATGGGCTGGTGGAATCATTGGTCCGTACTTCTTTAAAAACGATGCTGGTCAGAACGTTACAGTCAATGGTGACCGCTATAGAGCCATGATTACTGACTTTTTCGTTCATCAATTGAACAACCATGATGTGCAGGAGCTGTGATTTCAACAAGACGGCGCAACATGTCACACAGCTCGTGCCATAATTGATTTATTGAAGGAAACGTTTGGTAACCGCATAGTTTCACGTTTCGCACCCGTGAATTGGCCTCCAAGATCGTGCGACTTAACACCGCTAGACTATTTTCTGTGGGGATATGTGAAATCGCTAATCTACGCCGATAAGCCCGAAACGATTGATCACTTGGAGGACAACATTCGCCGCGTTATTGCCGATATACGGCCACAAATGTTGGAAAAAGTCCTCGAAAATTGGACCTCCAGATTACACTACGTCCGAGCCAGCCGTGGCGGTCCTATGCCAGAAGTCATATTTAAATTATAATGCCAGAAGGTTATCTTTCGAATAAAGTAAATTTCATGTCAATTTAAAAAATTCATCTTTGTTTTATTCCATTTAAAAGTTCTATACCTCTATAAAAAACACCCTTTAGTTCTCTATTTGACCATGCAAAGGTTACAATAAAAAACTATGGAGCATGATTTTGAATATGAAATTTTCAAGTTCCGTGATAAAAAAATTGGTTTTCATTAATTCAAACGCTTGGACCTTCAAATCACTTTGAGTTATATATATATATATATATATATATATATATATATATATATATATATATATATATATATATATATATATATATTTATATATAGTGTGATCAGTAGAGTCCGCATCATACAAAATTTTTTTTATTAATAGTTCTATTCGAAATTTGCCTTTGACATCAGTTCTGCTTCGATCGAAATGACCATTAACTCGAAAATAGTAGTTATTTGATTAGCATTATCTGTCAAATTTTAATTTATTTCCAAAACAATTCAAGAGTAGGGTTATATCTCAAAATATCGAAAAAAGTTATTAGAAAAAGTTTTTCTAAACGTAAGTTTTAGCCCATGTGCAAAATTTCAGCTGTATAAGATAATTTAGATTTTCGCCAATTTTTTGTAGATTGTTGCAAAATAAAAGTCAATGCAACCTACATAAAACTTCTTAGTTTTGACAATGTTTTATCCCAGACACATTTTGTTTAAAGTATCGCCATATTAAATGTCTGTTTTTCTACAAAACCCAAATAGGGCTATTAAAATTTGGTCACATATGATGAAAAGTTTATTTGTATTTGACCCTGTATAAGGTAACTTCATAATATAACTATTTTTGCAAACGTAGTTTGTGTCTAAAAGTAATACACATTATAATTAAGACAAACAAGTACACAGTGTCGTCATTAAAGTCTACATTAGGTGGAAAGTTAATTCTAATGTGTTTAATTTTTTTATTATGAATTTTTTATTATAAAATTTGAGTTTTTTCAATTAAACTATTTTCTTAATATTAAAGTGTATTACTTTTAGACACAAACTACGTTTTCAAAAATAGTTATTTTATGAAGTTACTTTATACAGGGTCAAAAACAAATAAACATGTGATCAAATTTTAATAGCCCTATTTGGATTTTGTAGAAAAACACACATTTAATATGGCGCTACTTTAAACAAAATATGTCTGGAATGAAGCATTATCAAAACTAAGAAGTTTTATGCAGGTTGCGTCAAATCTTATTTTGCAACAGTGATGCAATTTACAAAAAATGGGCAAAAAATCTAAATTATATTATACAGCGGAAATTTTGCATATGGGCTAAAAATTTCATTTAGAATAACTATTTTTTAATAACTTTTTTTGATACTTCGAAATATAACCCCAATTTTAAATTTTTTTGAAAAAAATGAAAATTCGATAGATAATGCAAATCACGTGACTACTATTTTTTTGGTTAATCTTGATCTCGATGGAAGAATCTCAAATTTCGAATAAAGCTATTATTAAAAAAAGCTTATATGATGCGGACTTTACTGGTCACACTATATATATATATATATATATATATATATATATATATATATATATATATATATATATATATACGAGAGTAGAGTGAAAAGTTTCTGGCTTAACCTAGAGATAGCGCCAGCAGATCTAATTTTTGGTTTGTATTCTATAGTACTATATCGCTTGAATCATTTGAGAGCTGACTAAATAAGACGCCTCGATTACTTAAGTGAAAATGGAAAAATGAGAGAAGTATAAGTTCATTAAATACTTTTATTTAAAAGGCCTGGTACCACTTCAAATTACAAAAGCACTGGATTAAATGGTTAAACTGTAGGTTTCTGAATTTAAGAAAGATCGCACGAGCACTTGTGATGAACCACGTTCAGGACGCCCCGTTGAGGATACAACTCCTGAGATGATTGAAAAAATTCATGGTAAGACCATCAGACGTCAATACTACACGTTATTAGAATGTCTAAGGGTTAAAGTGAAAAATAAACGACCTAACATAGCGAAGAAAAAAATTTTGTTTCACCTTGACAATGCACTTGCCCTTTCGTCGGCCGTTGCGATGGCTAAAATCAACGAATTGAAGTTCGAACTGTTTCGTTATCCACCATAATCCCTAGATTTAGCCCCCAGCGACTTTCATCCGTTTCGTAACCTTAAAAAATGGCTCGGAGTTAAAAAATATGAGAATGACGAGGAAGTCATCGATGCTGTAAATAAGTATTTTGAGGAACTTGACGAATCGGATTATAAAAATGGTATCACTGCATTAGAGCACTGTTATGAAAAATGTATTAATCTTTATGGATATTATATTGAAAAATAAAGCGAAAAAAGAACAAAAAAAGTTGTTTTTCTTTATCAGGCTAATATAGTACGTACCAATTGTCTAGCACTCAAAACAATACACATTTTACTAAAACACTTACAAATACTTTGACACTCACGTACTTTTGAATACAATAACACCATTCTATAAAATTTACAATGCGGTGATTTCTTTATTTCCATGTATCATTCCAATTTTTTTCATAACCACTAGTAAACCGCGAACGTAGGAAAGAAAGGAAGAATAATATTTTTTTTGTGTGGGGATATTGATAATGATGTTAACGCAGCATTATTTCAAACGGAATTAATTAAGGTAGGAAGAACGCGATGCTCTAATAATAAAGAATACGCACATATATATTAAAACTTCATTTTAACATTGTTACTTCTCATCAGTAATAATCATTTGAATCTCAAGTTATTTAATTAAAATTGGCTTACAGAAATCAGATAATTATTGTGTTTTCATCTGTTTAGTTCAAATTGTCTTTCGGGATGCAACTAATCTTAAAAAAACTAAAATTGCAGTGTTATTTTTTTAAAAATTAGTGAAAATACATAATACCAATTTTATAAGAAATATTTACTTTTTCAAAACCAGATGGTGGATATTTAAAACTACTTATTATATAGTGTTTACAGCCAAAGTATATAAGGATTTTAAAGTGTTATTAATGTTAAGGAAATAGTTAAATCAATAGATAATTTTAATTCAACTGACAGCATAACATCTAAAATAATAGAATTAAATTTGATAATAAGTAGTTATAGGTTTCAAAATATTAAAAATGTCTAGGTTAAAATAATATGTATATAAAAAAATATTTAGTATTTTCAAATGAATACTTTCTACCACTATCGTTTCTGGATTAATGGGGAGTGAGTATAATGCCTTCAAATAGCAGCATTTGAGCAAAATTCCTCAACGGTTAACAAAACAAACTTCTAGACTGATTTCATGTTTACAAGATAACAAACATTATTTTATGCTAGGAGAGATTCACAATTATTGCCAAAAGCTAAAACTAGTATGGATTAAGAGTTAATTAATCAGATTGACAAGGAGCCCAAATCTGAATTAATGATTTTCACTACTACTTGCAGAATATATAAGAGACCAATTAAAGGACAGTGAACACATTTTTGTTAATGCTTCTCTTGCCTTATCATTAAATGTCATAGAATGTAGACAATAAAACATTTAAATTTTCTTGCTTTTTTCTTTTTGTTTAATTTTTACATCATTTTATTAAGGTCGACACTAATGACAAGACCATGTATATTTTTTTATTACGTATTACCTGGCCTTCAACAATAACAACACCTGTATCAAACAAAAACATCAATAATAAAACCAAACTGATAAAATCTGCGTAACCCAGTTGCACTTTACGTTGAAAAATGGTTGCATTTTTGCACGGAATAGCATTTCATAATAATGAAACAATTAAGTGAGTAATTTAAGTCTAGCTTTTTACGACAATTATTAGGAATAATTTGTATGAATTATGAGTATGACCTATAAAAAATTACATATATATGAAGTGCAAGAGACACGAATAGGTTAACAGGATGTTTGAGACAAAAAGTTGAATTAGATATGAAACACAATTGACCATGTTTGACGCTATGTATATCTAGTCATGGTAAAAGAAGGAATTTGGTAATTTGTTGAATATTTTAAAGAACATGGTTTAAGCGAGCTCAACTTCTCAGGTTCTTGGAAAAATAGTAATATATGCTTTGTATCTCTTTTTTACATTGGTGGAGTAGAAGGCTAGTTTATTGTTCTATTACTAGAACTTTTTTCTAGCGTATAAATGTTTTTACGGTCCTAGATTACGAATTTGCATATTTAAGATTCAATTTTTGGAAAAATTGAACTTTTTTTAGATATGCTCTATTTCGATAAAAAATTTTGGGAGTTATCTTTAAAATTTGTGAAACTAAATACTAGATACCTCTACAGCTAAAAGAATTTGTTTCCAAATTAACACTGAAAAAATTTGAAAAATAGAAATGTTTCCAAATAGCGTAAAAGTAAGAAATAAATGGAATAATAAGAATCTTTATAAAACTTAACTAGATGTAAAAAACTAGTAACTTAAATTATATTATTTTAGTTAGTAGGAATATTTTTGTTTCTTTGTTTATTTTGTTTTTACTGTACTGTTTGTTTTCCATGTTTTTTTTTTCAAAACTGTTTTCTTATAATGACGATATCTTTAAAATTGTTTTGAACTATTCTTAGCACTCCATCTATTAAAAATCAATCACTAAAGAATTTCTTAATTGCATACAAAAATAGCATTTTAAAGCTATCTGTTATATTACTCAAGATTTAAAGTGGTGTCAGTTATAGACCTAACAAACTAAGGTTTCTGATATGGGCTTCACTTAATTAACTTATTGTGGCAGATGTTGTAATTTCATGGTCAGAGACGAATTGAGGTGTAAATGACATGCCTGACAGACAAAAGAATGTTTTTGTTTTGCGTTTTCTGTGGGAATGGATAGTGAAAAATTCTGACTATTTTGAGATTAAATTATAAAATTACTTTAAATATTTTATATAATATATGGCTTTGATTGAGAGCCAGGTAACATGTAAATAATAGGAGAAATATAATTTGAAACCAATTGGTTGATATCTCACTGATCGATTAGTTGGAAATTTCACTGCTAACAATAGTAACAGAGAACATCAACGATTTGAAATTACTTCTTGGTAGTTTGACTTTTGTTAGCCAGAAAAACGCTTCAACAGAAAGCAAAGTTGGACATTTGAACCCTAAAGGTAAACATAATAAACAAATAGAAGCCTTCGAGATTTGGAGGCAAGATGGGGCTCAAGATCGGAATCGATATAAAGAAATTGTTCTGAAGGCAAATTTTTAGACAAGGTACCAGAATTGATAGGTTAATGCAATTTCTCTATTAAACTCATATATTTGACTACGTACTTAAAATCGAAATTTTAGTACTGATCAAATATACTCATGCACTATTCAAATTTAAGTAAATTAATATTTTTTCTATTTTACCACTTTTTACTTTGGTAAAATAATTTTAAAATAGAAATACCCACCGTATATTTTCAATACAGCATATAGCGAATATAAATAACGCTACGCAACAAATTTTAGTTTATTTGTTGTATCTTGTATGAAAAGTGAATTTTTTTATTAATTTTGAGTTATTATCTGCTCTCCAGATCATTGGGAGAGCAAACCGCGGAGATCGTTTTTTACTATTTACCCAATTTCTCAGACTTGAAGTGCTTGCATTACAGTAGATATGCAGCGCCCACTGTTTGTCTTAATCCCCAATATTGCAATCGAAATAAGGCTGATATGCCTTTTTGATCTATGAGGTAGACCGCTTCTGAGACGCAAAAGTCACCTCACCACAAACATGACAGAAGTGATCTGCATTGTTTACACACTTTCGAGACTTCTTTTAATCTCAACTAATCGAATCGAGCCACTAACTTCGACTGACTAACCCTTCCGCTTTGTAGCTGCTTATGTACCCAAATATGGCTTCCACATTTTTAGAGAATATTCGAGAATTTTCTATTCAATTCCATAATATTCGCGGTGTGGCGTTTGTCATTTGTTTGTATACAGGGGCTGTTCAGTACAAAGCAGATATAAAAGTCGATTTACATGGATTTAAATGGCTATCTCCCTTATTTTAAGCCCTGGGGTGCTCGGACTTCGTATATGGGGAGTCATTCCTGGAGATCCCTCATGCGATGTTGCCAAGTTGTATAAAATTTGTTTAACTTGGGAGAAGCGTACATTTGGCAACGTCGCGCCCCTCTATTGTTATAACGATACAAATACCACGTGCATTTTTGCGGTTATATTGTTAATATATAGAGAGACTTGACACTATGTATCTCTAAAACTTGAACTAATATTAAAAAGATAAGTTTAGTTTTGATTTTAGCACACCAAAAATGATAAGGTTTAGTCGATTTTATTTTAGATACATTTTGTCTGATGCCCAGTGTAATATAATTCTTATTTCTAATTTAATATATGTAATATAATGTGTCCGAAGTTTAAAGAGGATACAATACTCCTTGGCGCCACTAAATAAACTAATAAATAATTTTTTCTCACTAACAATGATTTTGTATGTACACGTTTATGTGGTTTTGATTCACAATTTAAAAAATTTCCTGTGTAATATAAGCAATAATTGCATTCTAATATGTTATTATTACCCATTTGATTCATCTATTACGTATTAAATAATATTACGATAAAAAAAAACCAAAATGGTGATTCATTTCATAATATTCAATGATAATTGCGATAAAATAATTATTCTTATATCGGCGGTCAACCTTGACACGACCCTGTGTGTCCGTGATTCAAGTAATAATGGTTTACTATGGCTGCCTGTCATCACTAATGAATATTTTACAGCGCTGGGATGGTACCTACAAGTATCTTTCAATTATTGGATACAGGATGTGAACAACGATATTGCCGGAAATATCAGGAAAATTTTGATACCAATTAGGGGGACGATTAGTGTGATGAATTAAAGCAATCTTGCCATTGAAAAGAATCAAGGAGAACCATACTGTACATAAAATTTAAAAATGAGGTTATTGTTTTCCATAAAGGCTCGTGCTAATTTATTTATTTAGGCGACATTTATAAGTCAGTTTTAATATAAACCTCATTTGTGTCTAATTCGGTACATCTTTTACCAAAAATATATAAATTACTTATTTTGTTCTATTCAACATTTATTTAGTTGTTCAGGTCAAAAATTCTTTATTAACATCTAAAGATAAAACAATACAGAAAGTAGACTCCAAGCTAAGGAAATTATTGAAACACATATTGGTAATGTTGTAATCAGCTGATAAAGAACGGATATAGAAGGTATTTTGGTCTTATTAGCTTATAAAAATAAATCGGCAGTCCTAGGAAAACTAAAATTTTTACGCTGAAATAAATTTTACGCAAATATATCTAGCCATGTTAATTATATAAATATCAAGACAAAAAAAAAACACAATTATCAGAATGATATGTTTTAAATTTTTCGTCCTTACGTCCTTAGTAGTGAGGAAAGTGAAGAAAATAATTTACAAACGTAAAGTGAAAATTAATTTAAAACGGGACTTTTGGTGCTGTAAAATTATTAAAAGAATTTTTTTTCTTGTATTGTCTTATTATAAGACTACTTGCTATAGAAGTTTCAAGCTTGAGAACCTTGCCCCTTTTTACATGATTTTTCAAAAATGCTCAAAATTGTATTTTGGCAATATTTAAAGTTGAATATCTCAAGGAGGACTAAGTAAAAAATCATGAAATTATTATAAATTATATAATTTTATGATATAAATATTTTATAAAGATTTGATGACTGAAATTCAACAGTTTCCAGGGTTAAAGTTTATTAAAATTTGCCAAAAACTGCGTTATACGTATACAAAATTTAACAGTACTTAATGGTAAAAATACACTTAAAGATGAACACTTTTTCAAGTTAAATTAGTAGTAGCACAAGAAAATGTATTAATTTTATTAATCTTATCAAACAGAGACAGTATCTTAGTAAAAAAACATTGTAATTTGAAATAAAAATTTTTATTGAAAATAAGTTTGTTACACAAAAAAGTTAATATGTACATTTCATCAGTTAGCATGATAAATTTATAATTTGCTCAAAGTGACGTCTTCACCTACATTTTTTTATTTCTTTTTCCACAAATGTAGGAGGCTACCTTGTTCTTGCACAAGGTCTTTGTTAATTTTGAAAAATAGTCGGATTTACCAAATTTTCCTATTATTTTATTTCTTGATCATGAATCCGGAAAAAAGCGAATTTTTTCATTAAACTGCATTTTTCTTTAAGATTTTGTATCAAAATATTATATTCATTTTCTATTGAGTCATAACTGGCTAGTTAACTTCATCTAAATTTTCATGAAAGGACTCTTCTAATTTTCTTTATTGTAATTAGAACCGTCCTTTTCTTCAAGGTCGAATGTCTTTCTTATTTATTTAATTAAGCTACCTTACATAAAGGCGACAAATCTATAGAGTCACATATTGAGCTAACGTTGAGTAAAGTGGTTTCATTGACTACCTCATATGGTTCAGGTATGAAGTCAGTATCCTTTCTCCTTCGAATCCCTGAATTATGTGGCTCATTTAGAAATATTTTTGAAAAGTATGTTGCGCAAAGATTTTGTTCAAGTATTAAAACTTCAAAAAATTTTTCTTTAGAAAGGTGATCAAGAAGAATTTTTCTCAATTCATTTTTAATTGTTTTTTTGTGTACACTAATTGGATCATTTTCTTCCAAATATTTAATTTTATGATAACGACAAATATTACTGATTTCATTGTTAACTCTCAATTTTAATAATTTTTGTTCTTCTAAAGGTAGGCCACTTATCATAAGTATTTCATGTGGCACAATTTTAGAGTCATAATTCTGACACAGCTTACGAACTAGTCCTCCCACAAAACAACTCATTCACTGGTATATATATATATATATATATATATATATATATATTAAGACAACTCTTCAACTTGTTCGCTTCTAAAAGGACTATGAGTTAGTGAGCTCAATTTAAATTTGAATTAGTGGGGGGAGAGGTTATTCATGTTTTAACTTGCATGTTTCCTGTATCAGCAGGCAAAGAACAAGTATTGACATGAAAGTTGTAAGAACTTGGATTGAAAATTTCAACCAATATGCGTTAAAATGGAAACACTCAGTCCCTTTTGAGATGTTCAACTTTAAGTATTACCAAAATACAATTTTGGGCATTTTTGAAAAATTATATAAAAAAAGAACAAAGTTCTCAAGTTTGATGTTTCCATAGCAAGCAGTCATATGATAAATCTGTACAAGAAAAAAAAAAGGTGAGTCTTCATTCCTTTAAATAATTTTCAAGCACTAAAAGTCCTGTTTTAAGTTAATTTCCACTCTGTAGTTGTGAATTTTTTTCTTCATTTTCCTGACTACTTAGGTAATATTATGTAAGGATAAAAAAACTTCATCATTCTGATAATTTTGTTTTTTTTGCCTGATATTTGATTAACAGAGTTAGATACATGTGGGAAAAACTTGTTTTTAGCTAAAAAACGGTTCCGAACCACATTTTTTAATTCGCCTAAATAGAAATATCGAAAATGTTGGGCAACATTCATTTCTAATGAATTGACCCGTCATCATTTTTCTCTGTTTTTATATATTAATCTCGCGAAACGATCTTTCAATTTTAAGTAAATTTTTTCTTCACTTTAGTTCAGACCTGGCGATTACAGCCAAGAAAAGGGAATATTTACAGAAAAAATAACTTAAAATATATTTGGTGAGGAATGTGAAGCAGTACTCCCCTAAGACCGACTTTTTATTTATCTTGGGACCATTGGTAATGCTATCAAATATACCACAAGAGTGACACTGTGAATCAATACTATTTAATTCATTCTTAATAAAGTTACTAAGGTATCAATAATAATGTTATATTAGTCTTTCCAAATATATTTTCATTCATTTAAGGAATTCACGTGACGAAAAGTAGTAAATAGAATAGTGATATAATATATATATATATATATATATATATATATATATATATATATATATATATATATATATATATATATATATATATATGAGGAGAATTTTGCTTCCTAGACTTTTAAGCGATACACGATTTTAATGTTAAATTTGAAATCATAGAAAAAACTCTCTTGCCAAAATATATTTAAAGTCTTATCGTATATAATAATGCGATTTAAAGCAAATATTTCACTACATTATTCCTTTGGATTAACAGTATATTATTAGTAAAGACGATACCTTTTGAACTTTAATAATATAAAAAAATAAATATTGTTTTGCAATATACTGTGAACAATCTGAGAAATTGGAAAAGAATATAGAAAATCTTCATATGTAAAATAACACATGTTTACAAAAAAATACTTGTTTTTCTTTGTTGAACGAAATACACATTTTTATATAAGTTACGTAGGGTAGTTATTAAAGTATTTATTGTTTTCTGCTATCACGTCATAATTCTCAGATAAAATCGTTTTTATATTTTATCTATTCACATTAGATCTAGTAATTCCTTTGTTTGATTTTGTAAATAACAGGATTAAATAAATACAATAGATTGTATTGAAATATCGTCTAGAGTGTGTAAAATTAAACCGAACTGTTTTTTCTAGGTTTGTGGCAAAATTATTCAGTTAAATCATCAACAACTTTCATGTTAATACTTGTTCCCTTTGAAAAACAAAGATAAAATAGAATATGTGGAGGTTCTATCAGTATCCAATTCTGAACCTAATTAAAAGAATTTGCGAGTTTCTACACCACTCGGAACAAGTGACCAAAATTTCAAAAATATACCGAATAGTATTCTCGAGTAGTGACACTGAACAGGCTAGCTTGGACAACTTTCTCGGCGATGAGACTAGTCCACATTTGTTAACTCAGTTTGAACTCAACGATCTCATGAGAGATTTGTAGTACTAAAGCTGATCACATGCTTCAACGCTGCAACAGTGGAGGTTGCTTGATCCTAATATAAATGTTGGCATTTATCATTCCTGGAGTAAGACTCATACTGATATTTTAACAAAAAAAAACTTTTACGCTGTTAAGATATCAATGGATTTTTGAAAAAATCAAATAACTCTACAAATCAGAATAATGTCACCTTTTTATCGATTCCTCGATGATAAGCCTCAAAGCTATTGTTTTGTACATTTGAAAAAAGCCTTCTAGTCCAATTTATCATTCTCTAGAAGTCATAGGTAATACTCTCGAGTTTATAAGGCGATTCTACCAAGCATTGTTGTTTTTGATGCTTATGGGGCTCAAGGGCAAAAAAATCACTATAAAAAAATTTGGCCTGTTCGCAACGAATGTGTTCCAGATGAAATGAACATTAAAAGTATATTTTGTAAAGTAATAGATATATGCTGAAATTCTTTTGTGTTGAACATTCCCTATGTTAGAGGCCTTTTGGAAAAAGGTTAGAAGAATAGGAGAATTATATAATATTAACGTTGTTTCTAATTCAAATAACTCACTGAGAAGTCAGCTTACTAGAGTCAAACCAACAACTAAAAGGAACATGAAAAACTGTGTGTATCAGATACCATGCAGATGCGGTAACTTTTACTTAGAGGAAACCAGAACACATCTCATGGAGAAACAGAAAGATCTGTTCCCTCCAACTATGCCTGGACTCGTGAATATCATTTAAATTGGTCTGAAGCTAGAATCCTGCACCGAGAACCAAACTGGTGAAAACGGAAATTCAAAGAAGCCGCGGTTATACTTCAGAACATGAATTGCTTTACTAAATCATCTTCAGCTATAAGAGAAGTACGCATGATTGTACTCATCTGGGGGGGCTACACCCCACTGCATTGAAAAGAGTTAGAAATGGTTATTAGCTGAAATGTCATGATATTCAAAAAAATAAATAAAATAAAATAAAGCCAATGGACAATTTATGTCTACTATTTCGCAAGAAATATCTTTGTCTATGACCTTCAACAAATATTAAAAGTACATATTTGGCTGATCTTAAAAAATTATCTTATTCCACCTCCACATTAATTTACATTTAATGCAAAACTTTTTCAAAGTACCGGATAAGACAGGACCGGTGTTTCTGTACTTGGGCCATGGACAATTTTTCTAAGAGAAGAAATATTTGTGGAAAGCAGGAAATTCTTGTATGATAAATTATTTAAAAAGGCTGAGTCATTAAAAAAATTACAGTTATTAAGAGATCGTTAGAAATTTATTGCTGAATAACGAACAGATGGATGTGAATATATCACTCAAGATTAATTTTTTCCTGTCTGTCCTGAAACCGGATGCACTGCGGCCATAGTAGGCCTATTGTGCTCACCCTAGATTTACAACCACTCTGCCAACTTAGCCTCCTGGATTAATTTGTACAAGTCTACTAAGGAGTGAGTATGTATTCCCCTCGGTTCCAGGTTTGTCCACACGAAGGTTTGTTGTCGCCTTCTTTCTAGTGACTTACAGTCACATATGATATGTTTTATCGTTTCCTCGGCTTGGCCATATAGTCTGCAGCCGAGGTCTCCATTATACAGGTTCATTTTATTCAGATGTACTATGATGTGCTTCTGATCTATTGTTTGACTTCCCGGGTCGCACAACGCGGCAATATATGGAGATAATGAGCCAGATCGTCAGCTTTTCGTTTCCCTGTATGCCTTCATGTCTTGGTACCCATTTTAGCATAAATCTGTTGTCCTTTGCCAGGGTTGTGAGTTCACTCTGACATTCCCAGACCAATCTAGATGATGCCTATTGGCCCTTAAGGGCCCTTAGGGCTGCTTGGCTGTCAGAATAAATGTAGATTTGCTTCTCTTTGCAAGCTCTCCTTTGTATCTCATCAGCATATTGTAAAATTGCATTTATTTCTGCCTGGAACACTGTTGGGTATTTCCCCAAGGGAAGAGTTATTTCTTTCCTTGGGGATATATTCCAACTCCGGTTTTCCTCTTTTGCTCGCCATTCGATCTTCTATTATGATCTCAAACGGTATATTATAGCGGTAGCCGAGGTTGTATGGCCCCTATCCATTTCCAACTCAACGGCTTTTGTGTTATTGGCGTTGAGTGGTGTAGCCGATGAAGCCCCATTCTCGCCTCTCGCTGAATTACTATGTATAGCGGAGGTAGATCCAGAATGCACTCCATTGACGAAGTGGGGGTCGATGTCATGGCCCTCGTAATGCTCGAGCAGGCGCTTAGTTTTGTCATGGTTGTTATTTGTATTACCTTGGGCCAGCAGACCAAGGCAGCATGTGTGATAGCTAGTCCCACCCTGGCGTATAACCAAGACCCCATGTTTTCCCACATAATCTTCTAACAATCATAAAGGTTGTTTCCGATTTTTTTGTTATGTTTTCTACGTGCTTGTTCCAGGTCAGCCTGGAGTCTCAAGTTATCCCAACATATGTTACTTCTCTGGAAGGTGGTATTGTGTTTCCCTGTAGGATGATGGGTCTGAGGTCCTCTAACTTTCTTCATTTATGAAGGGGATACTTACAGTCTTTTGGGAATTTATATTAAGTATTTTCTGTTCTGCCCATCTTTCTACAACTCTGAGAGCTCGCTGAATTCTCTCTCTTACAGTTGTATTAAATTTACCTTGGCTTAAGATTAGCAAGTCATCTGCATATCCTAGTACAGAGTGACCTTCCCTGCTCAGGATTCGCAAGAGCCCATCTATCACTAGGTTCCAAGGCAGTGGAGAAAGAACTCCCTCTTGTGGGTATCCTTCGGTCACCCGTACCATCAGCATTTCTCCAAGCAGCTCTGTGTAGACAACCCTGCCTTTTAACATATTTTCGATTCACCTACAACAGGCCTCTTCTAAATTTACTTTGTGTGTTACTACGTGTGATAATTGATTGAAAAGACGTATTATCGAACGCCCCTTCTATGTCTAGAAATGTTCCTAGAAGCATTTCTCTATTTTCTAGCGTAATTTTCACTTCGTTGACCAGGTCGTGGAGCGCTTCTCTGTGGATCTCTCGGTCCTGTACGCATGCTGATTCTGATGAAACGGACTGTTTGCCATTGAATCATCCCTAACATGCGTGTCTAACAGCTTCTCGAGAGTTTTAAGGAAAAATTGCATTAGACTGGGTATGGGTATAAATGCTTTCGCTGTTGAATAGTTTGGTTACCTAGGTTTCTGAATAAATACTACCCTAGTTAGCCCCACATGTTTGGAATATATCCTAGGGCTAATGTGGCCCTTAATATGCAACAGAAGTTGCTAATTAGCAGGTCTGATTTCTTCTGTAGCATCGCTGGATAAATCCAGTCTGGTTCCGGCGATTTTTATGGTTCAAATGAGTTGATGGCCTATTTTATTTTTTATTGGTAATCACCTTTTTAACTGTCTGTCAGTTTTCCTTGGTGGCTCTTGCCGCTTCACTGAGTTTCAAGTCTCCGTGAGCGGTTTCATCAAGATATAAAAATATCTGAGCAAAATTATCTTAGGAATAAAACATGCTGGGAGAGATTTGTTAGTCTCTTATAATGTATAAAGTTACAAACATTTACAACGAAAAAGCTAAAACTGTTCATTTAATATTGTTTGTCAACATTTTAAAAGTTTTTAAAGTTAATATTTCTTATTAAATATTTTAAAAGTTTGACGAGCTGATTTTTAAAAAATACTGTTTCCTAGTTGAGGAGTTTCAAAATTAAAAAAAAAAAAAAATGTGCTTTACTTATGGATACAGAGGAATTTGAAAAAATGATGTGCGAGTGTAATTTATTAATGTAAACTAGGTTATAAAGTACATACTATTCTAGGGTTTTTTTTTAGAACTCAGAATTTTAGCCGCTAAATTTAAGTTTAGTAGCCTAGTAATAAATTGATTTTGTCAATAGTCGTAACATCTATAAAATAAATCTGTGTTAATAAGATAAGCTAAATATAAAGATCGTGTTTTGTATAATTTAAAGTAAGCAAGAACTATTTTCTATAGATACTAATTGTAAATTTTGTAAAAAAAAGGTGCTCTGCTTGTAAGTCACGCTCATGCCCACCGACTGCATGAACCTGAACTTTTAATCGATTAATATAGTCGAAAAAGGATATTCGCCAGTGGTCAATTTTATTAGCGAGGTTAGCAAATTAATAATTTAACAAATAATTGCTCATAATTTTTTTTCTTAAATTGTTTATTTCGGTGACAGTTGATGGTGAAAAAAGTATGGCAGAGATTTACTCCCCGAAACCTACCCTTAGCGACAAAAATAGGGTTGAGAATGAATTATATTTTTTATTTCCGACCCTGTAGGTTACAATGAGAATTTTATTTTCTTAAATTAATTAGTTCGAGGACAGTTCATTTTAAAAAAAGTTTGGCCGCGATTTACTCTATGGAACGTACCCTTAGCGACAAAAATAGGGTTGAGAATAGAATTATATTTTTTATTTCCGACCCTGTAGGTTACAATGAGCATTTTATTTTCTTAAATTATTTAGTTCGAGGACAGTTCATTGTAAAAAAAGTTTGGCCGCGATTTACTCTATGGAACCTACCCTTAGCGACAAAAATAGGGTTGAGAAAAGAATTATATTTTTTATTTCCGACCCTGTAGGTTACAATGACAATTTTATTTTCTTAAATTAATTAGTTCGAGGACAGTTCATTGTAAAAAAAAGTTTGGCCGCGATTTACTCTATGGAACCTACCCTTAGCGACAAAAATAGGGTTGAGAATAGAATTATATTTTTTATTTCCGACCCTGTAGGTTACAATGAGCATTTTATTTTCTTAAATTATTTAGTTCGAGGACAGTTCATTGTAAAAAAAGTTTGGCCGCGATTTACTCTATGAAACCTACCCTTAGCGACAAAAATAGGGTTGAGAATGAATTATATTTTTTATTTCCGACCCTGTAGGTTACAATGAGAATTTTATTTTCTTAAATTATTTAGTTCGAGGACAGTTCATTGTAAAAAAAGTTTGGCCGCGATTTACTCTATGGAACCTACCCTTAGCGACAAAAATAGGTTGAGAATAGAATTATATTTTTTATTTCCGACCCTGTAGGTTACAATGAGCATTTTATTTTCTTAAATTATTTAGTTCGAGGACAGTTCATTGTAAAAAAAGTTTGGCCGCGATTTACTCTATGGAACCTACCCTTAGCGACAAAAATAGGGTTGAGAATAGAATTATATTTTTTATTTCCGACCCTGTAGGTTACAATGAGAATTTTATTTTCTTAAATTATTTAGTTCGAGGACAGTTCATTGTAAAAAAAGTTTGGCCGCGATTTACTCTATGGAACCTACCCTTAGCGACAAAAATAGGGTTGAGAATAGAATTATATTTTTTATTTCCGACCCTGTAGGTTACAATGAGCATTTTATTTTCTTAAATTATTTAGTTCGAGGACAGTTCATTGTAAAAAAAGTTTGGCCGCGATTTACTCTATGGAACCTACCCTTAGCGACAAAAATAGGGTTGAGAATGAATTATATTTTTTATTTCCGACCCTGTAGGTTACAATGAGAATTTTATTTTCTTAAATTAATTAGTTCGAGGACAGTTCATTGTAAAAAAAGTTTGGCCGCGATTTACTCTATGGAACCTACCCTTAGCGACAAAAATAGGGTTGAGAATAGAATTATATTTTTTATTTCCGACCCTGTAGGTTACAATGAGCATTTTATTTTCTTAAATTATTTAGTTCGAGGACAGTTCATTGTAAAAAAAGTTTGGCCGCGATTTACTCTATGGAACCTACCCTTAGCGACAAAAATAGGGTTGAGAATGAATTATATTTTTTATTTCCGACCCTGTAGGTTACAATGAGAATTTTATTTTCTTAAATTAATTAGTTCGAGGACAGTTCATTGTAAAAAAAGTTTGGCCGCGATTTACTCTATGGAACCTACCCTTAGCGACAAAAATAGGGTTGAGAATAGAATTATATTTTTTATTTCCGACCCTGTAGGTTACAATGAGCATTTTATTTTCTTAAATTATTTAGTTCGAGGACAGTTCATTGTAAAAAAAGTTTGGCCGCGATTTACTCTATGGAACCTACCCTTAGCGATAAAAATAGGGTTGAAACTAGAATAAATTTTTTTTCCCAATCTGCAACTTTCAATGAGAATTTTATTTTCTTAATTTATTTAGTTCCAGGACACTTCACTGTAAAAAAAGTATGGCCGCGATTTACTATCCGGAACTCACCCTTAACGAAATAAATAGGGTTGAGAATAGAATTATTTTTGTTCTTTCCGACCCTGTAAGTTTCAATGAGAATTTTATTTTCTTAAATTATTTAGTTCAAGGACAGTTCATTGTAAAAAAAGTATGTCCACGATTTACTATCCGGAATCTACCCTTAGCGATAAAAATAGGGTTGAAAATAGAATAAATTTTTTTCCTACCCTGCAACTTTCAATGAGAATTTTATTTTCTTAAATTATTTCGTTAAAGGACACTTCACTGTAAAAAAAGTATGGCCGCGATTTACTATCCGGAACCTACCCTTAGCGACAAAAGTAGGGTTGAGAATAGAATTTTTTTTTTCGGACCCTGTAAGTTTCAATGAGAATTTATTTTTCTAAAATTATTTAGTTCGACGATAGTTCTTTGTAAAAAAATATGGCCGCGATTTACTCTCTGGGACCCACCCTTAGCGAAAGAAATAGGGCTGAGAATAGAATTATTTTTGTTATTTCCGACCCTATAAGTTTCAATGAGAGTTTTATTTTCTTAAATTATTTATTTCGATAACAGTTGATATTGAGGAAAGTATGTTTTCGATTTACTCTTTGGAACGTACCCATAGCAGGGAAAATAATTGTGAGAATAGATTTGCATTTTTTATTTTCGACCCTGTGAGTTTCAATGAACTGTCCTCGAACTAAATAATTTAAGAAAATAAAATTCTCATTGTAACCTACAGGGTCGGAAATAAAAAATATAATTCTATTCTCAACCCTATTTTTGTCGCCAAGGGTAGGTTCCATAGAGTAAATCGCGGCCAAACTTTTTTTACAATGAACTGTCCTCGAACTAATTAATTTAAGAAAATAAAATTCTCATTGTAACCTACAGGGTCGGAAATAAAAAATATAATCCTATTCTCAACCCTATTTTTGTCGCTAAGGGTAGGTTCCATAGAGTAAATCGCGGCCAAACTTTTTTTACAATGAACTGTCCTTGAACTAATTAATTTAAGAAAATAAAATGCTCATTGTAACCTACAGGGTCGGAAATAAAAAATATAATTCTATTCTCAACTCTATTTTTGTCGCTAAGGGTAGGTTCCATAGAGTAAATCGCGGCCAAACTTTTTTTACAATGAACTGTCCTCGAACTAAATAATTTAAGAAAATAAAATTCTCATTGTAACCTACAGGGTCGGAAATAAAAAATATAATTCTATTCTTAACCCTATTTTTGTCGCTAAGGGTAGGTTCCATAGAGTAAATCGCGGCCAAAGTTTTTTTACAATGAACTGTCCTCGAACTAAATAATTTAAAAAAATAAAATTCTCATTCAAACCTACAGGATCGGAAATAAAAAATATAATTCTATTCTCAACCCTATTTTTGTCGCTAAGGGTAGGTTCCATAGAGTAAATCGCGGCCAAACTTTTTTTACAATGAACTGTCCTCGAACTAAATAATTTAAGAAAATAAAATGCTCATTGTAACCTACAGGGTTGGAAATAAAAAATATAATTCTATTCTCAACCCTATTTTTGTCGCTAAGGGTAGGTTCCATAGAGTAAATCGCGGCCAAACTTTTTTTACAATGAACTGTCCTCGAACTAATTAATTTAAGAAAATAAAATGCTCATTGTAACCTACAGGGTCGGAAATAAAAAATATAATTCTATTCTCAACCCTATTTTTGTCGCTAAGGGTAGGTTCCATAGAGTAAATCGCGGCCAAACTTTTTTTACAATGAACTGTCCTCGAACTAAATAATTTAAGAAAATAAAATGCTCATTGTAACCTACAGGGTCGGAAATAAAAAATATAATTCTATTCTCAACCCTATTTTTGTCGCTAAGGGTAGGTTCCATAGAGTAAATCGCGGCCAAACTTTTTTTACAATGAACTGTCCTCGAACTAAATAATTTAAGAAAATAAAATGCTCATTGTAACCTACAGGGTCGGAAATAAAAAATATAATTCTATTCTCAACCCTATTTTTGTCGCTAAGGGTAGGTTCCATAGAGTAAATCGCGGCCAAACTTTTTTTACAATGAACTGTCCTCGAACTAAATAATTTAAGAAAATAAAATTCTCATTGTAACCTACAGGGTCGGAAATAAAAAATATAATTCTATTCTCAACCCTATTTTTGTCGCTAAGGGTAGGTTCCATAGAGTAAATCGCGGCCAAACTTTTTTTTACAATGAACTGTCCTCGAACTAATTAATTTAAGAAAATAAAATTCTCATTGTAACCTACAGGGTCGGAAATAAAAAATATAATTCATTCTCAACCCTATTTTTGTCGCTAAGGGTAGGTTCCATAGAGTAAATCGCGGCCAAACTTTTTTTACAATGAACTGTCCTTGAACTAATTAATTTAAGAAAATAAAATGCTCATTGTAACCTACAGGGTCGGAAATAAAAAATATAATTCTATTCTCAACTCTATTTTTGTCGCTAAGGGTAGGTTCCATAGAGTAAATCGCGGCCAAACTTTTTTTACAATGAACTGTCCTCGAACTAAATAATTTAAGAAAATAAAATTCTCATTGTAACCTACAGGGTCGGAAATAAAAAATATAATTCTATTCTTAACCCTATTTTTGTCGCTAAGGGTAGGTTCCATAGAGTAAATCGCGGCCAAAGTTTTTTTACAATGAACTGTCCTCGAACTAAATAATTTAAAAAAATAAAATTCTCATTCAAACCTACAGGATCGGAAATAAAAAATATAATTCTATTCTCAACCCTATTTTTGTCGCTAAGGGTAAGTTCCATAGAGTAAATCGCGGCCAAACTTTTTTTACAATGAACTGTCCTCGAACTAAATAATTTAAGAAAATAAAATGCTCATTGTAACCTACAGGGTTGGAAATAAAAAATATAATTCTATTCTCAACCCTATTTTTGTCGCTAAGGGTAGGTTCCATAGAGTAAATCGCGGCCAAACTTTTTTTACAATGAACTGTCCTCGAACTAATTAATTTAAGAAAATAAAATGCTCATTGTAACCTACAGGGTCGGAAATAAAAAATATAATTCTATTCTCAACCCTATTTTTGTCGCTAAGGGTAGGTTCCATAGAGTAAATCGCGGCCAAACTTTTTTTACAATGAACTGTCCTCGAACTAAATAATTTAAGAAAATAAAATGCTCATTGTAACCTACAGGGTCGGAAATAAAAAATATAATTCTATTCTCAACCCTATTTTTGTCGCTAAGGGTAGGTTCCATAGAGTAAATCGCGGCCAAACTTTTTTTACAATGAACTGTCCTCGAACTAAATAATTTAAGAAAATAAAATGCTCATTGTAACCTACAGGGTCGGAAATAAAAAATATAATTCTATTCTCAACCCTATTTTTGTCGCTAAGGGTAGGTTCCATAGAGTAAATCGCGGCCAAACTTTTTTTACAATGAACTGTCCTCGAACTAAATAATTTAAGAAAATAAAATTCTCATTGTAACCTACAGGGTCGGAAATAAAAAATATAATTCTATTCTCAACCCTATTTTTGTCGCTAAGGGTAGGTTCCATAGAGTAAATCGCGGCCAAACTTTTTTTACAATGAACTGTCCTCGAACTAAATAATTTAAGAAAATAAAATGCTCATTGTAACCTACAGGGTCGGAAATAAAAAATATAATTCTATTCTCAACCCTATTTTTGTCGCTAAGGGTAGGTTCCATAGAGTAAATCGCGGCCAAACTTTTTTTTACAATGAACTGTCCTCGAACTAATTAATTTAAGAAAATAAAATTCTCATTGTAACCTACAGGGTCGGAAATAAAAAATATAATTCATTCTCAACCCTATTTTTGTCGCTAAGGGTAGGTTCCATAGAGTAAATCGCGGCCAAAATTTTTTTACAATGAACTGTCCTCGAACTAAATAATTTAAGAAAATAAAATGCTCATTGTAACCTACAGGGTCGGAAATAAAAAATATAATTCTATTCTCAACCCTATTTTTGTCGCTAAGGGTAGGTTCCATAGAGTAAATCGCGGCCAAACTTTTTTTACAATGAACTGTCCTCGAACTAATTAATTTAAGAAAATAAAATTCTCATTGTAACCTACAGGGTCGGAAATAAAAAATATAATTCTATTCTCAACCCTATTTTTGTCGCTAAGGGTAGGTTCCATAGAGTAAATCGCGGCCAAACTTTTTTTACAATGAACTGTCCTCGAACTAATTAATTTAAGAAAATAAAATTCTCATTGTAACCTACAGGATCGGAAATAAAGAATATAATTCTATTCTCAACCCTATTTTTGTCGCTAAGGGTAGGTTCCATAGAGTAAATCGCGGCCAAACTTTTTTTACAATGAACTGTCCTCGAACTAAATAATTTAAGAAAATAAAATGCTCATTGTAACCTACAGGGTCGGAAATAAAAAATATAATTCTATTCTCAACCCTATTTTTGTCGCTAAGGGTAGGTTCCATAGAGTAAATCGCGGCCAAACTTTTTTTACAATGAACTGTCCTCGAACTAATTAATTTAAGAAAATAAAATTCTCATTGTAACCTACAGGGTCGGAAATAAAAAATATAATTCATTCTCAACCCTATTTTTGTCGCTAAGGGTAGGTTCCATAGAGTAAATCGCGGCCAAACTTTTTTTACAATGAACTGTCCTCGAACTAAATAATTTAAGAAAATAAAATGCTCATTGTAACCTACAGGGTCGGAAATAAAAAATATAATTCATTCTCAACCCTATTTTTGTCGCTAAGGGTAGGTTCCATAGAGTAAATCGCGGCCAAACTTTTTTTACAATGAACTGTCCTCGAACTAATTAATTTAAGAAAATAAAATTCTCATTGTAACCTACAGGGTCGGAAATAAAAAATATAATTCTATTCTCAACCTTATTTTTGTCGCTAAGGGTAGGTTTCGGGGAGTAAATCTCTGCCATACTTTTTTCACCATCAACTGTCACCGAAATAAACAATTTAAGAAAAAAAATTATGAGCAATTATTTGTTAAATTATTAATTTGCTAATCTCGCTAATAAAATTGACCACTGGCGAATATCCTTTTTCGACTATATTAATCGATTAAAAGTTCAGGTTCATCCGACTGCTTCTGTATTATTACTTGATTGGTTGTCTGGTAATTTAGGATTTCATGACGAGTGTAATATTTTGAAACTACTAGGAAAAAAATCCTCCTAGATTACTAGTGATTTTAACATATTTTCAGCGTACCAGATAACCATTCTTGTAAGAAAGGCCTAAACACCCTCTGTATAATTTTAGGATGCGTTACTAGTATCTTTTAAATAACTTGTTTGTAAAATAAAATGAACAGTCCTTCCACTTATATTTTTATTAACAATCATATCTTCAATATCAAATTTCAGACATCAGCTGTCTTCAAACAGAGCCCCCACTGTGGTAATTATAAAACAATTAAAACTTTTATGCAATAATAAAATTCAACTGACTCAGCCGGAAGAGGCAATTAGCAATTACAACTACTCGAATTTTTGCTAAAAACCTTCATTCGGTCTCGTTAAAAGGGCAATTACAACCAATTATATTTGGTAAATGGTTAAATTGAATGATTATTGTCTGTAATAGAATGGAAAATCTAATTCGAATATGGATATTAAGATAATTCACGTTTAAAATATTATGACTTGAAAATTTGGTTTTATAGTTTCATTTAAAATTTTATTATACAGAGTCGCTAAAATTGAAATTTATGCATTTTAGGAGGGATTTCTACAATTTTTAAATTTTATGAACCTCATGCATATATTGCTAATAACTTATTTTGCTTAAGAATTAGTTTTGTTAATTTTAATTTGTGTTCATACTAAATAAGCATATTTAGCACCATTTTTGTGACAAAATAAGGAAAAATAAACGGAAATGATCTTGTTTGTACTCTTTAGCAAATTCCGTTTCTTATAATTATGTTTTGGACAATTCGTATTAATTTAAATGCTTAATTTAAAGATTTCGTTTCGCTAATTTTAAAAACGTAGATGGAAAAAAAGTACAAGACTAAAATATGGAATTAGATTTTAAATTTTCTTTACTAGCTGTTTTAAGCCCGAAGGTTATTCGATTAAATAACTGATTGTAGTCACCATTATCATCACTACATAGTATTTTTTGTCTGCCATTGAATGTAGGCCTCTCTCAAGATTTTCCACTCTGCACTCTGCATCCATTTTCCATCTATACGTCTAATGTCATTAGTTCATCAGGAGGTAGATGTTCTCTGTTCCGCCATGCATTCTGGTGAGACTCCATGTATGCATCTTTTTGATCCACCCCTTATCTCTTAATTTAGTTATTTGGCTCACCCAGTTCCTTTTAAGGGTAGTTATTCGTTCTACTAAATCGGTGACTCCAGTTCTGTTAATAATTTTAAAATTTGTAATTGGAGGATATTCCCAAGAATGAACGTTAGTTCCATAGCTTTTTGAGCTACTTAAAGTTTATTTATATTTCTCCTTGGCAATGTGAGAGTTACTGTGCCTTACATAATAACTGGGAGTTTACACAAATTAATAATCTTATGCTTATGGTTGAGTTAAAAACATGTCTAAAACTGATTCTTTGGCAGATTCCACTAGTTTGGTTATCAGACCCTAACCTAATTTCATACCCGATCTATTTATAGAATATGATCTAATCAATCGGTAAGTCGTAAATGATATGACCATTGCTGATAACGAGGATGGTCATAAATTTTGTTTTTCAAATGTTTATTTATATTTCTCCTTGGCAATGTGAGAGTTACTATGCCTTACATAATAACTAGAAGCATACACAAATTAATAATCTTATGCTTATGATTGAATTAAAAACATGTCTCAAACTGATTCTTTGGCAGATTCCACTAGTTTGGTTATCAGATCCTAACCTAATTTCATACCCGATCTATTTATAGCATAGGATCTAATCAATCGGTAAGTCGTGAATGATATGACTATTGCTGATAACGAGGATGGTTATAAATTTTGTTTTTCAAATGTTTATTTATATTTCTCCTTGACAATGTGAGAGTTACTATGCCTTACATAATAACTAGAAGCATACACAAATTAATAATCTTATGCTTATGGTTGAATTAAAAACATATCTCAAACTGATTCTTTGGCAGATTCCACTAGTTTGGTTATCAGACCCTAACCTAATTTCATACCCGATCTATTTATAGCATAGGATCTAATCAATCGGTAAGTCGGGAATGATATGACCATTGCTGATAACGAGGATGGTTATAAATTTTGTTTTTCAAATGTTTATTTATATTTCTCCTTGACAATGTGAGAGTTACTATGCCTTACATAATAACTAGAAGCATACACAAATTAATAATCTTATGCTTATGGTTGAATTAAAAACATGTCTCAAACTGATTCTTTGGCAGATTACACTAGTTTGGTTATCAGACCCTAACCTAATTTCATACCCGATCTATTAATAGCATAGGATCTAATCAATCGGTAAGTTGTAAATGATATGACCATTGCTGATAACGAGGATGGTCATAAATATTGTTTTTCAAATGTTTATTTGTATTTCTCCTTGGCAATGTGAGAGTTACTATGCCTTACATAATAACTAGGAGCATACACAAATTAATAATCTTATGCTTATGGTTGAATTAAAAACATGTCTTAAACTGATTCTTTGGCAGATTCCACTAGTTTGGTTATCAGACCCTAACCTAATTTCATACCCGATCTATTAATAGCATAGGATCGAATCAATCGGTAAGTCGTGAATGATATGACTATTGCTGATAACGAGGATGGTTATAAATATTGTTTTTCAAATGTTTATTTGTATTTCTCCTTGACAATGTGAGAGTTACTATGCCTTACATAATAACTAGAAGCATACACAAATTAATAATCTTATGCTTATGGTTGAATTAAAAACATGTCTCAAACTGATTCTTTGGCAGATTCCACTAGTTTGGTTATCAGACCCTAACCTAATTTCATACCCGATCTATTAATAGCATAGGATCTAATCAATCGGTAAGTTGTAAGTGATATGACCATTGCTGATAACGAGGATGGTCATAAATATTGTTTTTCAAATGTTTATTTGTATTTCTCCTTGGCAATGTGAGAGTTACTATGCCTTACATAATAACTAGGAGCATACACAAATTAATAATCTTATGCTTATGGTTGAATTAAAAACATGTCTCAAACTGATTCTTTGGCAGATTCCACTAGTTTGGTTATCAGACCCTAACCTAATTTCATACCCGATCTATTAATAGCATAGGATCTAATCAATCGGTAAGTTGTAAGTGATATGACCATTGCTGATAACGAGGATGGTCATAAATATTGTTTTTCAAATGTTTATTTGTATTTCTCCTTGGCAATGTGAGAGTTACTATGCCTTACATAATAACTAGGAGCATACACAAATTAATAATCTTATGATTATGGTTGAATTAAAAACATGTCTCAAACTGATTCTTTGGCAGATTCCACTAGTTTGGTTATCAGACCCTAACCTAATTTCATACCCGATCTATTAATAGCATAGGATCTAATCAATCGGTAAGTCGTGAATGATATGACTATTGCTGATAACGAGGATGGTTATAAATTTTGTTTTTCAAATGTTTATTTATATTTCTCCTTGACAATGTGAGAGTTACTATGCCTTACATAATAAATAGAAGCATACACAAATTAATAATCTTATGCTTATGGTTGAATTAAAAACATGTCTCAAACTGATTCTTTGGCAGATTCCACTAGTTTGGTTATCAGACCCTAACCTAATTTCATACCCGATCTATTTATAGCATAGGATCTAATCAATTGGTAAGTCGTGAATGATATGACTATTGCTGATAACGAGGATGGTTATAAATTTTGTTTTTCAAATGTTTATTTATATTTCTCCTTGACAATGTGAGAGTTACTATGCCTTACATAATAACTAGGAGCATACACAAATTAATAATCTTATGCTTATGGTTGAATTAAAAACATGTCTCAAACTGATTCTTTGGCAGATTCCACTAGTTTGGTTATCAGACCCTAACCTAATTTCATACCCGATCTATTTATAGCATAGGATCTAATCAATCGGTAAGTCGTGAATGATATGACTATTGCTGATAACGAGGATGGTTATAAATTTTGTTTTTCAAATGTTTATTTACATTTCTCCTTGACAATGTGAGAGTTACTATGCCTTACATAATAACTAGGAGCATACACAAATTAATAATCTTATGCTTATGGTTGAATTAAAAATATGTCTCAAACTGATTCTTTGACAGATTGCACTAGTTTGGTTATCAGACCCTAACCTAATTTCATACCCGATCTGTTTACAGTATGTGATCTAATCAATCGGAACGTCGTGAATGATATGACCATTGCTAATAACGAGGCTGGTCATAAATTTTGTTTTTCAAATGTCAATCCCATACATTGTGATGCGTAATTTATTCTTTAAAGCATCCCACTGGCATGCTCGAAACGGTCTGTTATGATTACTATGTCATCTGCGAAGCGGAGATGATTTAGTTTTTCACTGTTTAGTGGTATTCTTTTTCTTCGCCTGTCCCCTCCTTGTAGATTTTTGGTTACCATTAAGGCAATCGGGACCCTATTTGCTGTCCTTTAAACACTGTATTTGTATTGACGCGGTATCAATTACAGAAGTTTTTTAGCAATGATGTCCTTCGGCGGTCAGCTTGTCTATTGTCTTGTCTTCCTGCTATTTTGTTTTATATGATATTCTGCAGTAATTTGTAATTACCGTGCCTCATAAGTATTGAAGTCATCCAATCTTTATTTTAGGGATCACTCTATCGTGAAGCTTTTCCATTATTTCAGTGTTACGGATCTTTTTAACCCAAGATATTTTAAGTATTCTCCTGTAACGGCACGTCTCAAATGCTTTTAAGCCTTTAATAGCGTTTTTATTAAATGTGTAAAGTTTTTATGTCGTACGGCAAGGTAGAAAATATGTAACTGAAATTGTTTAGAATTATTGCAAACATATTTGTATGCCAACCAGCAACCAATTTCATTTCTCTTTTTCCATACTTCTTTATAAAATCATAGTGGTATGTTGAAAGAAACCATACGAAGCTCTATTCACTAGTTTATAGAAGAAATACGCAATAGTTATGATGAACATGAACGAGATAGCCCTGAGAAGTACCTAACTAATGAAAGTGTGGTTTTCGAATGAATTGACATTATCCATTATTAGTATATATATATATATATATATATATATATATATATATATATATATATATATATATATATATATATATATATATGAACATGTGATTGGTTATTATTACGGGAATATATCGATTCGTTATTTCGGTTTCTTGTGGAAACTGGCAGATGTTTCGCCAAAGTTGTCAAATATATTTTAAAAATATCTTTTAGAGAAAAGAAATCTTTAATTATTATCATCAAGCCAAAAAAACAATAATAGACATAAATTATAATGGGTGTTGTCTAGATCCTTTAATAAAAAACATAAGCGTTGCTCATCGAAATATAATATAAACCGCCATTAAAAAACTAATTACAAAACACATGTTACCACTTGACACATAAAAGTCACCCCCTTAGACTGTTTATCTTTATTAGGCAGAAGCTACACGAGTTATTTTTTATAGGTGATTTTTAATTACCCGTAATAAATCAAAGAATCACACATTTTTTTAATGGCTTTTATCCAAACTGTATATATCATAATAATTTTTAGGTCAAAAAGTTATTATTTAATAAAAAATGATTCAGTTTCCCTAATTACGTAAAATTTGAAATAACTGAGGGAGTATGTTTAGAAATTTCAAAAATTAATAAGTATTTTTTACCTACGTCTTGCATTAAAAACTTTCCAAAATTTCCCTTTAAAGCCTTTATATACTTTAAGAGTTCAATTGCAGGTTGGTGACGACATGCAACTGATCTTAAAATACAATAATTTTTTGTAGAATCAAGATTTTACTACAAAATGACCAAGTAATTTATAACATTGACGACTTCACACATTTGCATTTTTGCGAAAAAAAAGTCCAAACTAGAGTAAATTATATTTATTTTAAGAAGTTTATTGATATTGAATATTGACTGAAAGGGGGCTCAAAACTGAATTCATTTTAATTCCTACTTGTGGAATATTTTACAAATAAGCATCTGCTTCTAATACGCACAAAAACTTTTTGGTGGAGCATTGGTAGTGTTAACATTAAATGTCAGGCTTACCATAATAATCTGGACGTTTTGATATGTTGTTATATTCTGCACACTTTTTAAACCATTTCACCTCTAATTGACTTCATTGGTTTACCTTTAAAATATTATTATTTATGAGCAAAAAATTCCAAGCCACGGAATTTTCATATCTATCTGTATATATAATAATGTGGTCTCAACTTCATACTTTCTGGGATTTATTACTTTATTGATTCATTTATTCATCATTTATTATGAAAGTAATTTGCGTAGGTCGTTTATTCCCCCGAACAAATCTTAATAAAATATACTCATATTTTCTGAGTAAACTAATCGTGAGCTTGAAAATTAGAAATTTTAATTTGTGATATTATATCTCATCCTAAGCGTTTATAACTGTGTTTTGTTAAGGTGTGGATTTATGGAAATGACTCAGTTTCTACCTGTTCATTAACTTGTCTGTCGAAATGAGTTTCCACAGAGACCGTTTGACATAAAAATTGGTACTATGACAGTTAGTACTAGATTAAGTACCGACGTAATGTGTAATAAAATCTTTAAAAAACGCAACAAAATCATTTACATAAGCTAACCTGATTCTTAAATAACAACTTTCAAAAACATATCTTGGTAGAGTTTAGGTATATCCTCCAAATCGAGCTGACAATTGTCGAGGAGCAATGCCATAACAGCAGTGAGAAAGCTAAACATAAACCGGTAAGCAAACCAAATGGGACACTCGTTATCTTTTTTTTTTAATAATTTTAAATGAATGTAACTTTTTCAGTTTTAATCAGATTTTAACAAAGTCTTGTTAGTTTTAACGGAAATTTTAGAACTGTATTCCCCGAAATACATCATTTGTATTTTATACGACGCTGTTAACAATGTGACTACAGTTATTCTTCCCTAAACTTGTGCAAAAACGTTTACAAGTACTTTTAAAGCATATAAACAAAGTTTCCTTTTACTCGGAGCATTTTTGCAATATTTGTGGTAAAAAGTTTGTGGTAAAAAGTTATGTATGTAGGATACAGTTTGATTAAAAAAAAATCAGTATTTTTTAAAAAGCAATTTTCATTATTTCGTTAGCAAATTATTTTAAATACTTATATATAATTGAAACATACAGGATGATTCATATAGTAGCGCAACTTTACTAATGAAAAATATATTTATAAATGAATGTTGTTGGAACTTATTTTAAAAAGAGACGTATTTTGAGAAAAATTGAAATAATATTGGTTAAGAAATAATTTAATTAATGCACAGGAAGGGAGGAATGTTTTATTTTATGTTTGAATTTGTGTTAAGATTTTGTGTTAAAAAATATAAAAAATAATATTTATGTAATTATTTTTCACATAATGCTATTAAAATCTACTATTAGTAAGAAATAATTGTAAAATAGTACCATTATTTTTGAAGATAGGCGGAGCATATTCTAATAATTCTTTTTAATAATAACATTTTTGTTTATTTAACTACTTTGTCTCATAGAATTTACATTCCTAATAAACAACGAAAACTATCACGGCTTTGTTCAAGTTAAAAATTATGGGTCTTGGGTTTACATCGTGTCAAATTGAAATTATTATTAACCGACATTTCGCATGCAATTGCACAAGGCATCTTCAGGGATCTTTTTTTCCACGAGATTAGTGTTCTAATCTCGTGGAGTAATGATGTCTGAAGATGTCTCGTGCAATCGTAGGCGAAACGTCGGATAATAATTCCAATTTGACAGGGCCTAATAACCATGATTTTCAAACTTACATTCCCTACTTTAAAATAAGTAGTGTATTTTTTGGATCACCCTCTATTTTACCACTAAATGTAACTTTTTAAAAAACTAATCATTAATTTTTTTTTTGGAATTTACAATCCATGGCTTAAAAAAAGAAATTTTGAACACACCCTACAACTTCGGAGTTAACTAAGTTTAAACATTGCTTATGAGCTCCTAAAAATACCCTACAAATGGTTAACAACCCCGACTGCGTAAAGTTCAAATGAGATATTTGGGACAACAGGCATCCAAAACTTTGAGGTCAGCAAATCTTCCCTTAAAATAACTTATCTAAATAATATTAAAATTGAAAAAAGCTACTCCAAATTGAAATTTCAAAAAAGAAACATGGTGCTTCAATCGACAGGTTGACATAAAAATGAAAGAGTAAAAACTTATTTTTTCTCCAAAACTAAATGATTACGTATTTCAAAAATGTGACAAAATTTTTTGTATATAATGATCTTAAAAGATATTGTTTAAGTATTTAAAAAATGTCTAGACAGGAATCCTATTTAATAAATGAAATAAGTGTGTTTTTTAAAAATTAAGAAATAATTGTATTACAATAAAAAAAATTGGTGTAATTATTTATTAAATAGCTAGTTTTATTATATTCTCTGTTACAAAAATAAATTTAACCATAATTAAATTGGAATTAGATAAAAAGTATTCTTAGAAATGAAAAAATAAAAACCAATAAAATATTTAAAAACATATATATCAACAGTATTACTTACGAAACACAAATTTGCACTAGCAACATAAAATTCACCCCTCTGACTATAACCATTGTTCATCATTTTTCTTTAAATAAATCCGGAAATAAGTAACGCAAAAACACCCCAAGTTATACAAAAACTTCAAGAAAACAATACCGAAACAACTGTCAAAAAATTACCGCACAGATATCGTTTGTATGCGTAAAAAATTGCTAAATGAAGCAGTAGACCGTATTGATTTACTCAATACGGTGTTTTAAACACTACTGAATTGTCAAGGTAAATAAAAGTTTTCACAGGTAACACCACATTCATGCCGCCGGTTTACCGACCATCGATAGCTTGCAGTGAGTCACACCGTCAAATATTTTTCGAAGAAAGAAGAAGGAATGCAACCAACCGCGTATCCTGTGAAGAGTGGTCTGATGACGAACCAGAAGACTTTTGATTTCAATACGGCTGTATGAAGGTCGTATGTCGTAGATATAATTATAATGTATATTGTTTGTTTACTAATTTGCAAGTGAAATTACATTGCTTTAAATAGTCGAAGACTTTACAACGAAAACTCACATTTTTGTCCGAGAACATGCTGTTAAAGAAATTATTTCTCATTCCTCGAAAAAATTTATTAGTGTGATTCACTTTATTTAATTGAAGTTCCGGCACATGAAGACGAAAAATAAAAAACACCTGAAAATTGTTTTGCCTTGACAAATGACTGCTGTTGACTGGGTACATCTATAACAAAAATTAGGTGTTATGATAATTATGATAATGAATAAAAATGATATTGCTCGTCATATTGACACAGTAGAGCCACATATTTGAAATAACATTAGCGTTCTTACAGTTTGGTGTCCGCCGACATTTTTAGCAAAATTGTCTGGTGATAATATTGGTAATTTTTATAATTTTGGTCGATTTGTGTTTCAAATCTAAAAAAAAACTCGGTACAATTTTCTCATATTCTTAGAAATTTGTTTTTCCAATATCATAGACTTTTTTATCTTAAGGTGCGTACAAATATGGCAAATTGAGCGCGTGACGCGTCTGTGACGAGCCTGCAGCGAACTTGTAGCGGACCTCCTTTGAATGTTGTTACTCGATTAAAGACGAATGCATGACGCAAATTTGTTATGAAACACTTGTGCCTTCGGCGACCGGTAACAAAGTAAATTTTAAAAGCGTCTGGGCGGTCGAAATGTTTGTAGATAAACAAATTTATAAGTATCTGTAAATTTTGATAATTTGAAATTGGTTGCGTTTTCTCACCAAATGTGTTTTGTATCATCGATACTGAAATTTTTTATGCAGTGAGTCTCGTAGTAGATTTTTACAAAAAATTTCCGTAAAAAAATATGACCACGTTTAAAGTTATTTCTTTTTTTAAATCGGATTTATTGACAACAAAGAACAAACGGCAGTTTTGTTACTTTAAGGCAGTGGGGTTTTATTGTCATCAAGTTTATCAAATAAAAAACGAAAACCTCGGCGATAATAGCGCACTACCTTGTATAAGAAACGATCAGTATTGGAACTTCTAGCAGATCTAAAGTAACAACATATTAGGGGACAGTACCAGAATTTCACCAAAATCTTTCCGTTAGATTTTGAATATTTGTTAAACAAACCGGGACCAGTCATTTCCAAAAGAGAAATATATTTTCTGCAGCCCGTTTCCATTTTACAGACAATCTCGAAATTTTCTTTTCGCTAGACGCAACAGTTTTTCATTTCATTCATTCACCTTCTTTTCTTTTTTAAAATATTTGTCATTAACTGATAAATTTTGGAATTATTTCACCTCACCTCTAAATTTAACATATTTTCTTCGGACCATTCCATGTTCACTTATCAATAAATTTTAATTAGTGCCAAGTGCTAAATAAGTTTCCTTTCATAAACAAAAAAATAAAAAGTCTCGTATCGTCAGTCCCATTGGATACAAAAATTCCTTTGAGTTCGCACCAAAAAACCGATAGAAAGTGGATCGCTGCGAATCTCGGTCGCTCTGCTCGCCAACCATAGAAATATGATAAAAATAACTTCTTGTATCGCAAACGCATTTATTACCTCCTTTGAGGCCTGTCGCCCAAGGCGCTCGACATCAATAGAAGTCGGCAAAATTCAAAGGAGTCTCGCTGCAAGTTCGCGGCACGTTTGTCAGGAGCGCATCACGCACTCGGCTAGCCATATTTATTCGCACTTTTACAGATGCAACAGCTTTGGCGGTACCTTTTAAATTAAAGGGTCTAGTTTTCGTGACCTTGCTTGTTTCGCTATATTACACCGGAATATATTGTTAAAATTAGAAAGAATATCGCGATACAACAGATAGTAACTTCGATCATACCAGTCGATCCAAACAATAATAAATCTGTTTGGTCGTTATTTATGATTGGGGGAGGAGCGACTTATTTGATATTTGACCGACACAAATATTTTTATTTAATTTTGCTTTAAGTTTTTTGTGCTTGTCGTGACTCCTTTGATAATTTTTAAGTTTTAAAAGTAACTACAAATGCGAAATTTATAATTGATAACAACAAAAACAGAATTTAAAATGTTGCTTTTATCGGTAAATATTATTAGATGTTAGTTACATATTGAAAATAACATAATAATTTAGGCAACGAGAAATTCATACCTTTATTTTCCAGTTCACGTATCAATAAGCATGAAATTATTAATGTCAATTTCTAAAGAAAACAAATTATATATTTTTATTTGAACTATTGGCATTATTTATAAGATCAAATATTTAGGAGATACGAGGAATACTGTAAAAAATATCTATCCAGCCATGATAGAAACAAATAACTGTGAGTTTCTTGGTCTTGACCAGAATTTTAGACAATTCATAAAATCCATCTTGCACCTAAGTATGAAATACCTGTATGTGCATTAAGAGTAGGCACAACCAAAAACAGTTTCACTATGACTGATATTCACCAATTAGTCTAATTAACAACAAAAATATTTGATAAAAAATATAACTGCCTTGTATACGAATTTATTGGTGCATATCAAGCACTACACTTATTAGAAGATACCACATAAACAGATGAGTATGTTAATCAGTATAGTTAGGATAGAAAATAAGAATAGTGCAAAGATGAAAAAAAAATACTAAAATGGATGATAAATTGAAAAGGCATTTTAAAAACGTTGACTTTTCGTGTAATAAAATGCCCTAAATATATTTTTGAACTGTTTCCTTCTTGTTATGCTACATACATTTACAGGTATGATATCATACAATATAAAAACCACAATTATGCTCGTAGTTATTTCCACAATATTTGGTATAGAGTAAGTTGTTTGTGTTACCCGTCGTTCTATACCAAGGAAGTTGGAAGGGGTAAAAGGAGGGAGAATACCCTAAACTAAATTTGATTCCTCATATAACTCTGTACTCCCCTCAATGTGGCTATGCTGTACCTGCGCAGTAGGTCAAGGGACAGGACTGGATTTGAGAAACCTCTTATTTATGTTGTTGAAAAATTACAATTTAAAGTTCAGGTTATAAAACGACTAATGAAATAAACACTGCTTTAAAAGAAATTTAAACATAATTCTAAATAAAATCTTATCTTATCTACAATGTTAAAAAGGATCTGGCTATAGGGATTAACTATATGTTACTCCTCTTTTATGTTATTATTAAGTAAAGTGTTTTCCATGTACGTTCTAAACTTTAAAATAATTAATTTCTGATCAAAAAAAAAAATGAAAAAAATGATAAAAACTACACACCTGCGCAAACAAAACTTTAAAATCGCCGATCTATTAAAAAATCTTCAGTATAATCTTACATATTAATGTAATACAAAAAACGTAGGTACTTACCGAAAATAATGAATTTCCGGGATCGAACTATGCGATATACAAAACAATACCATACACTGATACATTGCTATATATTAAAGTCTATACAAATGTCTTGACAACATACACAAATATAAATTCCGAAATTTAACTAATGATACTGCATCGCACAACAAAGAAAATAAGCGTCGAGGACGATGGCAAACAACTGCATTAAATATAAAGAACACGCCGGGATGCCGATCGTGTCGCAAACCCAGCCCTGGTTTCCCGTTCTCACATTGCTAACTTCACGCAACAAATTTACTACGAAATTTCTTTTTGCGCTTGCTCCACATAGCCAGTCGATGTCAATTTATGACATTTATTTTCTGCATGGTGAAACACTTTTTTACGCATTTAGCCTATTTTTGTAGTTTTCCTATCCTTTCCAAGTTCCTTGTTCTATACACATGAGAACAGTGGCGGCTTTGCCTTAGGTTTGCAGGTTTGCGCAACCCTCAAAAAAATTGTAAATTAAAATAAAATATTTTAATAGATATAAGTACAAATATTTTTTCAATTTCTACTGGTTATTTAAAAATTAAATTTAAATCAATTTTTTACCTAGATTATACGCGAGCAGCAGTCAATTATTGAAATAATTTAACTTAATTCACCTAAATATCAAGAATAATTTGTCTGTATTAGAGTTTTACGTTTGGAAACGTTATCGCGTTGTTGGTTTGCAATATGTGTCGCATATATGGAGTTGCCTATCTAGGACATGGAAATTAATTTCGTCTCATAAGCTTCATCTAGGTTGCAAGTCAACTGCAAACCTATGTTTAGTTTGCTCATCGATTTCGTAGTCGTAGGTGTTTTAGTTTGTTGTGCGATACGCTATTGTACTTTTTTTACTTTTTGCGTTTTGATTTTGGTAAAAACAAAAATGAATTCCAGTTAGAGTTTAATTGCAGAGCCATTCTGCGGTCAATCATTAAGTGATAATGTTGAAGTAAAATGGCTTGGAAGGCCTACTCCGAATCTAAAAATAGAACAATCCGTGTCTAGCAAAAAAAGGACTTTTACTAGGACGTTTAACCCGGATTTTAATAATAAACATACGTCGCTTTGTAGTTGTGAAATTAAAAATGCTCTATTTTGTTTTCCTTGTTTATTATTTTGAGGAGAAACTTCTTGGATAAAAGTAGTTTTACCGATTTAAATCATTCGGGGGACCGCATTAAAATGTAAACAGTGCCTATCGAAGAGATATTGAACTGCACAAAAAAAAGAGAGGCATAATCTATACATTTTTAACAGTATAATTAACTGTGTGCGTTTCTGTGGAGTTTTAGAACTCGCGTTACGAAGACACGATGGGTCTACGTCTTTCTCTAATCCCGGGGTTTTTCGAGGTTTAACTGATTTTAGTGTTGAATTAGACGATGCTCTGAAACAATGTTTGGAAAAAGCATCGTCAAAAATCATTCAAAATGAAATTTTACAAGCAATATTTATTGTTAAAAGGAAATTTCTAAAGAAATAAAAGATGCTAATTATTTGTTTATAATAGCTGACCAAACTAGGCACGTATCAAATATCTTTCAAATGACAATTGTCTTTAGATATATTGTACGGGACAAGCCAGTTGAGCGATTTTGGGATCTTTTAGTGCCTTTAGAACCTGACATGAAAATTTTGTCTTTTGTTATACTTAAAGAACTTGAAAAGTACGCAAAAGTACTAAAAACAAACTCATTTCGTAAATATACACAATGTGATAATATACTTTCAACTAGGTAGAGGAAATGTTGATCCCATTTGAGATGTTTATCAATCATCAAAACAAGGCATCTGATACTTGTACTTTCCCACAGAGGTTCACTTATACTTTCCAAGATTATCTGATCAAAATTTACTCGGTTTGCCTCAATTAGAGGAAATAGCATATAATAGGTTTTTGTTTTATTTAATAGCATATAAAACGTGCTTTATCATTTTATAAGCTTGACGCTTCGACGACAGTCTTGCCAATTCTGACCTGCTGGGGATGATCCCTAAAATAATCACAGAAAACTTCAGGCACGATCCCTCTCACTCCACAGTAGTTTAAATAATGCAATTAGAAAAGGATGGAATCGGTGATGGTACCAAGAAATATAAAAACTCGCACTATTTATTAACCAAATATAAATAAAAATATTATCACGTTATTAAGTGGCCCTAGTTTTGATGATATATTGATTTTACGGGGGAAATTGGATAGTAATGATAAAATTTAAAAATAAATACTATAATATACAGTTTTTCATTTATAAAAAGTGAAAATAAAACTTCAAATAGGTGTTAAAACTTTTTTTTTTTTGCAAAAAGTGCCGTATTTCTTTAAATTAAGACAGAAAAATCTAATACCTTTCTAGTATAACAAGTTAGTTATTTTGCTTGTCGTTTATAGGTTTCAAATGGCTTGAGAGAACCGTATGTAAAATATATTTTTAGAAACACTTAATAAATATATTAAACATTCTTTCAAAATATGTGTAACAAAATTTCATTAAATAACCTAATATCTTTAACCTTTTATGTTCGTTTCTCTGGCGAATTTGAGCTTTAACAAACAAGAAAGTCGGACCTTGATACGTTGGCATGAGTTTACCATGACAACTAGTAATTAATTAAGAGGGTTTCCAACAAGGAATGACGCCTTAATTATGGTCGATTTTGATTATTTTTAAAAAAATTCACAGTGACTCCTATAAATGTAAAACAAATTACTATTAAGTGATATAAAACTCTGAAATTGACTTGAAATTTTAAAATTTTCCACAATCGCATCCCATTTTCTAAACTCTACAAGGCGAGCCTGGGAACGCAAACATTTGATGCCAATAATGCAGAGGACTTATCATAACATCCAGCAGTACTGTCCGCTTGAAACTCAGCGTCGTGTGAGTTCCAGTTAACCATAGAATAATCATTTCTTAAAGTTTGCTAATTTGGACCAGTATATCACATTTTTGGTACTTATTGTTTCGGAAAATATAGAAATGCTCATCTTAAAGGATTTTTAAAGAATATAAAAAGAGCCAAATTTTTTCCAGTTTTCGACGTGCATTCACATCAAACACATTAAGTTCCTCATACCATTTTTATGCAGAAATTTATATGTATATGATAATTTAAAAAAAATTAGTGAATTACGCTAGTATTCCGCTATTAGTGGTTTTAAATCAATGTCAAGAAGTTGGAGATATTCAACTACTGCCATCGTAAAAAAACTTTTTTGTTTGTTGACTCTAGCTTCGTTTTATTTAAATTTGATTTAAATTGTTTTTAAATCATAAACAAGAAAGGCTAAAATTTTGAGATGGTTAAATTAAAAAAAAAATAATACCATACAAACCATCCTAATGTTGCCAAAATTTAAGACGTCGATTTTTATGATTTTAGCAAAAAATAGACAAATGTAACAACAAGGAAGGCAAAACGACAAATAAACCATTGATAATTTAATCTCTGAAGTAGATATATTTTAAGAAAGAATAAAAAAGTAGCATGATGTATACTAAATTATTACCGAAAAGTAGTGAACATAACCCGATTCGCTCGATCCCCCCACTCCTCGACCTTGACCTTGACCTTGCTTCACCCCTCTTTGGCCCCGCCCACATGTCCTTGTCCTTGACCTTGAAAATGCACGTGTGCTTTGGCCTTGGCCTTGTGTTCAAGGTTGTGTGTGTGACCTTGACCTTGACCTTGGTCGAGACGACCTTGACTTTGTTGAAGGCCACCTTGGGTGTGTGACCTTGAAGATATGTTACGTGGTTGGGGGTGACCTTGAATGGTTTTATATAAGGTATGGGGCAGTTTCATTCATCAGTTGGCTCTGACTTGTATAGGTAGTACATGTGTTAATATTTGACAAATCATGGCATATGTTTGTGAAAATTGCGGTTCTAAGTTTACTAATATTTATAATATGAGACGTCATCAAAGAGAATCGTGTGCGGCGAGATTTAATGAAGTGCCTGGAGGAAAACGGCTCCGAATTGAAGAGTATACATCGACGATTCCGCTAATTAATTGCGCTACATGTAATGTAGATGTTCCAATAAATCATATGTCGGTGCATAAACGAACACAACAACATAAAAATAATTCATGTTTGCCGGTATGTCATGGTGTGCAACTCGTTCAATGTGCCTTCAAAAGGAGAATTGCAACCTATCGGGTTAGCAGTGATATGGAGCATTCCGATTACGTAATGTTCTTTGCAGACATTAAATCCAAGGTGGTGGAACTTGTTAATAATTTATTGCGTGTGCATCATGCTTTAAAAGTTAACATGACAGCTGTTGGCGAGTACATGCTTCCATCACAAGAAATATTCAGTGAAAAATCCTTCAACACTGCTAATCAAATAATTAGTGTAGAAAGTGATTTGGATGCCGTTTACCATTCTTTCACCGAATTAATAAAAACGCAGGCGACAGAGTTCCAGGAGAAAGATTCAGGTATGGAAAAATCAAAACCCGATATATTAAACTGATTTTTATATATTATTTTTCTTGTTATAGGATGGGCTCTTGTGCGAATTTTATACTTGGAAGTTGGTATCAACAAGTATATGCCTATGGGTGGCTCATCATACATCAAGTTGCCGTATTCTATTGAAAGGAAAGGAGCTGTCGTCAATGTGATTAACCAGGACGAATTTTGCTTTGCGTGGGCTGTAACATCAGCATTGTTTCCTCCAACAGCAGAGCCTTCACAGAAGACATCCTACCCCCATTTTTCTAGAGTGCTAAATATAACAGGTATGGATTTTCCAGTAAAATTACGTGACATTAAAAAATTTGAGGAAATGAACAACATATCAATTAACGTATACGGTCTGGAATCTAAATATGAAAATAATGAAGTAATACATGAAGTTATTGGTCCACTGAGGTATGCGTCAAAAAAGTTGGATAGGCATGTAAATTTATTGTTAATTACAAAAGACTGTAGTAGTAAAGATGGCGGTGAACATTTTTGCGATACGACTTGTTCAAAGAGTCATTATTGTTGGATTCGGGATTTATCACGTTTAGTTTCAAGTCAAATTAGTTGTCAACAACATAAAATATATTTCTGTGATGGTTGCCTCATTTATTTTAGTACACCGTCAGCTTTAACTTTACATCAAAGCTACGATTGTAACCACATTTTCACGCAAACACCCTCAGTGGATTTAAAAATCGATAAATTTGGAAAGAGTGTGCCGGAAAATATTTTAAAATTCGAGGGTATAGAAAAGCAAATGCGCGTTCCATTCGTGGTTTATGCGGATTTCGAATCTGTTTTAAAACCCGTTGAAACGGTACAACCAAACCCACAAAATTCTTACACTGTAAAAAGTTTTAAACATGAACCATATTCTTTTGCTTATATAATTAAATGCTCTTTTGACGACTCACTTTCGAAATTTGTGCTATTTCGGGGGAATAATGCAGCTCAAGTCTTTGTGGATCGTATCGAGTGTGATTTAAGGGCTCTATACAACACATATTTAAAAGACATTAAGCCTATGAAACCGTTAACGCCTGAAGAAAAAAGGGAGTTTAATGATGCTAAAATATGTGGTATATGTGAAGGCCCTTTTGAAGAGGGTGAGATTAAAGTACGAGACCACTGTCACATAACTGGTGCAAAAAGATTTGGTGCTGCACATTCCGTTTGTAATTTAAATTATAAATTACCCTCTTTTATCCCTATCATATTTCATAACTTAAGCGGCTACGACAGCCATTTATTTATAAAAGAGTTATGTAAATATGGGGATAAAATTGGTGTTTTGGCTCAAAGTAAGGAAAAGTACATATCATTTACCAAAAGCATTTATGTGCACGATTATTTTGATAGTAAATGTGGAAAAGTCAAGAGGAAATATTTAAAGTTGCGATTTATTGATAGTTTTAAATTTCTGTCAACGTCTTTGGAAAATTTAGGCAGCGGTTTAAACGACGACGATTTTATTGAAACGCGGAAACATTTTTCAAATATCAACCAATTTAATTTGATGCGTCAAAAGGGTGTTTTTCCCTATAGCTTTATTGACTCTATAGAAAAAATGGAAAATACATGTCTTCCAAGTAAAGATGAATTTTATGATAATTTACGGGAAGAACATATTAGCGATGAAAGCTATAGAAGAGCAAAAGAAGTATGGCGCTTGTTTGGGTGTAAAACTTTGGGGGACTATTCGGACGTGTATTTAAAATCAGATGTGTTGCTATTGTGTGATGTTTTTGAGCAATTTCGGAATAATTGTTTAAAATTCGATAAACTTGATCCAGCACATTACTATACCCTTCCAAGTTTATCATTTGATTGTATGCTACGTATGACTAAGGTAGAGTTAGAGCTCTTAACTGATATAGACATGATACATTTTTTTAAGAAAGGTATACGCGGCGGCATAAGCCAGTGTACAGAAAGGAAGCACATCGCTAATAATATTTTTTTACCAGACTATGACCCAACAAAACCTTCTTCATTTATAACATACCTTGATGCTACAAATCTATATGGTCATAGTATGTCACAAGCATTACCATATGGTGGTTTTCGATGGTTAAGCGAGCGCGAAATTCTGGATTTAAATATTATGGCTGTTGGTGATGATAGTTTACATGGCTACGTTTTGGAAGTGGATGTGCATTATCCGACTGAGTTGCATGATGCACATTCTGATCTTCCATTTCTAGTAGAAAATATCATACCGCCAACAGAAAACGCTAAATTACCGAAATTAATTCCTAATTTACAAGATAAAAAAAAATACATTGTACACTATAGAACTTTAAAACAAGCCATCGCCAACGGCTTAGTGGTAATGCAAACCCATCGAGTATTACAGTTTAAGCAATCAAAATGGCTAAAATCGTATATTGATTTTAATACCAATTTACGTAACAAGGCCACCACAAAATTTGCGAAGGACACTTTTAAATTAAAAAATAACGCGATATTTGGTAAAACTATGGAAAATGTGGAAAATCGAAAGGATATAAAATTAGTAACACATTGGGAGAACAGTGTAGGCAGAAATGGAGCTAGAGCACTAATATCCCGCCCCAATTTCAATAGTAGCTCGATATTTACCGAGAACTTTGTTGCTATACATATGAATAAAGTTAAAATATTGTACAATAAACCAATTTATATCGGTTTTTCCATATTAGATATATCAAAGACTGTAATATACGATTTTTATTATAATTTTATTAAATCCAAGTTTGGCGATGATGCTTCGTTACTTTACACCGATACTGACTCGCTTATATTAAAAGTGTATACGGAAAACTTTTATCAAACTATATCAGAAAACCCCGAAAAATTCGATACATCAAATTACCCCGAAATTAATAATTTCAACATAATTAAAAGTAATTCTGTAGTTGGTAGAATGAAAGATGAGTTTCCTGGTGATCCGATAATAAGTTTTTATGGTACCGGCGCGAAGGCTTATTATGTAAAGTCCATTAATAATGAATTAAAAAAAGCCAAAGGTATCAAAAAATGTGTTATCGAGAAAGACCTTCATCAGGAAGACTACCAAAGAATTGTTGAACGGGGTGGTTTGATATTAAGAAAGATGAAGACATTTAGAAGTGAATTACATAACATTTATACCAACATAATAAATAAAGTAGCATTGTCACATAGCGATGATAAACGTTATGTAATTCCCAGTTCAACCAAAACTCTACCTTGGGGGCATGCAGACATAGATTTTTACAAAACAGACCCGGAAGAAAACTTAGCAAATTTAGTCACCGTGTTGGAATCATTTCTAAGTCAGGACAGCACGTAATCTGGAAAATCCATATTTCATTATTTGTATTGTTTTTATTATTTCTATTAAACATACAACATTAATATGTAACGATAGTATTGTAATTTTTTTTTTTTTTTTTTTTTTTAAATAAAAAACATGTATTCATTGATTGATTGCTTTTTTATTGAACCTTTATTTTAAAATTATAAATATAATGAAGTGTCGACAAATAACAAACTGTAAAAGTTATTGTTGAAAAATTTGTCTAATAGTAAATTAAACGCACAGGTCTACGAGTAAATGTTTAATGTGAAACAGGTTTGCTGACAAGATCCTCCATAGTCTTTTCAATTTTCAACATTCTAGAGTTAAGTTCATCACGCAGTTCGTCTTGCCTAAGTTCATATATTGCAATAACAGTATCATCAATGTATCCTCTACGTTCTTGACCGGTTTGAATTAATTTCTTGCGTACGTAACCTTCAAGTTGGTTTCTGAATATATCTTTAATAACAATTGTTGAGTCATGTAAAGCTTTCTGCGTATCTTGCACACACTGAGCAAGGTTATTATCAACATAATTTCGTGTGGTCGCATCGTCTCCTTCAAGAGGTTCTGCTAAATAGCACAATCTTTTGCTTCCCATGTCGTAATCTCCATTAGGTGTAAGTTTAAAACCTATTCCTGAAGGACCTCGCATAAAGTTAAAATCCTTAAATTTTCTTTTGCAACCGAACTTATCAATAGTGTTTACTTCTGACATTGTTATGTGAGACTGATTTGAAACCATTAGATTTCACCCTAATATATGGTTCTATTTCATTAATAAACGGACTCTGCAGAAAAATATGGATTGCAAAACGTATTTTAGGCGATGTTTAATAAATACACATATAGATTCATTTTACTATTGTTTTATTGAAAAAAAAATTAAAATATAACAAAAGATTGAGTTTACTTTTTATTATTAAAAAAAATAAAAAACATAACAAACAAAAAAATTAAAAATTAAGAAATAAAATACATGTTAATTTCTTCTGTACAGGTAAGCTTCTTCTATGACCCAATTTCTTCTCTGGATGGCATGTTCATTAATGCCCTTGAACTGGTAGTAAACTAGTCCACAAAAGCCGCATTGTACAAATTTAACCCTGAAAAGGTCAATGTAGTTGAAGTCGTACGTAAGATCATTTCGCCAGCAGATACCTAGTCTTTTACAATGATGACAAGTTAAATAAAAAGCTTTTGGTATATGACTGTATGTTTTGGCTGCTTCACTAGGTTGTTCATCGGTTGGCAACATGATGTTTGAATATGTTGTACTTTTCAATCGCGGTACTCTAATTATGTATTACTTTTTAAAATAACCTTGACAGGACCAAAAAAAAAAATCCTTGAAAATTACAACCTCGAAAACGACCCTGACATTGACGGGTACTTTGACCTTGGCCTTGGCCTCGCATCTAACAAGTTTAGTACTATATTTATATGCTTCTTTAAAATAACCTTGACAGGGGCAAAAAAAAATCCATGAAAATTACAACCTTGAAAACGACCCTGGTATTGCCGGTTACGTCGGCCTTGGCCTTGGCCTTGCATCTGACAAGTTTAAATATTATACTTAATGCATCGAACAAAAGGAATAAAGGTGGTGTAGTGGGGGAAATGGGCATAAAAGCAGACTTGCTGGCTCGAGCTCTTCACAGTTCGTCAGAACAGCAAACAGTACAGTGCTAAGAAAAAGTTAATTGTGTGAGTTTGAATATCGAAAATGTCTAGTGTACGGTCTCTTTTAGATGCTCTTGACGTGAGCTGCGGTTCACAGCAAGGCATGCTGGATAACATGAGTAGTTTAGAAGTGTTAAGTCCGGGGGTGTTCGAGAACTGGAATGGCGTGGAGCATGAAGATGCCGAAGACCGAGCCCTCAACGATGGTCGCGACGAGGAGTTAGTTCAGTCGGCAGCGCAATTCCTGGAATGCTGGACGGAGGAGAAGGAGCCAAAGATAAATGTGATTAGTGATGTGGTTGTGCGAAAAGCATCGCGGCCTAGGGAATCTTCTCCGAAAGCTTCAAAACTGAAAAAGCTCTTGACTATGCGGAAGTCGGAAATCGCCGATAAAAAAACATTTTATTCGGCGATTAAAGGTGTGGGACAAGGGAAGAAGAAAAAGTTTAACTTTAAGCGTCCCTCCACCCCTGTTCCACTACCCGACTTCCTAAAAACAGCACCGCAAGAGCCATTGTCAGTAGAAGTGGAAGTCATAGAAGGCCCCGATGGACCAACACCACCAACGCCACCAACACCGGCCAGCGTAGAGAATGAAATAGTGTCGGAGGTGAAGTCTTCCCCAGCGCCAGCGCCACTGTCGCCGATATTGGGGTGCCGGAAACCCATGAAGAAGCGGTTTAAGCGGTGTTTTGAAGGCGATGAAGTTTCCGCTGCTTCGTCGTCGTCGTCGTCGTCGTCATCGTCTTCACCAAATAAAACCGCGTCTTCTTCCGAGCCATCACAACCGGAGTGGGTCGAAGACTTCACCAACTCTCAGAAGACCAAATTGGCAGACATTTACGCCATGAAAAAACGCTTAGTGAATGAAGTGAACGAGTGTGCCAGTGACATTATAGAACTTGAAAGACAATTAGAGATAAAAAAGGTGAAATCTGCGCGGTTAAAAAGACAATTAGAGGACTTTAATAAATTATGTAGTAGGTGTTAGGTAGTTGTAGAGATTAGCTTTTAATTTATAGTATTAAGTTTGTAAATATATATATATATATATATATATATATATATATATATATATATATATATATATATGTATATAATGTAGTTAATAAAAAAGTGTTTGATCAAATTTTTTATATTTTATAATGAGAATAAAAATGACTTGAAAATTTATTTTTGTGTGTTATTTCATATAGGCCCTGTCCCACATAATATTAGGTAATAAAAAAAAAAGAGTGAATAATCCACTAAAACTACGCAATAGCAATAGTTGTAAATATTTTCTGATAATATTTACAAGTATGCTAAAACATGGTTCGGTTTATGAAGTTAAGGTTCTGTCGCCAGAACTTCTAATACTTTGTATCTCAATATTGTATGTTTTTATGAAAAAAACATAAAATATTGGTTACAAAGTATTATAACCAACTAAAACTACGATCAAATTATTTTGTGGTCCTGAAAAGGACCGTTTGGTTGTAAAACATGCGACTCTTTTATTGAGTTGTGGAGTCGCACGGCCCGTCATCATCAGAGGGGGTGGTGGTGGTGTTGTCCTCTGTGTATTCGATGATGAACCGCCAAAGTTCATCCCATCTAGGATCGTTCGGCTCCCACTCCAAACAATTCTCTGTGGTAGAATCTACCACAGGGCATTGGATGGGTTGTTGTTGTTGTTGTTGTTGAGTCGCTGACATGTTGAACTAAAATGATTGTAATAAGTATTGGCGGTCGTATATATAGAGACAAATTAATGGTGGGGGGTGAAAACAAATGTCGTATTACGTATTGAGACCAAAAGTTGTTTGTGGTCTCAAATACGAACGAACGATTTAGCTGGGTTCCACCAGCACTTAAAGTTTTAATACTTTGTATCTAATATTGTATATTCTATACATACAATATTAGTAACAAAGTACTAATATGTACTAAAACTACGATCAAAGTATTTTGTGGTCCTGAAAAGGACCGTTGTTGTGTGCCCTTAAAAAGGGCCAGGGAGAGTGTGGGGCTTATGGTGCCCCATCCTCGCTGGTCGACCACCAGCTTGACGAATCGCAGGGGCCTTGTGGGTCGTCGGGTGTTGGTGATGCTGGAATTTCCAGCACCGCATCTTCCGTCGAGTCCGGCTCTGGCTGCGGCGACGGAGTTTCGAGTCTTTGTAAGACCCAATCACCCGCGTCGTCTAATTCCACTAGACCCGGATCATGGTCATATACTAGCGGAATCGGCTCATCCAAGTCGTCCCAACGTAGGACGTCAATTTCAAAATCCACCTCGTCGTCGTCGTCGAAGACTTGCAGGTCTCCAACGTTGTCGGCTACGGTGTCATCACTAAAGATGGATGAGCCTCGGCTGGCGGGTCTTTCTTCCTCCATGTTCATCGTATGAGGGTTGATGAATATATGACTGTGTAACTGACCCAGTCTCATATATATAGAACTACCCCCACCCCACCAACGGATTCTAAATGTTATGTATTGGTGAGAGCTTATAGAATTATTGATTTTTTCAAAAACTTTAAATAAGGAATTAGATTTGTTTAGACAATAAGACTTATTCTTAATATTTTGTGAAGAATACATTACAAAAAAAAAAAAAATAATAGAAACCTTGTTTGAACTGTTAACATTTTCATAGGTTCTCAAGCATATAACTTGGCACTTAAGCTACGAGACAAATCGTCGTTAAACGAATATCTCGCCCCATAAGTGACGATTACTAAACTACGATCAAAATATAATGTGGTCCTGAAAAGGACCGTTTTTGTGGCCCTAAAAGGGCCTGGGGGGAGGGTGGGGTGCCTACCGTGGAGTAATACCCAACGATATTAACACCGACCTAGGTGCAGCCCTTGGTCTTCTCATTGGCGGCACCGTCGTCGTCGCTGGTGGTGTCGGCGTTGCAGGCGGTGCCGAAGGTGCCGCTCCTGGTGCGGTACCCCCGCACTCCTCACACTTGCATATTTTGCCGGGCACGAATGGCCTGACAATGCCAATGATCCTTTTTGGTATATCTTCAATTTTGCCGATCGAATGTGTAATGATGAAATAATTCTAATACCGGCCTCTATATACATTCAAAAAGTTGGAGGGGGTAAGGTGGAGTGCATATATGCATTATATAAGTTTGAGAATAATATGATTTTATAACTCACCGTATCTCTGTTATGGACACAAACTACCCCCCTCCACTTTTCTAGCATATAGTACTAGACTTTCTCTACATTTTTTTCAAATAAATTTTTTTGATATTTCTAACCATTACTTTGCTACATATTTACAAAAAATGCAAATTATGCGTATATTTTAATTATTTTCAGGCAAGGTAAGGAAAATTTTGACTTAGAAAAAAAAAAAAAAAAAAAAAAAAAAAAAAAAAACCTCCCCTACAACTTCCACATACTCCCGTTCGGCGGCCCTAGCCTCCTAACTCAAGAATTTCAATTTTTTCGTCTAAATTTTTTGTCATTTTTAAGATTTTCCAAATTTTTTTTTCACCATTGTATTCTACTCAAAATTCTAGGTAATTAAAGTGCTTTTATTTTTTCTCTATCTTGAACGGTTCCCGAGCTACAGCGCTTTAAAGAATTCAAATTACTAACTTTCTATAACCCTTTTTTTCAAATTTCATTTTTTCGAATTTTCAAAAATACTACAATATGTAGAAAAAAATTCTCTCTTTAATTTCCCAATACCGTTTTTCTCTAAATCTTCAACTTTAGCGCGTATTCAGCATTTTCAAAAAAAAAAAAATTATAATTTTTTTTACACCATCGCATTCTCCTCAAAATTTTGGGCTATCAAAGTGCTTTTATTTTTTTTCTATCTTGAACGGTTCCCGAGCTACAGCGCTTTAAAAAATCCAAATTACTAACTTATTGTAACCCTTTTCTTAAAATTTCATCTTTCTGAATTTTGAAAAGTACTACCATATGTAGAAAAAAATTCTCTTTCTAATTTCCTAATATCATTTTGCTCCAAAACTTCAACTTTGGCGCGCATTCACCATTTTTCAATTTTTTTTTGAAAAAAATTTTTTTTACGTTTTTACTATCGAGAAAAATGCTTGCTTATAGTACTCGATTTCCTCTATAATTTTTTCTTATAACTTTTTTCCCTATTCCTAACCGTTACTTTCCTACAAATTTTCTAAATCGTTGTTTTCATATTTTGCCTTAAAAATTTTTTCTTGTGTTATTTAAGCTCTTTTTTCCACTTAATAAACCACCATTTTCTAAATTCCCGTACTCTTTTCTTAAAGAGCGGGCTTTTCCGCCAGCTTTTTTTTTTGGTTGGGTTTCAAATAAATATAAAACTACTACTTCACTCATTACAAATTTATTGATTCAAGAACATTATTTTGTGTTACATATAATAGATACATTAAAATATAGATTTATTGGTCACCGAACCGTTTAATACATTATAACTAAAAAATGAGTCGTGAATAACTAATGCGTACACTTTAGTGTCTTTGGGGAATTTATTCTTTCTCGTTTGGAACTCCAATTTTACATCCACTGTCGATGAGTTAATCGCCTCTGGTTGATGACTGCAATTGATAATAAAAACGGGGTTTTTCATATATTCCGCGAACGTTATCATCGGATCGTTTATTTCGCGCCCGTAGTAGCTGCTTTGGAAGTTTTCGTAATTGTAATAGGCTGCTGCGTACAGTTTCTTGGCGAAATCTAAATTCCATCTTTCGTATGGATAAACGGTTGAATTCAGATACAGTCTAATGTCGCATACGTCGGCGTGGGTAAACTGGGTTGCGTTTTTTTCTTTCTTGTCGCAATTATTGCTGTCTTGAAACCCGACGATTATATAGCGCGGTCTTTCCAGACTTGTACTCGTTCTCAAGGCCCACACGTCGGAAGATGTTTGCCTTAAAGCTGGTATTTCGTACAGATCCCATTTACGATATGCCATTTGAATACTGGCATTGTTTCCTCCTTTATTAATGCGAGACAGTATTTTCAATTTTTGCTTATCGTCTGGAATGATGTGACGAATTTTCCATTCGATTTTGTCGATACTAATTTCTGCCTCTACTTCGCCGACGTAACAATTGGTAAAAGTGCGAGCTATAATCATAATAAGCTCTTGTTTTACGTTGAAAACACCTTTTGCGTAATCTTCGGCGAATCCCATAAGATATTTTAAGGGTAATTTCCCGGAGAATACGTTACTTGCCGTGTCTACGATATCTTGGTTTGCTTCGTCGAGACCCCATCCGCACGTCATGAGAGATCTTTGCTGCAAACTTCCGAATGAAACCATGGTTTTTAATGTCGTCGTAACTCCAGGTTTACGAACCACGGCGACCTGTTCACCTCCCATCTCGTAGCGAATTTCATCGAACAAAAATGCGAGGGCATTATTTGATAAAAAACATCTTTTCGTTGCGTCTATGGGTTTAAATTTTCCTTCGATATATATGTAACTTTCGGCGATATCCAGTATAATATCTTGAAAATTAATGGGGATACGGACTTCATCCGAATTGTTGAATGATGGAGATCCGTATGGTTTATACGTATGCTCTTCTAGACTAATAATGGAATTGTCCAAGATGGGCTCGGAGAAAACCTCTATTTTATCGCTGGTGGTGGAAATCATTTTCGCACTTTAAGACCGATTGATTTTAAAAATTTATAGTCTTCGGCAGATAACTGTTGAGATGTTTGTGATCTAACGTCTGGACGACGACTAACCTTGACGTTAACTCTTCTTTTACTTTTATTATGTTTCGGCGGTTCCCCCATCTTAGTCGACAGCACACACAATTGACGATTGAAGCAAAAACCCATTTCTATGAAAGTTTCTTCAGTTCCAATTTCACGATTATTTTCTCGCCTTGAAAATTGATTAGATCACCGCTATCGTCCAAGATGCGAAGAGTAATGTTGTCGATAAACTGACGTCCTGCCGGCATTAACGGCATATAAATATTATTTTGTGGTTCTTTACTGATTTTGTAACCGGGCTCCACGTCGATATCGAATTCGAACAAGGTATGACCTTCCACCGAATTCATATATGCTCCGGAAATTATATTACAATCTACGCGTATGATGCGTACTTTCATTATTTCCACCATCTCGGTTGATTCGTGCTTTTTGTCTCTTTTTAACACTGTATGATTAAATCCTAACATTTTACCGATACTCGCCTCTCCCCGGAAATCTATAGTATATTGGGATTTCAGTTCACATTTCAGCGTATTATTATTAGCAACCAAGTAAAAGATTCCATCGTTCTTTTCTTCAGTTGAAATCCTCAAAGCCTCCAACATAGCTTTACCTATCTCATCTATTTCATAGGCCCCAGGTGGAATCTGCAATTGTATCGGCTCGGTGGTGTAACCCTCCTTCATGTAGGCAAACTTATTGTTGCTTTCGTCCACATTAAAAATTGAATTGTATGTGTAAAATCCCAGCAATGCCAGACCATATTTGTTTTCTCTATTTAATTCGACTGGTGGATAAAAATCGGCGCTTAAGACGCTCGAGTGTCCTGTTAGTGTGAACGTATAAGACATGACTAACTATTAAAACATCACACATCTCGGTTTTATTCTTAGCGGCAACATTTAAAAAGATTCATCGTCACACCTTTTCTCACTGCATTAGATAGTGATGTTTTTATGCTATTTTCTGCTTTTATGCGCACATCGCTGATTTTGCAATAACAACAAAATATTTTTCTAGCCGTAAGATCCTCATCAGTCATAACCTCGTTTAAATTGCTGCTGCTGCTGCTGAAATAATGTTTGCAACCGCACTGATATTTTAATATATCGATATCGCTTTTAAGGTGCTCCGGCAACTTTTCCCAAACGAATGGAATTTCATTTGGGGCTAATGCAATCATTACTTCCTTGGGCATGTTTTCTAACTGTTTCACGGTCATTTTCCTTAATCCACCGGCTAGATGAAATGCTTTCAGTGATTGCAACATTTTAGTATAGTTATTGCGATCCATTTGCGGTCTTAATGGTGACGATGATGATGATGACATCTTTTACGCTGATGATTCGACAAGAAACTTTAAGCACAAATGTCCACACCAGACTGTTCCAAAATCCTGCTGACGATCGTATGTATAGTAAATAATTTTTGATGGTTCCGATCCCGTTTGTAGATATCGTACCAATTCGATCGGTGGGGGTAAATCGCCGAAGCTGTCATAATATGTTACTTTAGAATTATTTTTTCTATAAGCTACCCAATGAGTCCCTGCACCACGCGTACTATCCAAATTCACTATTGCTGCTTCGTAACGTCGAGGACCTTGTCTAGGTAATAAATCCCTCATATAAACGCCTCGAAAGTGTCCTATTCTTTTCTTTTTGGCATATTTTTCTATATCGATGTTAGATAGTGGTCTTCGAGGTAGGGATTCAATTAGTTTTTTGATCTACGATTTAAAAATAATCCCATACCTTTACGATATGGCTTTAGAAACAAACCATTTCCTTTCGATTTTAAATACAGGCCGGCACCGGTTTTATCTTCGCTGCTTTTTTTTACTGCTTTTATGGCGCGCACAATTCCCGCTGCCCCACCGGCTAATGAACCCAAAGCTGATAACCCGGCAAAAATTGGTATTAATGGTAATATTCCACCAGTTTTTGGAATCGGTATTATTCTCGGTGTACGAACCTTCCTTTTGCCACCTGCCGCTTTTACCGATCTACGTGCTGCCGACAGAGCTATTTTAGATGCATTCATGACATTTTTTTCCAACACATTTTTACTTCCGGCTTTTAATAATTCCCTTCGAACTGCTTGTCGAATAGCTGTTCCGAAACTGGCTTTCCGAACATGTCGATTTTTATTAACACCTTTCCTTTTTGTATGACGCGTGCCTTTACTAGATGTTTTTTTTGTTGATAATGATGATGGTACACCCATACCAAAACGTTGTTTTCCTTTCATAATGTTTGTAACTAACCAAGCTGCTGTTTTTTCACCTAAACTGGAATCTTTCGATTTTACTCTATTCCAAGCACTTTGTTCGAGCTCGTAATCCGCTCGATGTCTCGCACTTATGTTGTCTTTATTATGTAAATAGGCTAAATCGTGTTTTTTGCATGCGGCATCCAAAGGATTAATGCCTGGATCACCTCTTGTTACACGTTTTATTACTTTTGTTCCGGGTCCGCAATATTGATAACCAGGAATGTGTACCTCGAATGGTAATTTATTTATTAACGAATTCACAATACCGTATCCAGTTTTGTTGGAAACGTGAGACCGTCCACTTCGTTTGACGCTCGGCATCTGAATGACAGTTTTTGTGAAAAATTGCCTATAAAATATCAAATTTTCCTAAGATGCGCGTTATCGATCTTAAACAAAAACTTCCTATTGACAATCTCGATGAAAAAGTCGGACTTGGATTTGAAAAGAAGATAATGAAGAGACACGGTCCTCTACTTCCTTCCTCTATTCGCGGCCTGTTAATTGGTCCATCCAATTGTGGAAAAACTAATGTCATGATTTCGCTGCTTACACACCCCCTTGGGCTACGTTTCGAAAATGTCTATATTTACTCGAAATCTCTGTATCAACCGAAATATGAGTATTTAAGGAAAATTTTAGCGCCCATCAAAGGTTTAGGCTACTATGCCTTTAGTGATTCCAGTAATATTGTGGTACCGTCCGATGCAAAACCAAACTCTATATTTATCTTTGATGATGTTATATGTGAAAAACAAGATGTTATAAGATCGTACTTTAGCATGGGACGTCATAAAAATATCAGTAATATTGTGGTACCGTCCGATGCAAAACCAAACTCTATATTTATCTTTGATGATGTTATATGTGAAAAACAAGATGTTATAAGATCGTACTTTAGCATGGGACGTCATAAAAATATCGACTCCTTTTACCTAGCGCAAACATATTCGCGAGTGCCTAAACAGCTTGTGCGAGACAACGCCAATTTTATTATTATGTTTAAACAAGATGAGTTGAATATGAAACACATATTTTCCGACCACGTTTCACCGGATCTAACTTTTACTCAATTTCAAGAAATGTGCTCAAAATGTTGGGATAATAAGTATGGATTTTTAGTAATTGATAAAGACAGTGATGTGAAATCGGGAAGATACCGCAAAGGATTTGATAGCTATATATTACTGTAATAATAAGAGAAAACGCTCATTTGATTGTTGAAACGTCCTTTGTTAACATCATGAATAACGCGATCGACTTAAAACGTAAACTAGTGGAAGCTACCAATGCCGTCAGAAAAAAATTTAAACAAATTAAAGCGGCTAAAGAGTTTAATGTTGTGGAATTGGAAAAGTTTTACGAACCCATTTCTAAGCCGTTGACAACTATATCTGATGTGGTTAAGCAACGTCAGCAGCAGCAGCAGCAGCAACAACAACAGCAACAACATTATCCAGCTACAAAGTCACATAGTCTCAGTACATCAGTGCAGTCGACTCAAATATCAGGTTTTCCCCAACCTACACATTCCTTTCAAACCTCCACACCTATTCAGCAGCAGCAGCAGCATCGCATTTCAAAAGAAGATATTAGCCAATCGGTGTTTGATACACCCTCGACATCAACTAATACATCTCTCGCATCCGCTGACACCACAACTTCCGATACTTTAAACGCACACCTGAAAGGATTACGTTCGAAACCATCTCTATACGATACTGTATATGGTGTACGTTTTGGTTCAAAAACAGATTATAACAAAAATTTTATTGGTAATTTAGAGGTGCGTTTTCGAAATGGAAATATTGTCTTATACAGAAAAGGGAAAAATATTGCAGAATATGGTGGATCACCGGCACTTTATGATTTGTTATTTCTTAAAACACCCCCAAGTGTAGGCAAGGAACAACAATTAAGTGATAATGTACTTTCAACGTACAAGGAAATTTTGGAATCAACGAGTGCTGTCTACAACAATTTTAAAAAAAGTGATGGTTTACGGGAGACCAGATGGAACAAATATTTACGAATTATTAAACCTCTGATAATGGGCACAAAATTAGGTAGTACTATTACAAGAAAAAAATCTCTCTGAAAAACTACAGTTACCCACAAAAAAGAAATTATCTTCGAAAAAATTTCAATATGTCTATTGGAACAAAGCTAAAGAATTGGTGGATCGTTTACGTTTGTTGTGGAGTTCCAAAATGGCCGGTCACACTGGACACGAAAATGAAATTATGTCAATCATAGAGGAATTACGAGAAGAAGATATAATATATTAAGCTCAATATTTAATGATATTATTCAGTTCTTCCTTCGATCTGAAACCTTTAATATTACTAATAATATGGAGCCCAGTCTAGAAAAAATCAAGATTGTTAATGAAATACATAGAACGGCTAGAAAAAATTTTCTAAGACGGCGCACGATAATAAAAGGTTACGCATATTTGTGGCAAATTGATTTGGCTGAAATGCAACAGTATGCTGATGAAAACGATGGTTATCGTTATATTTTGGTCTGTATAAATTGTCACTCGAAATTTGTCTATACCAAAGCCATAAAAAACAAGACTGGTATAGAAGTTACTAATGCGATGAAAAGCATCATTGAAGAGGCATCATATACACCAACAAATCTGCAAAGTGATCAAGGAAAGGAGTTCTATAATACAAACTTTCAAGCCCTGATGAAAAAATATAATATAAATCATTATTCCACTTACAGCACAAAGAAAGCTGCAATTGTTGAGCGAGTCATAAGGACTTTAAAAAATAATTTATATAAACAATTCTCGACAAGAGGATCTTACAAATGGATACATATATTATCGGCAGTAACAAAAACCTATAACCATTCGAAACATCGCACCATTGGAATGAAGTCTGCAGACGTGCAAGAAAAAACACATATTAAAGCATATGATTATTTAAAAATTGTACCTAAAAAATTTAAGTTTTCCATGGGTGACATTGTGCGTATTAGCAAGTACAAAAGCTTATTCGAGAAAGGATATACGCCCTCTTGGTCAACCGAATTGTTTAAAGTTGTAAAAGTTAACGTTACAAATCCACCTACTTACTTGTTGGAATCGTTAGAAGGTCAGCCTATAAGAGGGTGTTTTTACGAATCAGAACTACAAAAAACAAGCAGTCCTGACGTTTATCTAGTAGAAAAGGTCCTTAGACAACGCAAGAAAAATCACATCGAACAATTATTTGTCAAATGGCTAGGATTTCCCAACCACTTCAACTCTTGGATAGATAAAGCTAATATTGTTTAAATAACATATTGTATGACTATATTTTTTATTTAAAATGTAAAATAAATAAACAATATATTGTAAAATAAAGTTTTTTATTTCAAACTTCATTATTAAAAACAATGACAATAAAACATCATACACATAAATAACATTTCAATATTCTTGGAGGGAAGGTCCAATTCACCGACGACTACGACGTTATCTTCAAGGCTATGCCACTCGGAGTGCGTTCTCCTATTCTTTAACCTGCTTTTTTTAGATTTTTTTTGAAGTCGAGTCGTACGACAGTGCGCTTAATGAGTCATTTAAAGGCTGATGATAGAGTATTTTCTGCATAACTTCAATTTTTGTTTTAAGCTCACTATTATTTTTGTATATCATGGGGAGGACATCCTTGTTAAATATGTCACATATTACAACTGCAAAATTGTAAAACTTTCTATTAACAAAGTGTTTTGTCACAGCATCGTCATCATCTTTAGGTTCGCCTAAGTTGGTTATGATTTTTCCACCCATATCATACTGCCCATCCGCTGTAAGTTTAAAACCAATCCCTTGTGGCCCAGATAATATATGATATTTTTCATTATATTTCTGACGACCAAATTTATCAATTGTGTTGTTTCCTCGACTCATTTTCAATCTTTACTAAACTATTTTATTTTTATTTGTCCTACTTATATTAAATATTTCAGCTGAGAAAAAGAAACACTGACTATGATCTACTGGGTTGGTATGTTTATAAAAGAAATAAAATAAAACTGTGATTGTAATAGATATTTATTTACAGTTATTTAATTGCACAAATACAAAAATTATAAAAAATTAATTTTCCATGTCTTCGTTTTCGTTGCTCAAAATTCTATCCCATCCGACACTATTTCGATCGTCAACGTCTTGGGCTGTTGCTGTTGCAGAAACCAATTCATATTTTGCAGCAAGCTCACCTGGTAAATGTGGAATATTGACGAGGTATTCTTTTAATTCTTTTTCAACCATTTCAGCACAAAATGTATCCATGTCTATGGAACCATATAAAAATTTGTCGCACAAGTGTGCCCCAGCCATAAAATTGATTGTATCCCTGATCTCGTTCTTATATTGATCTTTGGTTACATCAATATGCGACAAATCATTTACGCTATCTAACATATCGTGAGCCCTATTTCTTAATTCTCTCCCCAACCAAAATATGTATCTATCTACACATTCGTTGGCGGTCGTCGTCGTCGTCGTCGCATCAGCAGACATCTTTAACAGAAATAATGAACACGCGTAAGTATTCTGACATGTGCAACTATATTTTAAATTTAATTACATCCTTTTTTTTCAAACAATTTACATACAATTTACTCCAATGAGCCAAAACGTAATAATTTTCGAGTATTGTTTCCAAAAACTCTAGTGCCCTGCCCCAAATAAGTTAGAGTGTATTTATCTTTAGTTTTACTCATAATATCTACAATATCGTCAGATAGTGTTTCGGCCACACGTTTTGGTAAAAAAGTCTCAAATGTGCTATTATCACCGTCATCGTGTAAAGCCACTAAAAGAGTTTTACCAAATCGTGTAGTCATTGAAACCATCTTTACAATTTTATACACTTTGCCTACAATCATTTCGGTAACCTTTTTTTTCTCTAAAACCTCGAAATCTTTGCTAAACATTTCATTAATTTCATCTAGAGTTTCTTTTGCAATACTCATTATTGAAAAAAATGGTATATAAATCCAAAAATTACCGTGAATATAAAAGCACTTTCAGAACACTACACGAACACAATATTTGATGTTTATGCCACTGATATCTGCGACTGTTTGAAGTCACTTCTTTTCCCACGAACCTTTATAGCGGGGTTTCAAGGTCGAATTGTAACAATGGTGGGGGTAGCTTAACGATAGAAATAGTGGGAGGAGTATTCAAGGTCAAATGACGTCACACATTTAAATTGGTATAAGGATAACTTCATGGACAAAATATAATGAAACAAATAACTACATTTTATGTACTTTATTCATTGATTTTTTTCTGCCATTCTTCTATGCGTTTAACATTATCACCTAAACCTAATTTCCTTAATTTGTTCAATAATAATTGTTTGTTTTTATATCTAAGAAAATTCTTACAAACTATACTAGCTAAAAGACACACTTCGGCATGGTCCATATACTTAAAAAATACACTAAAGTCCTGAGCCTCCGAATCTTGCATTTCATATGCGTAAAATTCCGAACAGGCTGCAGAAATTAGAAATTCCTCGTACATTTCTCGCACTAAACTTTCCATATTAACTACTACTACGTTAAACTTAAGTCCTACACTCTAATTTCATCTAACACAACCGGATCTGCAATGAACCTAATCAGTTTTTCCAAACAGTCACTAAACCCCAACTTTTTTATCTCACGAACAAAGTCTTGTAAATTTATTGTTTTGCTGCAATATTTGCGACATGCATTCGCAGCCTTTTCATATTCATAAGCCAAATCACAATAGCGCGACGCCCATTCTGCTCGACTTTTCATTGCATCATTGAAATAATTACTAGCCGTTTCAGTGAACTCATCGCCCAATTTTTTTACTGTCTCTTGCAAAGCACTATTCATATTATTCACTCATTTTTTACATTCACGACACTTTTTTATTGCTGGTGGTGGCCCATCTATATGATGACGATATATTTGTTCATAGTGAATGTAACAGGGTAAGCTTAACTGTAGTTCCTTGTCACACCGATATGGCGCTGGCAGCTTATCCCAAATTTGCCGTAAACTCAGCGTATCAACGCAAGTTTTTAAATATTCAAGAGGAAAAAATGCTAGATCCTTCTCTTCAAAATCACACAAACTTTTTAAATTACTCTGATATAAACAAATTACTCTGCCGACTTGCTCTATAATTTTTTCTTTAGATAGTTCCGTATCTGACATTTCACACTGAATGAATGCAAGTAGACTCACACAATTTATAGAACAATTTGCAAGGTCAAAATCATTTCAAGATCATCCCACACTATTACAATGCACAAATAACTACTTCAAGGTCACACACCCAAGATGACCTTCAACAAAGTCAAGGTCGTCTCGACCAAGGTCAAGGTCAAGGTCACACACACAACCTTGAACACAAGGCCAAGGCCAAAGCACACGTGCACTTTCAAGGTCAATGACAAGGACATGTGGGCGGGGCCAAAGAGGGGTGAGGCAAGGTCAAGGTCAAGGTCGAGGAGTGGGGGGATCGAGCGAATCGGGTTATGTTCACTACTCCGAAAATACTTAATATACAGGGTGTCACTAAAAGGTCTGTACCAAACTCTAGCGCAAATTCCTCAGGCTAAAATATGAGTACCAAGTCCAATTTACCGTAGTCCAAAAGTTGATAGTTTTCGAAATATAGTGTGTCAAAATTATAATTTATTTAAATTCTTTTGTAACTACTTATCGTTATAATAGGTTGATTTGCACTAAATTTGATATTTTGGGGTTACGGTTTCGATGTATATTGCAGAGGGCACCACCAGCAGCACTTCGCGTTCATCTAAATCTTCATAAATTTTTCTGCCTCGATATATTATATTTTTAATTAAAAATTATTATTCTTCGATAATTTCTGTCCAAAAAGTTATATCTAGAGGGTGCCGTTTCGAGCACCCGTTTCTGAGATAATTGAATTTAAATGTTTTATTGCGTACTGAGATTCGTCGCAGCTCCCCTACACATTGAATCAAGCTTGCGACGGGCCTAAGAAATTTGGAGCGTGTTTAAGGGCCAACATGCCAACAACAATAAAAATTTACATATCAACGAGCCAACGATGATAAATATCGCCATAAGTTACAAAATAGTATTGTCAAACGATTCAGTCTGATTACCAGTTTTGTAATTTTAAAATTTATCATTTTGTTATTAAATTTTTCGCTTTAGTCGAATATTACATTAACGTAGAAATGACTGATATATTAGTCTACGGTTATTATCAAGGAAATGGTCGGGAGTTGATACAAAATTGCTAGGCTTATCAAACCACAAAACCGCCGCTCTTGAAAAACTGTCGGTTTTGTCCCTGTAATGTTTGATTATAGACAGAATCGGAGGTCATTTTGAACATTTACTTAGAGTAAAATTAAGTAATTAAATAGGTAAAATTTTTCAGTTTGGGTTTATTATTGACTTTGTGTGTTATTCTTATTGTTCTTTGTCAGTTATTATCATTGTCAGCTTGTTGCTAGTTCGAAGCCTGGATAAACTATAAAAGGGGCTACAAAAACTCTAAGTACTCGATAAAACATTTAAAACATTTAGTTTCAGTTATTTCAGAAACGGTCGAAAAGATACCAACTTAGTAAAACTTTTTGGGATAAAGGATGTCAGAGAATAATAATTTTTAATTAGAGATTTAATATAATGAGGCACAAAAAAGTTATGAAGCTTTAGATGTAGGCAAAGTGTTGCTAGTGGCGCCCTCTGCGATGTACATGGAAACTGTAACCGGATCTTGTTCCTCAACTTAAAAAACCTCAAAGTTCCAAATTTGGTACATATCAAGTTTTCATTAAAATAAATAATTATAATAAGTTTAAAAAATTTTAACCCTTGACATCTTGTATTTCGGAAACTATAAACTTTTGGATTAAGCTAAATTGGGTTAGATTCTCACATTTAGCTACAGGAATTTGCGCTAGCGTTTTGTACAGACCTTTTACGGACCCCCTGTATAGTCTTTTCAAATTTACAAAAATATTCGCAGAAGTGTTTTAATATTAGGCAACAAAGCTTAACAAAAAGTTATACCAATAGGGCAATATTTATTCTCGTTAAAGCCAATTAATTATAATTAATTTTGGTGTAGGGAGCTTTCATATTTTTTAGGTTGTTAATTTTGACATATATATTTAGACAAACAGTTAAAAGTTCTTGTGAACCCAAAAAAATAATTTCTTACAATTAGTGTAACGATAAAATATAAATGAGTGAAAATTTGTTTTTCGTTCATATATCAAAGTTTCCTAATTATGAAATTATGCCTGGTACATTCTAACCATTACAGTCTTTTGCAGCAATCTTTATATTAACGTTATAAACAATTTTATTTAGTATTTGTCTTAAAGAATCCCATTGCAAGTAATTTTATCCTATTCAAGTTTACAGATAAGGATATTTTAATTTTGTTGCATTGTTAAAATATTTTAGATCATAATATGTAATACGGATTGTATTTCATTAAACCCAGACAAATAGTTTCTTCTTTAATTTGTGTTTTTCAGTTTCGATTCTGTAGAAAATTGGTTACAGATTTGTAATAGTATTATATGTTATATGTAGTTGTATTCAGAATTTTGTTAATGTTGTGCTCTTTATTTTTCAATATGATCAATAATATTGGCGATGGAAAAGGAAAATGACAATTTTATTTGCACTATTGACTATTGAGTTATTATATGTGGTTTTAATAGGTATATTATTAAAGTTCAAAAAATTTCACCAATTTTGGTGGCATTCTGGAAAGATATTTAAATTGTGGATTCCAAGAATTATGAAAGAACCTCTCTTATGGAAGATGAACTTAATAGTATTTCATCAATTTCGTAAATATTTATTTCCGTTATGGTAATAGATTTAACAAATGTTACTGGAATTTCATATATATCGGTTGAAAAGTTTAATTAACAAGAAGCCATGCCACTAGCCAAGTATTATTAAATTAAAATTAAGAAAAAACATACTTACAAAACACATTTTGCATCGCGACACATAGAAACATCGACCATGATTATAAATATTGTTCATAATTTAGTAAAATAAAAATAAGCACTATATATTTAAAAATTAAAAAGTCACACGTAAAAGTTCAGTTGCATGTCAATTAAACAAAAAATATAACCGAGGCTTGCCACCGAACTACCGGCCTTTTCGGTTTAAAAATTAATTTACTCTAAATATTTCAGCCGAAATAAATAGAACGGCTCCCGCATTTGGATGACAAGTGTTCAAGTGTTGAACGGTCCGCTCAATGAGTGACACTAAGAGACTTGACACTTAACGAAGTTTATTACCTCTTGTAGACCCCGATTGAACTTATTTAGTTTATTAGTTTAATTTTACTGTTACGAGTTCATTTGGGTTGTAAAATAGCGGTCATTGTTGAATGAAATGAAGATTGATGGGTTTTTACTTATTTTATTAAAATAGTGTCTGTGTATTTTAAAAATAAAAGTAGATGAATTTTTATCATCAGGTTTTATTACACACTTACGTAATCTTTTAACTTTTTTCAGAGATTTCTTATTCTCAATTATGAGTTATTATGTAAACAATTTGTCAAAATTATTTTAAAAATTTTCCAGAGGTTAGGTTGTTCATGATCTAGTTGCCATTTTCACTTTTTTACTGTTATATTTGTTAACATTTTCGGAAAATATCACCCTTCATCTATTTAAGTAACAGTACAATTTTTGGAAAATTATGTTGACATTTTTTGAATTATTATTTTTGAATGTAGAACTAGAAATTCGTGATATTAAATAACAACTATGTAAAAAATATGTCTCTTTTGAATGTTAGAGGAATGCGTCTAGCACCATTTTACTTAACTTCAAATTCAATTGGATTTCAACTTTAAATATTGGAATTGCGACTTAAAAAAATAATTGAAATCATACAGGTATACAGGCCAAGGAATAAAGAGGAATCTAATTTTTTTTGTCCTGGTTGGTTTTCCTTCTTCCGTTTTTCTTTTTGGAATTGGTTGCCACTATTTTGCTTTCAGCGCCGTACTCCAGCACATTTTGATTTTAACCTGGCATTATGAGCTCGCAGCTCCCTATAACAAACGGATATTAACAATTAAGCTACTAACCATTTTCTTGATTTATTTTTATCAGTATAAACATTATTATATTATTGAGAATTAAGAGTAGGAGTTAGCTAACAGATGGTTCAACACATGAGGTAACTCTTTACGCTCACGGGCAACCTAGGAGCATTGCACAATGAAATGTTGGACTGGAATCAACAAGGAAAGGTATATAACAAAAGGAGTTATTAGGTAGTATAGCTAGTTTTTATAGTTTGATTTTGCTTTAATTAAGAAATTTTATTATGACTTGTATTACTTTAACATCATTTTTGAAGGGTGGATATTTTTTAATTTTTCCTTAAATGTCATAGATATTTTATCTAGGATTTATGTTACCAAGACATTCAAAAAACATGGTTCAACGTTTCAATTTGATCACATTCTCATAACGGATCTTATTTTATTCGTATGAAGATGTTTTCCGGTAAGATAATGTCATGCTATCATTTTTATTATGGTTGTTATACGTCTTATATTTACAAATGTCAGATTATAATTCCATGCTTTATATTGGAAATTATATTGAATTTTTTATACCATTTTTCCTTATTCATAAAGCTTTCATTCCATATTTTCTTAAGTTTGTTTCTTATACGATCTTTGGTTATTACGAATAGGCCTGTTTAATTTATTTTAATATTCATGAGAATTGTTAATGATTTTCTAATTATAACTAACTTTCATTTCCTTCTCTATTAGAGTGATCCAGTATTTATGCAAGAGCTAGATCATAATTTAAAGCTTTAGATTTTAATATAAGCATTTTTGTAAATAAGGTTAAAATATCGTTTTTTGCTTCGATACCTTCTTTGTTTAGTTTATATATTGCACTTTAAGAATCTGGAAAGATAATTGCCTTATTTATATATTATTTCAAGACATGGACAGTGCTTTATTAATTGCTACAATTTCCGCTGTGCAAATATTTATGTAATGAGGTAATTTGGAAAATAAATTAATGTTTAATATCAAGAATACGGACTCCAAATCCTTAGATGCATCAGTATAGATAAATTTAAAATTACTCTTGTATATCTCGGTTGTCGTTTAGAAAATACGAAAAAACAATAATTCTATAATAGCTTACATTGTTCTGAAATTGTGTGATGAATATTCATTCGTAGTGCATTGATAAACTGCCTCATTTAATAAGTCACCGTCAATCATTTAGAACTTGGACTATAACCTCCTGTTTCACTAACGTGATCTAACTTTAAAACTGGTCTAAGATGAGAGTATAGGGTTTAAATTGACAAGTGTAAAAATTATTCAGGCAACTTTTGAACCGTAAAAATGCAAAGATAAAAAAATCATTTTCTTTTACTATTAAACCAGTAAAAACTGAAAATTTTATTTATTTTCAGGAGATAATTACTCCTAGTACCGATCTCGAGGCTCTATCTCTATGTTTTTATTCTTAATATCGTTATATAAATGTTTATTTATTGCCATATGTAATATAAATTAAGAAAATATCTTCGAACATATTCCTGTAGAGTTAGCATATCGTCAAAACTTCGACCGAGTTGCTCGAATGCTGAAAAACGTAATAATATTTTTATTCATATTTGAGAAAGTGTTGACAAATAGCAGATATTTTATTTCCTGGTACACACATTCGGATTCTATGCTATGCTTTTCTAACTGAATCATTTAAACGGGTATAACATGATAATGAGTACGTGAATTATAGAATACATAAAAACATGAATTTGTGGTTGCCTTAATTATTATTATTATTATTTACAATATATAAATAATATCTAACAATATTTACCAATAAAGATAAGTTTTTAAATCCTCTTTTTGTTGATATTAAATGCAAACTTTGCATTTTGAGTAATTTCTAACACTTAAAAACATTGAAAAGGGTCACAACAAGCAATAATAAGTAAATCCATTTATGTCTGTTAAACATCAAAAAGCCTCTCACTCACCAACCATAAACAGGCTTCAAACAAATGTTTTGTTGTGTAGATCTACCGGTATATTAGAAGAAAAATATCACAAGCAAAACAAAATTGGTCAATCAGAGGATCTAACTGCCATGGCAACTAGATCAAGCTTAAGTCTTAGTCTGTAACGGTCTAATTTCGATTGCAATTAGATCGAGTTTAAAAGTTCGACATTTTTAATGAATCTGGCTATAAATTTTGACCTTAAATAATTCTCGAGATATTTAAATGAAAACTCATTCTTATCATTCATTTTAGATATTATTCATATCCAAAATAATGTGTTAAAATATACAGTAGAACTTGTATAAAATATCTCTTAGGAACCATTTAAATAACTTTAAGAATACCGTTAGTTGTATTTCCTATTTTCGTGTCTTTTCTTTCAGATTTTTGTATAAATATTAAAATTTAAATTTGTATGAAAATAAATATTAATAAAAGATCTAAAAATAAATAATAAAGTCAAAGATAAATTGTATGATTTTTTACAATAAGTTTGTTTAAGAAAATATGAACAAAACAAAAAATTAAGATAGTCATAAATATTATATAGCCCACTTCACTAAATTAATCTTTACAAATCATTAACATTTGGGCTTCTTAGACTTCAAAGATATTTGTATTATATTTCTGTGTCGCATCCATGGTTCCTAGATCAGGTTTCGACAAATAAAAAAATTAACAATTTGTGGTGACTTAAAATTTCTAACAATATAAAGTGGGTTTTAAATTTCGAACATTCAAAATGATATCAGTATACCGGAGGGTCGTGGAAGTTTTAATAAAAGTGAATTTTTGCGTCTATCTAATAAGTGTATTATCTTGATAAATAGTGATTTTTACTGTTTAGTGCATTTTTAACGAGCGTGCAAAAAGTGGACTAGCTAGTTAGCTTTCTAACTCTTTAACATGTTTTTTTTTCGAATATCAGTTATTTGCCATATTAGTTGAAGAGTTCAAGTCTTTCTGATTGCTCGAAGAGGGCATTCTCTTGTTTTCGATTGTTGTTGGTTTTATACATTATTAACATTCGGCAGTCATGTAGATTTTTGTTTTAGTACGTCGAGACACTGTTGGGCAATAATATCTCTAATATAATCAACCAAGTGCCCTATACCTTTCCGAAAATTTTCAACCTTTTTATTAGGTCTTTTTTGCCACATTCTAGGTTCTGTACCGATCAAAATATCTACACTTCTAGTTGCTGCAGTCGCAACGCAGTAAATTAGTATATGTGAATACTCCAACGTGTGAGCCTTTAAAACATGAACTGGTAAAACTGTATTTTTTATTATATTAATACGATATCAAGTTTTTTAGCTGAGTTTACTTTGAACAAAGGTAGTCTGTATAATAGTTCCACCGTATCCCAGTACTGCCTTACTCATTTCTGTGGATAGTTTCTAGTAGAGTTCAACATTATCCTCGAGACCATTATCGCTCGGTTCCGGTTGTGGCTTCGATTCAGTGATTTGTTTGTTGTTAGCGCCAGTGCCCACGAACGGACGTTCGAGTTCCAATTTTTTGATGTTAAATTGCTTTTCTGATATTAATAACCCGATATTGATCTATTATTCTCTACTGTGACACTTATATGTATAGATACACCGTGCAAAATTCAACATGTAGCTGCTGTCTATAACCGATTATATCTTGTTTTAGATTAGTCACTCTGTAAAAAATACGCATTATTGATTCATTAATAGGTGCAGGTAATTTGATGTGCTGTTTTGGCTATTCAGCACGAGAGAGCTCCTATTCTGATATACTTTGTGTTGTTGGGTTGTAATTACTTATACTACATGGGCTTGCCTATTTAGCATCCTGCCACCGACATATCATATGCTGTTATGTACAGAGCCGGCTCCAAGAATGCTCCCGGTGATCTTCAGGCTGCGCCAATTTTTTCCGAATTCGTGGGGATTGAGTTTCTCTGGCCTAGATCTGATGTGTTCTTTACCACGCACACCGGTCCGGAATAAGCAGGGGCTATAACATCACTGATGAATTCATCTTTCTACCATATCCTGACAGAAACTCTGTTAAATAGTCAATGTCCCTCCTTCCTGATTTCTGAATAATCTCCATTATCTGTCTCATGTAAGTATCCACTTTCCTTAATTAATACATCTATCAGGATTGTAGCAGTAATGATTTGTAGTGCAGTGGTAGAAATCTTTTTAAATTTACATATCATACCCAATATCTTCCATTACAGTGTTTCCAGCAACTCCCTATATTTTTTTATATACAGTTGTGACACATATTGGTGCTCCATATAGAATGACGATCCTATTGGAGGTTGAAAATTAACATATAATTTTTAAAATTGTTATGCAGTGTTAGCTCCTAAAGATTCGATGAATTATATTAACTTTAAACAAAGGCATACAACGAATGTTTTAGCAGTTATTCAGCCACATGGTATTACAATTTAATGCATTGGTCATACTCATTCCTTTTTTTTTTAATTTTCTTATATGTATGTATGTATTATTCCCTGAGCATTTAAATGCATCGTATCTATACGTAGATATCTTTTATGACAACAAATAATGCATTAATGTCTAATGGAAAGATTAATGACCTTTTCGTGACTCAGCGACTGAAGAATTTTACTCGGTTAGTTATTTTGCATGATTTTTGTTGTCTTTGGACGAAAACGTAATCAATTAGATTTGCCTTTGTAGAGTCAGTGAAAAGAGTAATATTGTTGATAACTACGACAACCTTTAGTTTTATCAGCTTAGTTATTGGTTCACGGTATCATGATTGATTTGTCTTACGCCAGTAAAAGAATTAGTAAGATTTTTTATATTCATAATATTATATATATATATATATATATATATATATATATATATATATAATATTATGAATTATTCTTGTACCACTATTCTTCTACTTTCATGCGGTCCGCCTTTTTCGCTCCTGTTAGCTAGCTTCACCTATTTCTTTAGACTTTTTGATGCAAAATGATAATATAGGCTTGTTGAATGACACTTTTATTTTCAAGATATTTAAAAAAAATTAAAATCGGACAACCTTATTAGACTCTTCGAAAGTTACCTATTAAACCGCTCTCACTATGTTGAATACCGTGGTCATAGATCTAGTAATTTTGTAGTAACGTCGGGTGTCCCTCAAGGATCTATTTTGGGTCCTTTACTTTTTAACGTTTTATTAACGATATCGCATGAATAACAGCTGCCTACTTTATGCAGACGATTTAAAGATATTCCGGGACATACGAAATCCTGGCGATTGTTTGAGCCATGAACTGGATCTCATAAAATTAAATGCTTGGTGTCTAAAGAACATACTGCCTCTGAACATAGAAAAGTGTAATATTATGTTATTCTCGTGAAGTCGAATGCCTCTACTGCATGATTATGGGATCAGCGGTGCTTTTCTAAGGCGAGTTAACTGCATTAAGGATTTGGGAGTCACGTTTGACTGCAGACTCACGTTTGTCAATCATATTAATGATACAGTATCGAGATCCTACCAAACGCTGGGCTTTCTAGTGAAATCTAGTCATGAATTTCAGTCGCTCCAGGTCATAAGCACTTTATATTATTCTCTTGTACGAAACAAATTGGAATATGCCTCAGTTATTTGGCATCCGTATTACCATTTACACTCTGATAAATTATAAAAAATTTAGTATCGCTTCTTAAGATTTTTAAGCTCTAAATGGGTTAGATTTTATTCACTGCCTACTACACCTCGCGAAAGCCTATTGTCAAGATTTAATTTCACAACCCTGGAGAAACACAGTAGCGGGGCTCGTGTAGTTGTTTTGTATAAACTCGTTAACAACAAGATTATAGCAACTGATTTGCTCGCGAGAGTTCATTTTCATGTTTCAAACTAGATCTCCAGTATTTTTCTATTTGCCGAAACCAAGAACTAATGTATTACAATTCTCCCCACTATATACGATGTGTTCTCTTTATGATTGCCCGAAAGACAAATTTGATATATTTTACTGCAACTATTCTGTTGTTAAATCGTTTATTTACAATTATCTGTGATTGATTTATATGCTATGTTATACTTATTGTAGTGTCTGAATTATGTATATAATTTTAGGATTTATGTAAGTCTCATCTTTTTCCTGCCTAATAATAGGGACTATGGTCCTGTAGGGCAGTGTAAATAAATAAATAAATAAATATAAAATTCCAACTCCTCAACAAAATGTCATAAATGTACCACCTATGGGCAGTGTTGTCTTGCCTTACATACACAGAACCACCGACAAAATTGCCAGATTGCTACAACAGCATACAGAGAAGGTCAAAATAACCCTTTTTTTGTCATAGAAAAAAATTCCTAAAGTGTCCTTCAATGGAGATGCAGAGCCTTAAAGGGGTATCCAGCGATTTACATTATCGGCTCTAAGTTTTGAAACGACTTGGATAATTTAATGAAATTTTAACATACTACAATAGTTATTTGAGATCATAAGAGAAGTCACGAACGGACTTGTAGCCACACTAGTTCGGCCTAATTTTTGACAGGTGTCAATTCCTCTTCAAAAAAGGTATGCTGATATGAATTTAACTTATGGCGAAACGCTGTCAAATTCTTCGAAGGCAAGAAGACTTTATGCTGAAAGATTTCCAGCTCGAACATAGCCAAGTCCAAAAACCTTTCAAAGGGTTGACTGAAGCCCAACGGAAACGGTAAAAGATGATTAGAAAATAATTATTAGAGTTAACGAATTAATTTTTTACGTTTTGTTCAGGGTCATTTTTGCCGCAACACTTCAAACGGCACAAAAAAGCTCTCGATGCAAAACAGTGTTACAAAATGGATGTACATGTACTTTAACAGAAAAGTTACTTCACCCGTACCATGTTGAAAAAGTACACACTATATCTTCGGATGATTTTCCCGCAAGATTTCAATACTCAAATTGGTTTATACAGCAATATAATCTAAATCTATTTTTTATCCTTATTTTGTTTACCGATGAGGCTGGTTTTACAAGAGATTGCATAATAAAATTATACAATTTACATTTTTGGGCTGATGAAAACCCGCACGCTATAATTAAAAACAAACACCAACAAAGGTTTATTGTAAATGTTTGGACTGGTATCATCGAAAAAAACTTTATAGGTCCATTTGTTTTGACAGGAAGGCTTAGTGATGGGATTCATTTACAATTTTTGCAGTAAAATTTAAATAATTTATTGGAAGACGTAATTCTTGATAGTAGAATACAAATGTGGTACATGCATGATGGTACTCCAACTCATTTTAACCGTATATTACGCCAACACTTAATCAACGTTTTTGGCCTTCTATGGATAGGGGGCCTCTTGTATGGCCACCAAAGTCTCCTGACCTAAATCCCTTAGACTTCTACTTCTGGGGACATCTAAAAGAACTAAGTTTTTCAAGTCCGTAATAAAGCCGGAATATTATTTGCAGTGCAGTGGGAAAATATTAGAAGAAAAGAAAATGTATTCAAGTACATAGAGCCCATATTGAACATTTGACAAAATAACATTTAAACGTTTTCACTATCTTCGCATATTAATAATATTGTAAATTAATTCAGTCCTGATCAACCCTTTGAAATGTTTCTGGATTTGACAATGTCTGAGCTGAAAATCTTTCAGCATAATATTTTCTTGCCTTCCAAGAGTAAGGCAGCGCTTCCCCATGAATTAAAGCACATCAGCCCAATCTGCGTATATTATCTTTACGTGTTTGTGTTAGCATTAAATTACTTTTGAGTTTTTCGCATAAAGTTTTATCGAAATAAATTAAGAGTACCTTTTTCGAAGAGGAATGACCAAAGTATTTAAAAAATCAGTTTTCAGCTCTGTAACATGACACCTGTCAAAGATTAGATCCAGCGAGTGTAGCAACAAGTCCGTTCTTGACTTCTCTGATGATCTAAAACATTCACAGTAGTATGGTTTAACGAGCCATTAAGGCGTCTATAATATATTAAAATTTCATGACAAAATGTGATTATTTTGACCTCCCCTGTATGCTCCCAAGAAATTAGGAGGTACTGGAGGCCCTGTATATATATATATATATATATATATATATATATATATATATATATATATATATATATATATTATATTTTCCTGATCCTTGAACCATAGATTACATTTATATCCTTTTTTCTTTAGTTTGTCTTTTTTTGGGTTTAGGTTCTTTATTTGACAAAAATGCAAACAACTGACGTTTCGCCCTTTATTTAAGGCAATTTCAACATTTTTGGTTTATTTTTTTTCCTAAAAATATTTTTATATAAATTAAAACATTCACACAAAAACATATCTACAATTTTAAAAAAGAAACAAACACTTTAAAACAGTATTTACATTTAAAAAAATATATTTAATTTTAACGGTACACACTTTGACATTTTGTTTAGTAATCAATAATGAAATTCAACCGTTACATCGTCTATTTAGGTACTGAGGATACATGGAATGCGAGTGGGGTTTATTTTTGATATTTTACAATGCAAAAAAAACAACAAAAAATGCATACGTTTAATTTTATGTTTAAGAGGATATTGAATTTTTAATGCTTATTAACAGGATCGAATTCATAATATTTTTGTTTAAATTAGGCTGGTGTAAATATGGCTCAAATTTGCTATATCCGTTCTGTCGTTTACAGTGTTTTTATCTTTTTTAATTTCTACCATTTCCTTTATCTGCAATTTTTGATAATTCATGTCTTTGCTTTTAATTGTGATTCTGTTATAATCGAAAGTATGTTTTTCGTCCTCTGTATGTTTGTTTAACGCTGTTGAGGCGTTTTTCGAATATTTATGGCCATTCATTCAATCTGCCTTTTAGCAATTGGCTCGTCATGCCTAAATTAGTGACCAGTGTATTTAATTTATTATGTGACCTGTGGCATACGATAATATCATGCTTTTTTAAAATGTGTTTTATTTTTTCTGACAGCTCGCTAGTGTAAGGTAATGTAACATATTTTTGCTGTTTATGTTCTGTGTTTCTTATTAATAGGTTATTATAAAATTTATATGTTCGTTTATTAGTTATTTTGGTGATAGTCTTCAATGAAAACAATAACCGATATAGCGTAAATTTTTAAACGGGTCTAGATTTAAAAGTCGTCGTCTCTAATATTAAGCAGTTAGCACGCGGTTACCTTCACTACTACGTAGGCATGCAGCGATAGCCTCTATATTTTAACATTTGTTTTTAATATATTTAAATAACTTTTTTACAAAATTGTCAACAGTAAGGAAAAAACTTTTAACTATTCAAATTCGCTAGATTTATTGAAAAAATTCAGCTCTCAATTCTTCAGCTTCCGGAAAACTAGGTGTTACATAATCCGTAGTTAAGACTACAACTCTATTTGTTTATATAGTTTTTCATTAAAAATCGCTTTATAAAAAAATCGACTTGCAAATAATATTTTATGAGAATATAAATCTTAGAAATAAAATGCATTTAGTTTAGGTCAAATAATGCGTCGTTTTCTCACAATAAGTTATTAAAAAATATCTGCTTCTAAATTTAAAAAGAAAAACGCCTTTTTCGTTCGCACACAGCCGTTATTAATTATTAAACATAACTATTGGTCACCAGTTGTCATGGCTAGTCGGTTACCTCTGACCCAAAAATGTCTGAAATTCATTGGATCAATTTTTTACAAATTGTACTATTAGTTTAATACTTCTAGTTGATTTTCTTAAGTTTTTAGAAAAATCTTGAATATAAATTTGTATACAGTGTTATATAATAATTAATAAAAAGGAATGAGACCGAAAAAAGAAATCAGTGATTCATCCTGTAGAAATTCCGAAATAAAATTCCAGTTCAAACTGATTTATGGAAGTAATATTTAAAGTGAGCAAATTACTTCATGTGTACTATTCATATAATGAGTAATTTATTTATATATTTTAAGCATGATTACTTATTTGATATTGGGTGCACGTTCTAAAACGCGTTTAAACATTCTTAACCTCAATAGCTTCTTTATCATCCTAATTTATGGGAGTAATACCTGCTTCGGTGTTGCCTTTATCATTATAAAATATTCTACTTTTATGCTATCACAGTCTGCGACAAGATAAGGTTAATGACAGATTTAGTGGAATACTTAAGTATTAAGACATCTATTTAGTCATAAAGCAATTAAAATATATAAAAAATATGGATCCACCATATTTAGTCTCGATTTCATTAATTTATGAGGCATACATTCTGTAATGTTTCTTAAAATTCAGTAGTAGTTGGATTTTTTTTTTACTTTTTCTTCTACTTTTTTCTCATGAAGAACGCAATTTATTGCATAATTTAATAATAAAAAATTTGCATAATAAGTTGATTTTTTAAAAGTTTAAGACCCATTTCAACTTGCAAATTAATATATTTGTATTTTTTGCACGGAATTCGTTTCTGAAGTAAGAAAATTATTGTAACTCATTTTGATAAAATTTCGAAAAATATACTTTTAATAATAAAAAGTTTTCATAATAAATTGATTTTTTTTAACTTTTAGAGGCATATCAACTTGCAAATTAATATATTTGTATTTTTTGCACTAAATTCGTTTCTGAAGTAAGAAAATTATTGTAACCCATTTTGATAAAATTCCGAAAAATATCATTTTTTAAAATGGAATACTATTTAAAAAAGATAGAACATTAAACACATCTATTTCGATCTAGTTATTCATTGAATTGACAGCCATGATCTTTTCAAAACCTGAATTTGATTTATTACACGAATATTATTTTGTAACTGTTACATATACTTCCTTTTATAAATTTCATTTTTAATATAACAGAGAAAGAGATCTGGGAGTGTCTGAATTGGTGACCTATCGAGTATCTCTAAAAAATTATACAGCATTGCCACGACATTAGGATATTTGTGTTAGGGAGCCCCATTCTATTCAATTCATTCATTTATTAAATTTTAATATCTGCTAGGTAAGAGTTTGATCAAAAACTAAGGTCAAACTTTTTAACCCATCACGCAGCACAATAATTTTTGTTAATTTATTTCTAAAGATTACTCGAGTAAGTTAAAAATGTAATATTTAACGTTTTGTTAAACATCCCTTGTTTTTAGTTGTTATATATGTATTCTACTTTCAGGCAGAGAAAAGGAAAGAAGATATACAAACAGTTTATTTATACGCGTTTCGACCACCTTATGGTCTCGTCAGTAGAGCTGTATCGGACCGAGATCAATATTCGTAGAAAATAACTGATATATGAAATATAAATTCCAAGGTATGTCGGTAGGATATTGCAATCCACCACCTGAACATGGTTTGTGAATTTGCAAATGCTCACGAACAGTTGATGCATTCAGCTTAAGTGGTTCCTTTATTTGATAGTATGTCACATGTCTAAATTATATCAGTAGTATTCTTGTAACATTAACGTTTTGATTTTGATTTTTTTTTTAAATTTCTCACTACTCTGGTGATTCATAGATGTCGTTCGACTGGCGATATTTTTCAGTCTGACATCGAGGTCAGTAGGTGTCGGGTTGCAATATCCTACCGACATACCTTGAAATTTATATTTCATATATCAGTTATTTCCTGCGAATATTGCTGTCGTTCCGATACAGCTCCACTGACGAGACCATAAGGTGGTGGAAAAGCGTATAGAGAGAGGACCAGAGTGATATTTGCAGAAAAGAGACTGTTTTTTATATATTATTTCCTTTTCTTTATCTGAAAGGAGAATACATATATGACAACTATTTAAATACGGCAGGTAGATTTCTTTATTTCTTATTGAAATTTTGATTTTTAAAAAATGTCTCGCTACTCCGGTGATTCATAGATGTCGTTCGACTGGCGATAATTTTCAGTCTGACATCGAGGTTGGTAGGTGACGGGTTGCAATATCCTACTCACATGTCTTGGAATTTATACTTCATATATTAGTTATTTCCTGCGAATGGAGAGAGGACCAAAAAATTTGCAGCAAATAAACTGTTTTTTATATATTTTTTCTTCTCTGCCTGAAATCAAAATAGTTCAGAAAATTGAGATTTTCTGTGTAAATATCTATATACTATTATTATAGGATGTAACACATCTCGGAAAATCGGATTTGAACCGGTCTGTACATATTTAAAACATATAAATTTATACTTTTCTAGTATTTTTCAAACCGTTTTTAGTGAATTATACTTTCCTCAGAGTGAGGAGCAAAATAGAGTACAGCACGTAGGTGACCAAATTAAAGGGCAGTCGAACGATAATCAATTAATGTAAAAAAAGAGCTGAATATAACAAAAGATTTAATTGCCTTAATTTTTTTCAAAAGAAGCGCAGCTCTTCCCAAAACGTTTATAAATCGGAGCAACAAGCTAGATCGTGCACAAGTGCTCAATATATTAAATGATTTGAATTCAAATCTGGGGTTCATATATCCCCGTAAGGTCAGAATTTTCCTTAAATTCACAAAAATGATTCAAAAATAACAAATTTAGCCATTTCTTAGATTGAATGGTAATTGTGACAACTCAAATTATTTCTGTCAAAGTACCTTTATATCTACCTCGTCCACTTCTATGAATCTAGATGTGTCCAATCTGAATACAGGGTCTTGACTTCCCTATCAAACTAGGGTTCTTTGTAACGCGCGGAACTAATCCCAAAACGCACAAATTGATCATTTTTCAGATAGAATGGTAACTTTAATATGTCAAATTACTCCTATGAGATTAACGTCAAGCCTGTACCTCCTCTACTCATATGTGTTAAGATACATTATGTCTAAACCCGGGGTCCAAATTATATCTGGTTATACTTCTCCATCAAGACGTCAAAGAAATGGAGCCCACATATCAGGGATATTGATGATGGCTGACTACTGTTGAAAACTAAAGCGAGAGTATGTTTCAAGGGCATTTAAATGGAAATAAAACCTACTGCACAAATCCATTGATAATAGGAGGATACAGCATCGAAAATATAAATAGGGATTTTTTCAGATCGAAAATTTCGAACTGGCTAATAATTCAAAGCAATCGATTTTTTAACGTTGTAGAAATAATTTCTTAATTCATTCAATAACATAAACAGTAAATTTAACAAATTTTTTTATTTCACGTTCAAAAGTATCAAATTTTTATAATATTAATATAATTAGAGTTAAATGCGTTAGTTAAATGTAAATATTTGAAAATATTTTCATTACGAATCATAAGATTTGAAAAAGTGGCATATTAGTTATAAAAACTCTTCTTAATTTTATATTGTTACTTTTTGTCTCAGCTCAATATCAAAAAAGACTTATTATATTTCGTTAATATTCATGTATGCATAAAATAATCATCGATTTTGAAGGACTTTGATATATTTTCGTTTTTGAAACTTTATTTAATTTAACTTATGGAAGCACTATTTTTTCTTTCTATTGCTTCTTATCAGTTTTTTTTTATTACTTTACAAATGAATCGTCTCACAGAGCCTGAACGAATAATCATTTTCATGATCAAAGGATGGGGTGATATGATCAGGACACTCTTTGGTGTTGCGAATCTGTTTAACCTACAGTGCCGGTTTCTGTTACAACAAGGAATATTCAAAAGGCACAGTAAAAAACAACTTTTTATCGTTTTGACCAAATTGATAGTGTTAAAGATCGCCCAAAAAGTGGAAGGCCAAAAACTATAACTGATGAAGAAACTTCTTTAAATGTTGAAAATCCTCATACCTCCATCAGACAAGTATATAATGAAAATGAAAACATCTGTACTCATAATAATGAAACTCCAGAAGTTGCATCCTTACAAAATCAAATTGGTACACGAGTTAAATGGGAACGATTACGATTGAAGACTGGAATTTGCTGAATTAATGATACACTGTATTAATGCCTTACCAAATTTTTTGAACAATTTTTTTTTTTGATGAAGCCTCGCTTCTATTAAATGACAATGTTAATCGTCACAATGGCAAGGTCGGGGTAACAGAGAATCTTCATTGATTCTTAGAATCACTTACTGGAAATCAGTGGCTGTTCTCTTAAGGTTTGCAGGATTGCTTAATCCACCAAAAATATTGTAAATTAAAATAAAAAATTCTAATATAAGTACAAATATTTTTTTAAATTTCTATTGATAATTTAATGAATAAATTTAAATCAATTTTTTACCTAGATTATATGCGAACAGCAGTCAATTACTGAAATAATTTAACTTACTTCGCCTAAATAATATAAATAATTTGTCTGTATTACAGTATTATGCCTGGAAAAGTTGTCGCTTTGCTGGTTTGCAATTTTAATACAATCCAACCTAATCCATTGCAGCGTATATGGAGTTGCCTATCTAAGACATAGAGATTAATTTCGTCTCATAAACTTCATGTAGGTTGCAGGTCGACTTGAAAATTTATATTTAGTTTTCCCCACAAAATATCCCTCTACTAGAAAAATTTCTCTTATGCAACCCACTGGACAATTATTTGAACTTTGGCTTCTAATTGCACGTGGCGCTGCCCGTATCAAGTAAAAGTTTCTTATTCAAAAACCATTTCTTTAGTTCAGATTAGAATACAATCGTGGTGTCTACTGTGCCGGTATTTCTATACGTGATGTCTTTTGTACCGGTACTTTATTTTTTGTTAAAATGGCTACGTTTTTATTTTGATCAAGATATTCTCTTACCTTTTAAGGTAAATTAAATACTCTGTCCCAAACTGTGCAGACAAATCCAGTGGCGGATTTTGATTTCCGAATTCAGAGGATTCTGAGTAACGAAGGAATTTATAAAAAACAATTTTAATAATCTCTTGTAAGAGATTCTAGAAAAGCAGTTAAATATCTGCATTATATTCCTGCTCTCCATCTTCCTATATGTGTAAGTTAAACCAAGTGAACGCTTTTTAATTTTCTGGAAAACATGAGCGGCTCGTCGGATGGGTGCAAGCCATTATAAAAAAAAACTATGAACATGCTGCTTACGTGCATTGTCATGTACATCAATTAAATTTGGTAATGTTAAACGCTTCATCCGCCAATTTTCTTACTAATTTACAAGGGATTTGTTATTTTCTTTCAAATAGTCCTTAAAGATCCGCAATACTAGATCAAATTTTTAACAGACGCTTACCTCGTTCGGACCCAACAAGATGCAATTTTAATTCTAGAATTGTTTGTACCGTATTCGAATACAAAGACATCATTCTGGAGATAAAGGAAAAAATCTTAGATGACAGTAGAAACGTTAGTACCACGAACCAATCATCAAGGTATGTCAAAATTCTCAAAAACAAGTTGATTTGTTATTTGATAAGTTTCAAACGAGACAAATTGATTCTGTTATCACAAATAAAATATATTTGAATCAAAATTAACAGAAATTATATATAATATTACCCCAAACGACGTTGAGCCATCTTCATCTACTTCGAAACGATATAAGCTCGATGATTCCGCGGAGTTTTTTCAGGAAGCGAGTTTGTGATATAATTATTTGTCAGACAAAGGAACAATTTAGCTTTACAGGTCACTTGGTAGCAGCCAGTCTTTTTTTTTCTGAACAGTATGTCGAACGTAGTACATGTTTTCCCTAACAAAAATTTAGAGATCCGATTAAAATTTACCCCTTTTTTATCTAACAAAAACTCCGTATAAAACTGATCATCATATGTGAAACTGAAGAATTTAGATCAATTTTGAGACTTCTTGTACTTTATGACTATCTTTCGCAAAATATCGAGCTAAGTGGGACATTTATTGAAGTTCTAAAACTTTTAAAAATTTTAATTACTATTCCGATGGCATCGGCTGAAGCAGAAAAATGTTTTTAAGGAGTATTATGAGCCAAGAAAAACTTTCTAAAGAAAGGGATCTTATCGAAAGTATACCTGATTTCAATCAGTGGGTTATTAATAGGCTTGTTAATATCAAGGATCGGCGTATGGATTTTCTTTATAAATAATTCTCACAGTAAGTTATACGTGCAGCTTGTTTTGACTGCTATATTTTTAAAATTTACTACCTTCTTTATGTTTAGTTGTTTAAAATACACTGCTTTTTTTCACACTACCCGAATTTTTAAAGACTTATTTTTTCATCTACGGGTGCCTATGGCAGGTTTTATATATATCTATGTTTGAAATGTACCATTGGAATTGCAAGCTCTATTTTTTTAATTCACCAGACGCTACTGCCTAAAATTCATAATAACTAAATGTTTGGGGAGGTTTAATACATGATAGAATGGAAGGTAATTTGATGGCAGAAAATAACGAAGCAAGAATCGAATCGTATCTGCGATAAATGATATTGTATATGGCAATTTTAACTTCACTTACTTAAAAAGATGGGGTTCTCTCTCATTATGGAAATAGTGTTTTTAATTACTTAAGTAAAATATTTCCAGAACGAAGGACAGGAAGTAGAGGAACCATCGAATGTCACCTTTGTCCCCTGATATACTATATAGTAAACTTAGGGACTTGGAGGACTTATGGTAACATATTACTGATGCGATTCAGGCTGATGATGTGATTCATAATGCAGTTAAGGCATTTTTTGATCGTATGAGACATTGTCAACTAAAAGATGGAGGGCATTTCGAACCAGAATTTTCCTTCATACTGAGAGATTGTCAGTCTTGGCTTCACCGATCGGACCCTAACCAGCCTTGTTTTCACCGGCCGAATTTTGGCTAGTCTTACTTTTACAGGCCGGATCCTAGCCAGTCTTCCCTTATCGAACGGACCCTAACCAGTCTTGTCTTCAATGGCAGCGTCCCCATTTTAAGACACACAAGTTACTTTGAAATGAGGTTGCAATTGAATTTTAAAGTTAAGGTGAAGGTCACCATTGGAGGAGAATCTAGCTTTTTGTCCACCTAAACCTTCCAGTTCAGACATAAAACTTGTCACTGTCTTCAATTATGTAACAAAAAATAAGAAATTACAGTGGAAATAACGTTTGCCCTTGACGATATGGTCATGTTATATTTTAATGTCGGGAATTATCCGTTATTTGCTGAAACTTTTGCATTCTCTGTCGAGAGGTCATCATAGTTTGGGGACACCGCGTATAATAGCATTATAAAATAGCCTTTTTTAGTTCCACGACTATCATAATTTCCCCTATGTTTTTGTATTTGTAAAATTTTTTGCTTTAAAAAAATTTTTTGACGATCTAAATCAATACAAGTTATCTATATATATAAACTTCGATCAAAGTTTATAGACATGAAGAGGCGGTTGTCAGTTGTGATATAGGCGATTTTTTTTAAATTGTTTATTTTTTATAACAATTCTATTTAAGTTTTGCGCGGACAAAGTCGCGAATAAAACTAGTTATAAATAAAACACATTTTTAATTTTATATGTTTTCATTTCATCTCACAATTTTACATCGTTCTTATAACGTACTTATGTATAAACAGCGTGTTCAAATTATAAAGAATGAGAAAAGTATTTATTATAACTAGTTAACTCTAACTACAATAGATTAAAAACCTAACTTAAAAAATCAGTAACTAATAACTTATTAACACTAAAATATATATTATAATTTTAAAAAATCTTTATTACAAAAACTAATAATTGTAACAGAACCCTGATTTTAAATATATTTTACAAAAATAAAAAACGAAATATAAAATAAGATTAAGAACTTTTAAATTGTTATTTTATTAAGCTTATCAATTTAAAATAAATTTAGGATAATTTTTTCTTCCTTTATTTCGCAACAAATTTAACATTTAATATCAAGTTTTCTAGTGTTCTCCATTACTTTTCTTACTATAGACCGAATTTCACATCATGTTAAATGTTTTATATAAAAAGCAATAATATTTTTAATTGATTATGAGATATGTAAAGTGATAAAGGTGATATTTAAGGGTGTTAATAAATAGATGCAATCAAACAATCACGATAATTAATTTTAAATTTCTATATCTGGGATATTTTTATATGCATTAACCCTTAAGATATTCTACATGCTTGATTAAATCGGACAAATCGAAAAAGTTCTTTATAAGACTAGTTTGTCGGTTTATTTCAAAAGTATATACCTACTTCAACAAATTATTAAAAAAAATTTCCGCTTCACCTCTAAACCATTTCATTTATATGTTTATATACTAATTATTAATTATGTATGCACTTTATTGAGTGTCTGGAGGATCACAATTTTTAAATTTAAATAAAAGCGATATACAGCGTGTTTCCAAATAAGGGCGAAAAATTTTAAGCACAAAATTTTATAGGTATATAGATACAGGGTTAAATTATATTTTTTATCGGTTTTTAAAAGTTATTCTTTTATTTTTAAAAGTAGCTAGGTCAAATTTGATAAATGTAACAATTTCCGCAGTTTTGTCAAATAAATTTATTACTAAGTGAAGTAATCCACAGTGTGATACTTTTTTTCGATTAAAACCTTTTTTTAGGGACCACTGACTCAATTTGATCACTCAGTTTTCTTATCTAATTGTGAAACTTTTCCCTCTTAAGTTTTCCTTTTAAAATCAACAATTTTTTCACAAAAAAAAGTGCTAACGTTTATCGTCAATAATAAATAACCCATACAATATCATGACCCGGAAAAAAGTATCGCTCTGTAGATTATCTGACATAACCATAAATTTGTCTCATGGCAAAATTTGTTAGGTGAACTAAACTTAACTTAATTATCTTTAAAAACAAATAAGTTTAAAAATTGATAAAAATAAATTTTAGCTCCTTGTATCTTAGAAACACTGGTAAATTTGTAAGTCTCAAGCGTAAACAATGGCGTTAGAATGTAGTGAATGAAAAAAAAACCTAAATTAGAAGAAAATTTCGCCTTATAAGTTATGTTCATATTATTAATCGAGTGATAGAAATGAAATGTTGATGATTTGTGCTGTAAAAATTGTGATTTATCATATCTTTAAGACATGCCGTTAAAGAAATTTTTTGATAAGGCATTTTCATGTTAAATGAATAAAATGTAATAGTATAAATTTAGTTCATACAAGTAGTTATAAAGAAGATAATACACATCATAAACACTACGACATTAACTTCAATTTAGCTTTTGGTAAGTATTAATTAATTTGTTTTATTTCAAAATATCAATGTGTCGTATATTGAATTTATTCAAAGATTTGAAGTGTGTGCTTATGCAACGTTGCCGAACGTTTCGACTTTAGAAGTTAATCTTAAGGTAATGTATTTCTTTTAACTGATATCTCAGTAAACCTCACGGTAAGCTAAAAAATAAAGAAATCTGTTTCAAAAAATTGGAGAAATTTTTACATTTTTGATAATTAAAATCTCGAAAATTTACACGGTAAAGTTAATTTCCGTGATTGTCTAGATTACGACTTTAACTATGGTAAAAAAAATAATTTTCATTATGATATTTTTATTTAATATGTATAATATTGACAAGTTCCGCACGATAAAAATGATAGATCAAGAAAAACTTGCCCGATTTTTTATATTATTGTTTCTGGTGGGCTATTAGTAGTTTTGCTGAGAATTTTTTTATTTTCTTTTTATTTTTGATCCACCTCTTTTGGAGAGTAACTTTTAATTAATTGAATCATTTAGCCTACATTTTATAGATTTTAATTTAATAAAAAATAAATTACTAATTATATGTAAGCCAAGTTCACACAAATATTAAGAAAGAAACAACATTAGTAATTATATTAAATCATCGAACTTTAACTAAATTTACATGAACTAATATAAGGGATTTTCATATAAATCTTTTTGCAACAATTATTTTTTAACACCCTTGTTTAGTGATAGAAAATATGAATATATTTAGGAGAAAAATTATTCTTTTACGCAAAATCTTGCGACAAGATGACTTATTCAGTTCCAATTTATTATTCTTAACAATATACCTACAAAAAATATACAGGGTGACTTGGTTTCAAGTGTTTTGTAATTTTACGTTATTTTATATTATTCTTAATATTTTAATTCAGTTGGTTGGTAGTAAACTGAATTTTAATCCCTTATGAGGATTCCAAATGCAAAAATATTTTTAATGTAAAAACATGGGCGTCGACGATTTTTTATGGAGATGTTAATAAAATTTAAAGAAGTCTCGTTAATAAAGTTTATGCAATGCGATGGGTGCAATGATTTTTGACAATACAAGAAAAAACAGAGAGAAAGCAAAGAAAGATAAAATATATGAGAAATTTTAAGTCTTGTGATCAATTGGATTCAAATTTTTTAAATTTTGTATATGTAAGGTTTTAAATTTTAAGCATATCCTATTACACAAAGCATACTAATGGACTTTTAGTAATAAAACGTAAATCAAATTGTAATATTAATAAAAAAGATTAGCATTCCTTTTGTAATGATAAGTAAACACCCTGTATATTTCTTCTAAAAAATGTGTTTGAAAATATGTACAGAAATTCAAAAGTAATTTAATTTAGAAGAAAAAGTTATATCTCTATTAATAAATATTATGGACAAATATCATATATGGCTGCTAAAGAGGAAACGCCATTAGCGTCTTAGACTTAAATCTAAACTGGTCCATCCAGAAAAACTGATATCATTTAAAAAACTTTTTATTGTTCTAATTATATTTTAAAAAAATCTTTTGGCTAAAATCGACTTCTGAATTTCACGGTACATATTTGGCACACCCTGTGTAGATATAAAAATAATATTGCAATATTTACAAACAACCCTAATTAATTTTAAACATATTTTTATTCGTCTACAATTTTTCCCATACTGGTATTGAGTGTCTAGTATTTCGGTAGTTTCTAGCTTATATTTAAAATATAATGTAGAATATTTGTGACAATAAGTTTTCTTGTAAATAAATAAATATTTGGAAAGGTTCGAAATTCGATAATATCGGACTTCAGGGAGAGTCCCGACCACTAAGGGACAACTGTATAAATAGAGAACATTTTACATATAAATGAATTGGTACTAAAAATACATATAATTCATAAGTTATATATTAGATATACAGGGTGGCATAAAACTCAGAAACAACCAGTTCAGAGAAAAACTTTAAATACAAACATTTTTGGAAATCGAACGATTTTGACGTTGATTTTGATTGCGACTTTAGTGTCATTTAAAGGTAAAGTTAATTTTTTATAATGGAAACAACTTTTTTATTGCAAAAATAGTTAGCGGGAAATATTTCCCATCCAATGGGATAAATCATATATGGCCTCAAATCCCACCTAAAAATTATTTGGAGGTCACGTGTCCTTTTCTCAATAGTTGGTGTACAATCATACTTTTGACCCTTCAGGCAAGACTATGAGCAAATTATACCTTTGACCTCTGAAGGTCATTTCAGGGTCAAATACTAGAATAGCAGAAGCCAGGAGTAAATTTTCAGGGAAAATATTTCAGATAAAAGTTGAAGGGTCATCATGAGGTACAAATGATTTTCTTTTAAAATGGAAATACATACTTTTGACCTAAAAGTAGAAAATTTTACCTTCTGGTATGATCTTGAGATTTTTGACCTCTGAAGGCCCAATGAAGGTTTAACATTAGAATGGAAACAAAAATTAAATATCAAGTCTTATTAGAAAATGTCAGAAAAAAAGTTGTACAAAACAAAAATCAATACTAGCAATTCGATACAACCTATGAGAAGTTGTAAGTATTGTTGACCATCCAAATTTGCATCAATAAAAAAAGGCCCAAACACTCAATGGCGGTAAAATCCTGCCCACGCAATTCAAATCTGACGTGTTTGTGTATGTGTTTCAAATAACCAACAATGCTTTTCATTACACCAATATCATTATTTCAAGTTTAATATAAGTTACGTACCTAGAAAATAAGTGCAAATTTTAGGCTTTCTACGACATTAACAACTAAATAAAAGTCAGTTTCGTGTAATTTTTCAAGAAAACGTGAAAATGCTTTTTTCTTCATATTTTTTTAGAAAATGAACTTTGTTACTTAAAACGAAGTTTTTATTTCCTTCTATTTACATAGTGTTGTATATGTATGTATGTATGTGCGTAGAATTGGGGTCTGTACATTGCGACCTGGTAGATCTATTGTGCCCCCCCCCCCCCCCGACTGCTGCCAAGTCGTAAGAGTTACCTTATCGGCTAGAGCAGGTTCTCCAGTCCTATTTCCCTCAGGAACCTTAGGATCTTGGACAGCTTCAAGGTGGATAGCTGCGTTTCTTCGATATGGTGTGTCTGCATTCTGAAAAGATATGAATAGAGGTTTCGTCGTCCTCCCTCCTCCTCATAGAATCTGCACTTTTCTCTTTCTACCAGTCCGAGTTTCTCTACGTAGTGTTATTGGTTTTTACTAGTCTGATCTAATTTAAAATCGGTCGAAATTGAAAGTCGAGGGTCTAAATTGACAAGTGCAACAAGTCAAGAAACTTGTCAACCTTAAAAATACAATGATAAAAAATAAATTTCTTGTATTGTTAGACAAGCAAAAGTGGAAAATTTCATTTATTGTCGGTAGGCAACTATTCTTACTATCGATCTAAAGGCTTGATTTTTAAGTTTTAATCCTTAATAGCTTTGTAAAAAGGCTTTTTATACAAATTATAACAAAGTCATAAGAAAAACAAAACTGGCCATCTAGAAAATCCCACTTTCATGGCAATAGATCTGATCTAAGTTTTGAAACTTATTAGTGAATTTGACTAAAATTTTTGTACCAAACTTTACATTTAGAATATCCATAGAAATCTGAATAAATTTTTTGGCGACATTTGTTTACATTTCGATAAATAATGTCACTTTCTGTCGTTTGAAATGTTTAAATGACATTTGCGGACTATATGTCAAATATTTTAGATTAATTTTTGGATTCTAACTATGCAAAAATAAACTATGAAAATCTTTTCTGAAAAACCATTATCCATCAGGAAGAATAAGTAGGTAGTAAGTAGGCTAGATCTTCCATTTCGAAGGGTTAATCTACCCCCTTACAGCGTCAGGGGCGGGTCCAGCCTCTCTTTTTGGAGGGAAAGGCGATCACAACGGTAAAGAAAAGATCACAATTACCCCTACACCATTCATATATGAGGCTGTCCACGTTCTCAATGAAGCGGGCAAGTCTATTTTTTCTGAATCGAAGTTGTTGGAGGGAGGAAGGTGACTATTTCCACCGCCCCCCTCGGATTAGCCCCTGTTCAGCTGTACAATGTATTGATTATAATTATTTTTGAATTAATTTTAGTAAACTGACACAGGTGTAAGAATTATGATTAAAGTAATATTCTCCTTTTGAGCTTGAATTTGACAAAATATTTTTATCCATATTTCATGTGTTTCAAATTGTGAACTGAATAAAAATAATGAAATAAATATAGAGATAAAAGTTATTAGATCGGTTTACATGGTTATATATTTTCTACTAATTCTCCATGAATCAATATAATGTACTATTATTGATTGCCTAATAATCATTACTGCAACCCAGAGCGTTAATACTTTGTTATAGTTTTTATGCGTTTTCTAGGTAGTGGTTAAACAATCCTTTTGATAAGCTTAATAATAACTATCCTATCTCGCATTCAAAATCATCTGACATAAATTGTTTTTATCATCGAAACTAATTTATGATCTAAGAGGCTGAGAGACAATTTTAACTAAAATAAAAAAGATCTAACTCCTTTTAATGAAAATTTTAAGTTAAATCTACGGTTTGATTTTTCGATGTGCCTTCGTTTGTGACCCTATAATTTGAACAAAATATCCGTGGAAGATCGACAAAATCCCCGTATGTCGTTCACAAACACCTAACATGTTCTATTCTTCTTAACAACACCACAAACCTTTAAAATAAATAAGATATGCGTAAAATATAGGGATGTATTATTAAATTAACAAAAGGGCTTAAACGATGTGTTCCACATATTAATATAAAGTTAAAAAAATGGTCAAAATTATTTATTCAAATAAACCTTTAAATAACAAACTATACCCAAAATACTAGACACTCTTATCATAATTATAACATCCATAACCATAATGTAACGCAGCTGGTGATGCTACAGTATACTAAAAAATCTAAAAAAAAAATATTTACAACCTTTCTTTATATATCTTGCAACTACTAGAGACTAAATTTTGCTTAACCCCTATATATTTAATAATATTTTCTATGCTCTTATATTATTTTTTTAGTATAGGTAATTTTGTATTGTGCTTAATTTATGTATTTTGGTTTAACTTACATACTAAACACTGATGACTGAACTATAATGCTTATTGTAATTTTTAGTGTCCTTAATAAATATTTAAATTTAAAAGTTCACACAGTATATTTTATAAACTTTTTGCAATAAAATAAAAATTTGTAATTTTTAAATCACACTTATATTGTTGAGAAGAGATACATATTTGAATTTCTGTTCTTTGGGAAAGAATGTCGGAAGTGATAAAATGAAAGCAATGTTAAGAGACGTGTTACTTTCATTTTTATTTCTTTTATGTATATATATATATATATATATATATATATATATATATATATATATATATATATATATATATATATATATAAGTATCAAAATTCAATCATCAAGTATGTTTGTGTCGTATCACAAGAAAAGCATGTATTTTGTTAATTTTTCTTGTTGAGAATGAAAAAAAAAATGTTTTGATAATAAGATGAAGTACAGCAAAATATTAAACGTTTTAAATTAATTTTCTTGGTCACATACCCGTACATCGATAGGAAGAATAGCGATTCATTTAGTATAATTCAGCGGGGCCCGTCTCGAACCTAGGTGAACATCCGACATTGTTGGAAGGCTGATTGCTGTATCTGAACAACATAAATGATAAAAAGAACCTAAGAAACACTTATATAAATATATAATAACCTTTCTTTGACCAGATTGTAAGTTAATTGTCGGTACGAAGTTAAAATTTAAGTTGTTATAGTGTCTGAACAGAGCTTAAATCGTTTAAAGTGTATTTTCACTAATACGAGTACTAGATGATAAAAAGATCTATACGAGTTCTTTAAATGAGAATCTGATAAACTTTTTCAATTGGTAATAAATATTGGAATCTCCCATGTAGTTTTCAAAAATATCAAAAACTAAAATACCAATTGTAAAACTTTGGTTTTCGGGTTTGAAACTTTTCTTAACAAAGCGTGAGGAAAAGATCATTATTAAAAAATTCTTTAACGGAGTTTGGTACATTATATCATAGCTTTAATTCAGACGAAGTTTAATATATCAAAACTATATAGTTTTGGATACTATTAAAAATAAGTTCTAAATTGACTTTACTCAGGATTTAATTAAATTTTAAAATTGGTTTTACCAAACAAATAATAATAAGGTTTACGTCATCTAAGCATCTTTGTGCCCCTTTAAACATATTTTTAAAATTAATTAATATACCTTTTAAATAAAAAAAAACAATTCAGAAATATACTGTATGGACTTTCATATGCGGGTACCCAATATAGTAAACCAACAATATGTAATATGTCACCCGTATAATCTGAAATTGCATTCAATTAGCACAAATAAAATAATGAAGTGGGTGGTTAACATTTAATTATAAATAGATTTGGTATAATTTTTTTTAAATGAAAAGTAATCTTGGAAATTATGTTTTATACTCTTTGTTAATTGTTTTACTTTTATCATTTTATATATTAAAGTAGAAGCAAAGAACTTTACTCGTCGACAAAATAAATGGAAGGCATAATTATAAAAAAAAAATGCAAGTTTTTGTTAAAAATTACGTTTAACAAAGAAAGTCCTTCATTATTGTTTTAAAAAACTAAATTACAATAAACTTGTTCAAAGTTTTTTAACTAGATGGAATATTTTTGCTCTTAAAATTGAACATTAACGGTGTTATATTATCTATTTGCAATAAATTTGTGTATAGGTGATGTTGACACTACGGAAAGTGGAATTAGATGATACCTTGTACAAAAACATTTTAATGATGAATTCAACTTAGAAGCATTTTTGAAATGCTGATATATGATTATGGAGATTATTTGCTTCAATCACCATCTCTTTAAAACCATTTAATTGTTTATTATTTTGCGGTCAATTGTTAGAATTTCAAGAACCAAGAGTACAAAAGTGTTATACTTTTAAAAGAGGTGTCACTTGCCCAAAATTTTTTAGCCAATGGTTGAATCAGCAACCAAAAAAATTTATTCAGAAAGAAATATAAAAGAGGTAAAACTACTATTCAATAACTTCCATTATTTGTACTGAATATGAGGTTTGCTTTGTTTGAGTTACAATATTGGGTGAATAATTTTTAAATTTTCAAATTTTCTAATGGCACGAGTGAATGGCAGTGTTTCTCGGCCTAATTTATTATGTACTGCTTGCCAAAAGCAATACTAAACGAAAGTTGCAATGTTGTTAAATTAACGTACAACTATATTTCAGGATATTTGCAGATTAATTAAGTATGGTTTTTGGCAAATAGTAATTAAGTATATGTATAATATAAATATGCTATGATATGAAGTCAATGACAATTTACACATATATATTATGTATATGGTTAAAGGCATTTTAAAAACTTATTTGTAACCTATACGAATCGAGCATTATTGATTATTTATATATGCATTGATGATGACTTAAGTATACATATGAAACGTGTTTTTATTCTCGTTTGCACTAACGAAATTAGGTCCAAAGGAAAATATATCGATACGAAGCATTTTAATAATTAAGGCGACCAATAAATAAGATCATCGGATTTTTATCTTAAGCGAAAAGTAGTTTCATGCAATATACATTATAAATATTTGTATATACATAAAGTGGTACAAATTAGAATATTTGTATGGAGATCTCGTTAATTGTCATTAAATGTCATTGAGAAAAAATTCTAGTTATTTCCGAAGACATCCGTAAAAAAGAGAAAATAGCGAAAAAGGCGAAAATTTATGACAACAAATTCTCCAATTTTATTTTTTTCCGGATTTCTTCGAAAATATGCGGAATTTTCCGTATTCCTCAACATAATTTAATTTGACATCAAATTGTACCGAGATTCTCATACTTGAATTTGTAGCACCCTAAATATATCACTAATTTTTTAAAGGTACATATAAAATTATGCTTCGTATTGGTATACTGTCTATATGATTGTGTCACCTAGCAAATACTAAATGGTTTAAATGGCACCAGCTGTAATGGTTGATTTTTGAGTTCAGCTTAACCTATTTTTTTATTTTTAAGTAAATTAGCTTAATGGATTTCATGGTTGATTTGTTCTTGACAATGCAATTAAACTTGAATTCAAGGTGACAAAATCATATTTATAAGTTTTTCTAATGACTTAAAATTAGCTTTACAGAAATATACAACTTTTAAAAGAAAAAAAATTATTTGAACTAAAACATTTATTCCAGTTTTATTTTATGCTATAGTCCAACAAATTGTTATATTTTTTAGTACTTACCTTTAATAATTAATTTACTTTTTCACAAATATTTGGGATGTTCTTTTCCTGGTCAAATAGCCTTTTTTATATTTCTGATAAAGATAATTTCTATGAAAACTTTGGAAATATTCTTGTTTTTCCCATTGTGAAATTATTTCCCTAAGCCACTTTTGTTTGCAATAAACGCGAAACAAATGTTGCTTTGTGTTTTTATTACGTCAAACAATATTGGTGTAGCAAAATGTAGTTGTTCATATAAAAATTTGATTAATTTTTATCTTTTATCAAAAAATCTATATCTTGGAAGAATTCTGCTGGGTAAAAAATTCAATTTTAACTGAATTTTTTTCTGCGATACGCTAAAAGATTTTAAAAATATGAATTTTATTTAGAAATAAGCAACTGTATTTTTTGTTTTAATAAGGAAAATGCTCTTTAAAATTACTTACAATCCCCTCCTTGCAATATATTTGCAGGTTTTTTTATAGTGTTTTGCAATTAAGGATCTTGGCGCAATAGTATTTTCCTTGAGGAGGTGATTTGTTTACATAAAGTTCATATTTTCAGAAATTTTGCACAACAAACACAAATAAGCAATATGTCTTGTAACAGATAAGTTATTTTCGATAAATAAAAAAATAGTTTTATTTGGTGGTATTAGTCACCCTATCTAGAAACACGTTGTATAACGAATTTAATATAAGATCTCAACAATTATTCTTTAACAATTTTTCTAATAATGCATATTTCTTCACCCCTATTTATAGATTTTAAGATAAATTAACAAATTTTAAGATTTAATATCAAAATCAGAAAATTATTTTTTATTAATAAATAATTAAATATTTATAGTCTGTCATTTTAATAATACGTGAATTTTCAAAAACTGTTTGAAAACAATTGGTCTCTTTCGGAGTTCTAGTGAGAAGAAAAACCTTAAATTTTGTAAATTGAGAATATTTCTTTTATGGCTTACCTTTTAGATTAGTTTATTATATTTTTAGTTATATGAAAGTAAAGAATATTAGTTTAATTAAGTAGCATGAACATGATCTAGGGCAAAATGTTAGTAAGGATAAGAAAGTTAAAATAAAATAATATTCTGCAGTTTTTAATCAATTTTAATTTTTTTAAAAGTTGTACGGAAATAGCCCAAAAAGTTTCTTATATGTAAATATTAACAACATTGGAGCTTTGGTTTCATGATGACCAAAAAATGATGGAATTTTTACTATCTCTAATATTATGGTATTATTGTGCTTAATACAGGATATTTCGATCAAGAAAGTTAACAATCATATTTAATAGAAACCTATATGTAAGTATTGATGATTTTGAGTAACGAATAATGTACAAACGTATTTATACGAGGTAAGCATTTAATGATTTTATTTCTAATTTATGCAAGTTAGTAATATAAAACTTTCATTTTATTGACCAGTAAGCTGAATTCAATAAAAGTATGTACAATATTACCTTTTGAGTGGTAAATAGACTAAATTTTTTCAATATATCGATATTTTGATAGTGATCAATATCGAAATCAGTTCGATACATCACTAAATAACTATAACTATAGCTAGTTATCTATCTACCAATACATAAATATATCGACATATAAAATTTAAAATTTTGGTGACAAATAGTTAATTGCAGAGACTACTCGAATAAGAAGAGTCAATTTTGATGGATATCTTTAAATTTATAATTGAATAAAATATTTATCGGCATCAGCTTACCGTATTTATCGTATACAGCCTTTACAAGTTAATGTTATAAATATTCACCAAAGGCTCTCTTGGTAAGAATTCCAGAAAATATGATTATAATTTTAATAGATTTAAAAGCTCCTCTAAATATTCCAATTGTATATTTACATTACACTTTTTGCTTAGTCGTAGATCTATCTCAGGACTTTTAGTCGTGCTGCTGTGTTTATTATCAATCTAATTCAAATTATTTGAAAGTTATTGAATTAGCCCGCCGCCTCTAAAATATTCCATAAGCAGTAGTTGAAATTAAATGAAATTTATTCTGAAAGTCTATCTAGTAAATCTATATCAATACACTTTGATAAATTCATAATCGTTTTATGATTTTGGATGTTGGTGATTTTAACTTAAATCATATATTTTTCGTTTGTTTACAATGCCATTTATGTTTCTTTGAAACTTTTCCTAAAATTTGTAGATATTTCATGAGTGTAATAATTAAATTTTAATTCAGGATGTTACATGGCGCTATAAACGTGTAGCTGGATAACTAAAAAGTATATATGGCTGTGTGAAATTTTAAATGAAAGTCTTATATTTATACTAATTTTCTCGATAGATAGATACATTCATATCTAAAGATTGAACATATGGCATTATTATGTATTACTTATTCATTTATACCCTCGTATAAATATTTGAAAACATGATGCCCCATTCCCCAATACATTATTGTCATATCTAACGTCGAAATATTAACAGCAACTATAACACATTCACAATTAATTAACGTCCTTGCTTAAATTATTTGCCTAATTAATTTTATTTCTTAATAAATTATACTTAGTAGGCAGTGAGAAAAATTCACCTCCTTACGAGGTAGATAATAGTGTCCATTGAATACTTTTTTATTGCTGAGATCATAGCTATAGAAACTGTTTCTATCTTTGGTTAGTTTCTTTGGTAGCAAGTATTTATCTTTTTACAGTATAAATCATTTTTTAAAAATTATTTTTTAAATATTACATTGATGTGTGTAATATCGACATTATCACGTGACGTTTTTTTCTGTTGATCGGTGATTCTGATGTTCTTCATTGATAAGGGCCATTGAAAGGTCAGCATCGTCATTTTCATTTTCTTGCAGTAACGATATGCTTGATTCCGCCTAAAAATAAAAGGCATTTAAATATGGCATAAAGTGTTGCGAATTGAAAATCTTAAGTCCCATACATGTTGCTTGAGTTAAGTTCAGCACAAAGTCGGACAAACTGGAATGAGTGCCAGCGTAGACTAGTGTTGCCTTTCACAAGTTGATTGTGTTTTCGGTCCGATACCATGAGTCATTTACTGCAGTTTATGTGATGACTATTTGTAATTACTATTTGAATGTTTATTAACTTTATTAACAAATAACTATTGAAAAGAAAAGGAGGAAAAGAAGATGGTTACTTTATTTTTAAAACACCAGTCAGCTACAAACACAGATAAAAATCCCCGCATAATAGGTCGAGCGCCAGCAACTGCCTTTGGTTTGCACAAAGAAACTAACCTGGCGCTGAATGAAGTATTGTCAGCGACAAGGAGCAACCGCCTGGCAAGACGATTGGAGCTATCTACATGTTGGCGTTCGGCTTTACTCGCCCAAATCGGCCCAACATGTAGAAAACTATGTTATAACCGCTTTATAGAAAATATTCCTAACTTTGATGTAATTGTTTAAAAGCATATTGTTGATTATTTCGATAGTTCGTTTAAGTTTTTAACATATTTCAACATCAGAAGCGTATTGCGAGGTTATAGTTAGTTGCTGTGATTGAATTGAATAGTAACTTAAAAATTTCTATTATTGGGATTATTCATGGATCCCTAAATACATAAAATTTTTAACCTGATTTAATTTTTTTCAATAAATCTCAAAAAAACAGTTGCAGTATAGTATATAATTATCAAGAGTGTGAAAAATTACTGGTCTAACAGTGTTGGAGACTAGTACCTCTTCACGTAAATTTTTGTATGACCTGCAGACATTTAAAAAAATTAATTTCTTAAAAAATTTATCACTGTTTTCTACTTATTATGTGTCTTCAACCATAGTAGAATTTAAAGAACTTCAGTAATTTTCGTTCTATGGTTCAATTCGTCAAAATAAGATTTTTAACTTAGAAGTAGTAAAATAATTTCCTGTAATTACCTATGCTTAACAATCCCCGCCTCTCTTCCTCCAATTTCTATTTATATTATGTTAAACGTAGTTTCAAGTTATTGACTTTAGAAATGTAGTAAAGCTCGGAAACTCCAGTTAATGTATAAAATGTAAATAAATTATAGACGGTCTCAAAACAAACAGTGGCATAGATGTTTTACTAAAATAAAATTTTTGAACTAACATAGCATATGTAATTACAAATTTCTGCAAATAGCTGGTCTGGTCTTCCGATTTCTTATTCTATTCGGGGAATTTTAGGATAGAACTACAATTTCAATTTGAAACAATTTATTTTTATTTATTAAAATTAAAATGTTTGGCAATTTTTTGACATTATGTGCTTAAAGGAAAAATAAATAAAAAGAAAATTTAATTTTAAAAAATGGAAACGCAAACATCTCTATAGTATTTTTATGAACTATTGTAAAAACATCAATTCCATTGAATCTTCAGTATCAAAGTGAAATATAGAATTGAAATCTGTTTCCTTCTCCTCCTCTTTACTTACTTCTTGTTTAAGCATATCTACGAGTCGCCGTTTGTCCGATTTAAGACAGTCGGCTTCCTCAGCCTGTCGAGCGTTTCTTATACCCGTCATCTCTAAAAGAGCTAAATGAGCATCCTTTTCACTTATAGCTGCTTCTAGAGCTTCTCTTCTAAAAACAACAACAAAAATTTCAGATATGAAAAAAGTAATTCAGAAATCGAAAAAAATAAATCATAGGTATTAAAATGTAGATTAAAATGTTGTGGTTAAGAAAATTTTTGTTTCCAATAACATTTAATCCATTGCCAATAAGGACATATTCGATAAAGTGCTGCCAACTAATAGAGACATAGAGGAAACTATCTGTGATCGGCATACTGTCGTTTATCAGATTTAAGTTGAAGTTGTTTGATATCAGTTATATTTTAATCGATTTGCAATGACTTTTTAGAAAAATGATTTATTTTTATGAAGGCCGTAGTAAAATTACTAAAATCTTTTATATCATATATTTCCTAAGGAAGGTATGTTTGATAGGTGTATAGTCAGCAACTATTGATGGAAGTTCAAATTAAAACAAAACAGATCCAGTTAATTTGACGACATACTACCAGTGGTAGCGAAACGTCGGTAAAGTAAGCGATATAATCAGTTGTAGTTGTATACCATGTTCCCCGAAAACTAGATGTAATAGTGATTAAAAAGAAGTATTAAAATAGAGTAAAAATTACACTAAAAATAGTAGTTATATTTGCCTGAAAGAGTGAGGTCCGTGGCTGCCGAAAAATATGTGATTTCATAATTTTCTGATCTATTACACTATTTTTATGCATACAAAAAGGCAACTCCAGTAGATTTCTGAAGCTCTAGGTAAACTGTAAATTGTCATAATCCATTACTATTAAAAATCTCGAATTAAGTCGATAAATATTCAAATTAAAACAAATATCAGCGCATTGTGTTCAAAATTCGTTTCATAGGTCGATACGTCTCTTAATAAGAAATTATTATATTCTCCAAATAATTATCAAAAGTTATATTAAGATCTTCCATTTGCAATTCGGATTTTAGAATGGAAACATTTTTAAAGATATATTTTCCATGTATCGAATTAACACTAATGAATAGACAAGAATATTAATTAAAAATATCTTTCCGCAAGGCCTTTTTTATACAGTGTCATGAAATTAAAAAAAAATCTAATAAATCTCCCATGCTATTTGCTAACCAAACGTTTATTTTTGTCACTAATTCTTTACATGAATATTTAGTCCTAATTTCATCAATCTCAACTATTTTGCTAAAACTAAGTTTAATTAAAAGCCACTAAGGAGTTCCTGAGTTAGTAGCATGAAAATGGTATAAGGAATGGGTACATAGATAGACAGAAACCGAGTAGATATTTGCTTTGACCTAAAAATAAAATTACGTAATATTTAAGAATTAAAAATAAAGTTTCCAAAGCAGCTTAATTTTGCACAAATTATTTTTATGGGGTTTATAGTGAATACTCTGGAGATACCAAAAACTTCCTTAGAAATGGAAAAGAGTAAGAAATAGTGCTAGAAACATCCTGTTTAAGATTATTAGACTTATTTTCTTATAATATATTATATTTTATATCATTGGGAGCAAAATATTAAAAAATTTAATTACTTCATATTGGTTAATTCCTTAATATTATTTTTCCTTTCTGCGATTAATTTAGCTAATTTTTCTTCTAAAAGAGACATTCTTCTAACGTAGGGGTTGCAGTTGTGACACCTCATAGCTTGAGCAGATTGAAGAGATAGTAGTCGTTGTTCCAGTTTTGCAACCTAAATTAAAAAAAAAATGTAGCCATTGTTCAAGAAGGTAAGTTTTTATATACATTTGTTTTAATTGTGAAAAGTAAAATGTTTAATTACAGAAAGGTTATGCTCGAAATTTCTACGTGGGTGTGTAATATTTAAATATAAATATATAAAAGAAACGAAACATATGCAACTACCTTTAGAGTAGTCATGAAATATCCTTGACTTGGGTTTAACTGTCCTTTTCTTAACAAATATAATAAAAAGTTATTGAGATTATAACAAGCATAAAAACAAATAGCGATCTGACAAGTTGGAATAAGAATAGTTTCTAGAAAGTCTAGCCGAAGAAACGTTTGGACGAATTTTTGTACACATTTGGATTTTCCTTAAAATTCTGAACATTTTTTCTATTACATGTCCTATAGCTAATTGTAACTGTTTTCAATTTATCGACAGTTGAAATTCAAAATAAAGTAGTTATAATAGTGAATTTATCATTTTATTAAACGAAAATACTTTTATCAAGGGTAATTGAGAGTAATCTAAGCGATTTATAAATTCATTCTGAATATTTATGCCTACTTCTGTAATAATTAACCCTATTTCTTGACTAATCCGATTCTTTAAATATTCTATGTCAATTGGCTTAGTTTAACCTTTAAGGTAACCCCACAAAAAGAACTCGAGAGTGTTTAAATCTGAAGACACCAGTGACCACATGACCAAGCCGATAAAATTTTTGCTCGGTCTTACTTCCTTAGTCACCTCCCTTTGCCAAACGGTCCACTTCCTCGTTACTGTACAGTCGAGTGGCTCCGTTTAACCTCCCCCACTACCCATTTTCTTATATTAGTCAACGCTTCGATTTCTATGAGATCATCCTTAGGACTATACAGCTACAAATTGTACATGTTAACGAATAATTACTTAATAGATAAAGCTTTGAGACAGAACATTTTATTCACAAACAAAAATGGGCTGTAAATAAGCCATCTATAAATTGCCAATATGTCGAATTTTCCAGAATATTCCAATTTAAAACATACTAATTGCAAAATAAATTATTGACTTATTTTTAAAGCATTTTTAATTGCAAGCTAGAAATAATAGATAATTTTTTTATCAGTGAATAGTCATTAATCCAAAATTTTAAATTTTTAATTTGAAAATTAATAGATAAACTAAAAGTATTCTGGTTTAATAAGTGAACTGTTTCAATAAGAAACTTTTACACTGTTCTAAAATATTTTACTAGGAAATTGAACAAAACATACAGAGAAGCATTGACTATGGGTAAGAACATTCAATATAGACATTTACAACCAAAAGCAGCTAATAATGTTGTCGGTTCAATTTATTAAACAAGTAAACTCTTAAAATTGGATTAAGTCAACAAATTTAGGCATTTTTACAAAAATCTAGTAAAGTTTTTTTAACAAAATGCTTTAAAATTAATAATTTTTTTAACTTACTTTTTCCATAATTTGTTTTCTCTTCAACTCCTCTTGTTGTAATACATGTTCCCTCTCAGTAGAGATTTTAACACTCTCTCGTAATCCGTCTTCCAATTGTAAAATTCTTTTATTTTTCTCTTCTATATTATTTTCTAAATTTCTAATTTTAACCAGATAATTTTCATCTTCATCTTGGCTTTCCTTATTACTATTAATAACGTTACTATTTCCATTCCTATTAATACTTTTAGATATGCCATTATTAATTAAATTTTTATCATTTTCCAAAATATCTACATTTATATCACTTTTATGGTTTTTCGAGTTGTTTTCAAGTCTTAAAATTAGATCATCTTTTATTTTTATTTCATTTTCGAGTAGTTCTATACAACTTTCCTTTTCTTTTAATTCTTTTCTCGTTAAATCCAGAGACATTTCCAGCTGCGACGAAGCAAAATCTCTTTTTTCTAGCTCATTTCTTAAATCTACTTCCATTTTTTCGTGTATCTCGTTCTAACACCAATGCAAACAAGGACAATTTTAATACTAAACAAAGGCTGATACATATTAAGCGACTTAATGCAAATAAATAAACAAATTAAAAATTTTGAGGAATGAGGCGGGTTTTTTGAGTATGGAATACGATTTTTTTATGCTACATGATATATGGAGTAATTTTAAAAAAAGCTTTTGAGGAATCCAGCAGGTCCAGCCTAAATATATATATATAAACCAAATGTAGAGTTATAGGAATAAAAGATATAGCCAAAATATAAAAGGATTTGTGTTAATACATACGTGTCCAGGTGGTTAGCATGGAAAAATAATTAAAAATGTGGTTAGTAGTTGGATTATAAAAATATTTTGGCTTGTTATTACCTCTTGGGTTTGTGCTTGCTGTTGCTGTTTTAGTTTGGCCTGCGCGTTTTTAAGTGCCCTGGAAAAAGATAAAAAATGTTAGCTGGATATTGGCGTATACAATAAAATTTCTTTTTTAAATATAAAATTACCAGTAAATATAAATAGTATGATTTTTTGAGCCGTATATTTTTTATATTAAAGATTTTCGTAAATTATTTTTTTAAGAGAAAAATTATAGTTTTTCTTACCGGAGTTCAAATTAGGTAAATTAGGTTTACTCGTAAATTGTTAGGATTATAATGGCTAACTTGAAAATAAATTTATATATCTTACTGTAGCTAAATTCCCAAAAATGTTAAAAATACGGTAGATGGTAGGAAAATATTTATTAACTTTGCTTCATCTCGACAAGTTTTGTAGATCTTGAGATTTAAAATACTTCTATAAAAACTTATTTCTACAAAATATAAAAAGTAAGTTTAACTCCATATCATTTGTTCTTGTATCAAAAATATTATCCACGGGAATATTTTTGAAATGAAAATTTCCTATTTTCTAATATGATAATTGTGAAAAATGTTGGATTGGTTTATTGATTACACTTACAGGAAGGGTTATTTCATTTGAATAATTTGTAATTAGTGACTATGCGCTTAAATCCTATCAAGAGTAGTGAGTTAAAATGGCATATTTTGCGCTAAAATAATCACATATCTTATTTTAAGGTTATTTGGGATTTTATGCGTGATTAATCTTTTTTTCATAACAAGATTAATCACAGAATATAAGATAATTATGCTATTCATTTAATAACAATGGTAACTGTAAGTTGAACGCGTAATTTTTAGACAATTTCCAACACTTTTGGCGATATTTCAGAAAAGGAAAATAGTTGGTTGAGGCATGCATAATCTGGTTCAGTTCAAAATTTGTTTTAGCAACATTTACTAAAATTTTATTACGCTAGTTAATTAAAGAAACATTATTTTAATTAGGTGATTTGTTTTGGATGATTTTAGTTTATTTATAAGAACTATCATGCCATCATGATATCAGGGTGCAAAGATATGGAATTTTTCGTTACTTGACGATTGAGTTATAGAGGGGACGCCTTGTTGTTTTATGAAACACTGGGTTCTCATTTCAAGAAATTGCTAGAAGAGCAAAAAAGGTAGCTCACAAAATATTGGGAACTAGTTGTGTGTAATTCGAGGAAAGTTGGCAGTAATAATGAGCAAGAGCACTGACTTTAACTTACAGACATACGAGAATGATTGATTATCAATTAAGTACAAACTCAATTGATAATCAGTGATACCTAGAGCATGATAAGTTAAGTGGAATGCTAACGATCTAGGCAGAATCGGATCTTGGGGGGTATTTTCTTACAGAACATATTGCATTACCTTTAATGGCAAAACATCGACCTCAGCACCGGAAATGATATTGAGAAAGAACACAATGGGATGGGCAATGGAATTCTGTATTTTTTAGTAACGAGTCCTGCTTTTATGTAAGTGGTTATGATGGCAATGTTCATTTAAAAATATCTCATGGATGAAGATATAGTTTGTTGTTTTTCATAGAAAGGCATGTGTAACATACTGTAGCGCTTTAGTCACCAGGATCACCAGCCCTTTTTTTTAGCAGAGCATGTTTGTGATATCATACGTCGACGTTGCAGGTATTTCGTAAATTCACGTGCATGGAATACAATGCCTCAACAGAAATTAACCTTCTAATTAGGCCCATGCCCAAACGCGTCAATGAGTGTAAAGGTAAATATATGTTTTTTAAAATTGTAGAATTTAAAATATTGGAAACTAATTAGAAAGTAAAAAAAATATAAATTATTGATATTAATACCGGTTATCATAACATTTTCCTAGTCACACTTTCTTATTAATAATATGCTTTCTATGAAAAAAAATATTTATAATTATTAAAATTTGTCTTACTTCTGCATAGTTGAAATATTATTACAATAATCAATATCCTTACTGTTGCAGCTCCATTATTTGCTTTTCCTTTTGATTCTGTTCTTCTTGACTCATTTGCACTAACTGCAATAATCGTTCCATTTCAGTCGCTGATCGTTTCGCTTCTTCTTGTGCCTGTTCTACTTTCTTCTCTGCGTCGGTTAATTTTTTATTTAGTTCTCCGGCTGCTGCTGCCGTACCTCCAGCCTAAGAAATATAATTAGTTATAAAAATGCCTTATAGAAATAAAAAGTATATGCATATATTAAAGAAAGGATTAAATCATTTTTTTTGTTAGTGATATTTGAAGATTGTGTAAAAATAATAATTTAGTTTTATTTTTCAGATTTTTTATTTGCCCTTTATAAGATATTCGTTTTTAAAATGAGTACATTTTTCATCCGTGTTTAATTAGGTGTTTGAGAGCAAATTTTTAAGTTGATATCATTTTAAACAAAACTACAACATAAAAGTTAGTTGGCTTATATGGCGTTTTATTGTTTAAAAAACATTTAGGTTTAGTTAATATTCCTTTGTTTTTGTTAAGTTACAAACCAATATAATATCGCACCTTTTGTAATGAGGCTTGTAATTGGTCCATTTGTTGCTTTTGTTTCTGTAAGTGTTTATCTAAGTCAGCTAGTTGCCTTTCTTTCTCTTCTATTTGCCTTTGTTTATTATCCACAGCTTTCTTTTGTTCTTCCAGTTGTCTCCTTGATTCATCCATTTTCCTTCTTTCTTCATCTAACTGCTTCTTTTGTGCAGAAAGATCTTCCGTGGGTCTTTGTGGAGCCATTTGAAGTTTTTTAGTAGCCTCGTGAAGTTCCAACTGTAAATTTTTAATTTTGATTACTGGTTTACGAATAAATAATCGAAATTGGCGATGCATATTTATGTTTCAGTTATTTTGGTACATTTACATAATTTACATTAAAATTGGGTAACTGTTTCTAATGAATAGTAAATGTTTTTAAATGAAGTTAAATGATTTTCGTTTTTGTTTACTTTGTAATTTGTAAATATTAATTTGTGATAATAATTAGTTCAAATAGATAACAAATTCGAATTTATCAATACTGTGACAAATTAGCCTAACATAACATTAATATACAGGGCGATATTTCTATATGAATTAAATGTCATCAATAAAAATATAAATTATTTGTTAAAAGATAAGTAAATTCATGGATTACGTTTATTCACGAATATTTTGAAACTTAAATGTACGATAAGCTTTATATTAAACAACGGGGAAGGGACAGGTTGTCTAGGGTAATCATTAGTTGAAAATTAGAAAATTAAAATAAAACCAAAAAATACTAAAATCAAAACTTTTAATTTTTAAAGTTTCACTACTAATCAATATATGATTTATCCTCTTGTGTGACTGAGTCAATCCCTGAAAACAAAATAAAATATATAATAAAAACATGCACATATTAAAAAATATAGCATTAAAAACTTTATTAGGCTAATAGAAATCATCTTTAATGTTTAAAAACTTGATAGTATAAAATTAAACAAAACGGAAATAAAAACATAGAAAATATGTGTATGTTGTAGGAAAGCGAAGAATAGAGTAGATAATTTAGTGAAAGATCGAAATGTTTTTCTGCTTCGTACTGCCAAAGATTATTATAGCTAACGCTAAGCTATAATAATCTTTGGTACTACCTAGCGTATTTTTAATCTTTTCTAGGTGTAACTAACAGATTGAAAAGTCGATTTTGAGCTTTGAGTAGTTAAAGGTGGAATTGATTCTAAATCTTTATATAAGATTAATAAAACGAATTTCTTGTACTTTTTAATTGACATGTTCACCATTTCGTGAAATCACATATAAGCGACCTTTATTTGCAGGTAATTATAAAACTATGTTTTGTCAATTTTAATAAGTTTAATTTTATGGATTAATTTACGATATAATTTGCATTTTCACGTAATTTATTCATATTTAGTCAAATATATTTGAGCTTAATTCCCTCTTTATAATTCTTTTATTTGGTTTTAGCTCATGTCTCCCACATAACACATAATTTTTTACTTTACTGTCATGTGTGCGAACTTAATTCTTATATTATCATTTGATAGTAAAAACTCAGTCAATAAAGGCATTTTGATATCGTTTTGATATATTATTTTTGGAGTTTTAAAAAATTCTAGATATTATGAATGTAACGTCGAATATGGATTTTTACCAATATTCGGTCATACATAAATATTACACACATCTGCGTATCTATTCTCGCACTAGGCCAATTATTTGGAATATCTTTTCTTTTAAATTTTCGCCTGTAATGATAGTACCATTTAGAGTCGTTTTTATAAAATGGTATTTCTGGGTTCCTTTCCAAAATATTTTATATCAAATTTAAATTAATTCATCTGAGGAGTGGTCGCTATAGGAAACATATGCAAAACCAAAAAATTTATATCCTATTTAATGTTAAGGATATGGAATCTTATAAACATTTCCATAACTGTTTTGTTTAAGGTGATTAAATTTCCCTCCATTATTCAAAAGATAAAAATTTTTTGAAAATAATGCTACAGATTTTAAATTTCACTAAATCTTGCTTCGTATTACATAGTCAAAAGGCCAGTCATGTGAATTTATAGTAAATAAAATCAAACTAACAAAAATAATTTTCCTGTTTTTTTGTATCTTTCAATATTTTTTTCCATTTCATTTGTCGAATTATTTAAATAATAGTAATTTTTGTTGCTACCTTAATATTTCCTTTCAGCCAGTAATATCTTACCTGATTCTTTTCCAACTCTTGTACCAACATTTCTAGTTGAGATTGCAGTCTTTCTTTTTCAGTCACACAATTTTTGACTTCACCCTGTGCCTTTTCAAGTTCTTTTCTTAACCTTTGCACCTCTTTGTCGTCTTGAGGCGGAGGTTGTATACCTCTTTCTCTTTGATATTGAGCCATTTGATTAAGTTGTTGTTGGAGTTGCTTTTCCATGACCTAAACAGAAATAAGACTTATTTCTAAGATAGAGTTATATTGCTTTTTTTCACTACACAAACTTAACTTATAATCACCCTCTCAGTGATAAACTATAGAAGCAATAACACATCCAAATTCCAGACGGTTATACATTAAACTTAGGATAAAAATATTTAATTGGTGGGTAGACGATGTCAGATTCATTACTGAATGAAATGTCATCGGTATAGTATGAACTATAACAATAACTAAAATCGGACGACATCGTTGAAGATTTGTAAAGTTTTAGGATGTTCAGTGTCACAGAGGTAGAGTGCGAAGATAGGAAATGCATGGGATGAAAGCATAAGAAGACCGTATTGCTGCCGGTCTTAGATAAAAAAAAATGTGTCGTTTTAAATGAATTTTAAATGAACATAGAATATCTGAAGGAAATGATATTTTGAGTTGTATTATGAGCATACAAAACGTTGTCAAAAGTTGTATTATGCAATTATAAATAATATTTAATTCGTAAATAAATAGTTGGTAAAGTTTGTCAACAGCGCATTTTTATAGACAATTTTTTGCTGTCAAAGCTATTAAAGTTTTAACCTTTCTACGTGACATATCTTAACACGTTGTTTATCAATGATACTCGCGTCTTAGTAAACGAATCTAATGAAACTTCCACTTATTATGTTGGCAATCCGATGGAAAAGCAAATTAAAAATATGTTCGAGAAATGATGTTAGATTGATCTGAAATACCAAAATTCACTTTACGATATAAGGCGATGTTACACAATTTCTCTTACGTTGTAGCAGAGTTTAAAAATAATATGAAAACTAAAAGTTTAGGGAAATGTTTTTTTCCAAAATGCGTTATAAGGTAAGAGAAAACATATCAAATCATTCTTGTAAATCTATTTTATCATATCATTACCTTTTTTCTATTTGTAAAGGTGAGGTGTATAAAAAAATTAGATATTTTTAGCGACCGAGGCATTCCGTATCACCAACGTTATTTGGGGCTAATTTTAGAGTTGTTTTTTTCTTCAAAACCCCGATAAAAAATATTAAAAAAATTGAAGGTTGTTGTTCATATACTAAATAATCATATTTCGAAGTTTTACTCATAGGTTTCCATACACGAATGTATATTTAGTAAACATCCTCAAGTATTTTTTCTTACCTGAATTCGCTTTTGTAAATCTTGCGATGTCTTCTCGGCCTGATCTGCTCTTTTCGTTTCCTGCTCAATAACATTTCTCCACTGTTCGAGCTCTGAATCACTTCGTGATCCAGATTCGTGAAGAAGTTTTTCAGCTTTTTCAGCTCGTTGTTTATGCGTATCTCTTTCTTTTTGCACTTGTTGAAGTTGCTGTCGCAAGTTATTGATTTCTCTATCCCTATTTTCTAAAACTTCTTTGGTACCTAAAATCGGGGTGTACATATAGATAAAAAGCAGCTTTATCTTTAAAACAGCTCACGGTTGATTTATCTGACTTGTAAGTAACATAAGTTACATTGATTTTAGTACATATGTACATATCATTTATAATATATCCTACCTTTCTCAACATCTTGCGACATCTTCTTTTGTTCATTCTTCAACCTAGCGACTTCTTGCTTGTGCTTCTCTAACTCTGCTTCACTGTGGTTTAATTCTTGCTGGAAGTTCATAAGCATATCCTGAGATTTTTCTAACTGTATAACTAGTTGATCCCTTTCCATGGTCAGCTGCTTGATGTCAGCTTCATATTTGATAATTTGTTTTTCTATAGATTCGCCTATATATAAAATAGAATAAAATAAAATTTTATAAATATACATATCCTTAGAATTTCATAAAAAATACCTTAAAGTTGTCTGGCATGAGTTTAAATAATATTATAATTAAAATATCAACATTAGTTCTAGAATTTTACCTTGTCTACCCTGTTTTTCCAGCATAGAAGCCATTTTTTCTCTTTCCCTGTTCGATTGTGCCAATTCTTGTTGCAATTTTATTAGCGTTTCTTGAGTTCTATGATCCATCGTTCTTCGTTGGGTATCCATACCACTTCTGATTTGCTGCAGCTCTGCTCTGAGTACGTCTCTCTCTTGCTCCATTGTTTTCCAATCTAGTTTATCTCTCTCCAGTCTTTCATGCATTCGTGCAAGTTCTGTTGCCATTCTCTCGAATTCTATCTTTGTTGCTTCGTTGGTTTCTAGGGCCTATAATATATTAAATTATTTTGAAAAAATATGAACATTCATAAAGATTTGCAAAGTACTATGAAGGGAGAGAAGCAATTATCGAGAATTTCTTTTGAGAATATTGATATAATGATGCTTTATAAACAGCGGTACAAAATAATTTTCAAACAATCGTATCACTTTAAAATATTAGGTTTGAAATAAAAAATATTTTGACTAATTTTTACGAAACAGAAGAATTAAGACTATTTTAAAAACATGGTATAAGTCTAACCGTCTTATGCACTGGTATAATGTGGAAAGATCACATCGCAGTAGAGCGAGTTCTAGTCACGTGTGGACGGCTATATTAAAAAATCAACCATACAAGTGATAGAGTCCTTATAGTCGGAAGGTACGAATACCGACAGAGTTGACAAACTCAAGGTTAAATAGTAAGGACTGTGGTTCGGAACCAACTTTACACCGTAGGTTTAGTCGCTGAATGGTGCTTATTACCGACAGGGAAGTAGGAAATTTGGCTTTTGTGGATACATCAATAGACAAATCTTTTGAGCAGTGACAAAAAGTTGGATCATGATCGATCACTTATTTTTTTTGCAGGATAACAATTTAAAACACATGTCCCATTTAACGAAACAGGGGCTACTGCATAACAGCAAGTGTTTTAAACATACTCGACCCAATTTTAAATCTATTTATGAACAGATTCAAGCAAAGGCGTTGGGATCGATCGTTCCGCCCAAGAGCTTCAGAAAAAATATTTCGCTGTCCCTATATTCAGTAAATTATAACCTCAAACTTCCAAACCTACATATAACAGCGAGGCCAATGTTTCCAAATTATTGAAGAACCATAAACGGAATATTTAGAATTCACCTACCCGTATACGAGTGGGGTGGGTATAATTTCGACGTTTTGGGAAAAAGACCTTGCCATAAATAATAAATTAAACTTAAAAAATATCAAGTGATATGGAATCGAAAATAGCTAACAATTATAAGAAAATAGTTCCAATATGTCACAGGCTGTTAGCAGTTACAAAAGTAAAAGGAAACCCAACAAAATATTAACCCCCTAATTCGCTAACATGTTCTAACTTCAAAATTGGTGTAAGTTGATAGTAGGACGTGAATTCTCCAAGTGGTTCATATGAGCCCCCCGGGGTCACCTGGAACCTGCAAGGTGTCCATGTTAACGGGAAAAAAATTAGGGGTGCATGAGATGTAAATAGAGATCCACGAAAGTGTTTCATTAATGTCATAATGTACCTTCCAAAGATTATACCTATGTACTTAGGTAATACTTAGAATAGACAAAGAAATTCCCTATTTATATATTAATTAAATATATTTCATCAAATTACTGTGTAAGTAACTATTCACTTTGGAGGCGGAAGGCGGCGCAGACTTACCAGATTTTTCTAACACCTTTATTATTAATACGACTGTCAGAGGTAAACACGGTTCATTCGTTATCTAAATTTTAAACAGAAGAAAAGTGACAAACAAATATTTTCAAAAATAAAAATATATGTAATATTCAAGTTAAAGTGAATCTAAATTGTTTTCTTTGGGAGTTTGGAGATAAGTAAAGATTTTTTTTTTAATAAGATTGTTCTTTGTTAGGTTCTCCGATAGTTATTTGATATTATTATTATTATTATTTGATATGTTAATCAGCGGCTTACACCCTAACTTTTGATATTTTAAAATTATTTTGTTAGTTTTTTCGTTTCAGTTACTGACATTATTTACTTTCTGTCTTTCCTCTTTCTTTCTGTCTGAATCTTTTTAAGAGAAAATTCAATGATACGTGATTCCACATAATTATAAAAGACCAATGACCGCCATAAAGATTTAAATAAGGTTTTACAGCTTCTCGTATTTAAATTGCTTCATTTTTGTTCACTGATAACTAATGCTAAACATGGCTGAAGGAAATGTAGGCAGTAGAGTGTTGATTATTTGAAGTTTGATTTAATTCCATTACTGCCGGATAAACACCTGACTATGTGTATGCAACAGGGTTTTAAACAAAGACTATGTGAAACTGCTCAAGTTCGAGGATTATCTGATAAGGTGTTATTTTGACGAAACAGATAAAGACTTAAAATGCACAAAGTCAAAAAGAGATAACGATGGTTTGCGGGCATCTTACTCATAGCAAAATCAGGAAAGCCACGTGCTATCAGGGAAGAGCTAGGCTTGTCAGCTATTGAAGAGATTGTTACAATTGGTTTACACAAGATGACATATGATATACTTAAAAGAAAGCAATAACACAGTTCAAAGACATACTGATAAAATGAGTAACGATGTTGAATACTTCTTTTGTAATTATCTGCAAACGATCCAGTTTTCCATACAACAGAACGAGTCTATTTCACTTGGTAATGAGGCACTGCAAAGACATATGTTCGTTTTGTTTTAGATCAAGAGGTTCACGAAGAACTGCTTTTTGTGAGAATTTTCACGAGAAACACTAAAGGAGAATTTATAAAAGCATTTATTTGTTAACATATGTATGAAAAATAAATGCTAACAATATCGTAAGCAAAATAAAAATGGCTAATTGTAAGTTTTAAACCTTGTTAGTAAATTGGGCTGTAACTCCCGAATTTGCTAACATGGTCTAACCTTAAAACAGTTCACAACAATAAGTCAAACAAGTTTTAAACCCTAAAAATTCAAGCATAAAAAAAATCATTTTCTTTTATAACTGAACCGGAAAGTATAGAGAATTTTTCTATTTTTGGGATACAGCTATTTCTTTTAGATATTTTAAGGCTTTATAGCTAAGTTTTTATCCTTAATATCCCTATATAAGCGTTTATTTGTTGATAAATGTAATATAAATTATGACAGTATCATAAGCAAAACAAAACTGGCCAATTAGGAGATCTATTTTTCATGGCAACTAGATCGAGTTTCGCTCTTAAAACTTCTTTGTGAATCTGGCAGTAGATGTTTATTTTTGTCTAATTTTTTAAAATAATTATTTACTTTTTTTAAGTCGTGCGAAGTCATGAGTGGATATATATATGATCTTAATATTAATATAATTATATACTTAAAAAATAAAAATATTATGGTTAATTTTTATGATATGATTTTATTTCAATGCGGAAAAATATTTAGTTTAAAAAGATACGCCATTATTAATAATGTTTTTTTTTCTAAATTTTTTTGTTATGTAGTTAGTATGGATAATTTTTCGTATAACTCTATTGCGAAATTACGTACAAAAACAACATATTCTAGTAACAAATGAAATAAACATTAAATGAAATACTTTAGATGTAAATTTTTAATTTTAAATTTATTTTTTAATATGACGCTATTTTATAATTAGTTCTATGAAAATACATTGAAAAAGAAATCATATCTTGTAGAGTTAGAAAAAGTGCTATAATAATATTCTTAAAGTTTTAAATTATTTTTGGAAACTGTGTCTCTATTTTACCTTAGAGGGGAATTATTTGATATGTATGAATGCATATGACCTCTATATAACGAAAAAATATGTAAGTATTTGTGTAAAATAAGTGGTTACAGTAATAGTCATAATATTTATTTTTAAAAATTCGTTATATTATTTTTAAATTATGTTAATATTTTTGAGGTTCATATATAAATTATTGTAGTGATATATATAATAACAACTACAAATAAACTAAACTAACCTTTGTTAGGTGTAATTGGGACTTCTCTAATTCTTGAGCAAGTCGACCTGCTTCCATTTCAGTCGCATTTCGTGCTTGTAATGCTTTCTCTAGTTTTTCTTTAAGCCTTTCAATTTCTAACCTTTCGTCGTTTCTAACTTTGTCTGCTGCAAGAGTTTGTCGCCTCTCAGACTGTGCAACCTATAAATAATAATTAAAACTAAACTAGTAAAGGAATGAGAACCCTTAAAGGTAAAAATACATTGGTGACCGCACCTTTTCCTGACAAGTATTTTAGAGCCATAAGCAGCGCTGAAAATCTCTCTGATTTGACTAAATCCAGTTTTCTGACAGTTGATTGCAGTAGTTGTGTACACTATCATACTAAGGTCAGTCCAGCGAACCTTTGAACAGGTGTCTCCGGTACAGTGTCAAGGTTTTCATGATTGCGAAGGTAATAAAATGAATTTACTAAGACTGAAAATCGTTATAAAAATTATATATTACATATAAATAATAGTAATGTTAGTCAGTCAGTATGTGGGAACGGAGCTGGTCAGTCAGATCAAATGTATGAAAAAAAAATTAATAACGTTCAATTCATTTACCAAACTTCAAAATTGTTGCAAGGGGATAATGTGTCATATCAATCATAAAAAAAAGTCAGTCAGCGAAAAAAGAATGAAAAATATCGCACGCGCTATCGGCGGTGGTAATTATTTTTTAACTAATAAGTATTAATTAACTTAATTTTAAAGTATAAATGATCGCAATATTAATAATATACTTTATAAATAATTAAAATTCTTTTAATTACATAGAATAGATGATTATAATATAATTATTGAAAAATGTATGCGTTTAATTGTAATAGATATTCGCTATAAACAAAATATTAGAATTTTTTTAATTCGATTAAAAGTGTATACTTAAGGGCATGGGCACCACAAATTGTGAACACGTTTTTCTCAAAAAGTTAAAAAGGGATCAAGCTAAAAATTTATATGCTCACTTATGACATTGACACTGATGTAGCTTTTTTCGAAATTTATATTTCGTATTTTTTAACAAAAAGTTACTCGATCAAAAAAAGACTACATCAACAGCTTGGTATTGCTTTGAAAGGTATGCAGATAAAATTTCAGTTCAATCGGAGCAAAGAACATCAAGAAAAACGTGTTGGAAATTTATGCATTTGGTCGGTAAGGCAGGTATGGTATCCATCATACGGCATTTCAAAAAAAAGATTAGAAAAGCGTCTTTAATTGATTCATTAAAGCGCAGCCCTCGGATACGTGAACCACAACTACAGGAGTGGCGTATTCGAAAAAATTCATGGATTTGTTAATCACTTATATGGTTTTAAAAAGCTAAAATCAGTCAACCAGGCGCAATTCGTTTTCTTATCAAAAATATATAAATATTCGAGTAGCATCAACGGTCCAGTCAAATAAAGGTTAAAGATGTTGATGAATCAAACATGTCTCCGTTCGAATCAGAATTTATGCAACAATTTCTTAGAGCGAGCTACATAACATATTTGGCGCCATGCCTATCGCAAAGTTAGGACGAAACTTTTCCCGATCGATCACAAGTGAAAATTCATCGCCAACAAGTATGAAATCGATTGGTTCAAAGGTGATCAAATACCAAAGTTGATTAATGATGTTGTTATTCAACCTGCGAAGGAAAACCTCATTGCTTTCAATCTCATGTCAAAAAATAATTTTTTTATTGTTTAGATCCCAATCCAAAACTCAGTCAGAAACATCAGAACGTAATATTTCTGATTACGAAAGCGATCTTCATGATTTTGATGATTCTGAGGGAAAATTTGATTTTATTGAATAAAATATAGGAATGATTTTTCCCAATACATATCATAATAATAAATGCTAAATTCAATATCTTAAGGGCATACATTTTTCAATAATTATATGATAATGGTCTATTCTGAATAATTAAAAGAAGTTTAATTATTTATATAATATATAATTAATGTGGCGACCATTCATACTTTAAAATAAAGTTAGTTAATACTTATTAGTTGAAAAATAACCTGGCACGCCAAAAAGCTGGGCGATATTTTTCATTCTTTTTTCGCTGACTGACGAGCGTTGTCCCTCAAAATAGTTGACTGGCTATTTTTTTTATGATAAATATGAAATTTTGTACCTTTACGACAATTTTGAAGTTTGATAAATGAATTGCAAGTTATTTATTTTTTTTACATACATTGGGGCTGACCGACGACCTCTGTTCCCATATACAACTGACTGACTAACATAACTGTAATTTATATGTAATATATAATTTGTGTAGCAATTTTCAGCCTTAATAAATTTATTTTATAACCTCTGTAATCATGTCAGCTTTGACAGCGTACCGGAGACACCTGTTCTAAGGTTCGCTTGACTGACCGCAGTATAAAAGTGTACACAACTATTACAATCAACTGTCAGAAAACTGGGTTTAGTAAATTGAGAGGGATTTTCAGCGCTGCCTCTAAGACTTATTTAAAAAGAATAGTTAGTTTTCGATATATTAAAGAAAATTCATCTTTTGGGAAAAATTTAATGGTTGTTTTGTTCTTTTAAATGTACAAATTAGCACGTACATACTGTGTTTTGATGTGCTACAACATATTACAAAATAAAAAAAAAACTTCAAGGTATACCTCGAATAATTTTCTTATTAGTGATTTTTTGGAATAAATATACTCTAAAACTTATATAGTATATTATAATACAAATCGTGTAAAAAAGTATTTAGGAAATACCCACAAAAGCTTTTTATATTACACTTCATAAGTCTTTCGTGCTTTTTGTTAATATATACTTTTGAGGAAGACGAATGAATATTTTGACACCGCTATCAGTAAGAATTACAACACGTCTATCTATATAAATACCTTTTAAAACAATATTCAAACTTAACACATAAAAGGCTAAATTGATGAGGTAAGGGAGTGTTATGGTTTGACCAGACTGGAGGACCGCAGACGATATTTTGAACTTTTTTTTTTTATAAGGTAATAAATAATTTAATAATGTCCCCTGATATAATGGCTGGTTTTAATTTTAAGATTCCACCTAGGGATCTCAGCTGCTGTCCTCTGGGTTCTATAACACCCTACATGGTCAGAATATGCCAATTAGTAGAGTGGTTACTGCTGTTAACAGCTTCCCTGATCTTGATTATTTTGTCACACCATTTATAAACAAGCTAAGACGTCTGATTTTGTTATAGTAGTATTAAGCCAATGTTTAATATTAAATAATTTATTTGATTGTACATGTACAAAAGGTGGAACCGTTGAAATAATAAATAAATAAATAAACAAATTTATTAAAAACTAAGCAAAATTTTTCGAAATTTTCGCGTTCACAGCCAAAGAACACCCATAGTGGTTGTCTTCCAACCAGCTGATGAATGTTTTGACAATGCTGGAAATAAGACATTTACGCTTTTATAAATTTTATTTCAGAATTTTAAAATTTCTTCATGTCTATCTCACCCTAGGTGCACTTATTGAAATGGTTTCAAATTGTACCGCAGAAGTATCTTTACAAGAAGTTCCCACTGTTAAATGATTACACGACAAAGTTCTCTTCAACGACTCTCACAAAAAATGGTAATGAAATGCCTCTGTGATGACAGACGAACGTCAAATGGATTAAAAAGTGTATATTTTTTAATTTTTGGGATATTTCTTGAACCTTTTTGATACAAGAATTGTATTTTAAAGTATTCTTTAAGTTTCAGAATATATTTATTTTAGGAATAATTAATATGTTCTTAGTAAAAATGTGTTTAGTAGGGGTTTAAATATTTACCCCATAAAACGCTATGGTCCGCATGAAAAGGAATGTCTGTATACAAGGTGAGCGTTTTAAAGTGTTACAAGGTGATATTGGGAAAACAGTTTGGAATATCTGAATAATGGATTAATTTTTGTCATTTGCCTCTTCCCCACACGTTGACTGGTGAGAAACAACTGGGAAATATCAAATGGAAACGAGTCTATTTTTCGAAATGTCGATTTATTGTCTAGAACTACTTATATATGCCGAAAATTTTTGCATTTGTTTCATTGCTTACCCAGTTTTGGTTAGAAAAATATGTAAAATTAAAATATTAATTATTAAAAGGTGTTGAAAATGACGGTAAACTGCTAAATATGTTTGGATACTTTTTGATAAGAGTTGCCCACGCGGTTTAATATTTCGGGTGTAACTAATAAACATGTTTGTCAAGTCCGGTATTTTAGATTTTCTAGTGTCGTTACTGAAAGGCCATAACATACCATTAAGGATAATTTTCAACATCTTTAAAGCACGACGGTCGTAAGATTTATGTTATGTCGTACTTGTTATATTTTATGTTATTTTAAATAATAACGAGGCAAAAAGTGGAGTAAATGTAAAAATTTTGGGCGTATGTAAGTAGTGTTTAAAAGATAATCGATATTTCGGAAAAAGAAACAACTTTCGATTTAATATTTCACAGTTGCCACCCGTCATTTACAAAAATATCCTAAAAGTTGCCCCACGTCCATCTTATTCCAGCAGTTTTTTATTAAAATATTCGAAGTTGTTTCCCCGATATCGATTAGTAATACTTCTCAACCCGTATATACTATAACATATACTCGTTCTTCGCTAGATACATTGATTTCTAAATCCTTAATAAGGTTGAAGAAAACTTTTTTCGCTTTTTTCTTAGTTATTAAATGGATCTCTTTGTCACCAATTATGGCCTACTGAAAGAACATTTTATATATTTTCTTCATCATTGGAAAAATTATCTAAAAAGTGGCTAGCATTATCGCAATATAGATTTTATTTCAAGTTGCAATTATATTTTTCCGTTATATTTATTATTTACTATAATTTGTTACTAACTTCCATTCGTAATTTCTCATTTTCCTTGTCGAACTTCTCTGTTTGACCTTTCAATTTTTCATATCGATCTCTCAGTTTCTCCAATTCAATCATAGCACGTTCAAGATCTGCCCGCTGTTTCTCTTGAGATGATTGAGCCTTAGCAACATCTTGTCTGGCTATATCCAGTTGCATAGTTGCTTCATGTAATTTAGTTTCTAGCTGCTGGTTACTAAAAGATGTGTTAATTGAATTAGTATATGAATGAGAAAAATCAATACAATTTAAATTCCACTTGAACTCTGTTAATAAAGGCTGTTTCTAATACATATTGTTATCACTAAGTAGTTTTTAATGCTTGTCATAGTTCATTATCTTAAGAATAATTTTTTTATCTCTGTTATTTACCTATTAAGAGTTCGTTGAAGGTCATCCTTAAGCCTTTCGATTTCAGCCTGTTTCTCTTTTTCTTGCTCAAAACCATATTTGCTTCTTGTAGTTTCGACTAGAGCAAGTTCTTTCCTACTCTTATCCAGATCTCCAAGAGTTTTATCCAGTCGATCTCGAAGCCTATCAATCTCGGCTCGCAATCTTTCATTATCTTCTTTGGTTCTGGCCTCTTCTCTATCATATCTAAAATGGTTATAAGTTAATTAATGCTATCAAGTACTAGATTTTACTTACTCATGGTGCTAAAAAGGAAATGCGTCACTCTATGAGGGGATTCTAAACTTAACAAAACAAAATAATAATTAATTATTTCTAAAAAAGTTACCTCGAATATCTACTGTCTCTTCCAGCAACTGCAGTTGAATCTCTAAGGTGATCGTATTCAGCTACTACTTTTCTAAATTCGTTTTGTAGTTTATCGTGCTTATCTTTATGCTTCTCAACTTCAATAGATAGCCTAGATATTTCTTCTTGAGATTTGTCATAAGCTGCTTGAGTTTTAGTACTTTGTGCCTGAGCTCTTTCGATTTCATATCGCATCCTTTCATTGTCCGCTTGTATTTTTTCTCTCTCCGTTTGAAGTCTTCTAAGCTCAATTTGGGCTTTTTCATAACGATCTCGTACCTAAAAAACGTGAGTAGTGAGTCATTGAAATTTACTTGCTCTTTATTTTACCTCGGTTTAAAAAGAATAGGTAGGAAAGCTTAACATACTTTCAGTAAAAGATGTTAATCCATAAATATATATTTTACTATTTATAAAAATTGTTAAAATTATAATAAAATAGTGAAATTTGGCATAAACTTAGCTTTGCTAAAGAAATTCTAGTGAGAACAATAACAAAACAGTTTCCGTTGTGGATCAATTTGCGGTTACTTGGATTTTTGATTCTTATGATAGAATATTTTATAAATTATATAGCACAGTGTAAGATATTTATTAAATAAAAAAGTTATATGCACGGATAAGTTAATATCCATAAAGAATTAAAATTTGTGAGTTAATCAAACCTAGGGGATGCGTTTTTTTCAACATAAGATTTCTAAGATTAAAAATTTTTATGTGTTGAGTTTATATCTCAAAAATTTCTTTTTGTAATATTATTGAACTATTTTTTGTTACATGTAAAGTATGTTTTGTTGATTAAAATAGTTATCTTCTTGATTAGACACTCTGAAAGCTAAATTTTTTATTACTTGCCATTTCTATGTCAATGTTCATCCTTTCGATTTCTTCTTTATGTTTCTCTTCAACTTCTTTACTCCTAGTGAGTTGCATTGAGGCACGTTCGTACATTTCTTGAGTCCTCTGTACCTCTTCTTGCAATTTTCTTTGATCGTCTCGGAATTTAGAAACGACCATTTGTTGTTTCTCAATCTCGAGTTCCAAGCGCTCCTTATCTGCTTGTACGGTTTCCAGTTTATTTTGAAGGCGATACACCTCACTTTGAGACCTAAAATTACGAGGATGGGTCGATAAGTTCTCGATAAGTTATTAACAGGTTGTACACCGAAGAAATCAAGAAATTGACAGATTTTGTATTTCAGTGTATATTTGAATTTTTACAATCGGCCAAGCGCTTTCGGTCTCTCTATCGGCCAATCCTCAGGGCTCAGACCTTGTCAAAGGGCACACCTCAACCCTTCCAGTTTGAGAAAAGTCGCGAGCTTAGCCTCCACACAGAACAAGATGTATACAATTAAAAAAAAATTTAGAAACATTTAAAATTAAAATTAAAACCAGAACATTCAATACACTGTGCACGTTGACATGATTAAAACAATAAACCTTTTTCAATAACAACCGAAAAGGGTGAGACCGAAAGCGCTTGGCCGATTGTAATAATTCAAATATACACTGAAATACAAAATCTGTCAATTTCTTGATAAGTTCTCGGCCTGATAAAGATTTTTGAAAATGTTTTTATTCATTTTTCAACATAGTCTCCTTGTACTTCAATACATTTAGATCAACGATGTTCTAATATTTTGATACCCGTAGTATAATGCGATTTGTCCAACTCTGCAGAAAAAGCGGTTGTCGCTGCTTTGGCCTCGTTATTTGAAGGGAATTTTCGTCCAGCGTGATATTTTTTCAAGTCTGAGAAGAGCAAATAATCGCTGGGAGCCAGATCCGGCGAATATGGCGCATTGCAAGCACTTTGAAATGAAAGTCATGGAGTTTTGCAGCAACAACCATATATTTGTGTGCAGGAGCGTTATCCTGATGAAAGAACACTTTTTTTTTTGGCAAGATGTGGACGTTTAGCCTTAATCACATGCTGCAAATGATCCAGTAGTGAAGCACCACGCCATGTGAATCCCAAAAAACTGTTGCCATGACTTTTCCTGGATACGGAACCGTTTTTGCTTTTCTTGGCGCACTTTCACCTGCCTCCACCCACTGTTTAGACTACTGCCTTGTCTTTGGCGTGTAATGGAGAATCCATGTTTCAACCACAGTTATAAAACGTCGAAGAAACTCAGCAGGATTGCGTCTGAATAAGTCTAAACATTCTTGCGAAGTGTTCATTTGAAGACGTTTTTGGTCGACCGTTAACATTTTCTACTTTTTATGAAGGAGAAGAATCCTTTAAAGTAGAATCTAACTTATTTTTAATGTACATAGGAGTTAAGCCCTTTAAAACAAAGTAGTTTATAACCGCTCGAACTTTAATTTTATCCATCTTTCACAAAATATCGGGCCTTATGTGTTCACTCGATCGCCACAAACAAGCAACTGCACACAAACATCTGAAAGTTTGCAGGGCGTAATCTCAAGGTTGATGCTTACAAAATATTATAATTATTTGATCCTATTAGCATCCTCTCTGTTTCAGGCTGAGAACTTATCGAACCACCCTTGTATGTTAAGTACTTGATAATATTTAAAATTAAAAATAAATTTATTAAAAATTACTGTATGTAACCTTAGTCAAATTTGATTTTGTAACACTAAAAGGTTATTCAAAATTTTAATTTATGAGACAGAGTTTTACCTATTTTTGAAAAACTAGAAAAAATGTTGTTAAAGTATTATTAATAATCCAGTAATTTTACTCATACTTTTTGCCAGTGTACAAATATGTATACTTTAAGTATAATAAATTTAAGAACTGTAATAAAATATCCAACATTAAGTCAATAAGAATATAAATACCTGTCGTATTTTTCAAGAATCTTTTCGAATTCTTTATGAACATTTTCTCTCTCATCAATAGCCTTTTGCGAAGAGTAAATGGCTTTCTCCAATTTATCTTTGAGTATGTCGATTTCTGTAATGGCATCGTCCTTTTCGATTTGCAGTTTTTGCTAAAATAAAAAGAATTTAATTATTTTCGATTTTTCAGCAAAAATTTAAATCTGACTAATATTTTTTCCAATACATTTAGAGGAAAATGAATAGTCCGAGAGCTTATTTCAAGATCAATGGGTTCATTAAAGGAAGAAATATTTTTGGAATAAAAAATATAATTCAATACTAAAAACTCTTCGCATTGTCATTATGGGTATTAATATTTTTGATATGGTGTTATTTTAGGAAATTATATTAACAAATTACCACTTGGTATATGATGTTCTCTAATTTTGAGTGGGACATAAACCAATAAAATTTGTTAAAAGAATACCTATGACATATGTCTTCTAGGTAAGAATAAAAAAGTTTTCTATTAAGCGAAATATGTTAGCGAGAGAGAGTGCAGGAATAATTTTTAAGGTAAGTAGGAAATCTATAAGTTATAAGTTAAAAGTACTTAGTATATATCTGGTCTGATATAGTGTTATATTCAGGACTTAAAAAGCTGTATAAAATGCAATAAAAATGGAGATTCTTATTGAAAAAATACTAGATGTCAGTGGTTACCAAAACTTTTTTAGGTTATATCTTTTCATTATTTTAAATTATTTTGTTAGTATATATTACATGTAGGAAGATATTATCAAAACAAAACAAGGGTTAAGATATCAAGATTTGTAAGATCCAAAATTTATTAAAAACAAAGAAATGCGTATTTTAAGAATAAAACAAATGTGTTGTCAACAGATAATGTTGCATGGGTTGACCTTATTTAAAATTAAGCCAGGAAAACTAAGCATACAACAAACTTAATCTAACACTATGGATGATACTATTAATTTAGATAAAAAATAATAACAAAAAAAATGTCGGTAGTAAGACGCAAATAGATGACTCATTGAATTGAAGAATACTTGGCCAGGCACGAAAAATAAAATATTTGTTAGTAAAATAAAAAGGATAATCATTTTTTCTATTTTTGCTGGAATCAAAATTGCAGATGGAAACTGTCCCTTGGATTCGCTTATAACATTTTATTATTTTCGTGCAAAAATGAATAGTGATTGTAAATAAAACAAATAAATTTGAAATATGTATAAAATTTTATGTGTGGATACGATAAAAAAATATTTAGAAAATTTGCTTTGACAATTTTTTCCAATCACGTCAATCACTTAAAAAAAACCACTTATAGAGCTTAAAGTTGCGGATCCTGTAGGCTGCGGAAAACTTATTCAATGTCGTGGAACTTTAAAATACCTGCAACATATGAGATTTTTCCCATCGGTCCTTAAGAACGTCCAACTCCGTTTCAATATCTGTTTTTTCTCTCTGAACTTTAGTTATTTGATTCAACTGCATGTCGAGTCGTTCCTTCAATTTGTCACATTCGTCTTGGAAACCATCTTTTTCTTTTTGCAAGCGGTTAACTGTGCTCTGAAAAGATTTCTCAGTTTTAAAATATATTAGTAAGTTTTTCGATGATTATATCAATAGGAGTACAAAAACTATATAATTCATATATATTAGAATATTAAATTTTAAACCGCTATTGTGAGCTATCAAACGCTAAAACCTAAACTTTCACATAAAAATGCTTTTTTGGCCCTCGCGCTATTCTAATATCTTCACGAGAATTTTAACTCAACGAAAAAGCTACTAATCCATGCTGAACGTTATAAACATAGATTCTTTATTATCAGTTTTGACGCCAGTTATAAATAAACTATTTCTTTAGTTTTCAATTTATGATATGGCAAGGTTAAATTTGGCCTATGCTTTTTTAATACCGGACAGATATATCACCTATTCGCTCAGTGCAAAGTCATGGAAGCGGGAGCAAAAGCGATATTAGCGTTAGCTACGGATAATTCAAGTTGGGGGCGATATTTTCTACTTTTGACGTATCAAATACACGTGTCAATTTTAATTTTTTGGAAACAATTAAAACCAATATAATGAACAAGCAGTGTGTTGTAAATTGTAAAAATACTAGCAAAAAAAAACAGTGTAAATTTTATAAATGTCCAGTAGCAAATTGGAAATTAAATCAAATAAATAAATGGATACAGTTAAGATCGCTGGTGTAGCGCGTATTAGAAGTTTTGATATAAAGTTGTATTTTAGGTAATAAAATACATAGTTCAATAGTTCTCTTTGTTTTAAAGGCCATTCAGTGTAAGTACACAGCAATATATAATAATTTTTATCCCACGTTATTATTTAATGGTCAATTTTTTTTTATTTTGACACTACTTAATTTAAATTTCAATGGGTTTTAATTATTTCCTTATTGATTATACTTAATTTTTTTAGCTCAAATAATAAAAATATATAATAATAATAAATTAATCTATTCACTTCTTTTGAAAACCCATTTATTTTATTAACACCAAAAACTATAATTTTTAGTTGCGAATTTCTATTATATTAAACTATCAATATACGCAAATATCGCCCTTTAGTTCATGCATTAGTTGGCGCTGCTGTCACGCACGGAGCCAATATATAACTGAACAGGTTATTGCATCTTTTAGTTTGACGGATTTTCAACGTGTTTTTCCCCTTCAGAATTGACAAATGACAAATATAAAATGTGACGATTTGAATTAATTGAAAAAGTAGAAGAAGTAAGTGTAAAGACAAAGGCATGAGAGTAAATATGTAGAACAAGAGGAATTCATTCTAGTTATATGAGGGAGTGAATGGTTGATGGAAACTTTTGCCCCTTTAAGTTGCCTGGTTAGAGATAGTATGTTTCCAGCTTTACTACAAAAGTCAATATTATAATAAGCCATCTGGTAAGGTAATTTTGTTTGTGCCTGAAGTTATAATACATGCCAATGGCGTAGAGAAAAATTAAATTTAGTCTTTATTGCCAAGGCACGAAGAATAGATTACACAACCCTAAGGCCTTATATATCTTACAATATGTGTGTCAAGTAGTTAAATACACAGATTATACAATACATTGATACATTACAGGAGTTGAAACAGAGTTGTCGAATGATCGATCTACCTTAGGTATAGATATCAACATCTATAGGTCGATTACGATTCGATATGCAACAATTCACAATGACGAGATTTTGAATCAATAGTAGTTGGATGGATCAAGTCAATCATAATATATGCTGAACTAACCAATATAAGAACTAAATCACAGCTAAGCAGGGAGTGTGCACGGGGAGGAGTCCTAACACCCTTAACTCAATTAAACCAAGTCTCTTTATATACACAATGGATGGGATACACAAAAGGAGGAGCTCGAAATAAGTCCATTCAAATCGATTGTGAGCACTGACTCATCAAAAAAAAAATGAAAATGAGGAGACTATCCACAGTCATGATGTTGGGAAGAATTCTTCAATACAAAGAAACTGGTAAATACCTAGAAGTAATTTTAGACTCACGACTGAGCAAGAACAATCATATTGAGGCTGAAGCAAAGTAATTTGTGTTGTCTGACCTTGTAAGTGGGCCTTTGAGTATACATGGGGACTGACATTGAAAGTGGTATATTGAGATGGTGATCCATTCTATGATTATGCACTCTGCTATCATACAGTGCCTTAATACAATCAAGTGCAAACATCGCCTTTAACTTGACAAAGTTCAGAGAATTGCTCGTGTAAAGTGAACCTTACTTCTCACCACTTATTCATAAAGAGCGAGATCTTGGAGGCGGATAACTGCCCTAACTACTGTTGAATGCTGGAGAAGTGAGTCAAGGAACATTTACTTGACTAATGCGTGACTTACTTCAGCAGTTCTTTTGCCGAAAAAGAAAGGGCTGCGAATCTTAATAAGATTACTGCCAAGACAGTGTCACTTGCGAGGCCACCTTCATAAGACTGACTTGGTATACAAATGGCCTAGAGAAGAATGAAACTGGAGTGTCTATTACTCAGTGAATTGAAGCAAAGGCATTTAGAAAAAACAATGATTGCGGTTATGGTGGGATGTAAAGGACCTAACGGGACCTAAGGTCGAATATCAAGTATGCAGTGCACTTCTATTCGCTCATTTACAATGTCATGCCATTTTGTATAGTAAATTCTCGTTGTCTTAATTCGGACATTGCGGATCTCTTATGTTACGCATTCGGAAATATTAGGATGGATCAAATACAATAATGTTTCGGAAACTTCGCTTTCTAAGTTACCAAGTTATTTAAAAATTCATTTCGATAAGTTAAGAATCAGTTTGTTCACAAAATTTCCTGGTTGATACAAAATTTGAGATCAATAGCTTAAGTGATAATTGCATATATTTAAAAAAAATGCAGGAAACCATGAAATTATATATAATTGATTTTTTCTAAAAGTATAAGAAAATATTTTCTCGAACTTTAATCTATAAGACTATAAATTGGTAGTTGTAGGCGAGTCAAGTCGAAAACGACCATTAATTTAACATAAGTATATATGAAACCTTATAAGTTTTTTGTTGTTTTGTGTAATGGATAAAATTTATTGAGCTGACTTACCTGCAGTTTTTCATATTTATCTCTAAGCCGATCTGCTTCGTGCTGGGCTTGTTCTTTTTCCTTCAGTGTACGAGCAGACTGGCCTAGAGCCTTGTCCAATTGCGATTGGATATTCTCTAAATCGTATCCTAGTTTTTCCTTTTCTAATTGGATCTGTAACAACAAATATTTTAGTGCAAGTACTTGGAAGTTTTCCCATTCTATTTCTAAAATGTATTTCGATTCTGCTATTAAAAATATAGCCCAGTCAATAGAGTAAAAATAAACGGTAATTTTGCAAAAAATTTTACAGCACTCTACCCAAACCACGACTTGAAGGGTAGTCTATAGATGACTAAAACGTAAAATCCAACCCAACTGGCCATTGAAAATTTTTTAAACAATAAAAACGGTAAAATAGAAGTCACTTTTTTGGTTTTTTGCTTATATTATGGAAAGTATTGAACGAATCACATCACTTTCAATAGACCCTTTGTAGATAACAAAAAAAACCTATAAAATAGATTTATATTGATCCTTATCGGACGATTTCTCAACGAGACAAGTAGGAAAACCGCTTAAAAATGATTTTTTTTTAAATTCATGTTTTTGGTAATTTACAATACTATGCGAAGATTTTTCGATTTTTTAAACAGGCAGGAGATGATTTGTCACTTTAGCAGTTTTTGCTTAATTGCAATATAAACAATTTGGAGCATTTTTAAGTCAATGCCACCGTATTAACTTGAAATTACCAAACGGATTTAGAGAGTAGAGATTATGACCTACAATTCGTCTATCTCAGATTTTCGTTAAAATTTGTTGAAATATAACAAAAATGGTTCGAAATATAGCGAAATACATGTAAACTTGCATCAAAAGCGGAGCGAAGCAGAGGTAGTGATAGGTTACAAGCAGGAAAGGAGAGAGCCGCACTTGCCGGGCGCTATGACTATATGTAGGACTTTTAGGTAGATAAGTATAAAAACGGATAAATTTATTTATATTTATTGTAAAAAAGTTTTTGTGTATATTTAATAACATTTTATTTAAGCATAGTTCAAAATATATATGAAATTTGTGGTATGTACTTATATTGTATATATTTTTTATTTTTTCATTATATATTGTGAATATACACGAAATAACGGGTAAATGCAATAGAAAATAAATTAACTATCATTATCATAATGACTGTACTATTTATATATCGAGTAAAAAAAATTAATGAGAAAATATATGCAATACAAATAATAAACCCAAATTTTACATTTTTTTCGTGGCACATCATCTTCAAAACGTACAAATCATTCATACAATCAATCATTTTCATTGTCAAGAGGAGGAAATGGGCATAACAATGACATATGTAAAGAAACCAGAAGAAGATGTTTTTATCAGATCTTTTTTTTTGACGACAGATTTCATATATAATTTGAACTACGTTTTAATAAAATGATTTTAAATATACATAAAAAATTATTTAAACTATACATCAACAAAAGCATTCGTTTATTTTTATTTATCTATTTATAATTGTAGTTCTTAATTTCTACTTTTAGAGTCCGTTTGGTAATTTAAGTTAGATTAATATGGTGGCATTAACAAAAAATGCGTTAAATTGTTTATATTGCAATAATGCAAAAACTATTAAAGCACTACGTTTCATCTCTCACCTGTTTAAAGCATACATAATAAACTATCATTTCCAGAAAAATCTTTGCTTGTTATTGTAAATTACTTTTTTAAAAAAGGGCTTTTTGGGAGGTTTTCCGACTTTTTTTGGTGAAAAATCATTCCTAGTCTATTAAAAATCATTTTGTAGATTTTTTCAAATATCTACAAAAGGTTCATTAAAAGTAATGCGATTTGTGGAATATTTTCCATAAGTTAAACAAAAAACCAAAAAAGTTTCTTTTTTACCGTTTTTATTATTTTTATTCCAATGCCCAGTTGGAGTTTTATTTTGTATTTGACATCTATGGACTACCCTTTAAGTACATGAAAAAATCTTTATTGATTAGGGTATTACACCTTGTGATTAGTCCGGACAATGTATGTCTACTCCGAGATCTAATGCATTTTTTAATAATACAACGTGAGCCACTTCAAATTTGTTGATAAGGAAAGCTCTATAATATTGGAAAATACCTCAGCAAAAAATTGTTGGAAAAATTCTACCTACATAGCGTTACTTCTACTGAGTTAACTAATAAAGAAAAAAAATAACTGAAACATATTTCTTTTATGTAACTATTTTCGGTAGCTGGAAATAAATCAAACTATTTTATGCCATACTTTATAGATTTTATTTTTTTTTGCAGCAGAGCTTAAAATAACTAATTTTAACAACGATGTCATAGGCCATTGACTATGTACTTGAGAAAAGAACTAAATCGTTAAACTATTTTCATTGTTTTCATACATTCTATTGACCTCAAAATATGATAAAATCACAAAGTGTTATCGAACTAAGGAGTCCGTTTTTTAGATTAAGGTAGATCTGTCCACTTTTCAATGAGTTTTATTGAAAAACTATGCATTTTTCGTGGGTATATGTCTACAGAAAAGTTGTTGGTAATGAAATTTTCTACAGAAATGTTACTTTGTGAAATCCAAAAAAGTCATTTAAAAAAAATATAAAAACAAAATATAGCGAAAAAATATTTTTTTTAAATTTCTTCCCCGTAACTTTTCTACAAGTCAAGTTAGTTCTAGGTCTTTCTTTATGAAAAAGAAATCTGACGTTATAGCTGTTAAAATGAGATCCTAACGACTCAAATTTTGCTATTTCTTTTTTGGATATTAGCATATTTTTGCTCTTTTTTTTTCAAAATTCGTCCCACAACTTTTTGTAAGTAAATTTAGATATAGATATTGCCACCTTAAAAATAATGCTAACATCATGCTCGTTCAAATGGTCCCCAGCAGAAGTTTGTCTTGTGAATAGTACCCGAGAAAGTTTTCAACTTTTTACGGCTTTTATAACTTTTTACCCGCATATTATGTAATTTTATATTTTTGCGTGACAATCAGTATTTTCACCATTTAGACCCATACATTCTTTGCAGAACTTAGAGCAATTTATACTCAACTTCCTACCACTACAATTCCGTTGGAAACTTTGGTGCATTTACAGGTTAATCTTTCAAAGAAGCATCAGTTGTTGGAGGCAATTGCGATAAAATAAATTTTGCACTTGTTGAATGCTTCTGGAATAGCTGGTGAGGGTGCTTCGACTATCAATTTTCAACCGTATATTAAAGTTACGATGCATTCAGATGCAGAACCAACGTCTTCAGGACTTCATTATCGTCCAGAAGTATATCTGAGTACTCCTCCAAAAGTAAAATATTTTAATTGACAAAATTTAAGAATTTCTTTTTATCATACATACATACAAGCAAATACAACAATGGAAAGGGAATATTTTGAATCATCTCGATTGGGTGCCAATTCCTAACTTCACTTGGAAAAGAGTTATGGAGAAAAAATAAAACAATTCTTTTTTAAATATGACTTTTTTGACTTTGTGAGGTAGCATTTCGATAGAAAATTTTATTATCTACAACTTTTCTGTAGATATATACCTACGAAAAATGCATAGTTTGCGCGTAAAACTAAAAAAACTAAAAAGTACTACCTTAGTATTAAAAAAACACCCCTTAATTTGGTAGCACTTTGTGATTTTGTCATATTTGGAGATCAATTGAACATATGAACCAATGAAAATGTCTTAGATCCTTTTAACCCTATTTTTTCGACATAGTTAATAGCCTATAAGCCCACATTATCTAATGAGCAGTAGCATAAAAATAATTTGTAAAGTCATACAATTTTACACCTATAATACGAATATTAGTCATAAACTCTGCAAATTAATAAGAAAAAGACATGAGAAATTCAAGAATTGCACTCCTTCAGTTTTCAGTTTAGAGCTTATATAAACTGTCTCAAAAACAATAATAATAAAAATATTCTTATTATTTTACCAATCTTGTATTTTTGATATGATTAAGTTACTGATAATCGTGTTTTTATAGGCCCTCAAAAATACGATGTAAGACAAAATTCCAAGCTCCTTACTAGTCCGGCTAATATGAGCAGCTCCTTATCTAGACTTAAATAATGAAAATTAACGATCTCTTGTCGTTGTATATTCTGAACGGAATGTTCTTTTTGTTCCACATGGCACACGTTTTTAGACTACTTACACGTCTGGTCTCCCCAATGGACTTGTCTAGTTTCTCTTGTAACTTGTCGACTTCTGTCTGAGCTTTGTCGTATGCATTCTGGAGCTTGTCTTGTTGCAGTTGAGCCTTTCCCAAGGTCGCCGTAGTACGCTCCAGTTCCTCCCTCATCTGCATAAAATTGAAAGTGTAATATTTAAATACCTGTCGCAATTTAATCTCGTCAAAATTTATTTTTACTCGATACCGCTGTCTTGTCAATTTATGACTATAACGTATATTATTATTGATAATTGCAAACACTAAAATTACATTTCTTGGTTTTACCTTCTCGAGTTCTGCGTAGGCTCGATCTTTGTCGGAATGTAATTTGGCTGTAGCCGATTGTGCTTTCTCGAGTTCCTCGCGGAGGCTGTCTTGCTCCTGGTGGGAGTTTTCTAGTCGGGCCTTGAGGCGATATACTTCCCCCTAAAAATAACAAAGGATTATTTTTATAAAAATACGTATCTATGTTATATTCAAAATATATGATCTTATTCAAATGTTAGCTATTTTAGTTGAATAACAATCAGTAAATGAACAATAGGTGAAACAATAACTTTGATTTTAAAATTTATAGATTTTATCAGTGTATTTATATGAACTGCCAATATTTTTGGAAACTTTTTAATCACATTTAGGAAGAAATTATAGAAGTCTTGATAAGTATTTTAAAATTATATTTAGCTTTTATAATTTGCGATATAGGTTCCGGTTTTGACATATTTCTTTCTTTCGTCTAGTTAAAAAGGTTCTATATTCACATTATGCGTCGGTATAATGAAAAAGAAATATGCCATTCTTTTGAGTTTTTGGCAGTTCTTGCTTTCTTTATATTCTTTGAAGGAGGTGCTCCATACTTTATTACAATTGGTTTTACGATCAGTAGCATCATTAACAGTTTCTTTCATGCATTTTTTGAAGCACAAGAAATTGATGAATATTTCTTCTTCATGTAATATTATATAGCACGACTTTGAAAATTCAATCGAGGACTCATGTTCTGATTACTTTGCTAATGCAACATTTTTGAAATCCAATCGAACAATTTTTTTTTAGAGTATTTTCTACCTCAGTAATAAAATTATCAGCTTTTTCGATTGTCTCCATATTCATGTACACGATATTCATTGTCGAATTATTTATAAACAAATACGCTTCCTTAATGCCGTTTTCAAAAAATCATCTTAAGATTTCCAATTAATTTTCCACACTCAAAAGGTTTCCACTACTGGATCTAAACTCAACCATCTTGTTTTTGATTAATATGACAATTTCGTGTTGGGTCAGTCTACTCGCAAAAATCCTTAAATGCCTTTGTTCTTACTGTATATATTGAACAGTGATTATAAATTTTCATTATTATTGATTCTAAATTAATTAAAAAAATGTCACTACTTTTATGAACTGTTAATGATGTGAAGTGAACAGCCAATGCCAACTATTTTGATTTTTTAACTTTGGGTATTGCAATGTTCGGCTCTTTTTCTGCCGTCTAAATTAGTATTACAGTCAACACCGCAATAAGCAATTCATTTTGATGTCAAAGAGTGTTTCTCTGGTACCTTTGAAAAATACGTGGGTATGGTTGCAACAGTTTTGTCACTAAATGGCAAAATATCGAAAATTTTAGTCATAATGATCATATTGCGAGAGCTGAAAGAGTATATGAGGCTGAAGCTAGCGGCAAGCGGCCATATCAAGATACAGCGCGCATAAAATAAACATTTATGAATTTTTTTCTGTGGTTTTTGGTATTTTCGTTTGTTACAACTTCCTCTAAATACCTAAAGAAATTATATAATTTGTTCCAAAATCAACCCCATTGATCAGGGTTAATTAATTATATTTAATTAAATCATACAATTCATATTTTTAAAATTTGTCAATGATTTTTGGAAACTAAGCCTTTAATCATGTCTTATAAACATATATATGGGTTACTTATTTTGTTCCCCTAAGACAACCCTAGCGGCAGCCCTTATTTTAAAAGAGCCATAAATCCAACATTTTTCAAAATTCTTTGGTGAGTATTGGTAATTAAGCTTATAATAATGTCTCATGATATAAGGGGTTACATAATTTGTTCCCCTAAGACAACCCCAGCGGCCAAGGTTCAACCCTTATTTTAAAATTGTCCTAATTTCCAAAATTTTTCAGTGATTTCTGGTAATTAAACTTAAAATAAAGTCCTCTAGATACCTATATGAGTCATATATTTTGTTCCTCTAAGACAATCCCAGCGACCGGAGTTTATCCCTTATTTAGAAAGGATCATAAATTCCACATTTTTCAAAATTTTTCAGTGGTTTTTGGTAATTAAGCTTATAATAAAGTCCTTTAAACACCTAATTCCACATTTTTTATAATTTTTCGGTGATATTTGGTAATTAAGCTTATAATAAACTCTAAATACCATATATACTATATATACCATATAGGTTTCTTAATTTGTTCCCCTATAACAACCCCAGCGACTCGGGTTAAGCCCTTATTTTAAAATGGTCATAAATCCCATATTTTCAGAAATTTTTCGACGATTGTTGGTATCTAAGCTTATAATAAATTCCTCTAAACATCTATATGGGTCTTATAATTTGTTGCTTTAAGAGAACCCCAGCGGCCAAAGTTCAACCCTTATTTTAAAATTGTCCTAATTTCCACATTTTTCAAAATTTTTCGGTAATTTTTGGTACTTAAACTTATAATAGCGGTCAGTGTTAAGCCCTTATTTTAAAAGGGACATAAATTCCACCTTTTTCGAAACTTTTCGGTTATTTTTGGTAACTAAGCTTAACGTCCTCCTGGAAATTAAGACAATTTTAAAATAAGGGTTGAATCTTGTCCGCTGGGGTTGTTTCAGGGGAACAAATTATGTGACCCATATAGGTATTTATTAAAAGCTTAATTGTCAAAAATAAAAATAAGAGTTTAACCTTGGCAGCTAGGGTGGTCTTAGAGGAACAAATTATGTGATCGTTATAGGTGATTATAGGACATTATTTTAAGCTTAATTACCAAAAATCATTGAAAAATTTGAAAAATATGGAATTTATGACCCTTTTAAAATAAGAGCTGTCGCTAGGGTTGTCATAGAAGAACAAACTAAGTAGCCCAAATATATATTTAGAAGACATGATTAGTTTCCAAAAATCGTTGAAACATATTAATAACTATGTATCGTATGATTTCATTAAATATAATTAATTAACTCTGATCAATGGGGTTGATTTTGTAAAACAAATTATATAATCTTCTTAGGTATTTAGAGGAAGCTGTAACAAACGTAAATACAGAAAATCACAGGAAAATATTCATAAATGTTAAATTTATGATGTTTTGTTTTAGAGCAAGTTATGGTTCTGGCAATATCAGAATCTTGAAAACAGCATTTTTTAAAATTCATAGTGCAGGCAACGGATAAAAAAGTCATGTGGTGATTAATTATGTGATATGAAATAGTTTCTTAAACTGCACGAGCCTTCTAAGATTCGGATGATTTCGGAAAATGACTTAAATTTTTGGAAAGGAAGCATGACCATCATATTTTTTTATGTTTTATAGTGTTTAAAAAGTAGTTTTTGTCTACGACTAAAATCCAACAGAAATATTTTCAAACGTCACAAGAACAAACAGAATAATATTGATGAACCGAATTTGGGCGGAATAAATAGAATAGACAAAATAAGTGCGAGCGATAGAATTTTTCTGTTACTAACATTAGTCACAATCCGCGTTCCAAATATTCGGGAAATAATAATAAAAATGCGACATCTCAAAAACTCCGAACATATTTAATAAATTCCCGGGATGTCCCCAGATGCTCTTTAAAAAAGGACAGTATTCGGGGAAAAGAGGATAGACGGTAAGCCTAATTTGAATATAATAATTATACCACAATAAGGTACTACTGAATTGACAGGATGGTGATATTATATGGATTTTCGATACATAGTCTAACTGAAATACTTCTAGAAGTTGCAATGGGGCACTAGGTCTTTGATATTCAGGGAGGACAATCTCAAAAACTTTTGTATCAATATATTCTTTGATAAAATACAATATTATGATTGCAATAGTGCACAACCTTTTGCCCCTAACCTTTATAAAAGATACTTTTAAGAGCTGAAAACGTACCTAGAGATCATGATATTTAATTGAGACTACTCTTGAAAACTTATATTAATATGTTCTTCGATGAGATGTTGTGAATGTAATATCGCACAAATTTTCATCCACAACCCCTTTAAAATTGGCTTTAGGTGTTAAAAACGGGCCATCAAATTGTAATGATTTACAGTTTCTATAGTTTGAAAAATTATTTTTATTGTTCAATTTTCATTTAGTATGCTATAGTTACGCTATTATTGCTATTGTTTCAAACAGGTAAGTAATAAGGCTGAAAATTATTAAAAAAATCTAATACGAAACTTGAAAATTAAGTCAAGCTAATACATTGATTCGGTTTGAAATATTCTGGTTTAGAAGGCTTTGAATCTGAAACAAATTAAATCTTTACTCTGCCATAAATCCAACTTTTACTTAGGTTTTTAAGTGCCCTTTTTGTCGTTTTAATAAACATTTTTGCAATGACAATTTTTTAATTTTTCAAATCAAAAAAAGTTTGATATGCTAGAGTATTATATCAGAAATGGAAGAAATGTGATCAGAGCCATATATAATTATTTTGACATGTACCCCGAACGACGACAACTCTGAAGACCTTATTTTCCTAATCTGATTAGAAACTTACTTGAGTCGTTATAGAAATATTTTTGAATATTCTAATGATAATCCGACATCGTCTACAAGAATTGCTGGCACCGAGTTTAACATTTCAAAATCAACTGTTCATGATGTTTTAAAAGTTACTAAATACCATCTTTATAAACCAATAATTGTATAAGGACTTCAAGAAGGCGATTTTGATAAGAGAGTAGTTATTTGTAACTAAAATATTGGTAAATGTCATGAAAATCTCGCCTTTTCCGATAAAGTTTAATGGACAGATGAAACACATTTCAGTCTCTGGAGAGTTTTTAATAAAAAGAAATACCATTAGGGGCCCTTGAAAATCTTCAATTAAGCGAACCACGAACACTGAAATTGCGATTTGATTTTAATGTGGTAAGAAATGCCCTTTTCAGGTTTAAATGATTAGCATTTTTATGAAATGCTTTAATTATTCACCTTCACAATGTATTTATTAATATTGTAATAATTAATATTTATATTTTTAGCAAATGGTCTGATTGGCCCATTTATTTATGTCTAAACATTGACAGATCAAAAATATTTTGCAATGTTACAAAATCAAATTATTACTGCCATTTGAGAAGTTCTGTCAAATGATTACTTTGATAATGTGCGGTTTCAGCTAGATGGTTACCCTGCACATAATTCCAGGGAATTACAAACACTTTTAACAGAGACTTGTGGTGAATAAATAATTTCCAACAGTTGTTCTGTGCGCTGACGGTTTGTCTCGGGACCTAACACCTTTAGACTTTTATTTAATGCCATATGTGAAAGATGATGTATACGAATTTGATGGCTCTGAAAGCAGGGAAGTTCTTGAGCAAAGAACTCGCAATATTCTTGGTAATATCAATCGAAATACCAGAGCAGTTTCGAAAAAATCTTAACAGTGTATTAAAAAAATGGTAGATATTTTGAACCTTCGTATGATTGTGTAGTTTATAATTATTAAATAACATTTTTACAATAGGGAAGGCAGTTTTATGGAAACGTTTTGTTATTAGTGGGAATTTATTCTTAAGTAAAGAATTATTTAAAATTTCGGTGTTGTCAAATATTCAAATTTTTATTAAAAAATGTTTTTAGTTATTCACATAATGTTATGAAAAAAATTAAATACTTTTCAATGAGTTGAAAATCTAATATGGGGATCATAAGGATAAACAAAGTTGATGATGGTTCTAGAAAACCGAAACTGAAAGTTAACTAAATATACGTATTCTGTATAAAAAGTGGTCGTACAAAAGTGTTTACAGATTTAAAAAATATTGAAAAGTTATAGCCGATCTAAGAAAATATAACATTTTACTTTTTTTATTATCTCAAAAACGAAAAAACTAGAATTAATGCACAAGCACCAATAACCTACTGACATAACTGGTGTAAAACTTTCCCCCAATTTAATCGCCTTATATATATATATATATATATATATATATATATATATATATATATATATATATATATATATATATATATATATATATATATATATATATTCAATTTGTTTATGAAACTGGTTTTAATGAGATTAAAAGAAAATTTATCTAATCTTGGTATACCATTTCGCTTCAGTTGGCTTCTATTCGTTATATGCTACTTTAAACGAAAATAAATATCATATTTTTAAATTAACTGTTTGCAACAACGGAACCTATATACAATATCACAAAGAAAATTAATTATTTCATCTCAGATCAATTTTCAAAGTAGGTTAGATTCTTAAACTTTATACGATGATAGGATGATATTCAATCCAAAGGTTGTGAATTTTCTTTGATAAAAGCTTAATTAAATCTTACAAACCGAAACGACTATCCCCGAAGTATCAGGCAGACTCTGAACGTATCGTATGTTATGTGACAAGACCTTCGAATGAAAACCAAAAATAAGTTACTAGCTAAACATTATGCTTATTATACTAACACATTAAAAAGATTTGTGAACATGAATAAGGTATGCATAGTGAAATGGAAGATTAACTGTTTTAATTTTGAGATAAATGAGAAGTTGTAAATAACATATTACAATTATAAATTTGGCTGACTATGTTAATAATATTATACTAAATTAATTCTAAGTATCGATTTTATAACTTTCAATAAAATAATAGATTAAGCATTGGACAGTTATAGTCTAAAATAGGCCAACAATACTTTAACAAGAAATTCTGTCTCTTATTCAATAATTTTATCATTATGTTCGTTGAATAGTTTTTCTGCCAAACTTTTTTCAGCGCGACACAGTGTCTGACGGTCACAGACTTTACTTTTCCGACTTTTATTACCCGTCTCAATCAATTTTGCTCTTCTATTCTCAGTATATGTGGGTCAACTATTCTATAAATTATGCGATTGTATTCGGTTATTTATAAAACTTTTAAAGAAGGGAGATCTAAAAATATTATTTTCCGTGACTTTCCTAAATCTATAAAAAATTTATTTATTTTCATTCGAAAACATTGCTTTTAAGTTTTAAAACCTGAACATGAAGTTCCAAGGATCTTCAGCAATAAAATTTGTTGTTGCCACACAAATTTTTGGTTTAAATTAGAAAACAGAAGTTATCGGGAATACATATGATATGAAATACAAAGCTTTTACATGATGCGCTTGGGTCCACCAAAGACAGATTCATAAAGAGTTTACTAAAGAGTTAAGGGAATTTAAAGGAAAATTTGAATTACTTTTACGATGGGATTAACTGATTCCGGACAGCTTAATTTCAAAGGTCTTTAGAAATATCAACGAGAACGTAACCATTTCATCATCGAACATGCTATGAACAACATCCAACCAGAAAAGAAAAAGGATTAGCTTAAAGTAAGCAATCAAATTAAATAGATGATTACAGCTTGGTCTTTTACAATAAAAAAGGAATCATTACATCTCATAGTATTCGAGAACAGTTAAGATTACGTTAAAAATCCAAGACTGAGAATTTCCTTTCATCACACTCTCCATTGAAACACACCAAAAGAACTATCTTGAAAGCATCAGCGATGCTCTAAGTTCGTCGTATGGTAAAATATTTATACCAGAATAAATAAGTTACTAGAAAAACATTACTTTTATTATATCACATTAGTCAGATGATAAAAATAGAGAAAAAAGTGTACAAGGTGGTCTTGGAAAAAATTCAGATAACATTTAACTTATTGATAGAAGAAAGAAATGATTAAATTAAGAAAGCTGATAAAAGTTTATTGAAATCCTATAAAAACCTAGTTATGACACTTGCCTAATAACTTGGCATGGTTATCTCATGAATCAAATTTGTAAGTACTTGAAATATCTTTTACGTTATCTCTAATAGAGAGCATACTGTATTAACTGAAATGACATATAACTAAACTCTAGTTTCGTTTATAATCTATCAGAAAAGATAAATACCCTTTAACCATTGCAAAGCAAATATTTAACTTTAAGGAATTAATTTATATTTTCCAACTTCTGCTTTCGAAAAGCCAATGGCGAATAGGCATGCAATATCGCAAACTTGTGAAAGTTCCTCAATATAGGAACTTGCAAAATCAACTTGTGTTTCGTAACCGTAAGTTTCTTCTTATCTCCCAATGGAAAATATGGAAATAGTAACCTAGTTTTTGAAGTTAAATTACTCAAGAATTATTAGCTGTAAACGCGTTAATACAATATATATGTTACACTTAAAAGTTATGAGGTGTAACGTTCACATTTAAATAAATTATAAAAAAAAACATTCAACAATCTTGCAAACGTAACGTCAGTTAAGACATATCAAGGAACAGATAAAATTCTTCAAATGATGCTAAAAATATATGAATAAAAAATAAAAATGAAGATAGATATAAAGATAAAGAGAAGTTTAATACCAAAGAATGTGTGGAGATCGAAGAATTAGAAAAAAAACATGATACATTTGCTATTCACAAAAAAGAAAAGCAGCTACCGGATCTGGTTTTGTATGAATATTTCTGCTAAAATACATGATTCGAGTAACTTAGTGAACACGAGGCAAACTCAAATTTCAAATATATAAGTCAACTATTAGAAAATTATATGAATCAAATTCATAATAAATCGCAGATCTGTTTACAATCACCTATAATAAAAGACGAAGTGGTAAAGGCGATGAAGCAAATGAAAGATGGGAAGGCCTATGATCTAGATGAATTACCTGTTCTCGTATAAGGATTAGAGGAATTAATTCGATTATTGTATGTATCTGGAAATCATTCAGTAGAATGGCTTAAATTGACGCTTATTGTTCTACCCCAAAAAAAACTCAAAGCCAAGAAATATGAAGTACTGTGATAAGTCAGACGTTTAAATTACTTCTAATAAATATGCCTGTATACTTGAAATTTGAAACTCGGATTAGTAATACTCAGATAGGATTTAGAATTTTTTTATTACAACGCTGCAGAGAGAGACATTAAGAATGCTTTGTGGATTTTGAAAAAATCTTTGACAATGTAAAACATGATAAACTGATTAACATTCTAAAAAGCACACATATACGTGAAGGTAATACCAGATTAATCAAATAAATATTGAGAACAAACTAATGTTATTAGAG